>OX359289.1:100389218-101589218 GCA_947179395.2 Pulicaria dysenterica
GTTCTCTTAAGAATGTCACCTTTACAAACTACATAAAAGTTTTCAAAATATCATCCAATTTAAAATACATACATGGCATATAAATATATTCGTAGCAAATAATTGAAATGTTTATAAGACAATTAACCACCATATTATGTACGTACACCATTAAATTGATTATAATCTAAAACAAAATAAATAAAATGACATACATAATAAATTCAATACTCTATATATACTTATAAGATCACCCTTATTACATTTTTTTCCTTCATATATATTAAATTCATATAGAAGAAATATAACATATGTTTTTAATTTTGCCTATAATAATAATATATAATATATAAGATCCTAAGAAACTAGAAAATAATAACAACAATTAATGTTTTTAATTATGAATAAAGCTGAATTGCTGAAATTGGCCGATGCATGGGTAAGTATTGAAAAATTGTCCTCTTCCTACCATTCCTTCCTCATCATCTTCATGAACACCATCCATCTACACATTTGACATCAAAGTTAATTACAACCAAAACAATACAATAATAAGTGCAACAATATTATTAATCTCTTCTGAGTAGACGACAAGAGAATCACAGAAATAAGATGTAGATAATCATATTTTTACTTAATCAAATAATAAAAAGATTGTTTTATAAAAAGACCGCCCACCTGTATAATATCTTTTTAGAGTTTGACCTTTCGAAGAATAGTTTCAACCTAAATGGACCCGATGTTGATCAAATAACCACTGATGTTTTAATATATGACCAAGAAATTTATCAATAAATTATGAGAGACAACATCACTATCATGAATTGCATGACCAAAATGTTTCAGAAGGGATGACACATGGGACCGTCATAAGATTCACTTTCAACTCCAATTGTCTAGCTAGTGTTCGAGCTAGATTCTTTTAATAATATATCAACGTTAAAAATACAAAATTAAAAAAATATACATATAATAAAAATTACCCAAAGTTCATCTTCATCTCTGTATTGATGAAAAGTTGTTGACTTAGGAAGCTCTCCAGGCTCGTCATTACGTGCAAATCTACCACGTATTCGTGGACGATTATCGGCAAGGGTCTTCCGGCATGCATACTGTGTTGAATTTAAAACACCAGTTAAGCGATTATACCAAAAACATAATATCCTATGAAATATGTTTGATTACAAGCTAGTGTCTTCACAATATTACCATTTATATAAAGATTTGTACACAAAATAATTGTCTAGTACACACAGCTATATGTTTTATTCACTAATAGCATGTGTTGTTTACTTTTTCTACCAGTTGTATAAAGATAAATCTTGTTGGGTACAAATCAACTCCTGTAAACAGTTACCTTAATCGTCTTATTGAAATTCCTTTGTGTCCTCTTTGCTCTATACCGCAAGATTTTCTCTTTCCTTTCTTCGGCATTGTAACGACCGACCTTAAAATTTGCTTCCTCCAAGAACGAACTCTCGGTGGCTAATGGACTAGAAGACAACCTTTGGCTTGTTTGGGTGACCTTTGGACTCTAAAAACAAGGGTAAAATAGTACGTCAATTAATATAAAACCACCTTGTTATATATACTCTTATAACCTTTAAATTTTAAGTTTATGAGGCCAATCATTTTCATGCATGGTGGTAAACTAAGCCAACTTTCAACAGGTATGTTTTTTTATTAATAACTTCATGTATTGTTTAATGCAAGAAAACTTTTTCCTTATAAATAAATTTGAATATTTCAAATAAAATTTATGTTTCACTAATTTGTAAGAAGGAATGTTATACTTTAAGGGAAGAATAATTTATTTTGGTGAAAATATCATCATAGTTTGATATGTATGTGTAGTACAATGAGTGTTTAGAAAGATTTGAGCACTTGTGATAATTTGTATATAAGTTGTTCATAATAATTCCTTTACACCAAAGATATCTTATTCTTGACTAAAAGACTCCTTTTCATTCATAAGAGATTTTTGAAAGCTAAAAGGATCAAAATCATAATAACATGCTTTTGATGAAAACATCTCAAAACTGAAATTATGGCCAATTTTGGAGAAAATGAAGTAGGAGGACTAACTTGTAAATCACCAGTGCTGCAAACTCTTCTCATATGGGTAGAGGAGAAGCAATGATCAGGTGAGTTAAGCAGCTGGGAATTATGATGTGGGGATTCAATTAAGCCATCAAATTGTGGTTGATAACTAATACCACTTGTTTTTGCTTGTTGGAAAGAATTGCTGCTATAGCTCCTGTGCATCATCTTCAATGTATTATTATCATGATCATAGTAACAATTATCATATGCAGGTTGTTGACTTTCTTCTGCTTTAACTTCCAAAGGGCAAAGGTCAAGAGTTTCATTTGAGGAAGTTACAGAAATGCCCATTTGGTAAAGAGATAGGTTTTGAAGCTGGTGGCTTGGAGGTGAGGCAGAGAGGAGGGTAGGGATAATTTGGTCAACTTCATCAGATGGGGTGTCAAGGTTTTGACTTTCTTGAGTGGGCAAAGGTGGTTGTGTTGATGATGATGATGGTAGCAAAGGGGCATAATTGTAATTCTGTTCTTTGAAAGCTTGGAGGATGTCAATGGTGGATGAAGAATCATTAAATGGTGAAAATGGATCACTGAAAAAGCACCCATCAAATTCATAGATTTCTGAAGACATTGATAAAATGATGAAGTCTTGAAGTTATTATAGATATAAATCTCTAATCTTACCCAAAAAAAGAAAATGTTCTCTCTCAAATAAATCTAAAAATTCAGCCTCTTCTCAAGTGTCAACACTCAAAATGATTTGAGACTAGTTCATATCCACTATAAATAAGGGCGTCTTTCCAAATTACACCCTTGAACTTTTCCCATATTATAAAAACCTACCCTCAACTAAATATTTGTGCTTTATTCTCGTCTCAAAGTTATGGGTATCGCCATCTCCCACCCCCTTCTTTAGACCATGTGTATCCATCAATCTTCTTTCTTTTGTCACATCAGCTTCATATCATTTTCACTTTTATCCCTTTTCATCTCACCAACCCTCACATTCATCCCCCTCAACCATTCTTTATTTATATATTAAAAAAATTAAATTAGGAGAGAGGAGAGAGATAAAGAGAAGAAGAAAGAGAAAAGGGGAAAGAAAGAGGAGGTTGAGCGTGACCAGCAGCCATCTAAACCCCTCACTTTGAAATTAAGAGGGTAGGGGCGATGGTGTACACGCACCACCCTCATGTACCAACCAGCTCTCTACCAGCTAGTTGGATGCTCTTAGCCTTATATTGTTCAAGTTGTGAGTTGATTTATTACTCTAGATAAACCAAGCAACCAAGTATGATTCTATTCTTGTTTTCTTTTTAACTTGAAAAGTGTAACTCGTATTATACAATTGTATCCTTTCTTGAAAGAGATTTACCGTTCTAGTAGGTTCTCCCAGAAGTCAAGCAATGGTTTAAACTCTGGCATATGTAATCTAGCCGTTCTCGTAACCGTTTTTATATGTCTCTTAATCATCCAAGATGTTTATTTAGAAAAGATCAATACCAAATATAGATACTAATTATCCTTTTCTTAAACTTGAATGCATAATGTTTGATTAATAAATAATAAGTTACCTTATTACCCCTAGATAAAGGCAAGTAGAACATAAATGTTTTTAATTGTGTTTTTAAACAAAAAAAGAAACTTCTCAACTGCATACTTATGCTCCCTTAAAGAAAGGAGAAAATTCCTTTTTGTTTGAATGATATTCGTTTGACCATATTTGTACACCCTCACACGAATATACCTTCTTTTTTTCTTGTTAAAATTAAATGATGCTCAATGAATAATGAAATGTTTAAGTATCAATATGACTACGTGTCATAGAAATCATATGTGATAATTAATATACGCCAAAAGGAAATAATAACAATAATATATTAGTGTTAGAATTTCCTACATGTGTTTATGAAGCACATACACTCGACCGGCTATACTATTACATGGTAGACACACTTGTATTTATACTATATATTTTTTCGAAAATTCAAGTGAATATATGGTGAAACATATATTCTGTAACTAGTCTCTATGATAGTCTAGCAGTTATGAATATGAAATAGTTATGAATAGCTGAAGATTCTAAATAGTGAGCTACATTCATCTATGAAACTATATATATAAATAATGTTACATGTTAGTTTCAGGTATAGTTGGTTAAGTAAGAAAAATTTACATATACACCATAAAAGATCTTTGGATTGTTTTTGTGAGGGCGAGTGCTAGAGATTTTGGAGTTTAAGTGCAATTAGTAAAAACATACCTCTAAAACAACATGTCAGCAACAAAACGACGGTTTGTAAAACTAAACAACAGTTCAGAAAAACTAGAACTTATATTCTTTAAGCATCGATCAGCACTTAGCAACAATTCTCAGACATAAATGAGCAAGTAATATGAGATATGGATAAAATTTGGGTTTCTAATAGAAAATGAGTCAGGTTTCTAAGCACCTCTTGAACTCACCCGAAACCAGCCCTAATAATATTATATATTGAATGATGTATTTACAAAGGAAAACTACAGTATATTGTTGTCATTTATATTGATCATTATAAGATAGTATGAAAAGTATTAATAATTAGTACAATAGGACAATAGGACAATAGTATGAAAATTACTATGAGAGTTCATTCTTGTAAACTATTGAAAAGCAACATTTTTCTTGATAGTGGGAGGTTTAAAATGGATATTTAGGTAAGAATGAGAGATTTAATCTTGATCACTTGATTTTATCGGATAGTCTATATTTAACGTTTATTTTATTCATAACGCAACTATGAATTGCGACGGACATAAATTATGACAGTTAAATTGTAACCATTAAATCTTATAGATTAAAATCTTATTAATGGATAGAATTTGTTCTCCATTCTCATATAATTAATTGTCACAATAACTCTCCCCTTATTAAATAATGTTATATATAAATGCATTTTTTTACTACATTTTCCGTCTAATTATAAATGTGTATTCACACATGGTCCCATATTTAAAACAAGATATATACTTTATTTTACACTAAAAATCATACGTTATATCATCGAAGTGTTAACAAATCAGTTAAGTGAATGGATTTGTGTTTTAAATAAGGTTTCAAATAATGTGAGGTATAATGTACCATGGTAGTATGTTTAAGTCTCTAGTTTAGGAGTATGGCGTAGCCATGAAGTTTTATAAGGCTTGACTAAAGACGAGACTTTTGTATTATAATATACGTATACATTTATACAAACGAAAATAAAAAATCATATGATTATCGGCTTATATCATAATTCATCTTTATTCTTTCTTTCAAGATATCAAACTATCCATTATAGCCAAATAACTATATATCAAGCCTGAATAGCCCAGTACCCTTAAGGGTTTAAAAAACGTTGCTTGTAGCAGGAGAAATGCGCCTAGCTAGGCCTTACATACACCAAACCTTGCTAATAGCTAGGCCTTAAAGTACGTTAAGTCTTAGACCATTTCATGACAACATAGTTAAGCTTTAAGTCTTGACGTAATCATAATAACTTTTTAAAACCTTGATTTTTACAAAGGCTTTTTCCTCTAATCACTCTAACGTGTTTGAGGGAATAATAATATATTATTATCTTATCATATCTATTGTAACCGTTTTTTTAAACAGCTAAACACACTCACCTATTTAATTCTATACCATGTGTCCACATTAAGATTTGAATTCACAACCATAGGTTTTTGGAGCACCTTCTCCAAACTCCAATATCGTTAGGTCAAGGCTTTTTGAATCTATTGTAACGGTTTGGTTTTACACGCGAAGGATGGAATTGTTTTTATTGAAAAAAGAATACAATCTCAAGGTACTTCATTAGAATATATATATATATATATATATATATATATATATATATATATATATATATGTATGTATATATGTATGTATGTATGTATGTATGTATGTATGTATGTATGTATGTATTTATGTATGTATATGAGATGGTTCAAACGAGAACTGTTTTTCGTACGAGAACCATTCTTAGCCATTGATTAATATGATTTTTTGAAGGCTCATTAATGCTTAATTAATGACTCATTAATGGCTCATTACTGATCACTAAAGAGGGTTACTTCGGGAAAATCAAGTCTCACAAATTAATGATGGCTCACCCGGACGCAATTCACGGTTGGGTAATTATATAGATTACCAAAATACCCTATTAATGAGTCATTAATGAGGTTAAAAATAGTTCTCGTATGAAAAATAGTTCTCGTTTAAACTTATGCTGCACTATAAGTTTTAAGAAAGATGAGATTACAATTATACCCCTCTTGAATGTATTTTTAATGCACCAAGAAAATTCAAATTCACAATATGTATATATGGTAAAAACTTAATATCTTCAAATATTAACATGTAATTTTAATATGGTTTATAGTGCGGCGTATTGCTTTTAAATTAAAGTGTACAAAGAATATTTTCACATAGTAACTTTGAACTTTCATATAACCTAAATATGATTAATAGTACCAACTAAATTACTTAAAATATATTGTATTAAAATCTATTATCATCAGTCATTATTTACAACTTCATTATCTTGATCATATATCCTCTCTGTCGCTAGCCACCGTAAAAACTTATTTTAACAATTCTTTATTCGTCGTCACAGCATTACTGACACAAATTATAATTGGTGGACGCACGAATATCTAGAAAATAATCCATACACGAATTTTATTTAGAAAATATGATAAGTAGTTTTCCAATATGCCCATTAGAGAGTAGAGACCATTAACATATAGTTGTACTGGACTGGCCTGTTTAACTTTCAATATATGGGCTGGCCCAATTATTATAGATCTATTATTGCAAATTCAACATAAATAATCGTATATCATCATAAACAAATAATTTTTTATCACACAAATATACATATCTAACAACTGTACGTTTTGATTAAATGTTTCAGTATCTAACAAGGAAGGATTTTGAGATTTACGTTACCTAAATCCCGAAATTAGTACAAAGAAGGAACAAGACAACCCCATAAATCAAAGCCATAATAATGGTCGATGGCGACGACGCCAAGTGGAGCTAGAACCATGGTAGATGCGAGAAAACGAAGCAGGTGAGAGGTCGAGAGGTTCCAACTTCAGCACTATAGATTGAAGAATCGAATATGTGTACCAACTCGTCTTTGTTCTAGGTCTTTTTGAAGCCGAAAAAATGAAGGTGTCTGTGATTATTCGGCAAAATGGAATGTAAATTGACCTATTCATGATTTATGATTTTGGAATATACACACGTACACACACACACACACACACACACACACACATATATATATATATATATATATATGAAATTTAAAATTAAAAAAGAAAAAGTGAACTCGTTTGTGTTATGTTTGATGGGAAAATCAATGTTAAGGACCATACGAATTTAACAAGCCGAAAAATAATGCATAAAATACGTATAAAGACATCAATGCTAATTGCTAGGGTTTGTTAATCGGTGATAAATTTAAGGGAAAAGTAAGTATAAGGGTATAATAGTTATTTCCATGACAGCTAACGGATCAAATGTAATGGAAGTTAGACAATGACTGTTCTTGCACCAACTATGGCAAAAAAATGACGTTATTTGTACTTTCGATCTTTAAAGAACTAAACCTGCATATTTGGTAAAGTTTAAGGACCAAAAAAAATAATTAACTCTAATCTTGTGAGTCGAAAGATAAGTAGGACGATAAGTAAAAGGATGAAGTAGGAAGATATATCATCACTCAGAAAGTAAATAAAATCAAGTTGTATTGTAATAAACCTTATCCATAATTACAAATATCAACCAAATGACTTATAGCCCAACGGTATTTGGTGTTGTGACTACTTATGAGGTGGTGTTCTCCCTCTCAAAAGATTATAGGTTCAAGTTCCGATGTTATTAGATTTAGAAGTAGGTAGACTGTGTTTGTTTAATAAAAAAATACTACAAGTATCAAATTTAATTTGTAATTGTTTCTGGAAACTGAAGTAATGTAGAGTCTTAAAAAGTCGTAATTTCTTGAGTATTCTATTTTGCATGACTTTTCTCCGTAGTTGACATACTTTGAAAATTCACGCCACACTTTCCTCTCTTCAAGTTTTTCTCCTTATTCATTCATTCATTCCTCGATCGAACCCTAATCTCCAGTTCCATTGAAACTCGCCTGATTTACTCTGTAATCTCGATAATGGCTGCCTCTCAAGAGTATTTGGACAAGATGCAGCTTCGTCAGAACTACCGAAACGTCTGGCATACTGATCTCATGAACTCCATCACTGCCGATACTCCCTGTATCTACATTTTCTTCAATTTTGTTTATAACTTTTTCTGCTTTTTTTCTTACAAGATAGACTTTAATTCGCTTGCTTTCTGTGTTTTTTGTTGTTGTTGCTGCAGATTGCTGCTTTTCGTTATTCTGGTAAGAGCCTCACTTGATCAACCCTCCTAACTGTCTATCTGTTCTTCCTTCTATGGCTTTGCGGTTTCTTATCTGTGATATTTTCTTCGATTTCAGTTATCGATTTTATTATATGAATTTGATTTAATGATATTAGGTTTTTGCTATTATTAAATCAGTGCCTGCTATAGAATTTTGCCCAAATTATTGAAATTATGGACCTTTTATGCTTTTAGTTGAGGGATAATCAGCAGTGCTGCTAGATGTTGTTATTGACTTGTTGTATTAACAGATCACTTAAATTACACTGATATGACTTAAATACCTGTTATTTAAGTGATATGTGAATGCAACGACACCTTTCTCCTGTTTAGACTACTTGTTATCATATTTCTAGGGTTTTTGTAGATTATTATTCTTCATTCTACTGTTTTATGAAATTGGCAGTGGACCATGTGTATCATACTTGCTTCGAAAGCGAGCTCTGTATAATGATATGTCAAGGTATACTTGTTGTGCTGGATATATGCCCTGCAGTGGAAAGTGTGGTGAAAGTAAATGTCCTGAGTTATGTCTTTGCACAGAGGTATGCTTATTCCTAAAACCTAAAGGGATTCATATATACTTTTTGCTTGTGAATAACCTTCTTGAATTTTGTAACTTTTAGGTGTTTTGTTGCTTTGGGAATTCAGTCGCATCGACTCGCTTTTTACTGCAAGATGAATTCAATATACAAACAACGCAATGCGATAACTGCATCATTGTAATATGTTTCTTTTATGATTCTTTTTAAAGATTTAACATTACTTCCTTACAGTTTTTAGGATTGACAACTTATTTTTTGAAGGGATTTATGTTTTGCCTCCAACAACTTGCGTGTATATGCTCAATTGTTGCCTGTCTGGTTGGAAGTGATGAACTTAGTGATGCATCTCAGGCGCTTAATTGCTTAGCCGACATTGTTTACTGCTCGTGAGTTATCTTGATAAATAGATTCTACTGAAACAACTAAAGGTGTTTTTTGTGACACGGGTTTTGTGATTTGATCTTGCAGGGTTTGTGCGTGCATGCAGGTATCTAATTTTTCTTCCTCATTTGAATTTGAATTTATTTTTTAGAAGTGTTCTACGATTTGGTAGAACTTGTGTTTGATAGTTCTCGAGTCTTATTTTGAAAATTAACATTTGCTGCAATTTTACATGAATATAATTAGCGGGGTTCTATCATTGTATTCACGATGTACTTTTAGCTGAATCTGAACTTGTATTTGCAGACGCAGCACAAGGTTGAAATGGACAAGCGAGATGGGAAGTTCGGCCCACAACCAATGGCAGTGCCGCCAGCTCAGCAAATGTCAAGATTCGATCAGCCATATCCACCCAATGTTGGATACGGGCAACCGGCATATGGTGGTTATCCGCCAGGACCTCCTCCTCAACAACCTCAAGGCTACCCACCTGCCGCCTATCCACCACCAGGCTATCCAGCTCCCGGTTACCAGAGGTAAATAAATATATATTTGATGTGTAAATCTTCCATTCTTTAGTGGCAGGTTACCTGAAACAGCCATAAATTTATAGTAGTATTGAACTTCAGTGAAAAATAATTCATGTGGTTTGGTGAGAATATATTTGTACATGAATAAGCTTTGCACATATTAGAGAAGTTTGAACTTGGTTTATATTTACTTAATTACTTATAGGCTTATAGCAAATTATATGAGGCCCATTATCAAAGCAAATGGATATAATACAACATAGAATTGATTAGTTAATCACACTATTTCCATCTAATCTTTATTTAGTTAATTAAATTTTAAATCAAGGGAGGTAAGAAAAAGAATTGTTTTAACACAAAAAGTAAAGGTATTAAAAAAGAGTAATTGGTATCTTTGCTATAAACTATATTTTCTAGTAATTAAATGAATCAAGTTTTTGAGAGGTTTTTTTTTTATATCTTTTCTTCTCTTAGAAACAATTAAATTAACTTTAACTTATGTTAAAATGATCATTAAGCTTAATCTTACTTTCTCTGTTTCCAACTCAAAGACCGATTATCGACATTCTCTTTTGGTGAAGACATAAACCATCATTCAGTTTGTTCTACACCTAGTAATAAGCTCAAAGGCCGACATTGAATTTTCAAGACCAAAGTTGTTGAAAATATAGATATGATGGCTACTGAAGAAAGGGGGTCTAATAATAATATTCCAATAGATAAGTAAATATTGTGAATGATTAATCTAACATGTTACGCAGTTTCTTAGCACGATATATCATCACGACATAAGAGCATCCGGTTTTGGGATGTTACACCCTGCAAGTTTTGACACGGTACACCCAGTCTGCGGTGTGGAAATATGCTTCACATAGGAGCAAGGAGTAAACTCTTAGGTCCTGTTTGTTTCACCGTAATTCGAAGGAATGAAAATGATTTTAATTTCATCCATGTCAGTTATGGAATGACATTCCCCTACTTAAAGGAATATTAATACTTCAAAGAATTTAATTCCTTTCCAGATAATGTTACCAAACGCAATATACAACGAAATTTGATTTCAATTACATTACATTCCTTCACATTACGGTACAAACAAACTGGACCTTAGTAAGTTTATAGTTTAAAAACTAATTGGATGAGTCGAACTCAACATGATGACAAATAATCCCGGTTATGAAAGTGAACGTCACGTTCATTTGTTTTCAATCATTTACCTCGTTTGTTGTATCAACATGTATAATTAAACGAATTTCAATTGTTTTATTTTAGAAATAGACCAATTTCAATTAAAAAAATTTGAATAATAAAAAAAAACAAGAAATAAACATCAATGTTGAAAGGCGTCATTATCACACTACTAAGTTAATATCACATTCGTCATAACACTAAAGTTATGAAAACTACATTAATTCAATAATTACATTAAAAACAGAATACATTACAAGATTGTCAAGAGTTGTCAAATATGCTCCACATGATCGTGTCGAAGGTTAATATTCGTATCTTTATCTTTTACAACAGAACTTACACATCTTCTAACCTACTTATAGATTGATATTGTCCACTGTGAAATTTGAACCTAAGACTTTGATGATCACCTTAAACATCTGATACCGTTAGGCTAAAGGCCTTTAGTTTTTCGAAGATGTATTTCATATTTCTTGGCAAGAATTATTGCACATGATTCACACGACGAATTGTATTGGCATCAACATTGCTTATTCCATATCCCATTATCTATGATCATATGATGCTACGAAGCTTATGTATATTATTCTCCTTATTTTAATTAAACTCCAAAGTTTTGTTGGGGTCTGTTTGAACATCATGAGCGAAATAAAATGAATTCATACTAGTGTCATATTACTTTTTAGTATCTAATCGTTAGAAATAGGAAAAGAAAATTAAACTCGTTCGAGAAATATGATAGACACTATGACATGCTAGCCAATTTATGCGTAACAACGTGATTGACAGATCAAGCTTCCATAGTCTATGCTCTAACATTAACGAGTATCTTTCTATGCTCTAACATTAACGAGTATCTTACAAAGAGGACTTATTTATTACTTGAAACACCCATGCCCATGTCCTTTCACTTTCATTGATGTGGGGCTTGTTCCAATCGATCAATAGGATGAGCCAAATTCAATATGAGGGAGCTCATGTAAGTTAGCCATTGTTATGAAACGTGAAGTCACGTGTATTTGTTTTCAATCATTTACCTGTTTTTTTTATTTTTTAAATATTATTATTATAATTAAATGATTGGACAATAGTTTCACTAAAAATATGGAACAACTTAAAAGCAAAGTCTGAATAAAAAGACAAGCAATAGACATACAATGTGGAAAGGTGTCTCCTTAAGGTGCTTGTGTTCTGGATTGCTTTGGATCCATTCCTCTTTAGGTTTTTTATTCATCACATTTAAATAGCACAATATATAAAATGGTTTTCTTTTTGTTTGATTTAGTTTCTAATCGATGTTTAATTCCTTACAAATTAAAAATCATATTATTTAATCGCAGCTTAATCAGGGTACGTATATGATTATAGTCATAAATAAGAAAAAAGTGCACAATATAAAGCTAGGGGTAGAGAGATGTAACCAACAACATCTATACAAGAAATTTAACTTTGTCTTCTATTGAAACGTCTCAAGATTTGAAATTTCTTAAAATGATAAGTGTTATGTGTTTTGTAAGTTGTCTCTATGTGATTTAAACTAGCGGGGTTAAAGTTGTCAAATTTGAAAAGTTGATAAGTTAAGGAGACTGTATGTAACAATTACAAAGTTATATATATGTATGTATGCATTTAGTTGACCAACTTGCATTAACTCATATACACACACTCACGATTTCTTGGCTGCCAGATTCCCTTGGAGATTTTGATCAAGAAACTAGCATATTTCAACTTCATTTAGCAGTACAACAATCCTAGTTAGATCAATGTATGTGTTCTTTGATTATTTCTATGTGTTAGTGGGTTAAAAGGATGATTCAAGGCTGAATCATTGATCATAGTATGTTATATTTGTTTGTTGTCACTGTTTAGTGTTTATAGCAGTTATAGTATGATAACCAAGTGCTGGAAACACTTGTGTTGTGTTAGTTTTGAGTTTTGGTCGGAGTTACAGCAAACAGTCGGTGAAACTGTTGCTACAGTTCATGAAGCACGGGCGTGCCTAGAGTCCTGTGGCAAACCCTAATTCTTGGGTAAGGGCGTGCTCGGGCACGGGCGTACTTATGAAAGGTACGAGTGTGTCTGCAGGTCCGCCCTTTTCTGCAGATGTCACGACCGGACCTAAGAGCGAAGTACAGTCGTGCCTGCAAGTATTTGTATATTGCTTGTAGGCGATAAGTGTTGACGTATTCACTGTGATTCAACTGAGTTAACACTGTTTTACATATAACTGAATACTAAGGTGAGTGTACTATTCCTTTAGTATGAATAACATATGAGTATGCACAAAACGATTAGTATGATATATGTGTAAAGTGAAATATTTGTTATGTATTAACATTGTATAGTAGAGGTGTATAGCTATGCAAGTGGTATAGTTATGCACACGAACAACATTATGGTACACAGCTACGCAAGAGGTGTAGCTTTGTACCAAGAGCAGCGATAACGTATACAACAAGTTGTATACCAAGAACAATATTAGGGGGTATAGCTATGCGAGAGGTGTAGCTATACTCCACTAAAGTAACAATTTGGAGCAGCTTTGTAGGTGTTATAGCTTGGATGTGAGACATCCTGAAAAGACTTTAGTCTAGCTGCTTTATGTTTGTTCTAGTTCAGTTAGTATGTTCACTAAACGAAAGGTTATGTTTCACTGTTGGTGTGCATGCAGTTAGTTCAGGTTTCAGCAAAGGTAAGACCACAACGCAGTGATTAGCTGGATAGCTCTTTAAGAAGATACTTTTAACACTATTTTTGTAAAAATGTTAGCATAGATATAAATATGAACTAGTATTTTGTAAACTCTAATTTTTGGTGCTAACAAGTAGTAAGAATGTTTTTATATGTTAAAACCGAAAAAGTGGTGTTACATCTATCAAGAATGTGCCACTAATTTTTTAGGTACAAACTCACTATCTATTATCCCCATTCACATATTAAAGGGCATATTGTTCCAAACAATAACTATTTGTTATGTATAACAAAATTTATTATGCACAAATGATCTCCCAATCATAAATTGTCCATGAGAATTTCAATGTCTTTTTGTGTAATGAATAATTTCTCCTAATCTTCAATAGCTGCTTCATGGTCGGACGCGAATCAACCACACACTTTCTATACAGTAACTTGTTATCAATGTAGGACCATAAGAGATGAAAAAACTAGATAATAAAAACTTTAGGAATGTGAATGGTATGAATAAAATATTGTATTGATATTGATATTGATATCGTGACCATGATTTTATTAATTATCAATAACAAAGTATTAGTGCAGTTAAAATATTAATTAAAATTACAAAATAAATGTTAATGATACATATATATATAATAGAGAGTTTGCTGACATTTGATGACAAGATCCGATGAATCCGGTTGGATCCAAGCAATGCCCAACAAGCTCTGCTTTGCGTAGGACCCTAATATTTGGTACTTTTTTGTAATTTCTAATTAAGCCATTTTTGAAATTCTCAATTTGCACATGCTACAAAACTTTAAATAATTTAAGTAATTTGTTTTTATACCATATACAACTACTACCTAGTCACCTGCAGGGTAAGTCTGTCATTGCTTACTTATACTGATTATCCATAGTTCTACACTTTTATTCTTATAAATGTTTCCATCAAAAGTGATAAGAAATGTTAGGTTATGTATATTTGAGCATATGCTTTAACACTTTGAGAAAAGCCTGAACTTAGAAGAAATTCAATCTAAATATTTTTTACCAACTACAATATTATTTATTGCATCTAGGTTAATTAATAATGGAGTTACTCAAATTATTTATGTTGTTGGTGATTTTAGTGTCACCGGTTTATTTAGTGTAATAGAATTTATACGTGTGTTTAAAGGGGATTGAACTTTGTTCTAAAACAAGTGTGGAGTACACGTTTGTATTAGTCTAAGCTGTTCCTGGTAAGATTAGGGGGAAACGTCCCCTAAACGAAAAATGAGGGTCCTGCTGATTTTTTTATAAATCCTTAAACTTTCTAACTCCCATTTTTCAGCTTTGAGTTCAAAATTCGGATGAATAGGTTTGAGACAAATAGAATCCGATATACCTTTTTCTATCTGGTTCTTTGATGTTCTTTTTTGCCAAGAACAAGATTGATACTTCTATAATTATCCCAATTCAAATTTCGTGATACCAAGACACCTAAGATCGAAATATAGAATTTAAAAAGTGTTTGCCATGATTGTAGAAGAGATGCGGTTGCTTACACTAACATCTGTGGTTGTTGATTTGTGAGAAAAAACCCAATCAACGCCACCGCCACTTGGTATTAGTTTTCCTACATTGAATAAAATAGTTAAGATCTCAACTAACACATTACTCGAAATCGACCGCCACCCGTCACTGACCATCACCCACCGCCGCCACCCACTACCGACATCGCCACCATTGTCCGCCACCACCTCCACATATCACTGCCACCACCACACACCGCTGCCTAAATGGGTCTTCATGTTTATGAATCATATCTAAATCCAATTAAATTGTAAAAGTTCAACCAACCACCACTTGATATTTGATAATTTAAAATATGTGATGCGTGTATAAACAAAATTACTAATTGAGAATGGTTTTTGTGTTGCAGTAACTTGGTTGTTCACTCTCATCACTTCTTATTTTCTTATTATTAAATTTATAATTCCTAAGAACCATTCTAATCTTCCTCATTTTCAACATTTGGTTTCTTTAATTTCCCCTTTAATATGAACTAACAGCTGTTAATGATTTAAATTGTAGTAGGATTATAATAACTATATGGTGGTTTTTTTCTTTGCCAAAGTTAACCTTATTTTCATAACTGTTAAAAAGATGTATTTTTATAAACTATTTAATAATATTATCGATAACAAAAATGATATATCCTCCTACTTTTTCTTCCTACTTCATCCTCCTACTCACCACAAAATGACATGTGGAGTCCACTAATTCTCTTTCTTCATCTCATCCATTGATTTTGACACTTGTTTTGATCTTGTGAGTAGGAGGATAAGTAGGAGAATGAAGTAGGAGGATATATCATTTCTCGATCGATAAAGATTCGTATAACTAAAATAAATGAAGTTATAAACTTTTCGAAAATAACCAAAGATATTTGTACACATAGTTTAAAAAATCTAATTAAGCTGATAAAATAATTTATTAATATCAACTAAAAAGTGTAATGGTTAATCTATAATTAATTAATACGTGATACAAGTTAATGAGATATACAATTGTTGTATATTAATTAACAGTGAATAGTAAAAGAAAATATTCACAGAAGACGATGATTAATAAATATAAACATTTAAAAATATTATCATGGTATCTGGTAATACTGTATGACGAATTATTTGTATTGATAACATGTCGAT
This sequence comes from Pulicaria dysenterica, assembly GCA_947179395.2. Taxonomy (NCBI): domain Eukaryota; kingdom Viridiplantae; phylum Streptophyta; class Magnoliopsida; order Asterales; family Asteraceae; genus Pulicaria; species Pulicaria dysenterica. Next base: position 100,405,710 of record OX359289.1, read on the forward strand.
TATAGAATATAAAGTTATGGTGGTTTATACCAACCAAGTGTATAGTTATGGAAGAGTGTATAAAATATAAGAGAGAGAAAGCATTGTTGAAATATGAAGGTTATTTGGAAGATATATTAGTAATTTTCGATTGTTGAATTTTGAAGACATTAAGTAAAGTATGAGAAAGAATGTTAAACATATTATAATGTTGTAGAGCTATACTTGATGAGGAAGTCAAAAATCATAACATATAATTCCTACTACTACCAACTAAAGGTCTAATAACTTAGCAGTTGAGTTGTGTTAGGCAATCCTTATAGTTGCATGTGGTTCAAGTCTTGTAATAAACATAATAAGTAGAATGAAAACCTTGTAATAAACATAAGATGTAGAATTAAAACCAAGATTAGAGGGTATATTCTGCCATTAAATTTTTTTTTATTGCCATATATATTTAGGTGCTATTTTATCTCATAAATGAGCAACACATTAATTATAGTTTCAACTCATGAATTTAAAACACAGATCTGTAATCGATATCTTATACAAACAACCTATAAATTGATTTCACAAGAGACCGTTGAATTGAGAAATGTAAACCAAATGAAGATGTATGACTATGTGAAATCACAAACCCATTTGGAGACATTCGTTTAACAAATCATATGTATATAAAATATCAAATAAAAACAGATCTACAGATTCAAACTCGATGAAAACCCTAATCCAAATAGAATTATAGATCCTTTAATTGATTTGGATGGAGGTATTAAATCGCGGACCTTTAATCGCAACTTGAAGAATCGGAAAACCTAAGACCACATGTTGTGGTTGACTCGATCCAATCGAGTTGCAGCGGCTTCGATCGGGAACATCAAAACTTGGTTTTGGGTGAGGCCATCCAGTAAAGCAATCGGGTATGAGTACTCGGCGAGGCAAACGAGAAATCCACCCCCACCCCCCTCCAACGGTCCATTTTTTAATTTTTTTACCGTTAGTTTTTTTTAATTAATTATTTTACTCTATAAATATTACCATTTCACCATTTTTCATCTCACACAACTCCTCTCTTCTACTCTCTTCTACTTTTATATTTTTTAATCTACATCAAGATTTTTATATTTTTTTTCATCTAAGAAAAATATGGATCCAAACGAGGTTCCCACCCCACCATCAACCGGGCGTAACCGTTCACGTGTTACGAGTTCCACACCGACACGGCCGGATAATCCATTTTTCTTAAACGTTCCGCCACCACCCTACCAACCAAATCCTTTTTTCACCCCACCCCAATTCACGTATACGGGGATGCTTAATCAACAATTCTCACTATCTCATTTCGGATACCCGATGCATCAACAATCGCAACAACAATTACCTCTCGACACTCAAGAGGAGGATGATTTTCTTGATGTAGAGCCGCAAACCCAATTTGAAACCCAACAACAAATGCAACAACAAACGCAACATCCAACACAAAAGGAAACTCAACAAGAAAGTCAACCGTCACAACGGAAGAAAACCATAGCATTTGCCAATCGAGCCAAAGCAATTCCGTGGACTTCCAATGAAGAAAATGCGTTAGTCACGTCGTGGGTCGATGCCTCCGACAACTCAATTGTCGGGAATTCACAAAAAACAAAGTATACTTCTTTATCTTTAGTCTTTATATTATTATTACTATTACTATTATTATTATTATTATTATTATTATTATTATTATTATTATTATTATTATTATTATTATTATTATTCCGCGTATATTATTATTATTATTACTAATATTCGTTTGTAGATAACTTTTGGCAATGCGTCTTGACGTGTTTTCAAAAAATACTTGGCAAACCCAATAGCTACCGCAACGTACACCAAATTAATGCCAAGTATAAAGACATTAATACGAAGGTGTCAAAATTTGCGGGGATCTACAACAACCTCTACAATACGAGAGGTAGTGGTACGAGCGACGCCGATATTCTAACTATCGCGCTCAACCATTACCGTGAGGATAATCACGATGTTGCGTTTGGTCATCAAAGTTGTTGGGAAATTCTTAGGAATTCTCCCAAATGGCACCAAGTTCCACACATTGATGACACCCCTCCTCCTTCCAAACGAACCAAAACCTAGTCATCTCATACGAACCAAGTTCCAAACACGGCCTCCTCCGACGCACACGTCCATGTAGACTTGAACGAGGACGATGATGAGAATGCGGAAGAACATGTTAACCCAACCGAACCTCCGCGGGTAGGGATCGGGTTAAGCGGGCGGCGGCATCGGGATCAACCGGAACGAGGTTAAAAGATGAGAGTATCTCGTCGTTGTTGAGCGGAATGTCAGCTTTACACTCCCAAAATGCCCAATTTCTCGAGATGCAAGCGAAACAAAATAAAATTAAGGCCTTCAAAATTTTCATGCAAGTACGGGTGGATGTCAATTGATTAAATATTGTTTTTAATTTTTTAAGTTTAAAATTATGTATTTTTTTAGTAGTTTAGATTTTTTTAAGTTTAAATTATGTAATTTTAATTTTTAGTAATGTTTGAGTTTTAAATTAATTAATTTATGAATTATATTATATGTTAAAAAAAGAATAAAAAAAGTGAAAAAAAAAAAGAATAAAAAAGTGAAAAAAAATTGGGTAAGAGAATGTAAGGTATAACTTGATAATTGGATATAGCAAAAGGTAAGGGAGGGGAATAATGTGGTGCTGATGTGACATTGGGTAAGGGAAACCTGCAGGTAAGTTACAACGCGCAGCCTAAGTTAGAGAATTGAATACATGAAGGTGTGAAAGGGAGAACCAAATGAATGGAAATCTGGAAAATTAATAATAATAATAATAATAATAATAATAATAATAATAATAATAATAATAATAATAGTAATAATAACTAACAATGGTTACAAAATAATTATAAAATAAAATAACAAAAGTTAAAAGATAACCTGCTTGTCTACAATCTCATATCATCTTACACAAAAGGTAATTCTCGACATCAAAAATACATTTTACCGTAACTTCTTTTCTTTCTTACACAAAATATTAAACACAAAGTTTATTACATTTCAATACATTTAACCATTTATCCTTTTAAATAGCAGCAATTAACATTTTTTTTAGCAAAGCAAACAATTATATTATAATGAATAGTTTATCTCTATAAGATATAGAGATAAACCAAAGTACAATGCACAATTTAGTAACCTATACTATACATCCATGAAACTTTTCAGTGACATTGCTACAACCATGAGCTAAAATAAGTTTGCAATTGACAAAGACTTCATCAACCAATTTGCCCATGACAAGTCTCTCTTTTTTCTCACATTGGTTTTAAGCCAACTAAACATCCAACATTGAGTAAAATAAAATGGGTATGTTCGGTATGAAGCTTTTTAAAGCTTATTAGAGCTGATAGTTTTTTGTTTTGAAAGAAAAAACTACAATTCATGTTCGGATGGAAAAACTAAAAGTTTTTTTTTAAACTAAAAAGTCTAAAACAAAAAACTTCATGAAGTAGTTTTTAAAATTAGCAAATTTTTTATATACCAAATTATCTAAATACCTTCATTAATTATTTTATAATGCATTCTATTTTTATTATTTGTCCTTTTTTGTAATTTTAGACTATTTAGCTCCAGCTAACAGTTAATTAGCCGAACACATATATAAATAAAATAAAGCTTCCAGCTCTAGCTATCAGTTTTTAACTTCCAACTTTCAACTAACAACTAATAGCTTCCAACTAATTCCGCCGAACATACCCAATAAGTTTGTTCATCTTACTTTTGCGAGATTTAAAACTAAAGTAAGACCCATGCGACTATTAGAAACCATCTATCCATTGGAATATACACATTTGGAATTCGAAAATTAAAATAGTCTTCTAATTTCCTTTTGTTTTAATCGAAAATAATCCAATTTATGTGGTTCCAAATTGAACACATCATTGCACACACTGTCGTCTCCCATCTTTCTTTAGATTTAGCATTAAATCACGGCATTCTTTGCTGATAATCGAACAACTCTTGGAGCGTAGCAACTTGTCCCACATTTGTGATAATACTCCCACGGTTTTTCAACCAAAGAGTAATTAAAGTGTGTTCTGATGTCTTTACAGTTTTAAAACAGCATTTACAAAAGCAGGTGTGGATGTGCTTCTCTAAAATCATGTTTATAAACAAAACAAAACAAAAAAAAAAAAACCACTTAATCACAGTTTAATTTGAACACAATACCACACACTCTTTTGACGTTTACAAATCACAAAGTTAATTTTAAAATACAATCTCAAACGACTATGGATGTTAGGTGTTGAGAGATGAGGGAAGTCGATGTAGGTGGTGATGAAGTCGGAAGTTAGGAAAGTTGTAGGATGTAATTGTAAGTTTGTAGGGTTCCAACTCAAAACCATTTGGTTATGAGAGGAGTAACCCATGACCCTTTTAAAGCTCATTACAAAGTCAATTTTCGTCCAATGTGGAACATTACTCAATAGCAAGGGGGAGAGGGCAGCGTTCAATGCAAGATGAGACGTGCCATGTTGAAAGCCTATGGATGTAATATCTCTATTTTGGATGCTCTAGGAGAAAACGATATATGTGGACGGTGGTTTTGGCGTGGAAGATGATGTTTTGGTGCCAGGTCGAAGGTGCCGCCACTCCATGGAGGTGTGGTGGGTCTTTGATGTGGCAAGAAATGCGCCAGCGGTGAAGATGGGGTGGTAGTGTTAGGCCACCTTTTTTCCTCTCTCACAGTATAACTTTCTTTTTTTCTTTTTCATTTATTATATTTTTTATTGATAATGAGTATTAGGTGAGTCTCATAACTTGGTGTGGTGTGAAGTGATTAATGTGGATCTGTGTAATGGGTTGAGAGATAATAATAAAAAGCTGACGTGACTGTATAATAATTGTAATGAAAGGTATCCGCTACCATCACTCTAATAAGTATTAATGCGTTGCTCACGTTGACAATTTACATATTATGTTTCAATGCCATAAGGTTGTGAACTTGTGATTGTAGATATTTAAGTTAGTTTATAGTTTAATAATAAATATCTAAAGTCATATTTAAATAGTTAGAAAGATTAAGGGTTTAGTTCCTAAAAGTACATCGGAGTTGTCACCTTTTGCTATTGTGTATACTCATCTTTCATTACTCTCATTTAATAAACTCAACTCTTAAAAACTACCATTTAGTACACCCGATTACCTGCTCAGCAGGTAACCGGTAATTTGTTTTATTTTTACTTTTTTTTATTCCACCTCATCATGCCATCTCAGAAAATTTTGCCACATCATACAATTAAGAACACCTTCATCTTGATGTTCTTCCTTCAAGAACATCTTCATCTTCAACCCAGATCTGATGAAGAACATCGAAGCAACAAAAACAAGCAAATCACTAACAAGATTAAACAGAAACCAAACATAAACAACACTATGAACATAAACAACCTATCTGATCGAAGAAAACAAGATTAAACAGATCTGATGAAGAACATAAACAACACTAACAAGATTAAACAGAAACCAAAAGAAACCAAACATAAACAACCTATCTGATCGAAGAAAACAAGAAGATGAACAAGAAACCCTAAATCGTATGCAGATGAACAAGAAACCCAAATCGTATGCAGATGAACAAGAAACCCAAATAGCCCAAACCCTAAACCCAAACCAGAATCGCTAGAGATGAATCTGTTGTACCAAATCTGAAATCGCAGGGGAAGAAAACCAGAGGTGCGAACAAAAGTTCCAAATCTGAGACTGAAGAAAACCCTAATCGCCGCCATATATTCTTCAACATGGTGTTCGTCTTCAAGATTGGCGGAGACTGAAGATGGTGTTTTTCAAGATCGCCTTCATGGGAGAAATCGATGGGAGAAATCCCAAATCAAACCCTGAAATCGATTTGTTATTGCGATGGTTCTCACGAGTTCAGATCTGTTATGAACGAAAGCTGTGGACGAAGGCGGTGGTGAAGGCGGTTGGCGGTGGTTTTCCTCACGGTGGACGAAGGCGGTGGTTGGTGGTCTTCCTCGCGGTGGTGAAGGCGGTGGTGGCTGCGATCTGTGATGAAAGCCCTTTTGTTTCTTGAAGAACGCAGATGAAGCACAGACAAATTATTATTACTATTATATTATTATTATTATTATTATTATTATTATTATTATTATAATAATAATAATTATTATTATTATATTATATTTTTAGTTATTGTTAAATAGAAAATTACACATCATCACTCAAAACACATGCCACATCATCAAAACCGGATCCACATCACCCTTAACCTGCTATCACAGGTTAAGATGTATTAAACGGTAGTTTTGAAGAGTTCAGTGTATTAAATGGGAGTAATGAAATATGAGTATACACAATAGCAAAAGGTGTCAACTTCGATGTACTTTTAGGAACTAAACCCAAAGATTAAATATAAAAACTCAGTTAAAATTATTTTAGATAAAATCTATTTAGTAAAATTTTAAAAATATAAAAAACTAATTTTTTAAAGTATAATATCTTAAAGAATTAAGATTAGTGTAAAACTTACAAAAAAAGTAGATTAAATATTCATTCCGTTGATTGAAGGAAAGAGAAAAAACTACTTTAGGAGTAGGGGTGTTCACGGGGCGGGGCGGGGCGGGTAGTGGCTTTTTTGTAACCTGTAACCGCGGGGCGGGTATCTAATTTCAAAAACCGAAACCGAACCGCAAGCAGCGGGTACCCGTTGTGCGGGTACCCGAAGGGAGGCGGGTATCCACGGTTCGGGTCACGGGTACCCTAAAATTGAACTTTTTTGATTTTTGATGTTTTCAACAAGTTTAGATTCATAATATAACAATAAACAACGGTAGAAAAAATTCAACAATAATGAATAAATCACTAGTAGAAATCAAACAAATCTTCGATGAGAACCTCGTAAAAACAAAAAAAACGATATGATCAAAGTTGACACTTCTGATCGATTTCAGTGTCTCCATTTTGAACTCTTGATAGTTGTAGGCTTGCAAATTCTCTATATCAAAACTAAAAAATGAAGTGGGGGAGACGGTATGGGCTACTAGAAGTAAGTTAGGTAGTTTTGAGGAATTTAAGTTTTTTCTAATGGCTTTGTTATTTCATATTAAACAATATATATACATATATACATATATATATATATATATATATATATATATATATATATATATATATATATATATATATATATATATATATATATCTTAAAGCATACGGGGCGGGGCGGGTACCCGCGGATATCAAAATTTAAAAACCGTACCCGCCCCGCGTTTAGCGGGTACCCTAGTTTTCGGGTTTTTCGGGTCGCGGGTTTTACGGGTATCGGTTTTTTTCGGTTTCGGTTCACGCGGGGCAGGTCGGTTTCTCGGTTACTCGGTTTTTTTGAACACCCCTATTTAGGAGTAACACATAACGAAAGAAATTACATTCTTTATAGAATGTTCTAAAAATCCTAAGATAATCCGTAGTTATAGTTAACTGTTACCTCAATTTTTGTAATTGATTGTTACATTAGTTTTTCAAGCCTGTGACTATCATATTACTAAACAGTCAATGAAGGTTTTCTTTCTTTCTTTCTTTCTTTCAGTGAGAAGAGAGAGAATGAGAGAGTGAGAAGAAACTTCCGACCAAGGGACAACCAAAGAGATGAGAGAGGATATAGACAACAAGCTGCCGGAAGAATCAAACTTAAGTTCAACTAAGGAGGAGTGTAGTGTCATTTATTGTATTTCCTATTCTGTATTGCAGAATAGGTAATATAGATGTAAGTTTCGGATAGTAAATTGAAAACTGGGTCTCGTTTTTTGTATCGTTGTAATTTGGTAGTTTTTTAGTAGTAATAAAAGTTGTTGCTATAAAAAAAACTAAATAGTTATAGCAATGATTGTTATGACTAACCTCCACATTACCATCACTACTATTACTTAACACACATAATATCTTACTCCTTTTAAAAGTATTTATAACTTTTAAAACTCTTAACTTTTAAGTAAATTAAAAGTACTAAATTACCATCAAATCAAAGTAAATGAAAATTGTTAAATGTAGTAACTATTAGATAGATTTAATAAGATTCATATATACTATTTTAGTGAATAAAACTTCTACAATAAGAAAATATTATAACATCAAGTCAATACTAATTAACTTAAATATTACAAAATATTTTAACAACTAAACATCTAATTATAAATATTTTGTCATATAATAAATAATTGAACTTAATTATTACAAAATGTGTATAAACAAACTTATGAATTTGAACAATCTATAACTTTAATTCATAAACACTTATGGAATTGAAATAACTCAATAACTAAAAAGGACAAGTTGCTAAACAAAACATTCATCGCCACCGCATTGGCGCATATACTATACTAGTTTATTTAGATCAATTTGTTGGTCGAAAAAATTAAAAAAAGAAAAGAAAATAGATGAATGTGTAGGAGCTCATCACTAAGTGTTGGATGACGAGCCATTGCTAAAGGATGATGACAAGTTGGCAAAGCAAAATGGCCACAACAAGGGGTGTGATGAGCTTGAGATAGACGAGTCATGTGGTTTAAGTTGTTAGACCATCCGTAGTCATGACATTAATGACTATCACCGTAAAAACTAAACTGCCCTATGAATAAACCTCCACATCATCAACCTATTTTCTACCATGACAACAAGAAAATACAAAAGCAAAAGAGCCTGTTATAGCTATCAAAACTACGACGAGCAACTCGATGACGAACCATCATGAGCATAACCCTAATCGATTGACGAGGCGATGGCGGAAAACAAATGCATTTGTGTGTTGCTTGTGATGATTTTTTTTATTTTCATAAATTTCAAATCATCTTGATATAAATTTTATAAAAAATCACAAAACAAACTAATTAAGATGCATAATCATAAATCTAACGATTTATAAATAAGTTTGATTCAATGTTATCACATTTTTCGTAATAAAACTGTTTCTCAATTTAACACGTATTAATTAATAAATTCATCTTCAACAATAAAAGAGAAGCTATAAAAAGAAAGAAAATAAAATTTCCATTAAGTCTATATGGATTATCTTGTCTATACTCTATACAATATATATCCTCTTCATCTTCTTTAATGGGTACCGAAATACCGAGATTTACATTATATAATTCTCTAAACTATCCAACAAAAAATTAAAAAAAAAAAATCTGTCACTAATTATGGACTACTAACCAGCGACGATGAATCGCCGTAGTAATCGGCGATACCAGAAGCCGCCCATAACCGTTCATTGAAGGAATCCTGCAAATCGTCGGGTATAAATGGGGTCCGACAAAGCGGGCAAGTTTTCTGATCATGGTCCATCCAACGGTCCAGACAGCACCGATGGAATATGTGCCGGCAATTCGTGAGTCGCCGGATCTCGTCGCCGGCATCGAACTCATACAAGCAAACCGCACAACACTCCGGCGGATCCACTATCTCTGAAAACTTCACCACCGGCAGGAGTTCACGGATGAGGACGGCGGAAACGGAATGGAAATGGGTACCGGCGGTCGGGTCGGGTGAGAATTCGGGTTCCAGGAAATCGCCGAGACCAACTAATCGGAGAAAAACGGAGATGAATTTACGGATGAAACCTAGAAGAGATAGGCTGTAGAGAATGAGTTTGGGGAAGAAAATATCGCTGTAACCAACTGGGAAACCCATGATTTTTAGAGACGAATACGAAATTTGATTGGATTTTGCAGATTTGCGAAGGGGAAGATTGGGGGTATGAACACGAGAACAGGGTGATTCGAGGTGTGTTAATGGAGATTGGGAAGAGAGTAATCTGGTGAGATTCATGGTGCTGTATATATATGGAATAAAAGGGGGTTAAAGTGAAAGAGTAGAAACGTTGAGGGGCCTAATTGTAGTTTCATAACAAAATGATCAGGACTATCATTTTGTTAATTCTAACTTCAATCCACCAATACGTATATAAATATAAAAATTACATTAAATGTCAATGTGATATATGTGAAATTACAAACGGGTTACTTTAAATATAGTAATTTTAAATATAGTAATCATATGTCATGTATAAAAAGTTTGAATATCAATTAAAAGATGATGATTATGAATTTTTTATAAATATAAAATGTTAATAATTCAACATGAGTTATAATTGTTATTTTAAAAAATTAAAATTACCTTTTTTTACTGTGATTTATCATTTTCTTTATTTTAGTTAGTATTTCATAATTTTAATATACATAAATTAAACTAAATAATGTAATATTACACGTATGAAATGGATTTTTTTTAACATCAAAGCATGTATTATTATTGCTTCAAATTAATGTCAGGGTACATTATAAAAACACATAACGACATAACCCCATAATACACAAACACACATGTATATGAAGCCATAAAATCATCAAAACTTAGCTTGCGCTTGATCTACTATCCTCTATACTCCACATCTAGTACCCGTAGGCAAATCGTAGCATTAATCCCAAGGCTATGTTTGATTAGGCGAGCACCATAGACACTCCAGCAATAATTGTCGGTCCATAACTCTGTCAACCATCATACAATCCGAACCACATCAGGATAATGACCTACAAGAAAAGCATCCACATACAAATCACAAAACCACAAATTTTGGAGCTTGAAAGACGGATTTGCATCAGCTACAGAACAATGGCCTAGCAAATCAAAACAAGGTTTGGAATACCCCCTTATCACACCGTGGTGACAAACTAGAGTGCAAACCTCCTGCACACGAAAGGTGACCCCCAAAACTAGCCTATAACCATGGCTAATAGATGTAGGAAAGCAATATGGGTGTGTGTTAGGTATCCATGTCACCATATAACACCAACAAAAGAATTTTAGCCACAGCCTCTAATCCTACCATCGCCACCCTTATACCAACATCCCAGCCTCCCCCTTAGTGACATCAACGTCCAACACTTTCTCAAGTCTACCAAAGGCACAAGATCAGACAATATGACGCGTCTCATAACACAATTTCTGGAGCTTGAAAGAAGGATTTGCATTGGCTTGGAAAAGATAGCCTAGCAAATCTAGCAGGGATTAAGATGCCCCCTTGTCACACCATGGTAATAAGACAACGTGCAAACCTCCTGCACATAAGGCAAACTCCAATGCTAGTCTATGACCATGGCTAAGAGATGCAGGAAAAACAATGTAAGTATGTGCAGTGTCAGTGCCACCGTGTAACACCAAATCAAGAAAATTTAGCCACCGCCTCTAACCTACCAACACCACTCTTATAACACCAGCCAACCCCCACCCGGTAAAACCATCAACGTGCACCAGACCAATACAAAACTCAAGAACCATCGATACGTGATTAGTAGACCGAAAGCGAGTCGACGCCACCAGCCATCCCCCTGACATCTCCCAATGCATCAATCTTCCTTTAGAATACCTTTGAAAGCGCAACCTGTTACATTTAAGGTACTTATTATAAGGGTTAATGGTGTATTTAAATAAGAGTAAATTGAATTAAAATATAATAAACTTTAATTGTCATTAAATACAGTCAACTTTATTTCTTAAAATAATACAACCAACTTTCATAATTATCACATTGTATGTAACTTTTTGTATACTATGGGAGTTATGACAAAATTTATCGTATTATCTAAACAAATGTATTTTTTAAATTAACGTAAATGTATTATCTAAACAAATGTATTTTTCTAATAATATTTTTTACTATCTTATCTGCTATAAGAATTAAAATTAAAAATTTGAGTTTTTAATTTGACTATTTAAAGTCAAAATTAGACTTTTAATTTTGATCAAATAAATGATATGATTTAATTATGATTAAATGAATGGACAAGATCTTCTAATTTGATTGATGAATGTTAGTCTTATATACATATATATATACATATATATATATATATATATATATATATATATATATATATAGAGAGAGAGAGAGAGAGAATCAGGATCAAATAAAAAGAGTTTTAAGGTAAAAAGGGTAAGGAGAAACGTGAGCCTGACACGTGGCATATCTGATAAAAGGGCAAATTAGGTACTTTTAAAATATATAATTATTTCTCTCTCATAAAAGTCAAAATTATAACCCACGTCCCCACAACCCACGTCCCCTCTGAGATCCAAATCCCGTCCTCCTTCATCGTGAAACCCTAATCTGAGGACTGAGATCCAAATCGCCGGCGACGGGAACCCTCCGCCACCGACCCTGTGGATTCGCCGATGTTGATAAATCAACGATCACTACAACCGCAGCATCTGCACCACTGTGACCCGCTGTTCTCGATCTTCCATGCGACCCTCTGTTTTCGTCGACTGCCTCCGTGTACCGTCCACCGTCCACTAGTCCCTGTCCGACGCAGATCCCATACGTTCATCTCTTTCCTCCTGTGCGACGCGGATCCCAGATGAACATTTGCTGTTCGCCGACACCTGATGCACATCCGATTTAGGGTTTCATTATCTGCTTCGGTAGCCGTTCATTCGCCGGATGCACAGTCGCCGTTAGTTCGCCGACCCCGATGCACATCATCCACAAGTTCGCAATTATTTTTTATGTGATTTTTTGCTTCTGTGCTTCAATCTATATGTAGAGCAAATCTGCGATGCACATCTGCTTCTGTGTTGTTTTAATCGTGCATCTACATCTGCTTCTGTGTTGTTTTTAATCGTGCATCTGTTTCTGCTTCTGTGTTGTTGTGCAAATCTGCGATTTTTTCGTTTTAATCGTGCATCTGCTACTGTGTGTTTTTGATCGGAGATTAAAAGAAATATTAGGGTTTTGTTGGTGGGATTGATCGGTGATGAAGAAGTGGGTGGGGAGATGAACAGTGGTTCTCCGAGATGTAACTGCCCGTGATTTTTGGTTTTTGATTTTACCAATATACCCTTTTTAATATATTTTAATCCTATTTTATTTTCATCTTTTTTGACTTTTTAATCTTGACTTTTGGTTGATCAAAGGGTCAGGATTTCTCCTTACTTTTTGTAGAATAAAACTTTTTTTTAATAGATCCCCTCCCTATATATATATATATATATATATATATTAGAAGATTATTCTTTTAATGTATTGTCCAATAACTATATTAGATTTTTGTTTGCTTTGAAAAATTATAAATGATAATATTAATAAAAATATTAGATAATTATAATAATGTTAACATATGTTATCAATAATTCAACACATCAGCGATGTAAGCGTCGAAAAATATTAAATACATCTGAATTAAAAATATTCAAAAGTGGAACGAGACTAGTAATATATCTGCTATACCATAATTGATAACCATTACTAATAATAAGAACACTATTAGTCAAATAATTTCCGGTTGTTGGTGCTACAATCTCATGTCCAATAGTGGTTTCACTAAATTCCAAGTTAATTTGGATTATGTGCATGATCTCTTTGGTTTTATTCTAATTTGTGCAAACCATCCTCCTCAACATCATCAATTTCATCTTGACTCATGCTATGATGGCATTTGAGTAAGGAACAGGTTTGTCAAAGTGAAAAATCATTTTGACCCTACATAATTGTGATAAGAATAGCTCATCTTAAGAACATTTCTTTCTTTATCACTATCATTATGTAAATCTAACACTAAAATCTTCATGAATAACTAGCATCTACATTTCTTCCTTGTAATTATAGTTCTCCGACCTAGAATGTTGTAAATTTTTTATTATTTGAAGTTTTTTTTCAGATCTTAAATATATTTAACATGTTATATAGTACTTGATGCAAAATATGAATAGATTGTGTTTTAAATGTATTTTCATCAAGAATTATATATATATATATATATATATATATATATATGGGGTAAAAGTTGAAAATAACGATTTAAATAGTAAAAAAATGAGCAATATATTAGGGAATGGGGGAGTATATTAAAAGTTGGACAGTCTAAAAAACAAAAAAAAATATGTATACACAATCAAAATATAATGTAGGTATTACTGATCACCAACCGATGAAAAGCCTAATTACAACAAAAATGGAACTTTTCCTAAATCAAAACCCTAGTCTAAACACAAACCAATGAGGATTGTCGCTTGAAATCCTAAAATGAGAGTATATCGATGGGCATATATTGCATCGATGAGACCTTGTTTGCTATGACTCGATTCGAATTTCATGAAATTATAGTTTTTTTTAACATGAATACAGTTATGTGCAAATCATGAACCCTGAATCGGAAAGCAAAGTCTCTTGCATTACTAGAAAAACTGATATTTCCTACGAACTTTAGTGATGAATAAACCCCGATTAGCAATGGTTTCAGTTTGTTGCAAATCCGTCACAAACCCTGGTTCGCGATGGATTGACGACGGTTTTTACCGCGCAATTATGGATTTTCTAGTAGTGTTGAAACCCGAATAGCAGTACAAATTAAGAACCTTAATCTTACAAATCAATTGTTGAAACAAGGTGAACTCTTTGTGGGGGTGACATGGTGGCATAGTGTTTGTAGAATTGAAGAAACCACAAAGTCGTTGTTTGAATATAGTTGCATACAATGACACGTTTTTGTAGTTCAATTGTTTTATTTGAAACAAATTAAAAAACAATTATAGCATTTATTATTATCATTCTTTTCAAACTCCAAACACATCATATATAATCTCTTTTTTTTAACAGAAAATTAGTGGGCCAAAATGTTCAATTTTAATTTATATAATTCTTTTAATAGTTCTATCCACAATTCCACATATTATGAACATCTTCTCCCACCCCCACAATGTGTAAGATAAAATCATCAAAAATCCGATTATGGTTTATAATACATATAAATATAAAATATACACAAATTGTCTTACGTTGTTGAACTAGGGCCTAACTTTCCATTGAACTTTCATATTAATTAATTCTTAATTTCCCGTTTGCTACTAGTGCCCTCTTTATGAAACATAGTACACACTTGACATATTTCTGTTATATTTTTTTCAAGGCAAAATCAAAATTCTGAAAAAGTTATAAAGAAAATTATTATCTTTATTAGAAAAAATAGAAATAAAATTCAAACACATACTCATAGACAGCTGGCGAGTCAAATCTACCACCAAACATTTGAAAATCTATATATAATAACTACTAAAAATATTCAAGAATTTTAGGACATGGGACCAAAATGGTACAAGTGATAACTATTTGTATTGCAATGTGTAATGGCTCTATGGTGGAAGATATGAGGGTCCATTGAAGGAGTCGGAAATCATGAATCACGGAGTGATGCCATAGTGAGGCGGGGTGAGCGGGTGATAAGCTGGTTGGTGTGTTGCTTACAACGTGAGTTTACTAACGTTGCTGTAAATGTTTGTTTAATATAAAAAAGTTTGTAAATTGATAGTATAACAGAGAAGAAAAAAACAAGAAAGAATTTGTTGATTCATCCTTTAAATGAAATATGATGGAAATGAAAATGAAAGGAGAAAGTAAAAACAAACAAGCCAAAACAAATAAAGCATGGTTAGTGGGTTTTCATTTGTGGTGTCATGGCTGGTCCATAAGGTTTTTTGGCTTTGTTGCATCTTTTAGTGGGGTTCTTGCCAAATTATTAGGTTTGCCTTTTTTTTCTCTAATTATGTTCATAAATTTTTTATCTTAACTAATACTTTAAAGCCCATATGGCATCCATGGGGTCTCCAAGTTATCAGTATTCAGAACGTTGCTGACCATGTAGGTACGGACCTATGTGGTCCAATGCATACCATGAACATTCCCCCTTCCCCCACTCCTAATTAAAAAAAGAAAACATATTATATATATATATATATAATATCTCTTCAACATGATTATAAGTATATAAAAATAGTTCATCTATAATAATCATGATATTTACCTAACTTTATGATATAGATTTCTCATTTACATAGGATAGGATATTATCATCCAAACACATTCATTTTGTTACGTGCAGTAAAACTTTGTTATGTGCACATCATTCTCTTTCAGTTTGTCCTTTTATAATTTATAATAGATTCTTATGCCAGGATTTCTGGATCTCATGGGATGTTTAAGATTTTTGCTTTAACTGATTACGTATCTTACAACATCCCGAGTGGTGGTGTGGCGTTCATCATAGTGTAATGGAGTGTGGTACTATATTATCACGGGGTGATAGAAGCACATTGTTATATACTATAGTCGTGTGGTGGGTTTAATTACAAACCACAATGACTCCATGTCAATACTATATCATATACTTAATTAAACAAGTAACTTTTTTATAAGTTAATTTTATAATATATCATGTGGAATATTTATTGGAGTATAAATATAATTAAGATTGATTGTGTGTAGGAAGAACAAGCCACCTCACAGCATGGGGTCGGATCTAAGAAGTGTCTTAATGAAACCAAAACATAATGACCCACGTAGACTAGAAAAGGTTAAAAGAAAAGATTAATTAATTATATTAAAGAGAAAAATAAAATAAAAAATAGACAATACATTGATACTTAAATCTACATCAAATGCCCCCCGACAGCTTGGACCGAAGCCACATCTTATCACTCCACGTACCACTGCACTTACTCCTGCCTCCCCTTTCTTTTCGTCTTTTGTCTCTTCCTTTGTCTTCTTCTTCGTATACGATCAAACACCCATTCATACCTATTTAAAACTCAATCATATCTCCCACCCTACATTCTTATAACATATCTATTTAATTAAGATGGATTAATTCCTTCATTGATAACACATATAGTAGTACATACTTTATGTAGACTGGTTAGAAGGTGTTGTTTCTCCATAAAAGATATGAAAGAGGCGGTTGTGTATATAAGGCATTACAATCTAGAGAGAGATCTAAGTCTATAATAGGGCTCATTCAAACCACACACTTAGATAAAGTCTTAAAAAGATCCGGTTATAATCTAATCTAATCGTTTACTTATGACCGCTTCACATGAATTGAATTCAGTTATCATCTTAACAAGAGATACCATATGCTGACATTGAACAATGATGACGGCAAGTGGATATTTGTGAGAAACGACACTTACAACGGTCTTTTGGTCACACTTCAAGAATATTCGAAGTCCACTCAGAGAACAAAATGAAGGAATGGCGAAAGGGACACGACATGGCTGTGTTAATGGACTAGCGCCGTGCCGCTCTTAAGTGACATGGGCTTGCCAATATGTGACACGGTCATGTATACGAGTCTGGATTACTCTAGTCTAATTTTGAATTGAGTCTATTCAATTATATCTCTTCATTGATATAAATAAGGGTTTTAGGATCCAATTTTAGGCTTACAATTCTAGTTTTTAAAACCCTAATATATATATATATATATATATATATATATAGGGGAGGGTTCATGCGAGAACCGTTGTTAGTGTAAGAACCGCGAGAACCAATATCGGCCATTCCTTGGATATGGGAAGTATCATGGATGGAGAGCGTGGAGGGATGGGGTGTGGCAGGGTGCATGTGAGGAATTCATGGGTGGGCAATGACATTGAAAGAGAGGGAATTGGACGGCTTAGATTGGTTCTCGCGGTTCTCGCGCTAACAACGGTTCTCGCATAAACTTTTGTCTATATATATATATATATATATATATATATATATATATATATATATATATATATATATATATATATATATATATATATATATATATATATATATATATATATATAGGGGACGGCTCAAACAAGAACCGTTTTTCATACGAGAACTGTGAGAACCAATTACAGCCATTGATCAAAGTGAAGGAGGGTTGCGATTAAAGAGTTGTTAATGTATAACCTTAAACTAATCAAACTTATCCTTAATTAATTAATGGTAGTTTGGACATTTTTGCATTACCCCCGCATTTTTTAAACTAATATATACATCAAACGGAAAAGTGTTAAATTACGAAAATTATACCAAATTAACGAGAAAAAAATGCTCTTTAATTTGAGACCGGTCTTGGTATATTTTTTCAAAAATTTTTTTTTGTGTGTTTCCCGGGTTTTTTTTTTCCAGTAAAGCGACATGTGCACAAGTGCAAAGTTTTGCACATGTGCATATGCACAGATTCCTCTAGTTTTTTCAATACAGATGTAAATATGCATATGTGCAAAATTTTGCACTTGTGCACATGTCGCTGTACTGAAAAAAAAACCAGCAAAACATGATTTTTTTTCTTCCAAAAAAATATATCAAGATCGGTCTTAAATTAAAGAGCATAATTTTCTTGTTAATTTGGTATATTTTTCATAATTTAACACTTTCTTGTTTGATAGATGTATTCGTTTTAAAAAAAATGGGGGTAATGTCATAATGTCTATACTACCCTTTCCTATTTAAATTAAATATAAAAGATAGGAAATTAAATGATTGGCCAGAAATGGTTATCGCAGTTCTCGTACGAAAAACGGTTCTCTTTTGAACCGCACCATATATATATATATATATATATATATATATATATATAGAGAGAGAGAGAGAGAGAGAGAGAGAGTCCTTGATGAGTATATGGCTAGCAGCCTTACACTACGGACTGCTCAAGGTTCTTGCGGTATCAAGGAAGGACTTTCTTGTTTATTTTTTTAACCTATCAAGAATGTGGATTATGAAAGTCTTGATTATTATTACATATCCAGACAAAACTTCGTTTGTATATTACAAAAATAATATATATATATATATATATATATATATATATATATATATATATATATATATATATATAAACTATGTTCGCGTATCTACGTGTTAAAATTAAATAAGAATAAATAACATTTATCTTTAAATCATACCCAACTCTTTTATATAAATGGACCTTAAGACCTTTATATAAAAGAGTTAGCTGATCCAAAGGAAACTGCAAAAAAGGAGGATAAGTTCTTTATTGTTTATGTCTCAGTTTCATGTAATGACTTGTTTTCATTCCCCCTTTCTACTTCTCGTAAATAGATTGTACTGAAGTTTTTTATGGTTAATATAATACTAAATTCTGTCATTTGAAAAGTTAATATTAAGGTAGAAGTTGTTGCACGTTTATTTTTTAAAAGAGCTGTGTTTCACTTTTCATGTATAGAAAGTTGAAACATAATTGAAATGAAAATACGATAGAAGTTTTCTTTTTAAAAAAGTTACAAATAGTTACTATGAAAAGAGGAGTTACGATTATCATTTTCAGAAACTATAATTTTCAATTTTCTTTAACAAAATTATGATTATCATTCTCCATCTTTTATATATTGAAAATTATCATAAATAATGTGCAAATTGCATTAAAATACAAGTAACTTTGTCTTAGTAATTATTGTATACAACCAACTTTATTTAAAATAAATACAATCAACTTTCATAATCATTTCATTGCATACAAGTTGTTGTATACAATGATAGTTATGACAAAGTTTATTATATACAATGATAACTAAGAATCAGACACGGCAAAAAATTATTTGCATATAATGAAAAGATATATAAAAATTAATTGTATTATCTTTTTTAAATTGATTGTATACAATAATAAATAAAACAAAGTTTGTTACATCTTCGTACATTTTACCTTAAAAATAATATATGTACAAGCATGATACACTCATGCAGAGGACAATAATTAAACTAGTTATTTACTGAAACATCATGATAATTCTTAGAGAATTAAATAAAAATTCTTAGAGAATTAAAATAATTAATTTAAACGTCCTTATCTTAATTAAACATTAATAAACCCACTTGCTTAATAATTAGTAATATTTATCGACTTTCCAGCAATCGTACACATGTATTTACTTGTTATTAATTATAACTAAAACAAGATTGTACGGTTGTTTGATTACTTCCAAAAATGCCCCAGCTCTTTCTTACACAGAGAGATTGCCTGCCACACCATCAACTCTCAAATCAAAACATGGCTAAATTGTAATTTGCTAATCCAGCTTTGTTCATCAGAAATTGTCTCACCACATGATGGATTGATTAAATTTATTTTCCACCATCCTACCAAGTGCATCCTAACTTTATTTTTTAATATTATTATCATCATTGTATTTTCACATGAGGTTTTGGTAATCTAAAGTTCACAAGTTAGTTTATTATAAGTGGGTTTAGTTTTTAAAAACATAAAAAAATTGTATATGCCTAACTTTAAAAACTATCATTTAATATATCAAACTTGTAGAAGTTACCAAATGATGTATCTAACCTTTGTAGAGGGTTCAAGACTGATGTGGCACATCACCACCACCATCGACTTCTAGTACCATCACCACCGTCGACTTTCAAGGTCCGATTTTTAAGGTTTCTGTTTCAAGTTCATATTCATCGATCGATGGTTTGAGTTTCTTTCGATGGTGATGTTGTTTGAACTTTGAACCATTCAAGATCTAGAAGTAGAAGATATTGTTCGACCCTATCATGTTCATCTTCAAAAACACCATAAATCTTAGCGTTTCTGGGCGACTACAAAGATTTGGCTATTCTAATTCCAATCAATTTTATGGTTTCTTTTATTGATGTGTCTCCATCTACTTCTGGGATTTTCTTCATCTGCGATTTTAAAGGTAAGTTTCAAATATATTGGGGTTTTCTTTTTCGGTTTTGAGTTCGATTTGGTTCATAGATTTTAGGGTTTTCGGTTTCGGTTTCAATTCTTAGGACAACATCTGTGAATATAGGTTTCAATTTGAAAGGAAACATTTGTGATTTTAGGTTTTTGGGTTTTGAGTTCGATTTGGTTCACAGATATTGAGTTCGATTTGGCAACATCTGTCAATGCTAATGGACTTAGCTTGGAATTCCAAATCGATTCCCGATTAATTTTGATCGATTCCAGTCCAGATTTTGAGTTCGATTTGACAACATTTCGTTTCCATATTGATTCCAGATCTGTTCATGCTTCATGGGTTTATGGGTCATCTTCATGGTATTCTTAATTATCTTAATGTTTATGTTCATGGCTATATGTGTGGTATTTAAGTGACATCAAAATAAATAAAAAATGACATAATTATTGGTTATCTGTTAAACAGGCAATCTAAAATACAGTACATAAAATGGTAAATTTATATAGTTGAATACATCAAATGATAGTTTTTAAAGTTAGATATATACAATAACAAAAAGTGACAACTTTAATATATTTTCAGAAACTAAACTCATTTTACATCAATAAAAAAAACAAATTATTACAACATGCATTACTTTATTTAGTTTATATACTTTAAAATGTAAATTTACAATAATCAACCAAAAAGGCTTGTACCATCTTTACTACTCTCTTATAAATATTTTGGGAAAAAGTCTACATCGGTTAATATTTAAATAGCATATAGTTTGATGTAAATAGAACAAACTAGCATAATACTCACGATATTGTTTGGTGTGTTGTTATAAGTCATATATATGTATCTAAGATATGTAACCTTTAATATTTATTTAGAGCAATCTGTAACGACCTAATTTTTTTTATAAAATATTAATTAGAACTTGTTTTCCATTTATATTAAGATGTACAAAAGTGGTTATTGTTTAGGTTCATCAATTATTTTCTATTGTTAAAACAATACATATATTTTAAACACGTTTTTCCTACAATATAAGTTTTTTAGAAGCGTTCTGAAACTGGTTCTTTGCCTTTATCATTTTCCAAAGAACCAGGAATACATGAAAGGGATAATCAACAAACTCATAAGCAATAAAGTTTAGTGAGTACATACATACACTATCACTTAAACACTAAATGCACAAGATAAAATCTTACAACCACAAATTTGCCACACATGCCACAAGATGCCACTCAGACTATTCACAAATGGTGCCACTAAGGCTATTCACTAGTTGTAGATAATGTCACCCAGACTACCGCACACATAATCAAACATTCGCACTTTTTACAGATAAGTTAAATGGGTCGTATCACGTATGACTCACCTGCGCGTCATGAAATACCGATTACAGCCTCTTACAAACAGTAGTAATCACAAGATTAAATCCTCAGTTAATACCTACGTGCAAATTTGTAATATTTAAATAAAATACGTAGTAAAATATATAATTACATAAAATTTGCCTCATGATAGTAGAAAACATGTTATGATCAACAGATGAAAACGATACTTAAAAACGTATTATCAAATTTAATCTAGCTAGAATATAAGAAAAAATGTTATTAAATTTTAGCTAGTTTTAACAAACATATGCACACTTTGTTTTATATGAATTAATTCAAGATGCAAGAAAATAAGAAAAAATGTTAGAGAATAATTAACGGCTGTTATTGTTAAAGTTTATTGGAGCACTAGTGTTTATAAAGTTTATATCCGAAAACACAAATCTAAGCTCAAATTTTTTTAGCAGATCATAAATACACACTAATCTACATATTTTGTTGATAGTGGGACTTAAACTTATAATCATAGACCAAGGGGAACATCTTCTAAAACCTTATACCGCTAGGGTACAAGCCATTTGATCAAATCTAATCCCACATAATTGTATTGGAAAATAAAATTAAGACGAAAGCCAAATGGGTTTAGTTAGCATGAGTAATTTAAACGTCATTTTGAAGAATTGTGTTAATCGGCCGCACTTTTGTTGCCCTCTACTTCATCAATATCAATTTTATATGTAGTAGGATTTCTATTTCTATATTTAATAATTTCAGAAATACTATTAATTTTTGACTAAAAGTTAAGGAGGATGATAACAACAGCCCTAAGGGCTGTGGTTAAGAATATAAATGATAATATCACAGATTTAGGACATCTCCAACCGCCAAAAGTAGTTTCGATAAATGATGATAGGTTCGAGTTTAAAATTCGGGTTTCAACTAATCTCCTGCATTCACACTCTCCGTCACAAATTTCTCAACCACTGGCAACCTCCCTCACGGATTCTTCTTCTGCAATTTCGTGCAAACAACAAGAATTAAAAATATAACAACTCTTTTAAAATTTACAAATATCTATATACGAAGAAGAATAAAAATAAAATACAAAAAGGATGACTTGTCTTTGAGTTAGTAGTCTATTTGGATTACTACTTTACTTAACTTTTAAGTGTGTTACTTTTATCAAAAGATGTGACGTGTCTTTTGTTTTGTGATTGCTTGGTTGCTATACATCATCTCTTTCACAATCTTCCATTCTTGGGTCACCCAAACCCATTACCCATCCATGTCCATTGGTATGTATAATTGTTAATTAATCACTTGTCCACGTACATTTTTCTTAGCAATTTCTTATTTAAAAAATATATACATAATGACATGTATGAACGGCAACTATATATTATAAAAGTATGAAACATGAAAATTTGGATCTTTGGCTAATCAAAAACACCATTTTTAGAACAAATCTACTTTGTTATGTAATTTAGGGTTCAAGTCTCATAACAAGTTTATGTCATTATCATTTTTTATATAAAATTTTTGTTACGAGGTCAAGTTGTAACCCTACTACTTTAGAAGCGAGTATAGAATATTCTATACATTGATTATGAACTAGTCTAGATGTTTGTGTTAATATACTGATCATAGCCATAACTATTTATGAAAGTATTATTTTATATTTACTTAGTAAAATATATGATCATTTTATACGATAAAAGAAAAACTTAATCTGAGATTTTTCTTAAGAACTCAATTTTTTTCTTTAATTTTAATCCATGTAGAAAAGTAACGATGATAACTTTAGAAATGATTTAAAATTTGATTACGATAAGATCGTGTTATATAATAAACATAGATATGTATAGAGAATATGAATGTGTATAGTATTATATTATTGATGTGGTCTACAAAATTTTAATTGATTTATTCCTTAATTAATGTATTGAATAAAAATTTTGAATTAGAGAAATAGTTTAAGATAAATTAAATATATTTAAATCAAGATTAAGTTTTAATATTGACCATTTTATGGTCAAAGTTGAGTTTTAATTTTGACTAAATAAGTAGTTAGTATTAAATTTTATTAAATAATGAATGTTAGTCTTTTATTAATAAAAAGAGTACTATGAATATGAGGGTAAAACTATTAATTTGTAGTTAAAAAGTGTAAAATTATATGTTTGGATGAGGTAAATAGAGAACAAAGTATGCTTATAGTAAATATAAAGAATCACCAAAATCAAACTTACATGATTTCAGCAAAAACATTATCTAATTTACCAATCATAAGTATCAAATAAATATAAATTACTAGCAAGCAAGCACAAGTAAAATAAAATGACTATATATATAATAGTCAAAAAATATAACTAGCTAGCAAGCAAGTACAATTGAAATGAAATGATAGAATAACGAGGTCTTAATATCCCCGCGTGATGCACCGGGTAAGTAAAATGTGATATATTAGTTTCTTTTATATATCTTGTTTATTTAAAAAAATAATGCTACTTAATGGTGACCAAATTTCAGTATTATTACACAAAATCTGTTCACATTTATTTTAAAGTAAAAGTCTTGTAATTTGTAACCGACTAAAACTTAAATACATAAATAGAACACTTGTAAAACTTTTTAAATCCATTTAAGGATTTTATTTTTTAGGTCATTAATTATTGGTTAAAAAGAATCAAATCAAATAACTTTTTAGTACGTTTTTCTAAAACACAATCATCATCGTAACTCACTCCACTCACCACCACCATTCCCCCCTCTATGTATGAAGTAGTGCCCTCAATACACTATATACTTCCGGTTGAAATTTAGAATCCTAATTTTGTTTCCTTTTAAAAACTTGTCGCATCACATCATAACTCTCCGCAATCAAAATCTTTCGTTTCTAATTTCGGCATCTGACTCGGATCTAATATATTAAATAGTAGATTATATTTATTAAAATAATGATTAAAGAAATACAATACCAAAAAATGAATTGGTAAAAAAAATCGGTATCTATTATTATAGATGGCTATGGCTATTAGATAGAAGAACGTAGTTATAAATTATCTTTTCTAAATGTGCCGTATATAATTATAGTATGCATCAAAGTATTTAATTGTATATAAATTATTCAAATATGCCGAGTAGGTATAAATCAAGGAGCAGAATTATTAAAATGTTAGTATTATAAAAGCTAAAATTCTTATAAGCATAAAGTGATGGAACTGGTGATCCACACGTGTTGCAATCACAAAAGGAGGGAAGTCTATATATCATGATAAAATGAATATCAAGTGAGAAACTAATATCTCATGAAAAAAATGGTTTTTTACTAATATACCCTTGAAAATATCATGATAAATTGACAACTTAGTTTGCCATTTGATATATAGTATAATATACACTAGTAAGCCCGAAGTACAATATAAATACCAAAGGCGTGTAGTCTAGCAGTATAAGATGTTGGAAGATGTTTCTCTTGGTCTATGATCAAGGATTCAAGTCTCGCTATGAACAAAAGATATAGATTTAGAACTAGATTAATATGTGTGTGTTCTGATGTTAACAAAAGTGATTATCAGTCTTGTAGATGAAAATTGTGTATGACAGATTCCAAGAAATTCAATCTCATATGGTCTAATTACAGACAAGGAACCAAACCCAACTTTTATAATACAATCTAAGAAATATAAACTTAAATAAGTATTAAAAACTTTCATAAACACAAGCCCCACAAAATGACTGGGCTTCTAAGTCATCTAACCCACAATCCATGTTTCTAAGCCAATAATAATAATTGAGTTAAATATACAAAAAAAAGCAGCAATGGAATGTCTACAAAATCAAGACAGGTAAGAAAGTCTTTATAAATTTTCTTCAATTATATAATAATAACCAGAACCCAAATTCTAACATGGAGCTTCAGTCACAATAAATGGATCTAATGCATATAGTAGAGACACAACAGTGCAAGAGGTAATTAATACAGAACTTAAAAAACATGTCTTAAAATGCAAAAACAAAAATTAGGTTCCGTAATGAGGAATCTAGGATTTCATAAGCTAAAAATATAACATCATGATTTTCAAAATTCATTATTTATAAAACCTTTTAATATTAAATCAAATAATAGCAACGAAACTACATGTCGCAAGTACGGTATACGTAACCTGTTAATTGGTAACTTGGGCAAATTTCAACCTGCCTAAATCACAGTGTTACCACCGCTAAACTATTACAATAGTTCAAAATCATGAACAATAGATATAATTGTCCAATTGATATCATTATACTAAAGTCATAATTGCTCAAAGAGTAACCTGTCTTGTCAAACATTACTCTTAAACCACATGCACAAGTATAAGACATGTTCTAACTAAACCGTATTACAATAGGAGTTATAATCAAAATCGTGAAAACATTATAATTAAATCATATATACAATAATTAAATAATCATACCCGGCCCGTCTTGTACTTGACCTAACCCCGAGTTCCCGCATACCACGTAACATAAAAGCGGATCAAGTATTCCTCATCATATAAACCAAATATTATCACACATCATATTATATTCCGCAATTTGATATCAACTTGCATATCGTTCCAATATCCACTAAAGTGTTTTTGATTATAGTATAACCCCACAAAAGAAACACAATTCACTACTCATTTGTCAAGCAACCCATGCACCAACTGAGGGAGTTACTCTCGCTCTATGCATAAGTATACTTTAGTCACTAATTTTGTCACTCTGAGTATGCAAAGTACGAGTAATTCACGTTGTCGTTCAAGTGTAAGTTCTAACGTAGGCTACCGCTATCAACTCCTCCATACACTCCCCTAATGTATGATCAGGGGCGGACTCGAGATTTTTGTTGAGTGGTAGCACCATATAATGGCAAAAATAAAATTAAGAGTGTTGTTCAGGTTTTTCGAGTTTCGAATAATCGAATTAATCGGTTTGGGTTAACGAGTTTTAAGTTGTTTCGGTATTTTAGGGCCAAAATACAAAACAAAAACACATGTGATATGAAACCCTATCAATTGAATTGTTGTTTCTAACGTAAACAAAGTATTTTTAAGGTATAAATCGAATATTAAACTATATCTTATCATTTTTTAATTTTTGATTTATAACTTTAAAATACTTTAGTTTACCTCAAAAGTAACAACTTAATTAACAGTGATTCATATAAATTGTGTTTTGCTTTAAATTCTGACCATAAAATAATAGAAAAATAGCTGAAACCTCGTTAACCCGACCAAATAAACTAGAAACCCGAGAAAATATCCGAGCAACTCCCTTAATTTTGATTAATCTTGTTTTTATCTTTATATTATGATGTCACCAGTCAACAAAAATCCCATACTCACCCTACGGTTGATTGTGTATCATGAAAATCAAAAACATATGATGTCACCAGTCAACAAAAATCCTATACTCACCCTACGGTTGATTGAGTATCATGAAAATCAAAAACAAGAAACCATACATAAAAAACTATCCTTATTGTATTGTAAACATTTACTA
Organism: Pulicaria dysenterica; assembly: GCA_947179395.2. Taxonomy (NCBI): domain Eukaryota; kingdom Viridiplantae; phylum Streptophyta; class Magnoliopsida; order Asterales; family Asteraceae; genus Pulicaria; species Pulicaria dysenterica. Next base: position 100,433,108 of record OX359289.1, read on the forward strand.
ATATGTGGTCATCTTCTATAATCCATTCTACAATTGTGAAGTGTGAACGTCTAATAAATATATTTTATTGTTTTTAGGTTCTAACAGGACACTTTAGTGAAACTTACTCTTTTTAATATAGTCGTCTTCTATGTTTTGCATTATGTTATGTGAGTTATATTTAATAAAGCCTATTTAAAGAACATAGTTTTAAAATTTTAATATGCAATCACAGATGAATCAGTATAAAATCGCATGTGATTTGTAAAAATATCACATATAAATTACGAAAATGTCTCTCCGCCCAAAATTTTAGAATTCAAAGTGGACCATTGATGCCATTGATCCAAATCTTAAAATTTTGTCATTCAAAACTATAAGTTAAATATGAACTATATTTAACATTATTGGCATCTTTCGGTTTACTATAGTAAGATAATCAATAGACAATAGCTACAAATCTACAATCTTGATGAAAAAAGATGGCTGGGCCAGGTAACTTATGGGCCGGGACTATGGAACAGACCAATGATCATCCAATCGGGCCCTATGTTATTGGGCTACTGAAAACGTTGGTCCAGTTACTCTTCAGGGATAATATATTAACTTGTTGAAATTTTAATAATTGCGTTCTTTTATGTAAATTACTAATTCAACATGAAAATGTGTAAACAATAAGTTCTATAAAGTTAATATTTTGAAATGGTAGGTTCGTATTACAGCAACCAAAATATAACATAATTGCTAACTTATCATAAAAACATAGATAAAATCTATAGGCTAATAACCAAATTCGTATTTATTTTACTAACTTTACTCATATGTTAAATATATAGAAAAAAAAACTATTCAATTTTCATACACAAAACAACCATTTTTTTAGTTTTAGTAGATAAAAACAATGTTTTTACTTTTAACTTTTTTTGTTTTAGGCAAATAAAACAACCTTTGGTTTATCTTATTTTTAGTTTAATTAAATTAGATAATTAAAAACAATCTTATTCACTTTTAACCTTTTTTTCGGTTAATATAAAATAAACTTATTTTAATAGAGAATGGAAAAACACAACTCTTAAACTTGTGAATAGGAGTAAAAAATATGAACATTGTATTAAATAAAACGGAAAAATATTGTTGAATCATTCATCTTTAAAACACATCATGAATGAGAAAATCAGAATATTATTATTAGTAAATGTTTACAATACATTTACTATCCTTGTGAATAGTAATACCATTTTTAACATATTTTTATATTAAACAATCATACCTTATGCTGTAATAATGATTTTCTCATTCAGATTATTAATTTAGAATCCTAATCAAACAATTGTCGATTCAAAGCAATTTTCATTCAAAACCTTATATATTATTCAAATCATTGAATTATTCAATGTTTAGATTATGTTATTTTATCAAACAGCCTCTTTGGTTTGACACTTTGACCAATCAAGTAATATTGAAATCACTTTTACTTCAAAAAGATGAACCTTAACAAAAATTAAAAAGGACTTGGATTATTCGTCCAAAGAGGGTGAAGGCTAAGAGGAAGAAGCGATTTTGGGGAGAGGTTGTAATGGGTTATGTATTTCTTCTTAGTAGTAAATAATTATTAAGTACTTTCTTAATCAATAAATAAATATAAGTAATAAACTAACAAACTTTTTCCATTAGATCCGGTAATTTGTAAATCTTATGAAAACATCTATCTATATCTTATATAATTCAATAAGTATTGTATCCTATGTGACACTACTTATTGATCTCCAATTGTTGAATTAAGCTCATTTAGGCAATCTTATATAACATACCAAAATAGAAGTCGACCACTACGTACCCTACCTGCCGCATGCAAGTTGCAGCCTCGCAGGTCTCAGCACTCGTCACACTTGTTGGAAGAATTCACGAATTTTGAGTCTTGACAATCGACACTCTCAATGGCAGGCCTCGACCTCGTATCTCATCAATGAATTGCAAGTCTATCGTCTAATACATTCCTACTACTCGATTTATGAACTGTAATCGTTTGACACAATTACAGTTTTACGGGACTCTCACTGGTCTCAAATGAATTGTAGTTCCCGTGAAGAAGAAAGGATTTTGATTTTTGGTGATTCGTGCTTCTTGATAGCCACGATTGTGATGCCCTCGATAGCCTCGTTTTCTGCCATTGAAAGGCAACCAAAATGCGTCGATTTGGTGCTAACGCTGGTGCTTCAAAAACGGGAGGAAGCAACCGAGGGTTTTTATCACCGTTAAGAGGAGAAGAAACCGGCGCCAGGGCTATGTATCGATATATATAGAAAGAATAAAACGTAACCTAACATAAAACAATCCAGAGCCCAAATATGTAATTGAATGCCACAAGAATCAAGATTGCCTAAATGAGCTTAATTCAACAATTGGAGATCAATAAGTAGTGCCACATAGGATACAATACTTATTGAATTATATAAGATATAGATAGACGTTTTCATAAAATTTACAAATTACTGGATCAACTTTGTAAATTACTGGAAAAAGTTTGTTAGTTTATTACTTATATTTATCTATTTTGCTCTGATTTTTAAAAATTGTTAACTATTCATACTTTATTCTTCACTATTACTGTAACACCCAGCCGGCGCTACCGGTCTCATACCGGCGCTACCAACTCCAGCGTGTCAGGTCTGCAGCCCAATACACCCCAACCCTTCCCTCTGATATCATACCAGAGTAGGTTGTTAGTGAGACTTGAACCCAAGACCTCACCCTTTAATTGCAATATCTGTTACAATCACATCACCTCCAAACTTATTAGACAAACCGTTAGTACATGCATACTAACCATAACACACACAACAAATCCAAACACTCTAATTCCCCCACAGGAAATGTTTGACCAGTCTCGAGCCAAGATTTGGGAGTTGAACACCGTGCTCGCATGCCAAACCAGGGCTCTGATACCAAACTTGTAACACCGCAAAATACAAGCCATTTAAAAAAAAAATTAAATCACAGCGGAAGTATTATGTCATAAATCTAAAAAGGAAATAACATCAAAAGTTAAAACCAACAATGTACAAACATACAGTACCTCGTTTAGTGTTACAAAACATTTCATAAAGTATGGCTCATCATTTCTAAACCCAAAATATCAGAGCTACGGTCAAACTTTCCCTGTACACAAAAGCTGCAACCTACCGTGCTCTCAAAAACCTGCAACAGAGAGTTAGGGTGGGGAATTAGCACAAAGCTAAGTGAATGGAAATCAAGCCACAAGCAATTAAAGCAGAACCACAACGTTCACAAGAACAGTTTATCTCAAATATCAAAGGACCGGTGGCTCTGCCGAGCCTACGACCAATGCTGGCCATAGCAATGATCTACCGATAGTCATCTGCTAACTGGCACAGTTAAACCCCCTCTGCTACAACAAATGCAACAGAGGATCTAAAACTGCCTAACCAGAAGCAACTGACCCAGCCCAAAACCACGCTTAGTTGACCTCTGCCACAAACATCATGAGCACAATTTCATGCCTTGATACTCATATCTTGAACTCCAACGCAATAATCATCACATAACCAGTCAAACAATCAAATCGGACTAAACAGTCTATCGCATGATTAATCATATAAAATTCAAGTACCCATAACGGTTACAACTAGAACCGCCAGTGAATTAAAGTCCACTCACCTGTGTCCTCGACACATACCAAGCCCAGTTGTCTAATTTCACTGAGGCTTCAGATTTCCTGAGAACACAACACAACTAGATTAGTGAATCAAATCCCAATTAACTCAATAATTGAAGTTCAATAGTAAATGGTTCAAAACTAAGCCATTACGCAAAACTCATATAATCAACATGGAATACATCTAATATCATTTAGAATATCCATAAATATTATAAACAAGCTGTAGCAATCACCAAAACACATTTAAAGTCCATATATCATAACTTAGGTTACTAACGGGTCAAATCCAACCCGTTTGGTTTAAAATACCAAACTAACTTGTCATACATGTTCAACACTTTTTAAAAAAACATCATATATAATATATATAACATGTATGAATTAATGGAACATGAATTAAAGTGAGCATTTAACATCAATTTATCATAATTAGTTCAAGACCCTTCTAGTCATATTTCATCAACAAAAGACCTTCATAAATATCATATAAATACATACTTAACATGTACTAACATCAAACAACAGCATACGAGAAGCTACGACAAGAAACAGATAAAAAAAACACAAAGTACTGAGCTGTGCAGAGGATACCGCGCCGCGGTCCCCTGCCTGTTCCGCGCCACGTAATTTTGCGAACAACAGCAGGTCTGTTCTGCTGCAGATCGTTCCAGCCATCAAACCAACAAACAAAACTCGAATTCCAGCAGATTATTCTCATCTAATTCAGTTCTAAAACACTTATAAAGTACTACAAACATACAAACAACTATCAAACATAATATAATTCATCAAATCATGATTTCAAATTCTAAAATTCAACCTATAACTCCATTAATGGAGTTCTTGAGTTCAAATTAATCAAACACAAAATTAAACATGATATTCAACTCAAAATCAGTAAATAACAACTATAGAGCATACAAGAACATGTACAAAACCGAAATAGGAAAAAACCCATATGATATTGAACCCTAGAATTTACAAACAAGAGATTGAAAGCAAGAACTCATCAAGGGCTGTCAAGAACTAATCAATATCAGATTTATGGAAGATAACTAACCTTTAATTTAGAAAAGATTCACACAAATCAGTTGGAAAAAGGCTGGAGCATAAACTTGGAGGTTCTTCTCTTCCAAGAAATAAACACACATACAAAGCACCTTATTTGACTTCTCAAGAGTCAATGCCCACATAGGTCGGCTGGGAATTTAGTTTATATACTACACAGTGTCAAATACAGTTTACTAACATACAGGAACCTAATTAAAGCGGTCCTAAACAATTAATAAACACGCAACGAGGTATTATTCGGGACCCTCGTGTAAAAACGAATCATATGGTACCAATATCATATAAAAATATTAAACTAATATTTTTACCTCTTACCTCGCGATCCAATTAAATACCAAGTAATCATCAAATAAATATATAAATAAATAGAAAATAATTATAAACAATTAAATATACAAATATAAACAATTAAATAACTTACCACCGCCATGAAACGACCAGACCTTAAACGCGGGTGTTACAAATCTCCCCCCCTAAAGAAGATTCCGTCCCCGGAATCTTATCGCGCTCAAAAAGGTTAGGGTAGCGGTTCCTCATGTCTGCCTCGGTCTCCCATGTTAAATCAGAACCCAAACTGTGCTTCCATTTAATCAAAACCATAGGAATCTCTTTTCTACGAAGCTTCGTTATTTTACGATCAATTATCTCAACGGGTTCTTCTATTAACCGCTTTTTTGAATCAACTTTCAAATCATGTACTGGGAGAATCTGACTTTCATCCTCAACTTTACATTTACGTAAGTAACAAACATTAAAAGTATCATGAATACCCGCTAACTCCGGTGGAAGATCAAGAGCAGTCTAGTCGTTGACTATCTGTCGTATGCGAAACGGACCAATGTATCGTGGAGCTAGTTTCCCGCATTTCCCAAAGCGAATAACCCCTTTCCACGGAGAAACTTTCAGATAAACCAACTCACCTTCAACAAACGTAACTGGTCGGCGGCGTGGATCTGCGTACATCTTTTGTCTGTCTCTGGCAGCTTTCAACTTTTCCCGAGCAATAGCAACTTTTTCAGCTGTCATATGAACAATATCGGGACCCGCAAACTGTTTCTCACATGCCTCTAACCAACAAGTAGGAGTACGGCAGCGACGACCGTATAACATCTCATAAAGTGGCATACCGATACTCGAGTGATAAGAGTTATTATACGCAAATTCAATCAAAGGCAAGTGTGAATCCCAAGACCCACCATATTCTAACACACAGGCGCGTAGCATATCCTCAAGTGTCTGAATAGTACGCTCAGTCTGACCGTCTGTCTGAGGATGATAAGCTGTACTCAAATTAACACGCGTCCCCAATGCATGATGTAAACTCCTCCAAAAGTTAGAAAAAAATATGGGATCTCGATCAGAAACAATAGAAAGAGGAATACCATGCCGTGATACAATCTCATCGATGTACAACTGAGCTAACCTGCTGAGTAATCATCAAATAAATATATAAATAAATAGAAAATAATTATAAACAATTAAATATACAAATATAAACAATTAAATAACTTACCACCGCCATGAAACGACCGGGCCTTAAACGCGGGTGTTACAATTACACCTTGATACCGAGTAACCTCAGATGTTATACGGGTTTTTGGTTATTTCTCTAAAAGATTGAAACTTGATTAACCTGACCCGAAACCCAATTAACACACATGATTAACACCCTTATTTACTTGCAGATTTACGGGGACCCTAAAGTAGCGGACTTTGTTTTCACCTCTGGGGCCAATATAGTCGTCGCTGGCATAAACATCACGACTCAAATCAAACTATCAGGTCCTTTTTTCAACTCTTTCTGAAATCGTGTTGATGCTACTTTTTTTGAAATCATGTTGATACTGTAATTTGTTGCTTTTAGATGCTCATCTTGATGAACTGAGGCAGTCTGCAGGGAAACATGCTCTGTTTTTGTGTGATACAATTAAATTTTATCGCGACTGACACGTGAAATCCGATGGTGTTTATGGAAACAACAAATACTTTTTTAGGAATATTCCTTCATAAACTCGGAACATTTTCTTATTATAAATTATAATAAACGTAACCGAAAATAAGTCAGAAAAAATGAGCTTAATAGGCTAAAACAAACACCATGTAATGATATTAAAAATTTTAATTTAATTTATTTTTTTGTTTAATTTCTTCATGGATATTCCTTCATGATCAAGTCAGTTTCTACGTGTTAGATAAGCCTGCTCTTTTCACATACAAGAAAGGTGTTGTTAGGGTGGAAACACAGGGTCTCTGTGTTGGCCATACTTCGATGGACGAAGGATTGAAATAGTAAACTCTTCTTTGACTTTTTGAGTCAAACATGTACTATTCAAATTCAAAAATTGTTATAGGTTTTCAGAAAAATTCAAACCAACATTTTGCAGTACGTATGTGGTTACAAAAATCATTCAGAATAAATATATCAAATAGGGTAAAATTTTGAAATATATCCAATTTTACACATTTTGTTATCGTGTGACGTGTGTATTGAACTTTAAAAATTTCTATCGTGTGTATCGAAGTTTTAATTTGTCGCTATTGTGTGTATTAAACTTACTATTGTATGTACTAGCATTATTCATTTTTTTCATTTTTATGTAATTAAAGTACATACTTTAGCAACAAATTAAAAGGTTTAATGCACACAAGAGAAAACTTTAAAGTTCTGTACACACAGTAATATAATGTATAAAGTTAAACAGACATTAAAGAAGATTACCCTTTAAAATAAAAGCTTCCTAGTATTTCTAATTTATTAAGTTAACTTTAAAAAATTATGACATTATATATATATATATATATATATATATATATATATATATATATATATATATACACACACACGCACACACACACACACACACATATATATTCAGTTTTGGACTTAAATTGATGAAAAACATGTGTTGTTTTTCATCTTAGACTTAAAGATTTTCTAAGTAAGAAATGTCAGCTGACGAATCATAATGGCAGCTGAACATGAGTGTCAGCCAAAGGACCAGCTTCAGGAAGATCAGCTGAGAAGAAAAGACAAGTCAAGAAGCATCAGCTGAGGATCTACAATGGATCAGCTGATGGTTCAAAATCATCAGCTGAGGAAAATTTCAAGATCAGCTAAGCTATCAAGGATCAGCTGACACAATCACATTGATCAGCTGATGGCTCTCATCTGTCAGATAAGGTATTTACTACTTATTCAATCTTTTCTTCATAAGCTGATCATACTCAAAATGATTAGCTGAGCCCTTGGGAACAGTTGACAGTTTAGTTTGATCAGTTTATTAGCTACTTTGATTTGTATTAATAGTTGAGCATTTCGATCAGCTGAGCAAATCTAGTCAGCTGAGTCTTTCACATTTATCCTTAGCTGAGCAAAATTACATTTGCAGTTCAGTGTCTGTTAGCTGAGTCTTTATTGTATATCTCAGTTAATAGCTTTTCTATGTAATATTTTCTTTAGTCAAAGGCAGAACATGTGTTGTTCTTATTATGCCTTAGATCTTTTTTGTAAAAGTACTTAGCACTTTTTGTATCTACAAAGAAACAAAAAGGATAGATCTTTATCCCCTGGAAAAGGAGAAAGATACTTTTGAAAAGAAGATCTCGAAGATATGATGTTAAGTATGGCTGACAACTCCATACTTGGTAAAGTCAAATCTTCAGAAAGCATGGTGTTGATTAAAGCACTAGCATGGAAGGATAAGGTTACTTTCTCAAGACATAAAGGTAGTAATTTAATAATATAATAAAAGATAGTGGGTATACTCATTACTGAAAAGTATGTTCACTTTACACACTTTGTGTATAAAGTTAACTTACTTTTCACCCACTAACTTTATCTATTATAATATTATTAAATCAAGTACCTTTGTCTCCTTCTCTCTTCATCAACCCAGACACACCTTGCTTGTATATACTCATGCATGGAAACATGCTAAGTATGCGTTGAAAAGCACTGAAATCTCATAAGTTGAGAATTAGAAGAGTTAGCATTTTACTTTCAGTGTAACAAACTTGTTCATGTGTTGAACATCTTAGACATTAGTTGTTTAATATTAGCATTGTCTATGTGTTAGACAAATCTAGTTGCCACCTTTTATTGAACTTAGATTTTCCGCATCTAGTTTATGTAATTCTTGATTAACATCAATAAGAATTATATAAAAGTAAACCGTGTGTCTCTTAAATTTTAAATTGCTAAAGTTTGTATTCAACACCCCTTCTACAAAAATTTGTTGTTGTAGTATCCATTCGGGACCAACAACGGGTATCAGAGCAGGCTAGATAACTCATATCTAAGATATGTTTTGCTTACTCTTCAACTGCTTCTACCCCACTCTACAAAATGGCCGCTCCTGTTGCTGCTTCTAACGGTTCTTCCAACAATGGCTCACTCACAAGGTGCCCAATGTTTGATGGAGAGAACTTCTCTCTCTGGAAGAGTAGAGTTCTTCTCTATATGTCAAGCCTTGATGATGTGATGCTTAAGACTGTTACTGAAGGTCCTTATGTTCCTTCCTCAACTATCCAAGTAACTGAAGCCACTGATGAAGTTCCTGCTGTTGAAAGACTAATTATAAAGCCTATAAATCAATGGTCTGATGAAGACAAAAGGCTTGTTAATCTTGACGTTAAAGCAAGAACAACCTTAGTCTCAGCACTACCAAATGATGTCTATCATCAAGTTCTTAACTGCAAATCTGCAAAAGAGATGCTAGACACTTTGACCGTTGCATATGAAGGTACTGAAGAAGTGCAGAAAAACAAGAAACTCCTTCTGGTAAGAGAATATGAGTTCTTCTTTGCTCATAAAGGTGAAAGTCTAACTCAGACCTACACCAGGTTTAACTGCCTTATTAATGACTTAAGAAGGGCAGATGTTCCCAAGAGCAATAAGGAGCTTGTAAACAAGTTTCTAGACTCTCTCCCAGAATCTTGGGATCATTTTATCACTGTGCTTAAACATGGTGAGAAAATCAAGGGTCTTACACTGGTTGGTTTATATGGAAACCTTATGAATCATGAACAATCAGTGAAACAAAGGAAACTCTCTACCAAGGATATGAAGGAGGCTGCAAAAGCTCCAACTACTGCCCTTGTATCTAAGGATACAAGATCTAGGAGTTTTGCAGCAGTGGTGGATGAATCAAGTGATGAGGAAGAAGAAGAGGAAACTTCTGATGAAGAGCAAGTGGCTGATGGGGATGAAGATCTGGAGAACATGGACAGCATTGAAGCTGCTGTTGAGCAGGCTTCCATGTTGGTTAAAATGTTCAAACCTTTCCTGAAAAGAAAGGGTGCCAAGAGGTTTGAGAAGAAACATTTCAAGGGAGAAAAAGCCAAGTTTAAAACAAAGGCTTCTGAAGGTTGCTTCTCCTGTGGCAAGACTGATCACTATGCTAGTGAATGTAAGTCTAGAGGAAGCATAGGCTTCAAGGGTTCCTCAAGCTCAGACAGCAAGATTGATTATGAAGCAAAATATAAGAAGTTTCTTGCTGCTGTCCTTGACAAGAAGAAGAAGAAGGCTCAGAACAGGGTGCTGGTAGCTGAAGAAGAAGATTGGGCTGAGGAAGATCTCTCAAGTGATGAAGATGAGGTCCTCACATCTCAGTTCAGTTTGATGGCTAGCACAGCAAGTACAAGTTCCTTTGATGAGGACAAGAAGAAAGCTGCTAAAGCTTGTACTTCTCCTGACTGGGATCCCTCTTCTATGTATCAGGTTGGAAAATTTATTAATTATGAAGATAATGAAAAGAACACTATGTTTGATTATCTGTGTGTTGAGTTTCAGTCAAATATTCAAAGAGAAAAGAAGCTAAAATTAGAAATAGAATCACTAAAAGAGAGATTAAGTCTTAAAGATGAGAAACTGAAACTAATGACAAAACTGGAAGATGATTTAGCTAATCAAAAGATACTTAATCAGATCTTGGTAAAAGAAACCAATGAAACAACAATAAAGTTTAATGACCTTCAAAAAGTAGTTAGATCTTGGTGTGTATCTGCTGAGAAGACCACTCAGTGTGTCAATGAGCAGATTCCAAAACAAGTTCAAGCTATTATTGGTGGAAATTATTCCCAAGCTGCTAACTGTGTTGATTTTAGCAAGAACATAAATATCTTAGAAAAAGCTGATATTTTACCTCTTACTTTTCAAAAGATTGAAAAAGGAAAAAGTATTATCACTAACAGATTCGTTAAAAGTACAAGTACTCGGCTAAAAGACTCAACCACTTCAAAAGTTGATTCAAGTTCTATTATTTTGACATATAGCAAAAGTACTGAAAATTTAATTGTAAAGGAAGTAAGTAAAGGAATGGAATCATTTGTTGAGACCAAAGAGACATTCTGTTGTCAAACCTTGAAAGCTGATACATTAAATTTAGGAACTCAGCTCACTGAAAATTCTTTAGCTAATGATATTAAATCAACTGATCAAAAATTAGATGATAACTGCTCAGCTGATATCCTGTCAGCTGATCATGGATCCTCTTCTGTTTGTTTAGCTGATCAAACATCTCTTCAAACTCTTTTAATAGGAGAAACTAAGGGTAAAAGCCCTTTTGTTTACAAAAAGTCTCAGTCAGCCATACCTAAAGTTGATCATAAACTCATTTTAACTAAGGGTCAACCTAAGGTAACTGTAAACAAAGACCTTATCAATTTACAGAATCATTTGCAACAACTGAATGGTGAAATCTGTCAGCTGATGACCCATAGTCATCAGAAAACAGCTAAGACATCTCTTAGGCAATTACCAAAATATGTTAAAGGCTCCAAAAATAAAAAATGTTATAAATGTGGGAGCAAAGAACATAAGGCAAGTAATTGTTCTCTTGAATGTAACTCAAGACAGCGGACTGATAATGATAACACAGTTGTTTCTCTCATTCATAAACAACCTAATATAAGGTGGATGGCTAGGTGCAATCCACAGGGGTCCACTTAAATGTGGATGCCCAAGTGTCACTAACCTTCTTTCAATCATAACTATGCAGGGGCTGAACATATGGTATCTTGACAGTGGATGCTCAAGGACCATGACAGGATGTAAAGCTTTGCTTAGTAACTACAATAGGAAAAAGGTCCAAGAGTGACCTTTGGTGATAACAATTGTGGGCAAACAAAAGGCTACGGAGAACTTCATAATGGGAACCTAACCTTGTCCAAGGTATCATATGTTAAAGGGCTTAAGTACAATCTCATCAGCATAAGTCAGCTATGTGATGGTGATCATAAAGTCCTCTTTACAAAGACAGGTGGTTCCATTTTAGATCAAGAAGGTAAAACAATAATTTGTGCAAAAAGAACCAAGGATGTATATACTCTTGATATGTCCTCTGGTGATCCATCAAAGTTAACCTGTTTGTATACCAAATCTGTAACTGACATAAACTGGTTATGGCACAAAAGGCTTTCCCATTTAAACTTCAAAAACATTAACAAGTTGAGCAAGGGTGAACTAGTGTCAGGACTACCTTCACTGACGTATGTTAAGCCTAAACCTTGTTCTGTCTGTGAGAAGGGAAAGCAGCACAAGACTTCGTTTCCATCTAAGCAAGCCTTCTCCATTACTGAACCATTCTACATGTTGCACATGGACTTATTTGGTCCTGTTGCTACTGCAAGTATTGGTGGAAGTAAGTATGCATTAGTCATGGTTGATGAATTCTCAAGATATACTTGGGTCATCTTCCTCAAAGCTAAGAGTGAGGCTGCTGAAGAGATAATGAGCTTTATTAGAAAGATGGAAGTGCTAAATGGTAATCTGGTAAGGATGCTTAGAAGTGATCATGGAACTGAGTTTAGAAATCAAACTCTTGAAAGCTTCTGTGATGAAAAAGGCATATCTCAAAACTTCTCTGCTCCAAGGACTCCACAACAGAATGGTGTAGCTGAAAGAAGAAACAGAACATTAATTGAAGATGCAAGAACCATGCTGTGTGAAAGTGGGTTAGGATTCAACTTCTGGGCTGAAGCTGTCAGCTGTGCATGTTTTACACAGAACCGGTCTCTTGTGATCAAAATGCACAACAAAACTCCATATGAAGTGCTTAAGGGAAGGAAGCCAAACATCAGTTTCTTTCACATCTTTGGGTATCAGTGCTTCATACAGAACCAGAGAGATCAACTGCAAAAGTTTGCACCCAAGGCTGATGAAGGTGTTTTTGTTGGATATTATGTGATCTCCAAAGCTTACAAAATTTACAACATCAGAACAAAGGTCATAGAAGAATCAATCAATGTAAATTTTAATGAAAATGACTTTGTTGCTTCCTGTTCTACTAATCCATCTACAGGTGAGGAATTTAATGACTTGCTGCATACTGAAGATAACACTCCAGTATCAGCTGATCCACTCCCATCAGCTGATTCACTCTCGTCAGCTGACACAGATGACTTAGATGAACCTGTTCCAAACTTACAAAACATTTCCACACAACAACCCACACTTTTACTGAATGATGGGAATCATGTTTCAACATCAATGGATTCTAATTCCATATCAAACATTCCTTCTTCAGTAGAAGTTTCATCAGCTGACATTCCTGAAATTCTGTCAGCTGATCAACCAGAAGTCTCATTAGCTGACCCAAACCAAAGAATTTCAACTCCTTTAATCCAAACTGTTTCAAACTCTCCCAGAATCCAAAATGCCTACAAGAACCTCAGAAATCATCCAATTGATCAAGTCATAGGTAATATAGAAGCACCTGTACTAACAAGATCAAAAGCTTACAATATTTGTTTGTACACAGGTTTTGTTTCTATGATTGAACCAAAGAAGGTGGATGAAGCTCTAAATGATCCTCACTGGATTGTTGCCATGCAAGAAGAATTGGCAGAATTCACAAGAAACAATGTATGGACTTTGGTGCCAAGACCAAAGGATAAATCCATCATTGGTACTAAGTGGGTGTTTAGAAACAAAATGGATGACCAAGGACTGATCATCAGAAACAAAGCAAGGTTAGTCGCACAGGGGTATTGTCAAGAAGAAGGTATTGATTATGATGAAACCTTTGCCCCTGTTGTAAGACTTGAAGCAATAAGACTGTTTCTAGCCTATGCTGCCTTCAGAGACTTCAAAGTTTTCCAAATGGATGTTAAGAGTGCTTTCCTCAATGAAGAATTGAAGGAAGAGGTGTATGTCAAACAACCTCCAGGTTTTGAGGATGCAAGCAAACCAGATCATGTATACTTCTTGAACAAAACTTTGTATGGTCTGAAGCAAGCTCCAAGAGCCTAGTATGATACCCTCTCTTCTTTTCTGACCAATAAATGATTTATAAGAGGAAGCATAGATAGCACTTTATTTATAAGAAAATTCAAGGGTGAAATGATTCTTGTACAGATTTATGTAGATGATATAATATTTGGGTCTACAAATGTTGATCTTTGTAAAAAAATTTCAAAACTCATGTCTGATAACTATCAGATGATCATGATGGGTGAATTAAACTATTTTCTAGGTATTCAAATTAAACAAGAGGTTGATGGAATTTTCATTCATCAAACAAAGTATGTAAATGACTTACTTAAGAAATTTGAGTTTTAAAATTGTTCTTCTATGAAAACTCCCATGTCCACTGCCTTAAAGCTTGGAAAGGACACTGATGGTAAATCAGTGAACATTACAGCTTATAGAGGTATGATTGGATCTCTTTTATACCTCACTGCAAGTAGACCAGATATTATGTTTTCAACATGTCTTGGTGCTAGATATCAAGCAGATCCCAAAGAATCTCACTTAGCTGCAGTTAAAAGGATTTTCAGGTATCTCAAAGGAACTCCTAATCTAGGTCTTTGGTATCCCAAAGACTCTGATTTTGAGTTAGTTGGATACACTGATTCTGACTTTGCAGGTTGCACACTGGACACAAAGAGTAACATCTGGGGGTTGTCAATTATTAGGTGGAAGATTAGTCAGCTGGTCAAGCAAGAAACAGAACTCTGTTTCAACTTCTACAGCTGAAGCACAATACATTGCTGCTGGAAGCTGCTGTGCTCAATTGCTATGGCTGCAAAATCAACTACTAGATTATGACATACAATTTGAAAACTCCCCAATTCTGTGTGACAACACAAGTGCCATATCTATCTCTAACAATCCTGTTTTGCATTCAAAAACTAAGCATATTGAAATCAGACATCATTTTCTTAGAGATAATGTGCAGAAAAAGAAAGTTTCAATGCACTATATAAACACTGATGTTCAATTAGCTGACATTTTTACAAAACCTTTGGATGAGTCTCGGTTCAACTTCCTAATATCCAAACTTGGCATGTTAAACTTGTAATATATTATGTTCTTAGATAGTTAGTTTAGTGTGAGAAAATAATTTTATTTGTGTGTGCAATGAAGTACTTATCTAAGCTTCTACATATTTTACTTATGGTAGATCAGCTAATGGAATTATGTCAGCTGACGACCATCAGCTGACACTATACCTCAGCTGATAAACCATCAGCTAAGACTTATAAGCTCAACTAAGTGCACTCATTAGCTTACACTTATTTTATCTCAACATGGATCAGCTGACATTCTCTTTTGTCAGCTGATGATTTTCAAAAGTCAAAAATTCTGTGTCCCCACACTTATTTTATTATTTTCTCATTTGTATTTAATATGTTAACTAGGTATTTAATTTCTTTTAAATTGTCCGTTAGTTGTCTGTGTATTTACTAACTGTTCCGTTTATCACCATTTTGCAGAAGTGACAGTTACTTTTTGGAAAATATTTGTGTAACAGTTTAGGTTTCCAAGGAAGATATAAAGTATTTTGAGTGGTTCTTCATTTCTTACGCTTACAAAATTCCCAAACACTCTTTCTCTCTCAAATTTTCAAACCCTAAACCTTCGTTGCTCACACTATTTCACTCTGTAATCATGGTAACTTTCAACTCTGCTTCCACTCCTCTTGCCATTGCTGGTGAGAACGTTGCACCCAACTCAGAAATCACCATTCGCCCAAACAACTTTCTAATCAACACTGAAATTCCCACAAATAAATCAAACCAGGGATACGAACAAATGGTAGCATTCATCAATGCTCATCCCCTGTTTCCATGTCTCTCTGCCCATCATTTCTTCATCTTTCCAAACATTGTCGGTGAGATGTGGTACACTGCAAGGTACCATACGGATCAAGAACTCATTACCTGTACCTGTCTAAATGGCACAATCAACATCAACATCAATGTCAATACTCTTCGTCAAGCCATCTCTCTGCCCAACTTAGCTCCATATCAACCTTTTGCTCAAATGGATCAAGTCTTGGAGGTCTTACCCCTGATTGGCTACAATGAAGCTGTCACCCATGGTCAGTATAAGTTGTCTGTGCTGGGACACCCATGGAAGTACCTGGCCAGTGTAATCACTCGGTGCTTTGGCCATAAGTCTGGAAACTTTGACCAAATGAATCAAACAGAACTGATGATTCTGCACGCCTTGGTCACAGGGAGGAATATTGACTTTTCTCAAGTCATATTCTCGGAGATGGTGGATAAGATCACTCTTGGCACTGCAAAGAAATCCACCAGAACTATTGTTCCCTATATCAGGTACCTAAGCTTACTTGTACTTCATCATCTTCAATGGGAACAATACACTGGGATTGCTGCTGTTTTGGATACAATGACCATACCTCAAATGGGTCAAAAGATCTTTCATCTGATAAGGGAAGATCAGGGTCCAGCAATCACTGCACAGATGCAAGAGCTAATTGATATTGCTAATGATGATGATGAGGAGGAAGTGCATGAAGAAGAAGTGGCTCATGATTATGAGTCCCCTGATATTATAACTGAGGAAGTAGATCAATCGGTTACTCATGATGAAGCCATAAGTGATGGAGGAAATTTAGATGAGGTAAATGTTGATGAACCTATAAGAGGTGATGATTCAAGTGATGGTACTAATGCTAGTAATGGTACTGATGCTGGTGATACTAATGGTGGTAATGGCCATGATGGTGATACTGGTGGATTTTACATGGGAGATGAGCCTTATCATTCTGGTTCTACTTCATCCAGTCAACATGGAATGCCATTACAAATGTTTCCCTCTAGTTCAACTACTTCAAGAAGGTCCGGGCATCTAAGCACTCATGAAAGTGAAGAAGAATCTGATGATGATTCTCCCAGTAGGACTCTTGGAGGCACAGTTGCATATCCCAACCCTGATCAACAACAAGGATCAAGTGACTCTGTTCATAGAGCACCAAGTGGTGAAGGTGAAGAAGTCCCTGATGATGAAGAGGTCTCTGATAAGCTAGTGGAGCTCATAGAGATCAGCAAAGCAAAACGCATCTCAGGTATACCTTTATCACTCCCTGAGGACACTCATTTGGTAATCCCAACCTGTGAGAACCCATCCTCAACTCCAGTTGCAACACCCCCACAACTGCCAAGCTCTAGTGTACTCCCAACAGTCACTAGTTCTACTCCTTTTGTAACCCAAATAGAAACAAGGTCATTAGAGATGGTGCACACTGCACTTATCTCAGAGGGATTGCACAATGCACCCTTGCCCTCAACTCCTATAGTTTCCTCTTATGTTGAGGGGGAGCTTATGGAAGGTGATACAACCCTACAACCAGTGGGTGCATCTTCCCAACAAGGTGCACCTGTAACAATGGGACTCCTGCAATCTGGATCACCCTCCCAAGGGTGATGCCATTGAAAGACAGACCTCCTCCCAAGGTCACACTGTGTCTTTAGCCACTATGAGTCAAGCCTTTCCCTTAGTAAGTTCACAACAACTTACTACTGAAATAAGGGATACCCCATTGAGTGCAACCCTCACTCACACTCACATCCTTGCACATACTTTTGATTCAATACTTACACATACTAGTGCACTGCCTGTCAATACTAGTGGCATAAACCAGCCATTGGTACAGGGCACACTCTCTATTCCCAGTGATCTTAGGCCTACATACCAAGGTCTAAGTGAGGGATCACACTCCATTCCAGTTCTTGGCACATCTTCTCAACCCATTCCCTCTACTTCTTCTAAACCCTCACCCCAAATACTTCAAAGCCTTCTGTCCATCTCTCAAAAGATGGATAGTCTTCAAGCCTCCTTTACCTATTTCCAAACCCAAACAGAAACTCAACTCTCTCATCTAACCCAAGAGGTTGAGTCACTCAAAGCTAGCCAATCCCAACCCAAACCCACCCCTACCCCAGTTGATCTGTCGCCCATTCTTCATAAATTGGATCAACTGTTAACCCAAACTTCTACTCCTATTCCTACTCCATCTCCTTTCATCTCACACCAAACCATATCTTCTCTAAACCAAACCATTTCTAAACTTCTAACCCAACTCCATACCTTAAGACCTTCCCCTCCTAACATTTCAGTACCCATACCTGACTCTCTTCTCAAAGTCCCTTCTCTTCTCCAAACCATAACCACTGACCTCCAACACCTAAACAACTACTCCATCTGAAAGCACAGTGAAACCCTCAAAGAATTCACCAATATCACTGATGCTATCCTAAGCCTGAGGAGACCTACATTCTTCACCCAACCTCCTATTCCCACTCCCTATCCTGCAACTTCACCTATCCCTCCCTCTACATCCACTCCTTCTACTGCCAAGCCATCTGACTACTTTCCTTCCTCATTTGCTGATGACAAAAAGGGGGAGAATTCAGTTAGAAGAGAACCTTCTCCAGATACAATCAGAGCAGTTGTTGATGCATATACAGCTGAGGTTCAGGCTATGCAAGCAGAGGATGCATCTGCCCCCAATGAAACAGAAACTCAAAGAAAATCAGATGTTGAGGGGGAGAATCAATCTGAGGGGGAGCAACCTGCTCAAGATGAGCAGAGGCCAAAAAGAAGATTCAAACAAATGGCTAGAAGGAAGAGTGCTAAAAGCCAAGACAAGATGAATCTTGTGCACCAATAAATGTGCCATCAGAAGATTCTGATGATGATGATGATGAAGATAAGATGCCTCTGTCCTCTCTGCTCAACTTGAAAAAGCAGAGCCTCTCAACTCAAGCTCCACCAGTCCAAACTTCCTCTCCAATACAATCAAGTCAATCAACTCCCAGCAGCACATCAAGGAGAAAAGGAAAGAAAATAATGTCTGCTGAGGAGATTGAAGAAGAAGAAAGAAGAGAGGAAGAATTAAATCAAGAAGATGAGAATCTCAGAGAGTTAAGTGAACTGGCTGCTGCTCTTGGTTCAACCATTGAAGAAGTTCTTAAAGCCAAAGAGAGACACCAGGATTTCACTACCATTGAGGATCTTGCTGCTGCAGTTGGTGTCACTGATGATGAATTGAGAGAATTACAAGAAGAAGAAATCATCATGCTATCCTCTCAATCACATCCAACACAGGTTGCATCACAGCAAGATGATCCTTCTATCAAGAAAGTTCCTAAAAGAGGAAGAACTCACAGAGAAGCCATTCAAGCATTGTATGAGTTCAACTTTGGAGTTTCAACTCAGCAATCTGAAAGGGAGATCAAAGAGGTCTTGGATAACAAGAAGAACTTGATAGAAAGAAAGGATCCAAATCTCATTTCCAGAGTCACTCCATATAAGGGAACAGATGACGGGCCATATCTCAGATTAGTAAGAAGAGATGAAAGACAAACACATGAGAATGCCTATATTCATCACTGTAAACTGTTCTCCTTCACTGAGATGATTGAGACTCTGTACCACCTCCTTAAATCCAAAAGTGAAATTGCCCCAAGCTTCATAAACAAATTCGAATACTGGATCAGAATGGCTGTTTACCACAGGATATGCACTCATGATCAATTTGTAGAACACATTGATGTGATTGAGGATGCCTTCAAGAAATCCTCCAAAACTTTTGTACCTGCTGAACGGATTATACTTAATCCTGATCATCCTTACCTGTCTGTATATGAAAATCTTAACACTGCTCTGCCCTCCAACATTGAGCCAGAAATGTTTAAGTACATAACTGAACCTGAAAGAGGGATATTCTTCAAAAACAGAGCTAGTGTTTGGAGATTCCTAAGAGAAATTGACTTAGGAAGAGCCCCTGGAGAATTAATCTTTCAAGCTGCACATCTAACAAGGGGACAGACAGGAAGTGAACATTTTGAAAATCTGATTCAAGCAAGAGCTGAAGAGTTGTTGGCTGCAAATCCTCTGAATAGACTTCTAGATGTTAAAGAAGAACCTTGGTGGGAATGAAGAAAACTGAAACTTCATAACTAGATTAGATGTAATTTCAAATTTTTAGAATAGTTCAACTTTTGTACTTAGTTTAACTCATAGTTAGATTGATATGTACAAACTCTCTGTAAATATTTGTTTTGTAATCAAGCTTGAAACTTTGATCATGGACTACTTAGCTAAAATGCTAGTATAGATGACTCTTAGTAGATAGCTCACATAGTGTAAATATAGAAAATATAAAAAATCCTAAAACAGAAAAAGGATAGAAAAGATACCACAAAAACAGAACAATGGTACTTCATAAATGAAAAGATTCCCAAAAACAGAATATCAGGGAACATAGTTTAAAGAGTTACCAAAAACAGATAGCTAGGTAACCAAAAATGTACTTAAAAGTTTTATCTTTACAAATTCGAGTCAAACTTATTCTTCTTAAACAGATAAGGTTTTGTCATCATCAAATAGGGGGAGATTGTTGGGGAGATAGCAATATCAAACCTAAATCAAACCTATCTATTAAGTAAAATAGGATTTGATGTTAACAAAACCATATATTCAGTTTTGGACTTAAATTGATGAAAAACATGTGTTGTTTTTCATCTTAGACTTAAAGATTTTCTAAGTAAGAAATGTCAGCTGACGAATCATAATGGCAGCTGAACATGAGTGTCAGCCAAAGGACCAGCTTCAGGAAGATCAGCTGAGAAGAAAAGACAAGTCAAGAAGCATCAGCTGAGGATCTACAATGGATCAGCTGATGGTTCAAAATCATCAGCTGAGGAAAATTTCAAGATCAGCTAAGCTATCAAGGATCAGCTGACACAATCACATTGATCAGCTGATGGCTCTCATCTGTCAGATAAGGTATTTACTACTTATTCAATCTTTTCTTCATAAGCTGATCATACTCAAAATGATTAGCTGAGCCCTTGGGAACAGTTGACAGTTTAGTTTGATCAGTTTATTAGCTACTTTGATTTGTATTAATAGTTGAGCATTTCGATCAGCTGAGCAAATCTAGTCAGCTGAGTCTTTCACATTTATCCTTAGCTGAGCAAAATTACATTTGCAGTTCAGTGTCTGTTAGCTGAGTCTTTATTGTATATCTCAGTTAATAGCTTTTCTATGTAATATTTTCTTTAGTCAAAGGCAGAACATGTGTTGTTCTTATTATGCCTTAGATCTTTTTTGTAAAAGTACTTAGCACTTTTTGTATCTACAAAGAAACAAAAAGGATAGATCTTTATCCCCTGGAAAAGGAGAAAGATACTTTTGAAAAGAAGATCTCGAAGATATGATGTTAAGTATGGCTGACAACTCCATACTTGGTAAAGTCAAATCTTCAGAAAGCATGGTGTTGATTAAAGCACTAGCATGGAAGGATAAGGTTACTTTCTCAAGACATAAAGGTAGTAATTTAATAATATAATAAAAGATAGTGGGTATACTCATTACTGAAAAGTATGTTCACTTTACACACTTTGTGTATAAAGTTAACTTACTTTTCACCCACTAACTTTATCTATTATAATATTATTAAATCAAGTACCTTTGTCTCCTTCTCTCTTCATCAACCCGGACACACCTTGCTTGTATATACTCATGCATGGAAACATGCTAAGTATGCGTTGAAAAGCACTGAAATCTCATAAGTTGAGAATTAGAAGAGTTAGCATTTTACTTTCAGTGTAACAAACTTGTTCATGTGTTGAACATCTTAGACATTAGTTGTTTAATATTAGCATTGTCTATGTGTTAGACAAATCTAGT
The DNA here is from genome assembly GCA_947179395.2 of Pulicaria dysenterica. Taxonomy (NCBI): domain Eukaryota; kingdom Viridiplantae; phylum Streptophyta; class Magnoliopsida; order Asterales; family Asteraceae; genus Pulicaria; species Pulicaria dysenterica. Next base: position 100,454,785 of record OX359289.1, read on the forward strand.
TGCCACCTTTTATTGAACTTAGATTTTCCGCATCTAGTTTATGTAATTCTTGATTAACATCAATAAGAATTATATAAAAGTAAACCGTGTGTCTTTTAAATTTTAAATTGCTAAAGTTTGTATTCAACCCCCCTTCTACAAACATTTGTTGTTGTAGTATCCATTCGGGACCAACAATCTATATAACAAAAAAAATACATTTCAAAATCCCGCAACAAAAGGGGAAGATGATAATGATTCAAAGCTTGCTACCGAGGATTTATGACACCATATATGATATGATATGATTTGTAAATTAATTGTAATCATTCTCGTTGATTAATAAAATTACTGTTTGACTGAATCTCTTTGTGTTCAAAATCTTCTTTAATCAATTAAGTGTGATTCCGCAACTTCTTAGTTGATTGTGATCATAGTTAAAGATTAACTTTTATTCAACTTTGATTTGTTATTCAAAAGTTAGTTCTTGTTATTTGATATAAACTATATCCGATCCTGACAAATGGTATCAGAGCTTTATCATTAAGGTTCGTTTGATCACCAGTTGAAGGTTTTTGCATCACTTTGCTTTATTTTTAAAACTGTTTTCAAATCAATTTGTTTCAATGGATTCTGGTGGATCCTCTGATAACAATGGCTCTGGGTCAAACATTCCTGTTCCCATGCTCAAACCAACTGATTTTGAGATGTGGAAACTGAGGATCAAGCAGCATGTCCAATTAATGGACTATGATGTTTGGCAAATCATTGAAACTGTTCCCACTAACCCCATTGATCTGGATGAGAATGGAAAACCAAAGAAGAAGCCACCACCAAAGACAGATGCTGAAAAGAAGGAGAGAATGATTGAGATGAAAGCTCTCAGCATCCTCCAGATTGCTATTCCCAATGAGTATCAACATCAATTCAAGAAATTTGATGATGCTCATGAACTTTGGAATGCTCTGGAGAAGAGGTTTGCTGGGAATGCTAGTTCTAAGAGAAACCAAAGAGATCTCCTTAAACAAGCATATGAGAACTTTACCAGTGGAAAGAATGAGAGTATAACCTAAATCTTTGATAGGTTTTACAAGCTGGTAAGCCAACTAGAGAGTGCTAAGGTTAGGCTTGATCAAGATGAGATCAATAGAAAGTTTCTTAGATCTCTAGGTGATGAGTGGACTGTGTTTGCTGCACAATGGAGAACCAAGGATTCTCTTGAAGACATAGAGTTAGATGACCTCTATAATAGTTTGATAGTGTTTGAGGGAGAGATAGAGGGAAAAAGAAAAACTGTTATCCCTAGCCACAATGCTGCTCTCCTGTCATCCTCAGGTATGGAATCAAACCATTCATTAACTAACTCTATTGATAGTTGTGCAGGTACTAGTTCTGTTGTTGGACTAGATATGAACACTCCAGATGCTGTTCTTGAAGCTTTTCTTGCCAGCCATGCACATTCAACCCTCACCAATGAGGATCTTGAACAAGTGCACCCTGATGATCTTGAGGAGATGGATCTCAAATAACAGATGGCCATGCTTACTGTTAGAGCCAAGAGGTTCATCAAAAGGACTGGAAGGCAAAACATGAATTTCAGAGCTGATGGCAAGGCTGGATTTGACAAGTCAAAGGTGAGATGCTTCAAATGTTAACAACTTGGCCACTTTGCAAGAGAATGCAGATCTGGTGGACAAGTTCAGAATCAAGGTCAGAGGCCAACTCAGAATCAAACCTCCTCAGCATTGGTCTCACAAGAAGGCCATGGATTTGATTGGAGTGATCAAGCAGAGGAGGCTACAAACAACAAAGCTTTGATGGCATTGACTGACTCCTCCATCAAGATGGATTCCCCAGAATCTGAGGACATACAGGTATCTTCCAAACTATGTCCTGGTGAATGTAGAGCTATTGTTAAGAGGTTTAGAGAACACAATAAGAAAGTATGTGCTGCTCTAAGTAGAATGGAGGAGAGAATGTATGAGTATACTGCTGTGATAGAAGATCTTGAAAAGAAAATTAAAGACTATCAGGCTAATGAACTGCAAATGGACTATGATAGAAAATATCATAAGTGGGAGAAAGAGCAGTTTCAAGATGAGATTGATAGTCTGAAAAAGAAATTGGTTGAAAAAGAAAGCAAGGTGGATGAACTCACAAAGAAATTGGAGGGTGTAGACATTGATCTTGGAATGTTCAAGGCTGCAAACCTTAAGCTTGAGACTCTGCTACAATCTCAAGTGAGAGACAAGGTGAAAACTGGACTTGGATATAAGGAAACCCCACCTCCATACAATCACACATACATAACACCCTTGTCTGAGGCAGCTGATAGATATGTCAATGAACCTTTGGCAGATAAATTAAAGTCAGCTGATCCAAAGTTTGAGAGTTATGAAGATGAAGTTCTGTCAGTAGTAAGTGTTGAAGATATTGAGATAGTTGTGAAGAAAGATGAGGTGATTCCATATGAAAATCACATCTGTTGTGAACCCATTCCCACAAAACCATCTTTCAAGCCTGTGGTGTTTGTAAAAGCATCCACAGAATCCCTCATCACTGAGCCAACACCTTCAAAAGCTATCCAATCCATAGAAAGTTCCACAACTGTTGCCAATAGTCCCCATTTTTACACTAGCAGTTCAAACAAGAACCCAAACAGCTCTAAGCTAAAAAGCCCAACTGTTAGTACAAAAGCCAAAGGAAAGGAGAAAGTTGGTGAGGTTGTGTATGCAAAGAAGAAGATGGAAGCTCCAAAATCTCAGGCTAAACCCAAGCCTAAGAAAAGGCATACTGAAATGCCTGCATGCACATGCCAAAAACATGGTGTCCAAAAGTTTCCTCAATCTGCAGCTGTTAGAGGAAATCAAAGAAATAGGAACCAATTCTGGTCACAAAGAACTGGTTTACCTATTGTGAAAACCAAAAAGTGCTACATTTGTGGGAGATCTAATCATTTAGTTCAAGATTGTTACTATAACCCACAGACCAATGGCACTCAAAACAAAAGTCCCAAAAGACAAAATAACAGTTCTAAAACTGCTAAGCCAAAACAGGCAAAAAGTTCTACAACTGTTACATCCAAACCAACTAACAGTTCCAAAACTATTTTAACAAAACCAAAAACTGTTGGTTTGGCTTGGATGAAAATTCAAAAACAAACTGATTCTGGAGAGGGTAAAATTGTTCTTCAAACTGAAAATCAAAAGGAATCACAAGTTGATTCATCTGTTTTACCAACTCCACCAGCTGTTTGTTCAAAGGTATCCACTGTTAATCACAACAGTTGGAAACCACATGTTCTTACAAAGTATTCCTCACACAAATTAGAGAAATCTAATTTGGATGAAATCAAAAAGAACCAAACTCTGTTTAAGTATTATGACTTGAATGGTGTACCCAAGACCTGCATGGCCTGGGTACTTCCTGCTACTAACTGATTTTATGTGTGCAGAGCATTCATAGGGCCAATCATGGATCTATCTGGCATGTGGATAGTGGATGCTCAAGGCACATGACTGGAAATCCACAATGTTTGAAGGATTTCAGAAGCATCAATGGTGGATTTGTAGCATTTGGAGGAAATGCTAAGGGAGGAAAAATCACAGGTAAAGGTGCTGTTGAGGCAGGTACACTTACATTTAATGATGTTTTCTTTGTTGAACAGCTTAAGTACAATCTGTTAAGTGTATCTCAAATCTGTGACAATGGAAACAAAGTTTTATTTACAGATTCAGAATGCATTATTCTTTCAAAAGATTTTAAACTAAATGAGAAGGATGTTCTTTTGAGAACACCTAGAAAAGATAATGTATACTGTCTAGATACACAAAAGATTGCTAAACAGAATGTGTTAAGTTGTTTACTCTCAAAGGCATCTCATGATGAGTCTGCCATTTGGCATAGAAGGATGTGTCACATGAATTTTAAAACCATGAACTTGTTAGCTAAAAACAGTTTGGTAAGAGGTTTGCCCCAAAAAGAATTCTCATGTGATGATCATTGTGTAGCCTGTCTCAAAGGCAAGCAACACAAAACTTCTTATAAGACCAAAGAAGTTTCTTCTATTACTGCACCTTTACAATTGTTACATATGGATCTTTTTGGTCCTACATCTGTGGTGAGTATAGGGAAGAAAGCATATTGTTTAGTCATAGTTGATGATTTCACCAGGTTCACATGGGTTCAATTTGTTAGATCTAGGAGTTAAGACAGTTAATATAAGTTGTGTTTAGATCTATAGCAACAAACAGTTTTGTTCTCTCAAAATTATTGTAGCTCAATTATGATTATCATGAATAAAATACATCTTATGTTGATGACTGTGCTCACTAATGGTTTGTTATTGTTGCTTCAGCATTTGATATATTTGAGCTAAAGTTTTTTTTGACAGTTGCACAATTTTGTTTCAATAAATACTAACAGTTTTCAACTGTTAGTATATGGCTTCCACAACTGTTAGGCAAAATCCGTGTGCAACTGAGGGGGAGAAATTTGTCAACTGAGGAGGAGAAATGAGAACAGTTGTAAACACTAAACAGCTGTTAATCCAAATAAATGATCAAACAAAAGAGAGTTAACTTTTAAATAACAGTTGTCACTTTTTATGAAAACAGTTTTAAAACTGTTAGTTTATTTTGTCCATCAACTGTTAAGCTATTAAAGGGTGTTTTGGTCTTTGCAGAATTTTGGAAACTTTGAATTGCATTCGAAACATATATAAGGCAATTCCCTCCTTACCAAGCAACTCACACGTCCAAAACGAACTTCGATCAGAAACAAACCCTAATCTCTCAACAACTCTCAACGATCGAAATCAAAATGTCTCCACTTCCATTCGTAAAGGAACACAACATGCTCGCATTTTTGTCCAAACCTGATCATCTCGGTGCTTTCCATGATGTGATTGACTACCTCTCACTCTCCACTCTCCATCATGCTCTTACGGTCAACCCCACCATTTATCTCTCTCATATTGATCAGTTCTGGAAAAATGCATCACTAAGGGAAGAAAATGGAGTGAAATGGATCGACTCTATGGTGGATGATATCACTGTCTCCATCTCTGAAAGCATAATAAGCCAACAACTACAACTGAATGATCAGGATGGTGAGTATTCTGATTCTATATCACTTGAGTTTATTTATGCTGAACTCGTAAAGTTGGGGTATGAGGGCCCTAGGGGAAAGGGCACCTTCTACAAAGAGCAATTTTGCTCGCACTGGAAGTACATTATCCATACTCTCCAGCAGTGCATGAGCCCTAAAAGAACTGGCTGGAATGAATTTGGGAGCAACATTGCTCTCGCACTCATTTGTTTAGCCAACAACAGAGTTTTTAATTTCTCAAAAATGATTTTTAATGGAATGGTAAAGCATCTCGAAACCAAATATGGTCTCTTTTTTATGTACCCGCGATTTGTGCAAGTTTTGTTAAACTCTTTTATGCCAAATCTTAAAGCACACAAGAGGGTCCTAATTCCCTCTGCTCATGTGGCCTCCACATTGAGCAAGTTGATGGTTAATGGGAAGAATTTCTCAGGTGCCATAACTCCACCACTCTCTGCAATTATGGAGTTTCTTTCAAGAAACAGAGCTGCCAGGGGTGAGCATGAATCCCAACTTATTGCTACACCACCACCTCTGAAACCCACAGCTCATGATACTCAAATAATCCCTTCTGCTTCCTTTGAACGAGCTACAACACAAGCCCCTGCACTAAAAATATTTCAAAAGAAGAGGAAAAGAACTGTTGGTGCTCCTTCCACCACAGTTCATGAAACTGAGACTGTTAGCCCTGTACAGGTGCATTCACCTGTGCAGAATATCGAAAGGGAACCCCTTGTGCTGTCTCCCAGGCACAATGAGGAGGTGATCACTCCATTAGAGGGTGATCATGTGGTTGTTGAGGCTGACACTACTGTTTCATCCGCAAGGGATAAACAGGACAGTGTTAACATATCTAAGACCTCAGCCACGGCAACAGAGGCTGGTCAAACAGTTTCTGGAAATCCCCAGTACCAAGAAAAGAGGGGTACTGGTGTGGAATCTGGGTGAACCACCAGTTTTATCTGTCAATGATATGTTAACAGTGGTTACACTGGCTGACATTGAGGCTAGAATGCAACACCAAGCAATGACGGATTTCAAATTTGCACCCTTCTTTGCTGCATATATACAACTCAAAAAGAAGATTGCCTTACAAAACAAAAGGATTCTTCAACAAGATCAGCAAATTAAGGTTTTGACCAACAGTTTGGAGCATGCTAATGAGGTGCTAAAGCTGCATGATCAAGTACTACAACAGTTGACAGCTGCTGCAAGACCTCCTTGAACTGTTCCAATCAAAGAGGGGGAGAGTTCATTACCAACAGTTGTTGAAGTGCCAGAACAAACAACTGCAGTGGATGAACTAACAATTGCATCTTGTACACAAACAGTTGCAGCTGAAGGCAAAACAGTTGCACCAAGTGAACAAACAGTTGCAAGTGTCCAAACTGTTAATGAAGAAGAAGAAGAACAGCTCTCAAATGCTGATAGGGTACTAATCAACAGGATGGTATCAACTGCAGATGTTCCAAGCACTGAGATTTTCAAATCTTGGTCAACAGTTAAGCAGAACTACTTGGTTGATATTAGTGCTCAATATCTGGGAATAAGTTCTTCTAGAATGGCACAGAAAATCGATGATGGATGGCTTGATGGAAAGGTTGCTAAGTTAGAATCTTTACCACCAAAGAAAGGGTTTAAAGGCATAGTCATCCAGGAAGGAAAGAAAGAATCAAACTTGCCTCCTGTTCCAGGCAAAGGTAAAGAAATTGTTGTTGTTTGTCCTAAGCTCAAGCTTTCAAAACAACAACAAGAAGAGCGTGATCATGAATTTGCATTAAGGCTAGCAGCTGAGCAAAGAGAACAAGAATTGAAAGATTTTGAAATAGCAAAGAAGCTAGTTGATGAGATCACAGCTCAGATTGATGAGGAGGAAAAACAAGAAAAGGCTGCTAAGGGAGTTAAGAGAAAAAGAAGTGTGAAAAAGAAACAACCTCAACTTCCTAAGTCAGTAACTGAGAAGAAGTCTCAACCTCAACAATCCAAATCTCAAAAGTCCAAAGCTATCCAACCAACCCAAACAGATCAAACCACCAAAGCTAAAATAGTTAAAACTATCATTCAAGATATGCTCTTGGTCGATGTTGAAAAAGGTGTTAACAAGTTTGTAAAAGAACATCTTGGCCAGAAGTCTCACATTAAAGAATGGAAGTTTGATGTTGTCCGGTATGATACTGGGAAGGAAGGTATAATCATTGTAAGGGAGAATAATCAGATCGAACAGTTTACAGGCTACTTACAAATGATGGATAGTATGACTAGGCGGGACATACAAGAATTGTATGAGTATGGAACAAGGCATTATGGAGGGTCTGAACATCCTCTAATTAAGTTATTGATGAGACATTTGACAAGTGTTTGCAACCCAAAGAAAATAATGTCAATACTGATGGCTGATGAAACTTTTCCAATTCAATCTGTTAAAGTATATGCTAAGCCAAGGGTATACTCCATGGTAATGGAAAATGCAATTACTGAATGGTTTGACATGGATTTCGTCGAACATGGTCAGATTAAGCTTCAATACTTAGTGAAAGCCAAGTTCTATGGTCCTGCTAAAGTAAGGGATGAGCTATTTCAGAAATTCAAAGATAGACTTGAATCCCTGAGATCAAAGAAAAAGTAATTTTTCTATCTCTTGAATTTTTTATTATAACAGTTTGATTTTGCATTCAATAATAAATATGTTCTTTACTTATGTTAATTTGTCTATGATTGAACCCTTAAAACAACCAACTTAATCGTATTGTTCAATACTTTAAGTTAGGGGGAGATTGTTGAGAAATTGGCTAAGTCATTGAAACTGTTATACATGCAAATATCGAAATTGTTAATGGAAAACAGTTCGAAACTGTTAGAAGAAGTGTTGAAGAAACAGTTTAGAACTGTTAGTTGAAAATTGTGAAGACAGTTGTAACCAACAGTTGCTGTGAACTTCAAAGCTGTTATATAGAGTTCAGAACTGTTAGTACAAACTACTACAACTGTTTGAAGACCTTGAAGCCGAAGACTGTTAGAAGAACCAAGAACTGTTGTATTCATTAAACAGTTTCTGTTGAGCTAAATATGGAAAATTCTATCTTTGAAGATATCTCGAAATACTTTGAAGATCATCAAGATTATCTCAGAAGATAGAAGATTACCTAACTGTCAGCAAATCAAGGAAGATCAAGGAGTATATAAATGATAGATTAGAATTCATAATTTGTACTTACTCATTGATTATATTTTTGCATTAATTCTTCAAATTGTAATTTGCTTTCTGAATAGTGCTAAGCCTCTAAGTTTCTTGTTGAAACCTAAGAACAATCTGTGTTCTTCGTCTAACATAATAAGTTAGATTGGGGGTGAAGTTTGCTATTGTAATCATTCTCGTTGATTAATAAAATTACTGTTTGACTGAATCTCTTTGTGTTCAAAATCTTCTTTAATCAATTAAGTGTGATTCCGCAACTTCTTAGTTGATTGTGATCATAGTTAAAGATTAACTTTTATTCAACTTTGATTTGTTATTCAAAAGTTAGTTCTTGTTATTTGATATAAACTATATCCGATCCTGACAAAAATATGTCTTAATTTCTTTGTTTACCACTTATTTTATAAATTTGTGTCAAAAGCATTTATGGAATGATTTATTACGTTAGCGGTAGACACAAAGATTTTATCAAGGGTAATATAAAAATTATATAGATTCGTTGTATTTAATGACCCAGTTGTTCATTCATAGGGGACTGATAACACATAAATGTTATTAATGTGTTTCAATTAATACTCACTAAGATATCTTAAAGGCACAACAAGTTAATCTTGTATGTCAGAATAACGACACTTAGCCAATTGTCAAAATTGGACTTAAGGGACAAGTCACTACTAGAAAATAGAGTATCAATAATAGGATTTTCTACGAAACAAATTTTAATAAAATTTTTCGACAGATTTCCAACAAATTTACAGCGGAAATTGATACCAATAGTTATCAACAATTTTTCAACAATTTTCCTAGAAGTCAGAATCTATAGGAAATTAAGTTAATTACTTTTCCAACAGATTTGATACGGAAGACTTTGTTTTATAAAAATTAAATGAATTCCTAAGCATATGTATGATATCTCGTATGTTTCTACAATGATATATACCATAATGTATATGTTTGTGTAAAAAATGGTTACTGTGATTAAATTGTATAACTTATAGAATATATGTGGTTATTTAGATATGCACATATTACCCTTACATGTGTGTTATATGTATGTATGTGTATAAAATACATACAAACATGTATTAGTGAGAAATAAAAATAGGTATGAGTCAATTTGCTTATGTATATTATTGTATGTTTGTGTGTGCATGCACTTTGTATGTATAAGTAGAGGGTGTGAGTGTATTTATATGCGTGAAAATATATAATTTGTTGCTAAATTAGTGAAAAATATGTAGGAAATATATAAGTTTCTAACGACTTTCTTACGAAATTAGATAGGATTTTAATATGATGATTTTCTCCATTAGAATGCAATAGAAAATGTCAGTAGTTTACAACATATTTTCAAAATGATAGAGGATGACATGGAAATAATCAAAGTAAAAACTTTGTGGCAAGAATTAATAAAAAAGAAAACAAAGTAAGTGAAATGATACAACATCAATTTCGATTCTCACCTCCAGAAGCCTAATATATATAGTAAATTAGTAAGCTAGTTTGTACTTGATGTAAAGTTTAGAATTGAGATATTATGAATACTTTGTATGTTACTTCTTTTGAAATTTCGATATCTTGGTTAGTTGGTACCATATGTTGTTAATAATTTATTTTAGATATTTTTTGTATTACAACTTATATATATAATTTATAAATGGAAAACCTAGTAAAGGCTTTTAGAGAAATATGTAATGGATTTCCAACCAATAAATAAAAACTTACGAAATACATTTCCTATGGGTTTTCAAGGATTTTCCAATGGAAAAAATATGAACTTTCCTATTTAATCAGTTAGAAACGAGGATCAGGTACCCGCGCTTCGCTGCGGGATTTTGAATTTATATATTTTGTTATATAGATAAAAAAATTTATTTATTAATTTTTTAAAGTAATTTTATCAAAACAAATATAAGTTGCCTTATATTCTTTATATTATATATTTACTGAAGTATAAAAACGTATACGATTCGGATAAACATGAAAAATTAAAACATTGGAATAGAGTTAAATTACTAAAATCGTTCACAAATATATATTATACTAATTTAATACCCGTATATAAACACAGGGATTTGATTTTCTAATTTGAAATAAATTAACGATCAAGATTAAATCTTTTGTTAAAAAAACAATTTGAATTATCTAATAATTTTTTCTAATTCTTTTATTTATATTGGAAGATTAGAAAATAAAAATATAAAATTATTATTTTGACAGATAAAAGATTAAATTTGAATTTAAATTATATGCGTCGTTAAAATTTACTCATTATTATGCCCAACATTATGTGTTAAATCAAAGATATAAATAAAAAACATATAAACTTAATTAAATAATTAATTAATAATAATAATATATTAAGATGAAAAGTATGAACTATCTGGCCAACACAAAGAAGAAAGTTGTGGGTCTGTAGCTAAACAGATATCACGTGGCACACATTGAGAAAAAATATAAAAAAGTAAGGGGGAAGAATAGAACCTGCGATCGTTGATGTAACATACAACCACCAAACCACTGCACCAACCAGGCATTGTTGTTAAATTTCGCTGTAAGATATATATAACATATTATCAGGAAGTTACTGTTCATAACTTCCTGATAAATGTTATTATATATAATTTGATGCTAATTTTTCCAACAAAAAAATTTGTTTCTAGCAACTAGTTTCCTACTTTTTTTTTAATTCTAAAATTCCTTTTTCTAGATCCTAACAAATTATCTAATAATTCGTTGGAAACTTTGATGTTCATAGGAAATTGTTTCCCACTATGATGTTGCCAACAGATGTTTATCGTAGGAAATCATTAAGAAATAGGTCTATTCCTACGGATTTCCTACATATTATTCTGTTGGTAATGACCATTTTTCCTGTAGGTTGGATTTAAATAATCATTATTGATAACCGAGTTTACTTGCTTATAATCTTAAACAACAAACTAAATCGATTAGTTTAAGTACTTTATTCAATCAGGTCAAATAACTAAAATTATGTTCATTGTTATTCGAGGTTGCATGCTATGAGTACTGCATTCTGTTTTCCCTCTTCTCCTGTGCTCTATCATAAGAGCACTTGTAAATCATATTTCTTAAAATTGATGATAGTTTGGTTGTAATTTATTATTTAAACTAACCGACTGAAGTATAAAAACTTTTTGTTAAAATGATAAAAAGATGAAATGTTGTAAAAACTAAATTATTCCTAATTACAAGTCATAATTACTAATCTTAGAAATAACTGTTAGGCCATGAGTATAGCATTACTCAACCCAAACCAACCCAAATACCATTTTAGCTGCTACATCATTGTTCATTCCCAACCCAAACTCAACTCAAAACACTAGTAGCACCAAATCTTAAACTCAAATCAACCCAAAATATTTTGTCATTCTTTATCCTCTCACAAATAAAAATAAAAAGTAAAAAAAAAAAAAGGTTTGGCTTGTTCAGTTTCACCAAACTGCAAGAGTGAGAAATGGTACGGATGACCTTACAATATTCCTAGGTGAGCGTATGACATTTTGGCTGATGAGCTGATGCATCCCTAAACCAGCCCGAATACCATACGGATGACCTTACAATATTACTGATTTTCTTTTCTTTTTCTTGAACTCAAAAATTAATATAAAGTATTATTCTTTTTTTCATTGAAACTCAAGAAATAAAATTATTAGAGTAACATGGCATTTTAATAAAAATGACCTCCCCTCCACGGCGGAGCAGCCCCTCTTTCTCTCTCATACTTACACCTTTGGTGAGTGCGTGCGCCACCATCACCATCATATCTCTGCTATCTTCTCTCTCACACACTTACCGACTTATGTCTTGGTCACTGTGTGTATTCATAGTACCAACAACAACACTCTGGCCCCATCGGTATAACTATGACGCCTGACCTGTCAGTTTGTCTTTCTCTCTCACACACAACCACCGTTGGACACACAGTGACAGTATCTTGTATAAACCGCCGTTTACATTATTAAACAATTTCTAGATTTGTTTTATGGGAATTACAAAACAAACAATTTCAAGATTAGATGCCCAATTAACCTAAAATACAAAGCCCAAAAAAGCCCTTAAACTCACATGGCAGCTACTGCCTCCTCTTCAGACCACCATAAAATTCATCTCCACAAAAAACCCACCACCTTCAGACGCCGGCGGCTCAAAGAAACCACTATTTCCTCCGCCGCCACCAACCACCTTCAACACCCATCTGTTGTCTCACCGGAAAACAGTTCTTGGTGCTGTCCCTCCGCCGTATCCTCCCACAAACCTCCACCCATTTCGGATTCTCCGGCGTTGTGTGCGTCACCGGAATCTTTATCCGACAATTCACCGGCAAGTAGCCAGAAAACCCTTGCTTTTAATTCCGATTTACCGGGAAATCTTGTCAATACAAGCATGACTAGTACCACCGCCGTATACGGTGGCGGTTCTAACCATCAAGAAACGTTCCCATCTTCTTTTACTAATTTCAACTCTGCTCTCACCGCCGGACTCTTGAATCCGATGTCTCCGCCGCCGCCAGCCGTTGATAAAACCCGATCCAGCCCGACCCTTTTCGAAATGATGGCTAACGAACCCGATTGCAAGATCCCCAATAATTCAAACGGCAATGTTTCATATACAGCACCCAAAAAACCCAACAATCATGTGATCCCACAGCCCACTATTGTCGACAAGCAAGTTCTGATGCAACAAAGGTTGTTGGATCTTTTGTCCTGTCGGAGCCCCGGGAGTCAATTCAATGACCCGAATTCAAGTGACGTGAAGCTCACATTGACATCTAAAGATGGTCTGAATGTTTCCATGAATGCTCATCGGCAGATCTTGGTGAATCACAGTCGCTTTTTCGCAACGAAATTGTCGGATTATCGGTGGAAAGGAGGTCAACAACAACCCTACATTGTTGAGATTGCTGACTGTGATGATATTGAGGTTTATATAGAGTCAATTAGATTGATGTATTCTAAAGATTTGAGGAGGAAGCTCATGAAGGAAGATGTTCCTAGGGTTCTTGGGATTTTGAAGGTAACCTAGATAATTATACTCTAATATATATAATTTTGTTTACTTTGATTCATATTAATGTTCTTTGGGTCTCCTTACTGTGATGATTAGCTTATTTTGCTCTCATTATGATCAAGAATTCATATGTTACATGATTAGAATCAAGAATTCATGCCTGTAAGACAATAAATATACATGATACTGATAAGATGAATCGTTGAGACAAAAACAAATTAAGTTAGACTTACTTATACATGATACTGTTCTTTGGCGCAATGCCGTGAAATCTAGTCAAAGAACACTTTCTTTTTAAGGTTAGAAAAATAGGAAGAAAGATTTTGTTTGTTATAAAAGTAACTATAAAGCTTTGCTTTCATGTACTATTGTAATCCACAGGATAACGTCTAATTCCTAACTAAAACCTTGCATACGGGCAAGTTGTGTAACCATTTATATATTATACCATCAACTTTTTTGCTTCTTACAATTGTATTTTGTGTATCTGTGATTGTTATTAGTTATACACTTTGCTTAATAACACAAATCTATCAACCACAATGAAGAATTAAGATCTTGTGAGTTGTGATCATGTGAAGAAGTGAAGAATAATTCAAAATTTCACCTCCATCCCATGAAAATATTTGAATGTTTGATTTATTATATAGTTTTAAGTAAAATGTTCGGCAACCGTAACCAGGGGCGTCCCGTGAATTTCTTAGGCCCTGTGCAAGGAAGAAATATGGGTCCTTTTTGTAAACACACATAGGCGCGGACTTATACTTTTTTCGGGTTTTCAGTAAATTGGGCCGGGTTAACGAGTTTCAAATGTTGTTTTAGTATTTTATGACCAAAATCTAAAACAAAAACACAACTTAGATAAAGCTCTGTTAATTAAATTATTGCTTTTAGGACAGACTAAAATATTTTAAATGTATAAATCGAATATTGAACTATATCTTATCATTTTTTAAAATTTAATTTTTATTAGATTTTGGTGGCATCAAAATATCACTGGAGGCACCAAAAAATTTGACTAGTGGCACCGGCTCGAAAAGATTAAATTTTTCCACTTCGTCTCCTAGCATTATTGAAAACAAAGTTATGAATCAATTTTATTAATCAATGCTCCCAAGTCCCAAGAATATGATTCTAAGTAGCTATCATTATCAATCTATTAAGTTTTTCTTGTAATATTCTTCATTGTAAGTATGACTTCAACATTTAAGTTTTGAGAAACTTGTTTATGCATATGTAAACATTATTGTAATAGTCAACAAGACTATATATGCAATAATTGTATTGGAAAAACAGTCGCCTTGTTTCAGATACCTTAAAACAACATTATTTTGATAGTTTCACCGGGTTAAAACATGTCAAGCAGCTTTAACTCAATTGAAGTTCATTTGCATTAAGATCATTATACTTTAAGTGCGAGTTTAACATTGACTACAACTGTAGTTTAAGATCTTTGTCATTAAATCCCTAATATCTACTTTTAGGCTTACAAAATAATTATTTTAAATATGAGAATCCTACTATTTCTATTTTAATGGACTTTTAAAAATCATAACATTATATTTATATATAATATAGTATATAAAATTTGGGCCCCCTCTGAACCGTGTGCCCTGCGGTCGCATCTCCTCTACCCCCTCAAAGACACCCCTGACCGTAACAACACATAAAAGATGCATGTCGCCATAAATGATAAATCTATACCAATTTTCAAGGCATGGACACAAGAACAATTGGTTATTGGTTATTGTTTATATTATATATATAAAGTAGGTTTTCTAATCGTAATTTAAATGTAGGTTTCTGCAGCAATTGGGTTTGATGCAGGAGTTTTATCTTGTTTGGAATATTTAGAAGCCGCCCCATGGGCTGAAGATGAAGAAGAAAAAGTATCTTCTTTGCTATCTGAGCTTCGGCTTGAAGGGGCTGGTGCCATTGATGTTTTAAAGAGAGTTTCAGTTGATTTTACATCCGGGGTTGATGAAAGTAACACTAATGAAGTTCTTCTTAAACTTCTACATATCATTCTTGAAGGAAAAGATGAAAAGGCGAGACGAGAAATGAAAGTTTTGGTTGCAAAAATGCTTCGTGAGAATTCATCACATAATGATTTAAGAAAAGAATCTTTATATTCTGCTTGTGACAAATGTTTGACTTTGTTAAAAGAACATTTCTTGAAAGCTTCAAAGGGGGAATTACAAGATGTTGCTCATATCACTCGACAAGCAGATAACTTACATTTTCTTCTTGACATTTTGATCGATAGACAGATTTCTGAGGAATTCTTGAAGTCATGGGCATCTTTGACCGAGTTATCTGAAGTTCATTCTGAGGTCCCGCCACTTCATAGATACGAAATCAGTAGAGTGACAGCAAGATTCTTTGTGGGAATTGGAAAAGGTCAACTTTTGGCTTCTAAAGACTTGAGGTGTTTACTATTACAGACATGGTTAGTGCCTTTTTATAACGATTTTGCTTGGATGAAGAGAGCATCAAGAGGGCTAGACCGTCATTTGATTGAAGATGGGTTGGGAAATACTATTTTGACTTTGCCTTTGTCTTGGCAACAAGAAATCTTGATGACTTGGTTTGACCGGTTTTTGAATTCTAGTGATGATTGTCCGAATATACAGAGAGCGTTTGAGGTTTGGTGGAGACGGGCTTTTTGGAAAAAGGGTCAACAACAGCCTGAAAGCTCACGACAGTTGCGTATTACAAATGAAAATTTCAAGAAATCTTGAAATTAAGGTTTCATTTTTTCTGGGAGAAAGGATCACCAGCAGCCTGTTTCGCCTTTCTCTGACTGGTGAGTATGTGCTTACTCTGAGATTAACCTTTTATGCCAAATAGTTTGATGTAAAGATTTGATTATTGGTGCTGATTCGTAAAAAAGAAAAAGAAAAGTTGAGCTTTATTCAACCTTTTGTTTGTTTTCTTTTAAAATGAGTTATCTTTTTAGTGCTAAACTCGGTTTATTTCAGTCTTTTTCCGTGAGATCTTTGTGGTTTGTGTCATGCATTTGATCCTGTGTTTGGAGAAGAAAGAAAATAACGGAAAAGAAAATTTTAAAGAGAAAAAGAAAGAAGAAATGATAACAGTTTAAATTTTTCGTGTTTCCTTCTAAATTAAAAGAACTCGGGAATGCAATTCTTTTATTTTATTTTTTCCGTTTCTTTTCAAATCATATCTTGTGTTTATAATATAAAACTCGGTACACAGTAAGGTTATAGTTTAAGCGGAGAGGTTTTCTCTGTTCAGATTATCTGGGGAAAGCGAGTCTTTGACTCAGATATACGCGATCTAACCGGGGTATTCCCGTGACCGTTTCCTGATCCAAAGGCTATAGTTTAGAAAATAAAATCCAGTGAATATCTATTGGTTTAAAAGGGGTGCATTTTTTCTTCAAGAATTGGAATTTCTTGGTGTTTTCCTATGGAAGAATATAGTGGTTGCTTCTTGTTGGTCATGAATTACTTTCAAGTGTCTTAATTTGAAGCCTTATGTCATGTGACCCCCCACAACCCACTAGCTATATTCATTAATTTTTTTTATATCAAATTATTCCTAATCAACATTTATTTAAATACTTTAAATAGCTGTGATGTTGATTGAATCAACTTGTTGGTGATGAGTTTCCATTTGTATATGTTTTACATGGATCCAGGTGTGTGTATTGAATGTATTCATATCTTCATATTTATTATGTAAAGGTTACATCAACTTGGTGTTTGTTTCTTGTGGGATGGATTAGGTATCATCTTCTTGAGTGGTTCTCATTAAATATGTATTAAACTCGGCTCGAGATAAAAAAAAATACACTGTTTTGAAGAAATATGTATATGTATTTCTATATACAATCCACTAGGACCGGAAACAAGTGAAGACGGGCTTTATTCATACCAAGCTCGAGCTCGACTCAAAGTCTTTATCTAAACTCAAACTCATTTGGATCCACTTGACGAGCCTTAAAAACCGTGTATTATACAAGTAAATACTTGAAATGTAAGGATGTAATAGAAAAGAGATCACGTTAAGTACAAAATAATGTATAGTTGATCAAGTGGGCGTTAAGCCGCTAACTAACTCGCTCTAACCCGCCTCTTGTATTTATCATAACTATACAAGGATGTATAGTTGATCAAGTGGGTGATAACTCACTCAGTCTTAGAGAGAAGGTTAAGGGTTCGGGTTTCACAGATGTTTCAATAATGGGTAGCTGAGGGATGCTTTAGAAGCCTTAACCAAGAAAACTCTTATTAAGAAAAAAACTCTTAAGAGGGGACAGAGTAGTGTAAGCTATACCCCGTTATCCCCCATCACAAATTCAGAACAACGTCATTTGCTCGTGACCTATTCTATCATGCTCGTCATTTGGCGGTGATCATTCTCTCATGAGGCAGTGACTCCTATAATGGGCTAAATCTTTTTTCGTTTCAAATACGTTAGAATGGCAAGAAAATTTTAAAAATGAGGTAGATATGTTGACATGACAGTCAATGATGATACTCGTTACTGTGAGAGTTTAATGATGAGTTAGTGATGATATTCGCTATTGTGGATACTCTAACCCGCATCTTGGCATTTAACTTAGAATTTAATTCCACTACTCGACTTTTTTGAAAAGGTAAGATACCCTCTTTTACAGTATTCTCACTTACATAGAAGTGATCGATCATCAAAAGTTGCAAGTGTTATTCACCTATAACTTCTCACTAATGAGGTAATGATCGCCTTTCAGACTTCCCTCTAGTAGTAGGTGGTAATCAATCTTCTCAATCTTCTCTCTAGTATTAGGTGGTAATCACTTCTTAGTGTTATCTATTGTTCATATAAACTAATATATATTGTTTTTGTGTATGTGTGTGAACAGAAAATTGTATAAGACACTCTTATTCAACCAAGAACATACAAGAAATCTTGAAAAAATTGAGCAAAAAGCACACGGAAACAGAGATAGTTTATAAGAGTAAGGGGAGTGGGAAGGGGGTGAGGTATGGGGTGGGAAGGGGTAGGGATGTTTTTCACACCAAGATCAAGTGGTTAATGTAGTAGGGGGTGGATATAGGGATGGTAATGGACCGGATATGGATCGGGTGACACCATTTCCACATCCATATCCATTTAATTTTTCATCATCCATATCAATATCCATTTAAAATAATTTCGTCCGTCCGTATCCATATCCATCGGATTTTTGTGACGATTAGTAGTGGATGAGGCTCGATTTTACATAACGGTGGTGCGTGTCTGTGGTAAGTTTCAGATTTCTTGGGTTTTTAAGTTTGGTTTTTTAATAGATGTGTATTTTAAAGCTTGTTTATGTAAGTATACATGTTTGATAAAGAGATAGATGAACAGATCTTCCACCTTATATATACAAACAACATAATCAAATCAATCTCGCGGATAATTTAGCCAGGGTTCTTGGTTGCTAACTGCAATAAAGTTAAAATATTATATGTGTTTTTGGTCAAATGTATTTTACATATTCCGATAATTTGGCATGTTCTGTTATAAACAAATGAGCCTCAATTATGTTACAATCAATATAATCTTCATGTATACTTCTCGAACTTTCCATATATGTTATAAATGGTATACAATTCATACTTCTAACATTTGTTAACTTATCATTCATGTTGAATCTTGCAAGTTGTTAGGTAACCCACACTTTTTGCGTGAATGATGATTGTTTATATGAGGAAGGAGGACATAAAGTATCAACTTCATAAACTAGAATAACGTTTATGCCAAACTCGGGATTCTTCTTCAACGATGCAGTGCGCGAGT
Source organism: Pulicaria dysenterica (assembly GCA_947179395.2). Classification (NCBI taxonomy): domain Eukaryota; kingdom Viridiplantae; phylum Streptophyta; class Magnoliopsida; order Asterales; family Asteraceae; genus Pulicaria; species Pulicaria dysenterica. Next base: position 100,473,890 of record OX359289.1, read on the forward strand.
AAAAAAATGTGTTGGTTTCTATGTATTATAAATTGTATTCGTTGAAACCCCGCGTGCCGCAACGCGCGGGCACCAAAACCTTGTTTTTAACATCTCTCATCTTTTTAGATTTTTTTTTTGTTTTTATTTAATTGATTTTTGATTGATTAATAGATATTTTTAAATAGGTCCCATAATTTAATATGGTGGGTTGTAATTTACGGGATTGAATGGTAGGAGAAAAAAACTGACGTGATTGTATAGTGAATATAAAGGTTACCAATACTCTAATTCAATTTTGGATACTCTCAAAGCAATTAACAACCCACAACAATCATTTGAGCAAAGACAGTTATTAAGTAAAAAAACAGAGAATCCCTATTATATTCACCAATCAATGAATTTAATTATTTAGTAACAACCAATCTCTATTATATTCACCAATCAATGAAGTTAATTATTTAGTAACAACCCAGAACAACTATTAAGCCAAAAATCAAGAAAGGTAGTAGTAAAAAACTAAAAGCAACATTGATATTGAGTAAGTGATGGTAGTGAATGAAAATCAGAACATTACTAAAAGAACTATTTATATTTATTTATATTTATAATATATGGTAAAAGTTCAAACGAGAATTGTTTTTCGTACGAAAATCGCGAGAACCAATCTGATCCGTTCAATTCCCCCTCATTCAATGTCATTGTCCACCCATGAATTCATCACATGCACCCTGACACACTTGATCCCCCACGCTCCACATCCATGAATTCCACTTTATCAAATCAACGGCTAAGATTGGTTCTCGCAGTTCTCGTACGAAATACAGTTCTCGTTTGAACCCTCCCCTATAATATATATATATATATATATATATATATATATATATATATATATATATATATATATATATATATATATATATATTATAGGGGAGGGTTCAAACGAGAACTGTTTTTCGTACGAGAACTGCGAGAACTAATCTGAGCCGTCAAATTCCCCCTTTTTTAATGTCATTGCCCACCCATGAATTCCTCACATGCACCCTGCCATACTTGATCCCCTACACACATATATATATATATATATATATATATATATATAGGGGAGGGTTCATGCGAGAACTGTTGTTAGTGCGAGAACCGCGAGAACCAATCTCGGCCGTTCCTTTAATATGAGAAGTTTCATTGATGGTGAGCGTGGAGGGATAGAGTGTGGCAGGGTGCATGTGAGGAATTCATGGGTGGGCAATGACATTGAAAGAGGGGGAATTAAACGGCTCAGATTGGTTCTCGCAGTTCTCGCACTAAGAATGGTTCTCGCATGAACTTTTTCATATATATATATATATATATATATATATATTTGACAAAGAGTAAACATGCGCCGATTACTGTTAATGAAAGAGTTTTTCTAATGTGAGCTTTAACATATATCATTCATTTTAGTAGCCATATGTCTTAAGTGATGCATAGCTGAGTTGGTTGATGACTTCTTTTTTGATCTTGAGGTCATGGGTTCTAAACCCAACCCCCTTTTTTATCCATCAATTTCTCCTTCTTTTTTCTTTTGTTAATTTTTTTATCATGTTATTTAAATTACTTTTTTTCCTATTACGTGCTTCATTTTCTTCTTTTTTTTAACGTTTGCCCTTTCACGTGATCCTTTTTTTATTTGTGTGACACATCTTATAATTTATTATGTATGCTATTATTGTTTACTAATGAGTATACCGCTTAGATAATATATATCAAGTATTATGTTTTATTTTAAAGATTTGATGTGGCAGAAATGGTTAATGCCATTGTGTGTTCCACTCATCTCTTTTTCTAAGCTTTTATTTTATTGTTTCCCTTATTTTCTTATTATTATCTCCTCAAATTATTAATAAAGAAAAAAGGAAACACAATTTAGATAATATGTAGTTAATCTACAAATGATTGAACAATAAGTAATAATGTAATATAAAGTTGAAAATTATTTTTTAAGCATGTAAAAACTAGATAGTAGACATATTAAATCTTATGTTATAAAAGTCTGATAAGTAAAATGTAATTGAAAACATATAATAACAAAACATGTAAGGTCAGATTATTTTTATGAACAAAACTTCAAAAGTAACATAACCCGCAACATTGCACGAGTTTATAACACTCGTTGGTATACATTTAGAACGATATAGGGTTTTTAGTAACTTTAACTCCAGACATATTTGAAGGCTATAATTTTAAACATTCTAGCCTTTTATTTAGGAAAATATAGCAAGCCTGACCCAACTGAGTAGGAGGAAAGTAAAATTTTCCTTTATGTAATTATGTCTTCTAGCCTGGAAGAGGAAAACAAGAACTTTTAGACATGGTTTAAACTTTAAAGAGTGTAACGAACAAGTAAAATAAATTTTCTATTTCATTGTGTTATGAATCTTTCTGTCAACTAAATGAATGAGTTATGTTCAATAAATTTTATTAAAAAAAAGTTTTGAAATTTTAATATTTAATTACAGGTGATTAAGTATATAATCACATGTGATTGTAAAAGCATCACATGTTAATTACGAAAATATCACTCCGTCCAAAATTTTAAAATTCAATCTGAACCATTTTAATATTTAAATGGTTGTATCATTATTGTCTTTTTCAAATTACGTATGAGCATGAAATTCTAATGCAGCTACAAGCTCAAGTTTACACTCTTCTAACTTTCTAAGTAATTCTATGTTAAAAAGATGACCCGAAAACGATTCATGTATTATATATTAGTTATAAAAATTGTTGATCAGTCTAAACGGTTAAAATTAAAGGTTAGCCAGAATAGTCACCCACTAACTCCACAAGGTGACCTGGCAATCGGGTACATGTGCGAACACCATTCTCTTTGTGGTAGGCGGGGGAGATTTGGGGGGGGGGGGGGGGGGGGTTAAAGAGCACGTCGTGAAAGAGATGGCTATGGAATATGAAGCGACCTTTGCCTTATATAATTTTTAAACATTTAAAAATGTTAACTTCATTCACCCTATATACATCAAAACTCACAACCATTTCTTCTCAATATTTCAAACTTCTCTTCAAATATCTCATACTCGATCTTTTAAACATCCAACTCGCTCATCCGAACCTATGCACTCAGGCAAAGACAAGAGTAAAAATGGTAAAAAAGCAGAGTCACAAACAATGACTAATGATAGCACGACCTTATTTGAACAGGATCTGTTCTATAGGCTCGTACCTCTGTATTCTTGATTCCTTTTAAAAAAATGACTACTGATAGCATACAAATGTCATTCATAAGAAATCGAAGAAACACAAGAACACCAACATGAGCTGAAGACAATAGCGGACATATTCTTCGAAATTAATAGAAGGAAAAACAATAAATTACGGCTCTACGTAAAAGAGTCCAAGATTTAACCGAGATTGTGAAAAATATCTCGGTTATTAAGAAACCGAGACGGTAAACGACTACATGATGTTAAGTGATTGTTTGTATGCGGTCGGTAAATTCCATCTTAATCTATATTATTTAGTCTTATAATGTTTTCTGTTAGTAAATCTATCTAGTTGTATTTTAATATTTTTAAGTCATTTTACTTAGTTGTATTTTTAAAGTATTTATCTAGTATAAATCAAATCTTAATTTTGTATTTCAGTTAATGTAATTTTTAATATATTTTTAAATGTATTATTTTGATCAAAAAGGGTGAGAAAGGTTAAGAAGTTAAAGATGACATTTGTCAGTGATATAACAAATAGATAACAGTGATAAAAGATGATCACTCTCATCGCTCTAAAACAACCTAGATGTTAATTATTTTTTTTAAAAACGTCTTTTAATCTACCCCAATTTGTCCTCAACAGACTTGAACTCGTAACCTTTGGTTAATGGGCAATCACCACACCAAAGCACCTAAGTGCTTACTTAGGCGAACATTTGATGCAGTCTCGTTAAAGGCAGTAGATAATTTTCAATTTGATTGGTGCAATGGGGTTCCTCAGAAGGTTGCAATTCACGCATGGAGGGCTGTCCATCGCATACGGGGGAGATGCAAAACGTCGATAGCCTATTACAATGGGGGGCAAATGCAGGTCTAAAAGGAAAAGATCATGATTTATTCCTGGGTGTCGTATACACATTCATGTGTTGGGTGTGGAAGCTACGGAATGACAAAGTTTTTGGCAATAAAACAGACGGGGACCGATCATTGTTCAGTCAGGTACAAGTTTTCTCATTTTTCTTGTTGAAGAACAGGTTGGGAGATAGGAAAATGAGTTTATCTTGGAGTGATTGGTGTCAAAATCCTTATTCATGTTCCAGGTTGTAGCTAGAGTTTGCTCCTTTCTTTTTGGTTTGTTTGTTGTTTGTTGAACTGTTGTTTCTTGGTTGGCAACTAGTGCCTTGCTAGTTGTTGTTTTTAATAAAATTGGTTGCGTTAGGTGGTGTGATGGCCGAGCCGAAGCACTTCCCTAGCGTAACTTTGCCGTTCAAAAAAAAAAAAAGTGGTACATGGATGTTAAATGTTAATTACTTAAATAATGTTTTTAACTCCTCCTAGTAAGCTGTGAGCGAAGCGTCAAAAAAATAAATAGAGCTTCTTTATTCATTCAAACACGATGGATAAGCTATATAGTTACAAGAGGGTATCATTAAAGCAGTTTAAAAAAAATATTCACATACTTTTAGTGTAATTTTAGTATCATTTAGTTAAAGATTTAATACGAAAACAATAATTTTCGATAAATTATTTAGCACTTAATGCACATGAACCAAGTAATAACATCTTTGGCTCCTAGTTCAATTATGATAATTTATAATAAATAGGTTAAAGTAGCAAAAATACACTTGACAGGTGAATTTGGACCCTAAGAAACCAACTTGTCTAAATAATAAGTGTGATTTGTATTCTTATTGACTTAGACCTATTCACAAATCTATGAAAATGACACATTTGCGTCTTTTAGGGGCCAAAGAAGATAAGGCAAGTGGCATTTTGACTTATCATGTAAATGGAACTCAATAGTGTGGTCACAATGCCTTGTTATAAATTATTATAAATCTCTATAATACAATTAATGTAAAGATAAATTGTCTTTATTTAATTATTTTCATAAAAAGAAAAAAGAAAACACGGTATTGACATCTAATTACTCTTTCTAAAACAAACATAACCCATAAAGAAAGTAACACTAACATTTTGTTTTATGCAGAAATTTTGACATTAACATTTTGTTTTATGTAACGGGTATTAAAATTTTGGCTCTATACCTACGTTAGAACAAAATTTAAATAACGAGATAATTCTACAGGATCAACTTTGATTTAAGCCACTGATCCAAGTTACTATACTGACTGGTTTCAGAGAAAATTTGAATGCTTGTGGTTACCAACCATCTGAGAATTCAAACGTATTCAAAGGGATATATGAACGTTAAGGGAAGTAACATTAATTCTGGATCTATTGGATTTCCGGAAAAAATCGTTAATTAAAATCCATTTATGGCGCAGCCTCTTGGACCCTTAGAGCCGTTAGAGGCGTTGGTCCCTTGATCCATGCTATTTTGCTTATATCGAGAATAAAATTTCGTTTTATATAAGTGTGTACTTTACATATCCTAACTTGTGTAAAATCAAACTTCGTATTTCATTGATAATTTATATGTTCCATTGTTCCCTTCCAGTAAAACAACTTGGTGACACTAAAATCACCGACAAGTGTATAAATACATGGTATAGGGAAGTTAATGATGGAAGCAACCGTACAAATCTAAAATTAAAAATCATGTGGTTGTTGAGTTAACATAACAAATGAGTAATTTGGGTTGGATAAGATATTAACCAGTATATCTAACTCCTTAAAATAACTAATATATCTAACACATGTGCATAGTTAATATGCTGCATAGGCACATATCACATAGGTTTGAATGTTTAATGTTCTTCTATAATTAAGATTTTTAACTCCCTAACCATGTAATTTTCCAATTTTTTTAAACAGAGTAAACATTTGAATATCTAAATAGACTTGTCACAAGTTTCACAAACATTTTAATAAACAATTTACGTTATGAAACCAGTTTTTTGTAAAGTTTGGGCATATGGTACTCTAGTTGGTTATTAACACTCTTTTTTGATTTTTTTTAAAAGGAAACGAGAGAGAAAGAAAGTGAAGGGAAATAAGGGATACGAAAAAGAATAATTAAGTTGTGTTCTTGAGTTTTGGAAGAAAAAAATTGAAGGAAAAGGAAGGAGACATGTTTCCTTTCAAATCATATTATATTTAAGAGGATAACTTTTGAACAAAATAAACCTTCCTTCCCCTCCCTTTTTCTTCTTAATAAAAACTTAAGAACAGTAAAACATGCAACCTTCATGATTTTCTTGTCTTCCCTTTTCTTTCTTTTTGAAAAATAACTCGAAAACACAACTAAATTCATTGATTACATCTGAACACCAAGCATAAGAGTTGTAAAGTTAAAAAAACCCAAATCATTATCAAAGTAGAAAGAAGTATAATCTAGAAGAAGAAAGTGCTAACTATGTCTTCTGTGATTTGTACACAATAATTTACCATACACAACAATTATGATATTTATACTCTTAGAATCTCATTGTTAATTATATTTATTCATATGTTCAAGGGTATAATTGTCCAATCAAACTATTTTGGTTGTGTATGACAAAAAATTATTGTTTACAAATCATCTTCTATCAAATAAAGATGAAATAAAAAGTTTAAAGCATGATTTTATGACTCTCATAATGACTTGTGCAACAACATGAAAAACAATTTACATTCTCTCAAGTAATAAAAAGTTCATTCCTTAAATTTGTATATTTGGACGTACTAAACTTTTAAAAGATGTTATTTAGTGTATCCAATTTCCCTTTTCAATAGGTAACATGTTCACTGTCAGAATCGTACAAGTTTTGCCTCAAAACCATTTATTAACTCACCGAAAACCATTGATAATATATTAACTTTCATCAGAAACCATTTATAATCTCTCTTGAACCTACAACTTCCGTCAACTTTGTTTGAAAACCGTTTATAACCTCGCCACAAACCTACAAGTTTAGTTTGAAACGAAAGCTTAAAGACACTTAATTTCCTCATAAATTACAACTCATTGTTTCAAACTTGTCTTGTATTTGAATACGATAGCTTAAAAACACTTCCCTCTTGTATTCAGGTAACTATGGTTCATTTGCAACTGTATTTTATATATTACATAACTTGTAGAAAACTCAACAATAACCAATCATTCGAAAAAAAGACCTAAGATCAAAACAGCCAAACAATTACAAGAAGTTACCTCCCTCTCAAAGATACAATTATCTACATCAAATTGTCACACCAAATTAGGCATACAATTTAGAATTGTTATTTAGTTTATTTGTAAATGAGTTTGACAAATAATTTATAAATGAATTATATACGGATTCGAAAATTAATCACTTAGCTAATTAGTTAATTAATTAACTAATTATTTTGTTAACTCAATATTAATTACTTGTCACTAAGTGATATATACTTAGTCAAACTACTTTTTGTATTTAACCAATTAGTTAATCAGTAAACAATCACGTAATTAATGAATCACTAATAAATTCATTAACTAATATATAAAACAAAAATATTTATTGTATCAGACAAAATTAACTCATAGCATAACAATTTACCAAAAGTCTTTTATTATTAAGTCCTAGCATAAGAATATAGTAATTATACCAAAAGTTTTAAACTTACAAAAATTGAAAAAAGAATCTTTTTCTCCCCCTGAAAGATAATTTATTGAAAAGGTCAACAAAAAACCCCCAAAATACATCAAAACATGGTGAAGAAAGCTGCAAGAGGCAATCCAACCCTAAAGAACACAGATCATAAACCAACACCAACTAACCAAACAACCACTAACATCTACACTATATACATATGAAACACAAACATGAAGAAAAACTATAAACTTCAAATATAGCAAACGAGATATTCATATGAGCATACGACCGGGTTAATCATCCAATCCTTAAAAAAACCCATCTCAGCTTACGCCTTCTACTCTTCTAGCCTTTATATGACTAAAGGAGTTGATTTGAATGTTGCTGAAAATATCAAAATCCGACTTTTTAACGTCTTTAAATGATTCTTTTACTATTAAGTATGCCAAAAGTCTTAGAACTCACCAATTTTTTTAAATGATTAGTTTGTTAATTAGTTTTTAAACTTTCGGGTTGTTTTAAAAGGCTTGATATTACATGTTACCATATGTAGTTTAAAAAAACAAAACAAAAACATACAAGTATTATACATGGAACATACCAATTTCTAGAATTATAGCCTAGTGGTTGTGTACATGAAATGTATAATGGAGATCCACTAATTAAATCTTGGCACAAGTAGATGTGTGGGAAATGGCACCATCAATAGAAGAACAACTTAATTTCGAGAGTATACTGCTTACGGGCGAAGGGGATTAATAGAGAAACCCTAAATCCATAGTAGGGAGTGTTTTGCTGACTAGAGGATGCCGCCAAAGAAAGACATGCTAGGTAGGAGGGTGTTGCCAGCAAGGGAGAGCCAACTGTTGTGAGAGTATCGGTAAAGGGAGAAAAATGCTAAGGAGAAAGAGTGTACATTACAGGAAGAGGGAGAGAGAAAGCGTGTGTGTGAGCGCACGTGCTTTTATATGAAATCGCTTGTAGTATTCGTCACTGTGTAATAGTTTACATATTACCATATTGCATACGTAGCTAGGGAGTGTTTGACTGAGTTTATTATGAGTTTATTTTTCTGGCTTATTTTTAATAAGCGCATTTTTTGACTTATTTTATTGATTTATGGGCTTCTTATCATGACATGAAGTAAGGGAAAAAAAACGAATAAAAGTGACCTATAAAAAATAAGCGGAAAAAGGTGGTCTTATAATATATAAGGTAAGAAAATAAGCTCAACTTGGGGGTGGGAGTCTCGGATGATGATGTTAATTATTTTGCGTCTCTCATTAATTGTAGACCTGGTAGCTTTCCAATTAAAAATTTGGGGCTGCCCGTCGGGGTTAGCATGAACAAAACAGAAAACTGGGGTCCGTTTATAGATAAATTTCGAGCCAAGCTTTCTAATTGGAAAGCCAAAGCAATTTCAATTGGGGGAAGGCGGATACTTTGTAAATCAGTTTTAGGTAGCTTAACTTTGTATTATTTTTCCCTCTTCAAAGCTCCTAAGAAAATATGTTCCAAGCTAGAAAGTATTCGGAGTAGATTCTTTTGGGGTATCGGCTTGAACGAAAAAAAGATTACTTGGATTGCTTGGGATAAAGTAACAACTAGCTTCTCTCATGGTGGCTTGCAAATTGGTAGGTTACGTTCCCATAATTTGGCTTTGTTAGTGAAATGGTGGTGGAGGTTTAAAATAAAAAAAAGTTCCCTCTAGCAGTTTGTCATTAAATTGTTACATGGTGTGAATGGATGATGGGCATTATCAACCTATGGTCGTTACACAGGGGTATGGAGGAATATTTTAAAGGTTTCCTTGGATTTCGATAAGGTTAATATTCCCTTAAACAATTTATTTAAAAGGGAAGTAAGTCACAATTCCACTCTTATGTTTTTGAACGATATTTGGATCTCGCAAACCCCCCTTAAAGTTCTGTTTCCAACCTTATATGCCCTTGAGTTGGAAAAGAAATGCATGTTGTCTGACAGAATCGGTGTAAAAGAGGACCTTCAATCTCTGGAGGTTAATGGAGCATGGCGTCGAGCTTTAACTGTTGAGGATACACAACAGGTTCAAAACCTCTTTTCTCTTTTAACTTTTTTTTATTTCTTGTGGTGAAACAGATAGATGGATATGGGCATACGACCCGGGGGCAGGCTTCACGACAGCGTCGATCAGGTATGCCCTGGAGGACATCACTGATATTAAAGAATTTCCGTCTGCTTTCTTTTGGATTAACCTGGTGCCCAGCAAGGTGAATGTACTAGCTTGGAGAGCTATGTAGGGTCGCTTACCAACCAGGTCCAACCTTTCCAGTAGAGGAATGATGATTGTTTCAGACTTATGCCAACTGTATACTACTTTCAAATGGGGAATACGTATTGGGCTTAAAGGTGCTGGCTGGTACTACTTTTAGGGTGTTGTCTACGTATTTTTGTGGATGGTATGGAAAGCAAAGAACGAGAAGGTCTTCAAGAATTGTAGCCGTTCTCCTAGGTGGTCAACTTCGAGTTTGATCCAATCTCTCACATTCTTCTAGATCAAGCATCGACAGAAAAAACTAGTTAGTTTGGATTGGAATGTTTGGTGTTGTAACCCTCGCTATTATTGTTCCTAAATTGTATTGAACACTTGTGTCAAGCACCTTGCTAGTCTCTATTATGGTTCTAATATATTTGTGGCTGCTAGCGGGGGGTGATGCACATGCCGAAGCTCTCTCTAGTGTCCTTTTGCCGTTAAAAAAAAGCTCAAAATAAATTAAAACAAACACCCCCTAATAAGCTCATGAGCCTAATCAACCTCATTTTGTAAAGCTCATATTTGAACTCGTTTATTAGACGAGCGCCAAATAAGATTTGCTTAGTTTAACTCATTTACACCTCTATAATCATACATGTATGCTTCATCATGCCCAATTCACAATCAAAATTTAGAAAATGAGTTATCAAATAATCATAACGAACTAGTAAAATGGCAACACATTTTTTAAATATATGGTGAATTGGTGTTCCAATAACAAAATTAAAAATATATATACTTTAAAATAGGAGATTTAAATCTAACAGTCAAATCTTTAGGTGCAAAACACTTCAAAATGTAACGAACTTTACGATTATAACCATTATAGGTAATGCGCTTATAATTAAATTATGTAACTAGCTTCCATACATAATCCATTATATGCGATTGGTGACCTCAGTGGGAGTTAGCATGTCACCATCTTCATCCTCTTGAACATGAATAATTTAACATGTTCTTCAACATGAACAATCCTAAGCATGAAGAACCAATAAAACAAAACATGTTCTTAAAAAATGTAAACACACATAAACATTAAACTAAACAATGAAAGAACATTTAAATAACAACATAAACAACATTTGAAACAAACAAGAAACAAAATATTAATCTGGTTTGCTTGAACGGTTTCTAGAAATCGTCCAGAATGATAAACGAAGCAGATCTGAAAAATATAACACTTTCTATAGATAAAACCCTTGCTTTGCTTTCTTAAAATCGATCTCGAGTGTTCATGTCAAATCAATCTCCGTAATGAACCCTAAGTTTAGTTTTGGCGCGAATTTCTTATTTGAGTTCATGAATCATGAACACGATAGAAAATTCATTTTCTTTCTAAATAAAAAAAAATCAAGTTTAACATAACGATTTATTTTTGAGTCAATTGATTGAACCGATGTGGATATTAAACTTGCATATGCTTATAACGGGTGTATAATATAAACATGATTTTTATGATTTAAGAAATTAAAAGTAGGTAATTATTTGATTAAATGGACATATTTTACATTATCCCAAATAACCACTTTCCCTAAAATAACTTATACTCACTTTTTAATATTTGACACCTAATACTGTAACGTTAAAATGATTTTATTATCAAACAACTCAAGAATCCGATTACGCATACGAGATGATTTGCACATAACAAAAAATACGTTTTTAAATATGTGGATAAGAACAATAGTCATTATTAATATGTATGACAAAGTATTTTTTTTTGTATATAAATCATCTCTTGTAATATAAATTACAGGATAGTTATAGTAAAATATTAGCAAAATAAATAAATAAAGGAAATGCATAATTAATATTTAGATCTAAATCTACAATATTATTTTAGGCTTTAATTGGCCTTTTCATAATTGGTGTCGGTTGACTTTAAGGAGGAGGATGCTAAACTAAACACGCTACTCTCACAAGGGTTGGTGATCTTTGGAAGGGTGGAAAGGTAAAATACTCGCAGAACCAAGGGCAAAATCGTCAAGAACAGGGCAAAAATTGGTGGTGATGCATCTGAATATATATACACACACTAGTGTGTGAAAATACACACAGTCTCACACAATCAAAGCAAGGGATCGCGTAAGAGAGTGTCATATGGGAGAAGAAATGTGTGGAATATAAGCGTTTGAAGAAGATTGATTTATGCAATATACTGCTGGTATATGTGTTTAGTGAGAGAAAGCTGTAGAGAGAGAAAGTTTTTCAGTCATTAGTCGCCGCCATTTTTGTTACGGCGGAGGAGAAGTTGTGGTTTCTGATTCGTCGAAGTTTGCGGAAGGATTGCTTAATGCGAATCATTCAATCTGTAGTTTGATTTTTTCTTCAGGTATTTGATACCCTAGTTTGCTTTTGTGTGTATTTGATATATGTGTATGTTTGTGTGTGTGTGATGTTGTTTTGTTGAGATTCGATGATCGATGCTTTGTTAGATCGGTTCGATTCATAGATTGGAGTGGGATGGAGGTTTAGCTCTGAAAATCTGAATCAATAGTCTCATATCAAGTCTTAGAAACAAGTGATGGATTTCGCGATTAGAAGTGGTATTTCTGAAGAAAATCTGACGTTTGGGAGTATTTTCTTGCTTACCGTTTTATCTTCGAGTTCGCTAGCGGCATTGATTCTAGTGGTGATTTTCTCTGTCCGCGGTTGAGTTCACGGTGTGGATGACTTACAGAGCTCGTTTGCTGGATATTGACTTAGCGAACTCATTTTTGAAATCAATATTACTTGTTCATCGGGGCTATAAGCATCAATCGACTAATTTCGCGTTTAGGTCGATTTGGCGGATCTGCGGTTTATTGCAGTGAGCTTATTTCTTGCAGAAGCTAATCTAGTTTTTCCCCTATTTAGGTTTAGTACATTGGTGGATCTAAAATCTCCATTGATGCTCGTCACTTGATACGAATTCACCAAATGGCAACCGTTACAGGTCAATAAGGGTTTGCAGTGCCTTCACCCCCAATATAGAGTTCCGTAAATCTCCTTAGGTAGAATGGAAAGAGTTCATTTGTTTTTCTGCTACAAGCTATTGGAATCCATCATCCACATATATCTCCCTGCCTTTGTCAAGATTAGGGAAGTGGTAGCTCTTGCATAAAAGATCTTCTCACATGTTATGCTATGGCTTATGCTTTTCACATGATTGTGATGGAATACAGTCTATTGTTCACGTGTTGCAAGATCTTACAGATTTTACAATATGCTGAATCTCGAATAGATTTTGCTCTGTGCTACTGATTCAAAGTGTTGTTCCTTGTGCTCTATCTTTGATGCTATCTTATTAGTGTAGACTTTTGGTTGCTCAATTATATTAGCATCTCAACGTAACTGTTTTGATTATCTAAAATTTGGGGTCTACATGAATTCTACAGATATATGAGTTTCTTTATGTATTAACTGTTACGTATGGCTTTCATTCTTTACAGACTGAAATCGAGGGTCTTGGGTTTTGAAAGCTTTTTATAACTCGACTCCATCTTCAAATACACACAATGAGGGGTTACATCTAATGGTGGGAGTTGAAATCACACAAAAAATAACTCTGTTACCTCTTGATGTCATAAGACAATTTGACAGAGGTTATTGTTTCTGGACTTGCAGATTCATCTGTGTACCTGCACCGGGGGTTCAGCCTCAACTATTAGTTCAAGCAAAAAACGTTGTGGAACTGTATCCTGTAAGAACTGTGGTGGAAGACCTGCAACTGATGGAAAAAGTTCTTCCTGTTGTTTGCTTAGCACTGTCTTGGAACTTACTAGTCTAATCAATTCTGACTGTACTTGGACAAAAGTTTCAAAGGGTTGTAGAAGTTCATCAAGAAGACCTCGCAGGTCAAATCTAAATACAATTAATCTAGCCTGTGGAGAATTTCTGACTAAAGATCCAAAAGGTTTAGAAATGCCTGTTTCTGAATCGGAAAAGGTAACACTCAACATACTATATTCTTTAGCAGAATAAACTTGTGCCCGAACACTTTTTTGCTAATTTATTACATTTTATGATATCTCAGTTGGGAGTCTCTGTTCTTGGGTGTCATTTTAGTGAGAAGGCTGAACACATCCCAATCAAGAAAAGAAGATATTTATTCAGGGCGTCATCTCCGCCATGTAACGCAAGTAATCCGTCATTAGAGGGTGCAGAAAGACATGGAACAACTCCCAAAGCTTCTGGTCATGGGCTTCAATTATACCCAAATGCAAATTATTCACCTGCAACTTCTGAAACAATTACTGGGATGTTTGACAAAGTGGATGAAAAAGAGTTGTTGAAGGATGATGACTTCTCTGGCATATCTATACTTGCTGCTGCTGCTGTATGCAGTAGCAGTTTGGGTGCTGAAGCTGATCACTGTGAAAAGAGTCATGAAGTTCCAAAAACTGTTGAATTCAATGTGAACAATGTAAAAAATGAAGGGCCCGAGTTCCATACATCAACTTCGCCCTCAAAAGATGATGAATCTGCATTGAATAACTCTTCTCCACACGCCCCTCTGGAATCAGCATGTAGCAAGACAAACCAGGAACCAAACATACAAAAGTCTCCTGTCCGAGATGTTAGATTCAGCTGGGATTTAAACACCACTATGGATGCGTGGGAAGAACCATTTGTAAGTGAGCATGAAATCTCTGCATCTGATCCTGCAACTGATAACACCACAATTGTAGATGAGAAAGAAAAGGATTGTACAAAAGGCAATTCAATAAGTCCATCAAAAGGTGTCAGCAATCAAAATTTACCTGTTGAGTTGAAAAGCTTGGCTCATGAAACTAAAAAGTTAAAAGTGGGAAAATGTGAACCACTGTCTGGTGACTTTGATGGTGATCAACCTACTGTGGTAGTGAAAACCGAGGTCTTACACGATAAGCATACAGATGGTGCTACTGATGCCATTCCCGTTACAAGGACCCTATCACTGGAGAACACAACACGTAGTATTTTTTCAAAGTGGGCGAATCTCCGTGGCCAGCGGTCTGTTGGTTTTGGTAGTACTGAGGCTGTTGACACAAAGTTATCAATGAACCGCTGCTCTATACCCCCTGGTTTTGATCATTGTCTAAACTTGGGTTTACCCAAAGAAAATTTTGGTGCTTCATTTACATCTATTGGTGCTGGGAATAACGTTAATTTTCCTACTACTATTACAATGGCACAATCAGTTTCAAATAAACAAGATTTACCACTAATGACTGGAACCCATCTAGAAAATGGATCCCATCAGAGTGAGGTTACTTTTAATCAAGTTGATGATGAAGCCATGACGAAAATGGAGTTCACTACCACCAATGTTATTGCTATGAAGGATTTGGCGAGCAAGGAAGAAACTGCTTCCAAAGTGGTGGGGGATGATGACCTATACCAACCTGCTGCAGTTTCTTCTATGCATGATCCAACTGGTAATTCTGATGTCAGCAATGGCTTTGGTTACGATAATTCTCAGAATGGTAATATAGCTGCAAGTGGGATTGATAAACTTGATGAAGTTTCGGTTGGAGATGATTCTCAATATGAAGATGGAGAACTAAGGGAATCAGCTATTAATGCTTGGAAAGGGTACGCGTTGCCTGAGGTAGAAGAAAATGAATATGACACAAACAATAGGGAAAAAGAAGAAGAACAAGAACAAGAAAAAGAAGAAGAAGAAGATGGATTCAATCTGGGTGTTGCAGATCCCCATGAAGCTAGTTTTCCAAATGGACAAGAAGGTTCTTCAGGAATGATAACTCCCACTAAAACCAAATCTGGGAAAGAAGCAGATTTAACAAAATCTAGTGTGTTGTTGCCAGAGAAACTTAACCCCAGTGATGAAGTAGAAGTATCTGGTTCAGAACCAAATGAGATGCTCAGTGGTCAAGAAAGGAGTGAAAGAAGAGATATAGTAATGCAGCAGCAGCATGTGACCCAATCAGACGAGTGGAAGATGAACGTTTCTGGATGGGATATTTTGCCTGAAAATCAAAGAATCTCTTCAAATGATTTTAGTAAAACCAGAAACTTCACCGGTAGGAAATTCTCTTACAGGGAAGAACAAAAAGATGGATTTGATACCGATGATGTGGAAATGAAAGCTGACGACTTGAGATTCTACAGAAAAGAATCACTCACTCGTATTGGAGGACCATCAACACGTGATACGTTTCTTAGCAGGGGTAGATTTCGAATGCAAGGATGCAGCAGGTACTATAGTATTCCCACCATTTTTGTTGCCCTTGAATTTGGTCCAAAGTCTACTTTCATTCCTCATAAATCTTTGTTTTTTATTTTACAGTTCCAAAGCTGCTGATGATTTAAGTTGTAGACTAGAAAGAGAATCAGGATTAAGATCCTTTGGGCGAGGGGGAAGATACTCACCAGATAGTCGTCCTAGTGGTCAAGGAGTTGGTATGTGGAATCGTTTCCCAGAAAGGGGACGGGATCTAAAACGTGTTCCATTTCAATCTATGCTAGATGATTCTGGTACTGTGGATGATATGACAATTGAAGGTGGTGACATCGATCCAAGTGATGCAATTGCTGGTAGACATAGTAATAATAATACTAGTAATAACAATACCTCTTCATATGTTACTACCCGTCGACCCTTCAGAAGCAGGTCACCTATGGATCGGGAAGCAAACGATTTTCGCGCACGTTTGGGGTTGAGACGAACTGGAGACACGGGTCATGATAGGTTTGTGAATCCGGGTCGGGGTAGGGGACGGGGAAGATATGTGAGATACACTACAACACGGGTCGATGGTGAGGGACCCAGGGGAAGATTCCATGGACCTGCAAGTGATGAATGTGATGAATTTATGGATGAATATTCACATCCTTTCCCGAGGAGACGCCGATGCTTTTCACCTATAGAAAGAAGAGGAGGGAATAATAACTCTTATCAACATCACCACTCTGATTCAAGGTCTCCTACGAGACCTAGAACCCGTTCCCCAATTGCGTTCAGACGTGATGCTAGAATCCGACGGCCCAGATCACCCAATTACAGAGATCATCCGAGTGAATACGGTTCAGGATCTCGAAACAATAATCCATCTCCACCGAGCTCCAGATGGGTAAATTACAAAGAGCGGTTTGTTTTTGACAGGAGATCGCCTCCACCACCCGGGAGGAATGATGGACCACCGGGAGAAAGGTTTAATTTTTATGAATCTTCACGAAAAACGAAGCAGAATGAGTACTACAGATCCGGGCATCCCGGGAGATTCTCTGAGCTTAGTGAAGGTGGGAGAGGCAGGCCTACTAGATACGTGGGTAATGGTGGTGGTGATCGGGCGGATAACAGCTACAGGCGTGGGGGGTTCGTTAGGCGGTACAACACGGATGGGCCCGCAAGGCGTTTCCAGTATGATGATGAAGATGGATTCGGTCGCGGTTTTGATGCCCGTGACAGACACGTTCTGGAGCTCCATGCACGAACCAGCACAAACCCGAAACCCTGCAGTGATGGAACAGATAGCAGGTTTCGTGATTTTCCAAGGCGGCATAGAGAAGATGGTGGTGACTTTAAAAGGCGGTCTAGAGACGGGAAAGATCTAAAAGAAGATTGTGAACATGTAGGCATTGATTTTGAGAGAAGGCCTAGAGAAACGAAAGACGAATCTACTACTAAAACTACTAACCCTGTTGACTCGGTGGTGCCTAATGAAGTGGTGAAGGAAGACGACGACGATAATAGTAATAAACCGATGTTAGGCTCTAACTAAACCATGACATATCATCATCATACGATTACGGTTCATGCTTGTGAAATTACTTCTTTTTCAGCAGCAGGTGTCTGGTTCTGGCTGGCTTTTGGATTTAATTTGCATTTCCAGATTAGTCTAGTGTTGGTTTTGCATCCAGAATCTTTTTAGCTTTATTTTTCTTTTTTTTTTCCATTAGAATAGATGTCTCTTGGACACATTTTCGGTATTATAGCCCCCGTAGAGGCTTTTAGTTTACCTTGAAATCAATTATAAGTTCCAATTTTATTTCACGTAATCTCTCTTCTTTGTGTGTGTGTTTGTATATATATATATAGAAAAAAGTTCATGCGAGAACCATTATTAGTGCGAGAACCGCGAGAACCAATCTGAGCCGTCCAATTCCCCCTCCTTCAATGTCATTGCCCACCCATGAATTCCTCACATGCACCCTGCCACACTCTATCCCTCCACGCTCTCCATTCGTTTAACTTCCCATATTCAAGGAACGGCTGAGATTGGTTCTCGCGGTTCTCGCACTAACAACGGTTCTCGCATGAACCCTCCCCTACACACACACACACACACACACACACACACACACACACACACACACATATATATATATATATATATATATATATTTTATTGAGTCCCTCATGTTGCAGAGCCTACAGAACTTAAGATAAAATGCAACAGAACCCTATGAAGGTACATTCCATATTGAAAAAAGAAGGAAGCATATATACCACAGATGACACTGCACATAAGTATTTAAATCCAAAGGTTAAGGCCTTGTTTGTTTTTATTAACAAGGTCTTATTTTAAAAAAAAACGTCTGCGAGCGGGCAGACGTTTTTTATCAATCTCGTTTGCTTTTTTCGCAGACATAAGGTCTTCTTCTATCTTATTATTGGAAGCGATTACTTTTTAGCTTATTCGGGAGCACCAGAACGCTCGAAGCTCTAATACATTCAACTCAAATGGAGAGCGAGAGAGGGCTGTGCAACGGCGACTGTGCGATGGCGAGGGCTGTGCGACGGTGAGGGAGTGACGATTGAAGGCTGGGGAAGAGACGATCAAAGGTATCTACTCAACAGCTTGATTCTGGTATCATTTGGGTTCGATTCTTGTTCCATTACGACACCCTAGTTTATTCTTGTATTCTGTTTTTTGCTGCTGCATATATGTACCATTAACATAGGAAAACTTGAGAGATGTCATTGTTTTCATATCTCAAATGGTTTAAAACAAAGATAATTGGCACCAAAGTATACAATGGTTTTGCAGCCACCTGTGAGCTAAATATTTTTTATCTCAAATTTGTTAGGATTCTTCATTCTTACCCACCCTTTTATCATGATGATGGATATGGTTTAAAGTTTTTGTCTTTGATTGTTGTTGCAAAATCTGTTCCTTTGATAGTTGGCTTGTCAGCTTATGTATAGTGGCATTATTCTCATATGGAATACTCCATCTGTTCCTATCATGCAAATTCATGAGCGAAGAAGTTACAATTGTCACGCAATTGATATTATTGGTTCTGATTCACAAACTTCTCCATTTGTGTGGTATTCTTGATACATGAGCGGTGGTTGAGCGTTCGGTTAATCTATTGCATGTTAATGTTCTATGCAACTCCTACATGTTTCATTATTAATGTCTTTCTTGTAGAGTTATTTCGTATATCTACAGATTTCTTGTCCGGATGATATGTTCTATGTATCTTGATATTTGCTGCAAGCCTGCTAAGTTCAATATTATTATATTTGCCTTAGATGTGTTTATATAATTATATATTTAAGGTCAACTCGTATTCTGTTGCTCTCATGTATCACAGCTAGTAACAAGTTCTGAAGAACACAAGTTCAAATAAAGGATTATATCAACATAGGCAAAGCTAGTTGTAATGGATGGTCAACATAATATTGTTTAAAGCTGCTACATGTTCTATGCTTCGAAAGCGATAAAGAATTCATGCAGGTTTCTTTTTTTGCATCATATATATGTCAATAAGATTGTTTAATATCTGTTTGTCACATATCAGCTTACAAATGCCAGATGATTCTCAATTTCTATGGGGTTTTTTTTCAGGTCCAGATGGTCACTTTGAGATCAAGAACACCATTGATGATGCATAAAGCAAAGCTGAAATCTGTTGTCGGAATAACTTAGTTTCAGTTAGCGCCGTGTTCCCTTTTAGATTGCTTCTACTCTATTCAAACTGTTACTGTTTTTGGATATGTTTTTTAGATACGATTTCGTTTTTTAGTCTTTTAGATTGTTGCTATCAAACGACTATTGGAGATCATTTCAAAAAAAAAAAAAAAAAAAAAAATTTAGGTTTTTAAGATATGATTAAGTATGTTGCTCGTACTTTGGAGCTTCGAAGTCTCTTTCAAAAGAACCGGTGTTTCTTTAAGTTTGTATACATGAAAGTTTCTTCGTGGTGATGCCTGTCAAACTAGTTCATTTATCTTTTTTTGCAATTGTTTTAACGAATACTTGTATAGTTGGCTTCTTGCATTTTTCTTTTGACCCGTTTGATCTTGTATTTTAACATTAGATTAGTAATTGTTGCTCGAAAAGTTCAAATCCATTGAAATCTAATTCTCGAATCGATTTATAAATAAGTAGCTGTGGTGTTCTGTTTTATTATAAAGCTCGACCGAACCGAGTCGAACTTGAGTTGAGTTTTCGAGCTTTGTTATATTAATTAAGCAAATTGCGTAACAATTTTTTTTGAATTTTATGTTTTGGTTTTTCGATATTGGATATTAATGTTTTGAACCTAGATATCTGATAATTTTATTTAAATTGTTGAATTTAGTTTAACATCGCAAACTTACAGTAAATAAGACGTGTCTTAAAATAAATAAAAAACAATCTTTTTTTTCGCAAACATATGACCTTCTAAACTTTAGCTTATCGAATAAGATCTTCGCATATATGAAATAATATCTTGACAACTTATGTCTTAAAAACAAACACTTAAAAATGAACCATGTCATTATACCCTGAACATTTTTACCAAACTACAAATGTTGGTTCCTTATGGATTTAAGATCACTATACAAAAACGGTTTTATAGCACACATTGTTTCATCTGTCAAAATCTTCATTTTCCTGTCGATTCCGAGCTTTCAATTCGCTTTCAACCCGCCACCTAAATCTAAGCTAATCACATTGTTTCATCATCAAAATGGGTGAAGAAAGACGGGCCGTTGGTCAAGTAATCATAGTTTAGTTCACCGGGCTTCGCTGTTTTTTGCCTTATAACCACAAAAGTTAACATGTTAGGTTAGGTTGGGTTATGTACTCGGTATCTATTCAAGAAAACGAAGTATGGAAAGAAGTGTGAATTAGCATTACCATTTTTGATCATCAAGCATTTCCGGAGTCAAACCGAAGTCAATCATTTGTTGTTCAGTATGATGAACTAACAAACTGTATCTTCCACCCTGCCCTCTTTCCATGACAATCATATTCCCATTCTGCATGTTGTTGAGCCTCTCAAATTGCTCAACTGTCCATTTATACCATCTCATTAAGAACACCCTCAATGTCAAACCATGTGAAACTATCACCAAGTTCATGTTTGGGCTTTGCTCCCCTGGTGGCTGAAACCTTCCTATGTCGATATCCGTCCTCAGTGTCTCCCGAAACCCTGCATCATTTTCACTGATTTAGGTCCCGTTTGTTTCATCGTAATGTGAGGAATGTAATGGATTTGAAATCAAATTCCGTTGTATAATGCGTTTGGTAACATTATTTGGAAAGGAATTAAATTTTTTGAAGTATTACTATTCCTTTAGGTAGAGGAATGTCATTCCATAACTAACATGGATGGAATTAAAATAATTTCTATTACTTCGCATTACGGTGAAACAAACGAGACCTTAGTTTCTATGAAATTACTGTCACGAAAACTAAAAACGGCCGAGAGGACTATAACCTGTGATTCGATCATAAACGTCGGCTGCAGATTCTCCGTTAGGAAACCGGTAGAAAAATCGACCATATCGAACTCTAACTGCTTTCTGAATCTTCATTTGTTCTTGATCTTGGAAATTCCCTTTAATATGGAATAAAAAATATGCACCAAATAATTTGATATTGTCAGTATTTACACATTGATTTTAGGCATGTATAAAATATTAACCGAAATTGAAGGTGTTAATATTGCGGGCGAAAAAGACTTGGGGGCTGTTTGTTTGCTGTTTAAAGGAACAATTCAGCGGTGAATGCTGAGTCATTATTCGTTTAGCATTTAGCGTGTTTGATTGCAGCCTTTGAATAAAGATTGTGCTAAATAAAACAGAAGAACGTTGCTTAATTATATTCTGACACCAAGTATTTTATCCTAATTCTCCTTTTTCACGTCTTTGTCTTGTTAAAAAATCATCTTATCTTATAATATAATATATCACTGTTAAGTTTAAAATTGTAATTTAAATTATTCAGATTGTTTATTCAGAACCTTTATCAAACTTCAGAGACAGATTAATTCAAAGCTTTTAAATTATTCAGAGAATCATTCCGCCCGCTTAATTATTCTGGTTTAATTAAAAGCTTGTTGGTTTATATACTTGTACTGTACAAACATCAAAGCAGCATGCTGTGATTGTGATTGTGATGCTAATTCAAGGATTCAAAGTTTTAAACGTGTTTGAATGTGGTTACACCGTAGAGATAAGGATAGAAAAAGACAGACGGTGGTGTACCGAAATCCTGCTCGCGCAACCGCGGTTCTTCCCTGACGCCGGCGATTCTGGACCGCTGAAACGCCTTACCTAAGCGACGGAGAGTCTCGTTAGTCCTCTGATACGGCGAAACGTAGAAATAAACCTTCCAATCGTCGGCTCCATCTTTCTCAATCATCTCTCGTATTCTCACTCCACATTCCTCAGCCTCCAGTTTCCCTTTCTCCGTCAGTCTAATCTTCGGATCTGCGACTCTGGTGTAGGCTCCTTCGTCCACGTTTCCTTCGCTCTGGCCGTGACGAACGAGGATGATCCGTCGCGGGCGTGGAGGTCTGACGGTGGTGGCGTTCAGTACGAGAGTACTCTTCTTCTCCGGGAAGCATAAGAGGCCGTCGTCGAGAGTCTCCTGACGCCCAATTGAGTCTTGGCAGCATTTGATTTGAGGGAGTAGGGATGAAAATGCGGTGGCGGACATGGTGGCCGGTAATCGTCGTCCATACACTACTGAGTGAAGGCAGGTGGTGTTGGTGAAGTGTTAATTTGGGGCATTTTTTATAGCATATTAATCATCCGTAATGTTAACATTACATAACTTATGTGATCTTACACTCACAATCTACTTTAATGAAGGGTAGTTTAGTCATTTCAGTATATACTCATTTGAATAATTTGTGAGTGTAACATCGCTTAAGTTAGGTGACGTTAACATTACGGATCATTTGCACCGTTATGCAATGTATTTGATGATCTCGTCACATCACCAAGTGTTATGTTTTAGGCAAACTCTAAAATATCTCTAACTTGTTACAATTTTTTTTTTTAGTTTTAGTTTGTTTTGTAGAATTTGAAAAATTGAATTGATTAGAATTCAATTCAGCTTAATTATGAACTTAACTTTTTATTATTTGAGGGAATGTAAACAATTCAAAAAATGAGATTTCATTAAAAAAAAGTTTACCAAACCCAATATAACAAGATATTTGATTTTAATTCAGTATATTTCTTTGAATTCTACGACTAAACTGAATATTACTGTTTATTTACTATATTCAATTTACAGCAAAAACCGTATAAAAAGATATCAAATATTTATACATTTAACAAAAATATATTGAAACAAAGTGAATGTATATTATTAACTCATATTTTAACATTGTACAATTTTTCATGCACCTAGGTATCAGGGTGCCGCTTTCTATCTTTATTTTTTAAATGGTAAACAAGCACCAATGGATCTAGCCCTAAATCCATTTTATTGTTTATAACGGGATTTGAATTCACAAGCTCTTAGAAGGAGGTACCAGGTACCACTCTACAATATTAGATATCGCTGAAATACAAGCTTATTGATTTTATATACAGTTGTATAGCCGTTCCTAAACATGATATGGTCGTAATACAATTCATTTTTTTTCGCTTTACGTATAATATTATACTATTTGCACTATTATATGTGTCTTCTAATGTCCATTTTATTTTTAACTTTATGAGTAACGTACTATTTATAATGGGTACGCTATAATACTTACCAAATTATACAATACTACATTTAGCAAAAAGTTATCTATTTTAGTCAATTAACCCTTTTTGAGTCTAACACCTTTTGTTTTTATTCAAAATTAATTATTTTATACCTAATAATCCAACTTATAAATAAATACTTGTACTTGCTCTAACTTTTGACTTTTTTAAGTCAACTTTTCTTTTCTTTCAATTAATCAATTTTTTATACATCTCATTTTACCTTCTTATATTTCTTGTCTCGGTTTAAAACTGGAATAGTAACTACAGGAGAGTTTTGAAGCTTGGGGTTTTACATGTCTAGAGTGAGATAAGTTCTAGAGAGATACATAGTAAGAATCAAGCTTTTGAAGCTTAGTTGAAGCAAGGAGATTAAAGCTAGAACTAAGTTTGAGTTTAGGCAATGTTAGTATTAGCAAGCTTACCCCTAAGACAATGCCTCTTTGTTAATACGGAATAGTTACCGCCCATGAGTTCTATTTTTACGGAGTAGATTTAACGGTTATGTTAAGAATATAATATTTAACAGGTAATTGTGAGGGCAATCTAATAGAGAACTCCTACTTGGTGTATACATCTGAATTTTATACACAATTAAGGTAAAATTTCTTCTCTTTTACTTTAGACATGTACAATTTCTTCATGTATATGGAGTTATTCTAATGTTTTTATTGCTTTTGTTATTTGTTTTGGTACCTAACAATTCCCTCAGATATATCGCAAAGTTTTGCAATCACATATTCTATATGTTGTGGAGTGCATGAAACATGTGTACATCTTAAAACTCTATCCACAAAGTTTGGGTTATGAACATATTCTAAACAACGTTGAGTACGTTGTTATCACTTACTTTAAAATCTTCACACATTTTAATTGGGTTTATTTTTTTAAAATGTATAAATTATACCTCAAATTTTAGTTGTGTGTATTTAACTTTTAGTTTGTTGTTATTATACGTATTTTGATTACATAAAAAAACAAAAATAATATAAGTTTAGTACATACAATAGAAAGTTCAATACACATAATAACACATTTATTTAAATTTGATACACACAATAACATTTTTGAAAACTGGATACATATGTTAACATTTAGAGTATAGTTTAATATATTTTGAAGAAACAAACTCATTTTAACTCCTATTGAAAAGGTAAACCTTTTACTTGATTACCAAATCTATTATTTTTAAAAGTGGACCTTCTACGATTAATTATTCATTAATAACAATAACAATAATAATAATAATAATAATAATAATAATAATAATAATTATTATTATTATTATTATTATTATTATTATTATTATTATTATTATTATTATTATTATTATTATTATTATTATTATTAGTATTATTATTAATAATAATATTATTATTATTCTTGTTATTGTATTTCAACAAGTCTTTCATTCAACATTATAAAAACGTATATTAATTGTGTTAGAAAAATCCATCCAATTTATCAAATTATCACGGCCGTCCATTGCTTTTTCATGCTCCGGACGAAGTAAAACAACCATACCCTTACGTGTCACACTTCTAAAGAATTCTTAGAGCTATAGTCTATAGAGGTTGCCAACTACTACTCCTCTAAATCTAAAGTGGAGTTTTTGATTAAAATAGGGTTATTAGAAAAATTATTTATCAATCTAGGGTCCTTTCAAAAATATTTACTAAGATAAGGTCCTTTAAGAAATATTTACCAAAATAAGATATCTTTATGTTTGACTTTGACCACATTTTGAAAACACGGGAGTTGCAAAAAGAAGCCCTAATCTCTATCGTCCCTCCAGACTGCCCTGCTCCTTTACGAGTTACGACTGCCGCCCGCCACCCAGACCACCGGGCGACGGCTCCTTCGACGACGACTGCGACGGTGCGCTCGGCTGCGACATCGACGCCAACCTGCGGGCTGCGGCTGCCATGCTCATTTCCTGCCGGTGCTCTCTCGACAGCGATTCCCCTTCTCCCGTCGGTCCTTTCTCGACAGCGAACCCAACCTGCCGCCGGCCACCACAACGACGTCCCAATGCTTCCCTAGTCCTCCTTTCTCAACAAATGTAAGTGTTAACCTTAAACATCTTTCTCCTTTGGTTCATGATTTGTTCTAATTTTGCTCTAAAAGGTAATCAAATCTGATGAAATTTGTTTGTGATATGTTAAAATTTTGCCCCAACAAATATAACAAATGTAAGTGTTAATCAAATCTGATAAAGTTTGTTACATTTTTCTGATTTTGTAGATGAAATTTGTTACATGTATCTTGCTCAAATGTAAGTGATTTGTTGATGAAATTTGTTATATTTTTCTGATTTTGTAGATGAATTAGTTATATTTTTTTATCTTGTATATGAAATGTAAGTTATTGGTTTTTGTTAATTAGTTTGTTTGTGATCTTGTAGATGAAATTTGTTACACTATTTTGTATGTGGGTTAGCATTTGTAGAAGTTAGTTCACTAATCGAAAACCCTGGTACCCTTTGAATTCGAATTACCAATCAAGCTCTTTACCATTCTTTACCATCCTCTATTATATTTCTGGTTATTTATTGTAATAGTACATGCTCCCGAAGATTAAGTTTTTATAGGTACTGAAATGGGAAGACGTTGAAATAGGGGAACCAAAAGGAGAGATAAGAGTGAAGAATAAGGCCACTGGTGTTAATTTCATTGAAAGGCAATGTCACGGAGGAGTTTCTGTACTACCAATAGCAGGGGTGATCACCTCAAAGGCTAAAACTGAAAAGGCCAAAGGAACAGGTTCAAAAATAATGTCTGAATAGGTAGTCAAGTAAATTGTTGGAGTTTTAATTTGTAACAAACATTTGTTGGAGTTTTAATTTGTAACAAACATGTGATTTTTTTTATTTGTAACAGATATTGTATGTGTGATTTGTAGTTTTAATTTAAGATATTTAAATTTGATATTCAAAATAGTTGTATAGTTCATGTAAAAAGTTTAAAAATTTACATTAAAATAGCTTAATAATTTATATAAAATAGTGTTTTTTAAATTAAAATTGGTAAAATGAAAAAAAAAACTAAAAGTAAAGAAACCGAAGCTTAAAAAATTAGTAACAAAAAAGTAACAAAAGTTAAAGGTTAAAATATTGGTATAAAGAATAATAAAAGCTGGCATTTAAAAAAGAATGAAAAAAACCTATTTTGGTAAATATTTTTTAAAGGGCCTTATTTTAGTAATTATTTTTGAAAGGACCCTAGATTGGTATATAATTTTTTCAAGAACCCTGTTTTGGTTAAAAACTCTCTAAAGTGACATGTTATGAATATGGATAGTGGTGTTCAAAATACAATTATAAACCATTTTAACCGTAAACCGAAGCGCTCTGTAACTGTAAACATAAAAAACGTTTTCAAATTCGGTTTTCGGTTTAAAACCGAAACAATTACCATATCGGTCTTCGGTTCGGTTATGGTTTCAGGAATTTTCAAACCGAATAAGCCGAATAAATCAAATTAAGTTATTTCAACATTTGTTAATTATATATCATATATATATATTTATAATTTATAAATTTTTTCAATTTTTGACAGACATTACACATTAGGACATTTTCTCAGTTACTAATTTTCTGCTCCCTCAGTCCCTTCATCTCTTATTCTCTCAAGGTCTCGTTGTCTCGGTGGTGCCTTAACGAGTAATAGCCTACCCTTGTAAACTACGTTTCTGCTACTAGATTCTAGTGTTCCACGAAGGCACTAATGTGTGATTCCACGAAGCAACAATTCCAGAAAGGTGCGATTCGACGACACACATCGGTGACTGTGCAAGAGTGGGTTGCTAAAAGAAGCAAAATGGGTTGCTGAATTTGGTTTAAACGGTTATAACCGAAAACTGAACCGATTAGAATTTGGTTTTCAGTTCGGTTTTGACACTAGTTTTTTTTATTTCGATTCGGTTACGGTTTTAGCCAAAAAAGTAAAAATCCCGAATAAGCCGAACCATTTAAACCGAAAGAACTGGAAACCGAACCGATGAACACTCCTAGATATGGATCAAGACAAAACAAAATTAGCAAGTTTTCTAAGAACTTATTTAAATTATTAAAATCTGCAGAATATACTTACCATCTAATTATGTGTAACAGACATCAATAGTTCAATACTATTAGCAACAGCTAACCAATCTTAAAAAAAAAATAACAATATGTAACAACTTCTATCCCATCTTCCATTTTATTGTTGAAGCTTAACATGCAAAGAGTTATACATTGTATGAACATATTTCTATTTTATAACACATTCATACAAAATTGTATGTAATCCATGTTAGAAATATGCCCATTAATGTACGTACGCCATATGGACCGCTGATGATGATGTATGGGCCTATTGGGTCATACACCGGGGTCTAACCTGACAGCAACTTAAGTTAAAGGGACCAAACATGGCAAAAGACAAAAGTTGACATCGCAGGCCGTGTTAGCGCCGCTAACTTCTATAGGTTAGCGCTGCTACGGCTGCATGTACTTTGTGTCAAATCGCTGACAGGGCGCGTTAGCGCCGCTAACCCTTTTGAGTTAGCGCCGCTAACTCTTGGTTAGCGCCGCTAAACCCTGCCAGTGATTTTGTCATATCCACCTCTAAAATCAACCAATGCATGTGTATTTTTTTGTTTTCGATGCTTGGCCGGTTGGAGGGGATATTACCCGAATCTGGACATAAGAGAAAGATGGAGAACTCATTTTTTGACTTTGGGGTTTTTCTCTCTAATGCTCTTTCTCTCAAAATTACATATAACTTCTTTGGTGCTACAAGAGACCAAGTGAAGATACAAGAAAGCTCATGTTCCAGAAGATTGGTCTCGACATATTGCTGTTCCAGAAGTGGTTTTCGAGTAGAAGTACCATGGAGGCTTGCTAGCTCAAGAGGTTGGCGTGTTACCGGGGTATATCCCTCTAGTCGATCCGCACTTTCGTTCTTGGAGCTCAACACTACGAGACAATCCGAATTCTGGAGCTAAGGAGGCTGGTATAACCATTTCTTCCTTTTCTTAAGTTGCCTTTTATACATAGAGTTTGGTCCATTTTGGGATTTCTTGTTTTCATGCTTTATTTGCTTGTACCGTGGGCTTTGTTTGTTGTACTTGCTTCCGCTGTGTTGCCCACGAGATCCCAACAGTGGTATCAGAGCCACCTCTATGTTAGATTTGCACTTGGTGGCCTGAAAATCCCGAAATCAAAATGTTTGTTTTCTGTTCGAACCGGGTTAGCGGCGCTAACTATTTTGAGTTAGCGGCGCTAACTGTTTAAACTTAGCGGCGCTAACGCGCAGCTACGATTTTGGTTTTAAAAGTTAAAAACAGTTTTGTTCTCGGGTATTTTGGTCATTTTATGTTTCTGGAATTTTGTTCCAGATTTGGTTTTGGTATTATAGTTACCATTATGTTTGGTTGTATGTGGTTGTTGTGAAATTGGTAACCTTGCCTTGACCTTGTGGTTGTATTTGTGTGTTTGGATGCAATTTGGTGATTTTAATCACATATGGGCTGTAATAGTTATTAATTCAGTTTTGTTTGTAATAATATTGTGGCTTGCATGCCATTTCATTCATCCGTGTAAATGTACTAGATAAATAGGAAATTATCGTGGCTTGTATGCCATTTCTTTTTCTATTGTATGTTTTGTACATTTGGATGATGACACACAAATAGGAGTCGGAAAGGAGATGGAGCGTGTCCATAGAAGCCGATGAAGTCCATTGGAGATGGCGGATCTAGTGGGAGCTCGCATTGAAGACTTTCCGTCCCCTAGTTTGACCACGTTCTACCCGTTTTGGCTCACGGGAAGAACGCATAGGATTTTGGCAAGAGTTACCAATTTACTTCGTTTATATGCGTGTGATGTGATTTCATTTTATTCTTGCATGGTTTGCTTAGGATTCGCATGCTAGATAATTTTTCGAAATTAATAAAATCACAAGAGATTTGGTAAAAATGGTTTGCAACTCTCGCGCGCTCACATACAAGATTAACTCACATAGTGGAAATAGGTTTTGTCACTAAACAAGTTAATCTGTAACCAAGCCGAAAACAAAAGCCCGTTTTTCATAAAACGTAAATCTTGCGCCATCCGTAAGTCGATACCACCCGAATCTAGATTTATGGGTTTTGGTTGTCGAGCTTAGCACGAGCCAACTCCCATAAACCTGTGTGGAAGGTGAGTGTGGCAAATTCACAATTTTGGTTGTCGAGCTTAGCACGAGCCAATTTTGGTGAATTTGTTACCGTATGTCTTGACGGACGATTTACAATTGCAAATTAAAATCCTTGAGTGATTGTCGAGCTTAGCACGAGTCAACCGAGAATTTTAATTTGGAATTGGTGCAAGTAGGGATCAAACATGCCAAACGACCGATGGTTGTCGTAGGATCCCGCAAGTGTCTAAGAGTTGCAATAGAGATTGCAATCGGTAAGATGGTTATCGGCCTAAATAGCTCCATGAAGTGATCCGCGGCAACCCCGTCATGGATTGGAGTGAAATATGGTTCTTAGCCCTTATTAAAATATTTTTCGAGGCAATATGGGTAATTATTTTAACGAGGATTAAATCAAACAACTAATTCGTGTACTCTACTTTAATATAGGATGTCAAATCAAAACCACAACACGTCGAACTTATCACTACGTATGTTCCTACAAAGGGAGAAACTCACGAGAGTGAACTTTGTGGACTGGCTTAGGCAATTGAGGATTGTCCTACGTGCCGAGTCCAAGTTGCACATCCTTGAGGAACCCCTTCCTGAACCACCTGCTACCAATGCGGAATGGGCTATCCGATACGCGTATGAAAAGCGTGTTCGGGATACGCACGATGTTGTTAGCCTCATGTTATCAAGTATGAGCTCGGAACCGCGAAAGCAATTTGAGCACATGACTGTGTATGACATGATTAACAAGCTGAAGGATGTTTTCCGACAGCAAGGTAGGCAAGAACATTATGAGTGCGTTAAAAGTCTAACCGATTGTAAGATGCGGGAAGGCGGGAGTGTTAGTGCCCATGTTTTGAAGATGAAGTCATACATGGACCAGATGGAGAGACTAGGTTTTCCTATAGGGAGGGAGCTTGGTGTGAATTTCATACTTCGGTCTCTGCCCGCATCATATGAAAAATTTGTAGAGAACTATCATATGCATGGAAAGGAAATATCTATAGATGAACTGCATGGAATGTTGAAGGATGTAGAATCTAACATGTCCAAGCATGCATCATCTTCATCCACTCTTGTTTTTGGTTCTAAGGAACTACATAACATGAAGAAGAAGAAATCGATCCCATTAAAAGAAGAAGTTGGAGTTTCCAAGCTTGCTTCAAGTTTTGAGTCGATGGACATTGATGATGTGCCTAAAGAGACTCAACAAGGGGTGGTTTGCTACTTCTGCGGTAGATTTGGGGATTGGGGCCGTCATGCCTGCCCTCTGTGCCGAGAGGATATAAAACTTCTCAGACAAGAGAGAGTTAATTTTCCTACTTAAGGTACATTCATGATTATACTTCATTGCCATTCCTTATTAAGCTGGGTTGTTTACCCGAGCTATATGACTCACGTTTGTCACAAATTTATTTTGTTGCAAAGTGTAGGTCTGTTCGTTGCAAGAAGGAAGAGCTTGAAGAACCGGATCTCTGAAGAAGAAATTTAGTTGATTGTCTTCTATAAGAGAATTGGGAGTCTTAAGTCTCGCCATTTATTCCAGAATTATTTATTACTTTTGAGTATGCCCTGCGTGGCTAGACTTGCTTTATTGTATGTTCTTTTGAAGATGATGGATGTTTTATACTATGTATTTTGTTTAAAAGATTTTTCATTATGATGGTTTCATTTCAAATTCGATCAATGTCAAAGCTTATGTGTTATTTTTGACCATTTATGGTGCTTAAATACACATTTGATGACGATGGAGATGACTTGGAATTGAAACAATTTTGAAAAATTATTTTGATATGTTTTATCCAATCAAAACTTATCCATATCATTGCATACATAAAGGCTCATTATAAGTAGTAAGGCGATCATGAAATAATTGATTCTTAGATCCAAAAGTGGTTTGGACACATTAGTATATGGCATAATCAAACTTAACCAAGTAAACAACATTTACATCGCTTGGATCCATGTGGTTAGGATCTTTGTAAAAGTTTAGCCTCGGGCTAAATGAAGGATATAAATATTGTTTATTGGACTAGGATGATTAAGAAATCCTTCACCTATGTTGGTAGGAAGGATTATAACTTGTTGGATTTTGATCACACTTATGTGGATAATCCGTACAAGTATACCATATAGAGTGACACTAGTAAGATTCTCCATCACCATCTTTATGATGGTTGTTGAGAGAATGTTTAACTAGATAAAAGGTTTGTGTCTGAAACCTGGAGGTGTTCGGAAATAACCTTAAGAAATTAAGAATCAATAAGGGCATATAGACGTAAATTCTTAGATCTAGAATAGATACTAAGTTTTACTATCTATATTGGTTTAAACATGAAATGAATCATGGGTTTATCCCGTAATTCGTTTTCTCTAAGAAACACATTTTGTACATGATGTTACTTTAAACAAAACCGGATATCTTTGTTGATGATCTGGTAAAAAGCAGGCCTAAAACATGTATTCAATGTGATTGGTATACATTAATTTTTATGAACCAAGTTCTCAATCTGAAACACAACATTATGGTCAACTTAAGCATCCAATGAGATTTTGACTAGAAAGAGTACTTTGCTTATCAATCTCACAACTTAAAATTATTCATTCTACATTAAGTGGGAGATGTATGAATTATAAGTTGATGCTTGTATATTTAAGTAGTTCATCCGAGTTTTGGATAATTGTTCTTGAACTTATGGGAACCATGTTTGGTTATTCAAAAGGGAAAGAACAATTTACAAAAGCATTCCAGTGGAAGAACGTTAAACTTAAATAAAAGACCTAATGTGGACACTAGCACTTAATCAGCATAGAGATGCTAATAAAACCTGACAATATCCATTGCTTCTTTATATCTGATGGAAATCAAGAAGGTTGTTATAGATATGAGGTTGTCATATCAGAGTAGCAACAGCTTGATGGTAAATCATTGTGATATTACCATTCATTGGAAACATAGTGGGACCCTGTGTTCACTAGTGAATATGAGAAGGGAATGGCATACATAGATGTAATCAATTTGCTGCATCCAAGTACTTGACTTGGGTTAATCCCACACCTAAGGTGTAATCCGAGAGGGGTGAAGGGACTAACATATAGCATCTATGGACAACTTCAAATACCGACTAGAGACAAAGCTTTTCATATTGATAATATAGAAATATGTTCTAGTAGTTATGTTGAAGATAACTTGGATAAAGTGAAATATTGTTGTCACCTTACGAAAACAAGATTAGTACACTTGGATGTAAGAGACCTGTATCCTTCGCAGGATTATGTTGAGGAAATGCTTAAGGCACTTTCCGTGGGTCTTATTCATCCATAATATCCAGATTAGGTCTGGTTTATGTGGAACATTGTTGTCGCTTTGGGAAAAACAAGTATGTTCACATGGAAACAAGAGACCAAGATCCTTCGCAGGGTTAATTTGAGGAAATGTTTTGAAACATGTTCCGAGGTCTCATATATCCATTATGTCCAAATTGTGTCCATGAGTTTAGTCAGCAAAATTTTGCATCTTGTGGCTGTAATCCCGCTTTGCAAGAAAGTCAAAGGAATGAGTTTTCTAGAAAGCATAGATTAAGCCAGATACCCTTATCAGGGCTAGTGGGAGCTTCATGTGTTCTTAGCAAAATATGCTCAATAAAATTAATGTCCTAATTTAGGGTTGTTTTACAACCTAGTGATGGAATTATTGTACTATGAGTATGAATAGAAAACATGGAATCAAGTGGATTTTAGATTCAAGAAATACTGATATATGTTCTTGATGTTCGACGAAAATAGAATTGTCTTGAGTAAGTTAGTACTGCAAGAAAATCTATACCTATGAAACTGTCAAATTTTAATCGGAGTTTTGAATATTAAAATATGTGGTGCAGATACGACATTAAGATTCAATGAGTGACGTTAACCCTATTGTGTACTTTGGTAACATTTAGGGTATGTCGACTCTAATTAACGTGAGTGTCAGTAACTCTATTATGAACTTCGGTTACAATGAGAGTATGACGACTTTGATAATCATTAGTGTCATTAATCCTATTGTAGACTTCGGTAACATTAAGGATATGACGACTATGATAACCTTGTATATGATCTCTCTGATAAACACTTTGCAAGTGGTTTAATAAGAGAATACAAAAGAGTACAAAGGGATATCGTGTAGATGATCCCATAATTAAGCCGTTGTCAAATACTAGTGATGAATTTCATACTAGGTATAATAGCATTGTCAATGCTTATGACTAAGCTCGAATATCGTTTTAGTAAATGTTTGATTTACTTATAAGCTTTGGGAACAGTAAGCAGTACTGCTAACCGATGATTGTATCGATATATAGTAGAGACTATATATACGCATGATGCGGTTACCTTCATTGGTCTTTACTGTGTTCCATCTTAGCATGTTTAACCACTTCCCAGAATGTTTATACATTCTAAATTTCCACAGCCAGTCATTCTTCAAGGGAAGGAAGCTTGAATTAAGGTTGAGGTTAGGTGTTGGTTAGGCATTAATCAAGGATTGAATGCATGAAACGCAACAGTAACCTGTGCTTGAAAGGAGTTTCAAGTAACTGGAAGACCCACACCCGAGTTCACTTCATGGATCATGGTCATAGAGTGACTCGGAAGGATAATATCATTACGTCCTTCGACCCGAGATGTATGAATTGCTATAGCATGAAACTTTCTTACTTTAGCCATTTCAAAACGTAGTTCGTAACTGGCTACTATAAAGGGAATAGCCAAGTAAGAGAAGGTTCACGCTATGGGGTTGTATAGTCAACGGGATTTGTTCCTCTGGTATGAGAGATATCCCTGGGCCCCTCGATGATTGGGCGCTGACACCAAAATAAGCATGGCCATGCGCAAAGGAATGTTGATTTAGAATCAGATATGTCCTTAAATTTTGGTCACCACCAATCAAGATCGAGTAACATAATCGTGAACGATCTGGAGATTGATATATCAATCCATGTCTCGTGTTCACAAGGATATCGTGAACAAAAGGAGTATTGATCACTTATCAAATAGGACCTCTACGTTCTTTTTGTAGATAATGGTTTTCTGCATAAAAGCGGAACCCATACTGACTTGGGGGCATTGATGCTTTTGCTAGAGGCCGCTCTTTGTCTGTGGTTACATGGGTACGGTGCATTATGTGCAAGTGGGAGTTTGTTAGAAATATGCCCATTAATGTACGTACGCCATATGGACCGCTGCTGATGATGTATGGGCCTATTGGGTCATACACCGGGGTCTAACCTGACAGCAACTCAAGTTAAAAGGACCAAACATGGCAAAAGACAAAAGTTGACATCGCAGTCCGTGTTAGCGCCGCTAACTATTAGGAGTTAGCGCCGCTAACTCCTATAGGTTAGCGCCGCTACGGCTGCATGTACTTTGTGTCAAATCGCTGACAGGGCGCGTTAGCGCCGCTAACCCTTTTGAGTTAGCGCCGCTAACTCTTGGTTAGCGCCGCTAAACCCTGCCAGTGATTTTGTCATATCCACCTCTAAAATCAACCAATGCATGTGTATTTTTTTGTTTTCGATGCTTGGCCGGTTGGAGGGGATATTACCCGAATCTGGACATAAGAGAAAGATGGAGAACTCATTTTTTGACTTTGGGGTTTTTCTCTCTAATGCTCTTTCTCTCAAAATTACATATAACTTCTTTGGTGCTACAAGAGACCAAGTGAAGATACAAGAAAGCTCATGTTCCAGAAGATTGGTCTCGACATATTGCTGTTCCAGAAGTGGTTTTCGAGTAGAAGTACCATGGAGGCTTGCTAGCTCAAGAGGTTGGCGTGTTACCGGGGTATATCCCTCTAGTCGATCCGCACTTTCGTTCTTGGAGCTCAACACTACGAGACAATCCGAATTCTGGAGCTAAGGAGGCTGGTATAACCATTTCTTCCTTTTCTTAAGTTGCCTTTTATACATAGAGTTTGGTCCATTTTGGGATTTCTTGTTTTCATGCTTTATTTGCTTGTACCGTGGGCTTTGTTTGTTGTACTTGCTTCCGCTGTGTTGCCCACGAGATCCCAACAATCCATAAACAAAACCTAAAGTAGCAATAAATTGATTAGGCTAAATTTGGCTATGTAGGACTTATGCAAGAAAAAACTTTCTTGAACTACAATTGCATAATACAACAAACTATGCGTTTTGGTTGTCTGCCTTTCAAAACAACACTTTTAGTTCTCATTCAATGCGCCTATATGTTACTTCATACAATAGGTTAGGTAACATTTTTTGAACATATATTAATTCAAACGTTTTTAGATAGAATCTATAAAAATTTCATAATCTTTAAAGTAAAATAGAAAATGTAAAAGTAATTCTTGTAATTATGGTCAAAATAGTTTGGGCAGAAACATGATTCATACACGTATCTACATAAACATGATTCATGAGCATAATTCTTTGATTCCCAAACAAAAAAAATTGGGCAGAAGTTTGAAACATCAAACATAGCATAAAGTTGAAAACAAAGACTTATAATTTACTAAACCATTGGGTAGAAAGTCTGGTCCAATTCTTCAACTTCGCCTCTTTCAAGTTTCAACAAATGTTTCCGATTGCCATGGAGATATAGAAATAATCAATCAGCGAAACATATAAGAACAAACTAACAAGAAATTATTACCACTAAAACAATATCAATCATGAACCTTGAAATACAGAACAAGAAAAACAAAATAAATCAAGATCATAGATTACTGTGAAATAGGAAGCTGTAATTGATGTGGTAGAAAGAAACAACGATTTAGAAGGGAGCCAAATAACTAGGAGAGTCTCGATGATGCCAACGGTCTTATTGGAATCTGAAATCGCTCTTGATTTCCCGTTCACTCATTCCCCGATGATTGCATCTACATCCGTTTTTCTTCTTAATGCCTAATGGGCTATAACATTTGACTAGAAAATTTGATGCCCCTTATTAGTTGATGCTTTGGGCTGAAGCCCAGGTCGCCCACATCTTGGACTGGGCCTGCAAATTATATATAATAACATTTAGCAAATGAATAAAAGTAGCAAAGGAATAAAAGTAATTTGCCCTGCCAATGTTATGTATTTAAAGGCTAAACATAATACAAGTTGTAACTGAATGTTAAGGACATTGACACTTAGACTACATATACATGGTTCGACTCTCCGCTCCTCAGAATATGTTTTAACATTATTTAAATTCCACGTATCATCTACGTTTTCTTTTGCTTTTTTAATATCGTCTCTAATTTTCTTTTCAAATTCAACTCTGTTTTTCCCTATTAACCCTTTTTGCCTTATTTTTTTTCTTTTCCTTAAAAGAAATGCATTAGTTTTTTCTATAATAGTAAAAATATAGTTAAATTCCATTTTGACTTTTTAATATTTAATAGGATATTTCTTACATAGATTGTAACTTTCTACATAACTTTTTTATTAGATATGTATACTTTACACTTTCATTGTAATATATATATATATATCCCCCACACACACACACACATACACACACACACACACACACACATATATATATATATATATATATATATATATATATATATATATATATATATATATATATATATATATATATATATATGTGTGTGTGTGTGTGTGTGTGTGTGTGTGTGTTTGGGGGTGGGGGGGGGGGGGGTGGGGGGGGATTAAACTTCATATTTCTTTATTATTATATTAGTATAATTAATTTAGTATCTTATTTGTTTTTCGTAAATTTTTCATAACCCAATGTTGTATGTAAAATAAATACATGTTTGTGACCGTCTTTTATCTATTTTTCAATATAAATTTGGTTGCTATACGATATTTTTTACAAAAATGTATTTTTTAAGATCGTAATAGTTGTAATTTTTAATACGTAATGTTTTATGTACATATAAATACATGTTTGTGATTATCTCATTTTTCTCTACATGTTAATATTAATTTTGTAAATGTGCTATTAATAGGGGAAGATTATTCTATTGTGTGAAGCAATTATTGATTTGTAAATAATAATACTATAAATCTTCTAATATATATAAAAGACTAATTTGAAAAAAGTTATTGGATGATCTGAACCCTTCATTTAATAAAATATTTAATCCTAGCCGTTAATTCTTTTAATTCTAAAATTTTGATTTTGACTTTTTAGAGTCAAACTAATGTGAATTGGATAAAGATAACCCTTAATTAAATCAATAATAAATAAAAAATATCTTTTCTTTAATATTAATTAATTAATATATATCTAGAAATTGAATTAATTTACGAAATTTTAGACATATACCTTTTTAAAATTAGAAATAAGTTTAGATTTAAAATAATTATATTTATCTATCTAACTAATTAAGTTTATTATTTAATAATATAATATAATAAATTGGACTTACTTATGGATGATCATGCCGTCATGGGATTGACGTCTGTCGTCATCTTTTATCATATTTTTTCACATTTTATAATTATTTAATATCGTTTATTAGTGTTTAATATTTATTATTTTTTATAAACCATCCCGTGTGTTACACGGGTATTTACACTAGTATGATAATATAAAATTTAGTTTTATAGATAACAAAAGAATTTAGTTATGGTTTATAGTTCTCTAATGAGTTGATTCATCATCTCGGGAACTATTTCGTATATACAAACAATACATCATTGAATATAAATTCTTATTTTTTATTTCCGCCACAACACGCGGGTTATTATACCTTACTATACATAGTTTTCATTTATCTATATTGTTAAATTGTAAGAAGATTTGAGGTACTTTCAAGAATCAATATTGATGCCAAACTGGAAAAAAAAAAATTGTTTCTTAAAAGAGAGTCAGAGTCATTTATGAAGTAAGCAATAGCTAGGTAGATGATAATAAATGTTTTATGCACTAAATGTAGGTTTGAGTTTATAGCCAAATATTCAAGTCATTTAAGAACTAGATAATAGTATTTGGTACTTTAAGTTTGATACACATATGAACCTAGTTAAAATTTTAAAACTTCTTACATAAATACCGATTTAAAATACAGTAAATCTATAACATATATGAAAAGGGTTTGTATATAATATCGGTTCTATCTAGTTTATAAGGGTTATTTTTAAACAAAAACCGTAATAACCATTAAATTCGGCTTTACATGTCTAAAGCCATTGGTTTGACCTTACCCATATCAAACCGGCCAAACCAAGCACTTCGCTTTAGATTGGATAGTTCTAATGGTTTCATTCACCCCTAATAGCAACCACCACATAAGGACACCAAACAATAGGCTTTTACACCCTTAAAAGTTGGTTATAAACCCCTTGAAATGTTCACAACTTCAGAGGGGGAAAGATACGTATCTCAAGATAGAAAGGTGCTACTACACCACAAAAAGTCTTTCAATGCTCGGATAAGTCTTTCAATAGTTAAATATACACAAGTTTAGTGATGTAAAAAATATCAGATTCCGATGAAAATATTTGAACCAAAATTTTTGAGACAAGTAAATGGTTATGAGACCGGATATTGGGATTTCTTCTAAAAAATTCATGGTTTTGGGACGGTTATGGTTTTAGTCAATACCCGCCTAATTACCCGGTCCCACATATATTCGATCACGAACCATTTATATTTTTATAATTTTATTACTAATATAATATATTTACACTTTTATTAATATATATAATAAAATATAAATTAGAAGATAAATAGTTTCCACTTCTCTTTAACACTTCGGTGAAAAACGTCGTTTCATTTTCATGTAACGATTTAAATAAACATTATCATGGAATTCAGATAGTTTAAACTTTGTATAGTGATTAAATTACATTTATTAAATATCGAACTTTGTATAGTGATTAAATTACATTTATTAAATATCGAACTTGTTGAATGCGGATGTTGATAGTTTAAAAAATCCAATTCATTATTTGATGTGATAGCATGAAGTTCTAGAAAACAAAATTTTTTTAGAAAAATTTTAATTGACTAAAACTTTTTTACAAAGTAGTTATAAATTTAGTTAAATATTACTCATTATTAAAAGCATAGGCCATAGGGAATTAGAAAGGGGGAGTCCGTTGCTTATATGGTGGGCCTGGGCCATGAAAGAGAAAAGTAAATCGAGCCTTTAATCTACTTGGGCCGATCCGGGTTTGGGCTGTTGGGCCCCATATTTTAGCTTATAAGGAAACCAACCCAATATACACTAACAGGACTTATTAAATGTGTTGTTTAATCTGAACCCAATTATGGCTTGTTTGTTTTTTGTTGGTTACTTATGATGCTAAATGAATATAAACGACCTTCAACAAATACAATTACATGTAAACAAATCTAAATAGAAAAACATATAAAAAGAAATCAATTTAATATGATTGTGACAATAACAAATAAATTTAAAAATCATTATTTAACTCCCTATACATGTTCAATAATATACTTAAGTAGATAATTAGAGAACAAAATATGATTATAGTTGTTTTCTAATTAGCTACAAAATTTAAATAACTAAATAATTTTCAAAGAAATAAAAAATAGTTAAACAACTATATTGACATTTACTTGGTAACTTTTAACGAAAATTAGATAATAGACAAACTTTAACAAACGATTGTAAACTAACATATTAGCAGTCAAGGTATTTTCATATTTTTATTGATCTAACTAAAAAATAGAAAATCATGTTCATATTTGTTTTTCTAATAAATAAATAATATACGAGCTTTCATGAACAATAATATTGATTTATTTAAAACCTTACGCGTGGCCATTTTTTGAGAAATCAGAAAATCCGCACAAATGATGCTAATAAGTAGAGGTGAACAAATACCGGTTTTTACTATATCCGGTTATAGTAAAAACCGGATCGGATTTTTCGGACAAAAAAAAACCGGTTACGAAAAAAACCGGTTTAGTATTAACCGGTTTTGATATCGAATTCCGATACTATTTTATCCGGTTTCGGTTTATACTATAACCGGTTTTTATAAAAACCGGTTTTTATTCTAGGCAAAAAATCCGGTCCGCGTATGTTTTATGTAGCCCACTGTTTTTTTTTTTTTGTTTTTTTGTTTTTTTGTTTTTTTGTTTTAAATACATTTCCTATAATATATACTATAAAAAAACATACATGTGAAAGAAAACTCAAATTTTGATTAATTTAAATACTTAAAAAGTACAATATTAAAATTACAAACTTCCTAATTAAAAATATTCAAACTACAAACATCTAAATATTGTAATAAAAATACTTAAAACCATTCAAACTTCGAATTAAAAGTGGGAAGCCAGGGAGGAGCTTCGGCATCGCCATCACCCCTACATAGCAACCCGTTCACGCTTCTTCTTCTTCTTCTTCTTCATCGGGAGACGATATTCCAAGTTCCACTTCTTCATTGTGTATGTTTGATTCCAAGTCGACGTCAATTGGGTCTTCTAGTGTGGTCACGTGTTGTCTTCTAGCCGCACCATCCAAGTAATCTTTTAAACAAATACACACTTCCACAGATTCGGGACTCAACCGTGATCTTCTTGCGGATACGACCCTGCCACTCACAGAAAAAGTAGATTCCGAAGCTACCGTAGAAGCTTGGACGGTTAGTAGATCACGGGCCATGGCGGCTAGAACCGGAAATTGTGATTCCCTTTCCTTCCACCAAGCCAAAATATCAAAAGTTTGAAAATCCTCATATGTATATTTTGCTATAAAATTGGTTGACATGTAATTCCCCAACTCACTACTTGGGGTGGAACCACGTGCTCTCTTGGATTGAGAGTTCATAATTGTGTTAAAAAGTGACAAACCCGCATTACTTTGGCGTCTACTAGATTCCGCTCTCATTTGATCATGAATGGCACTAGATGTCCCGTATTTACCCAAATAGATCTCAAACATATCTCGAAAACATTTATTGAAATAATTGGTTTGGTTAGTTATAAAAGCGGGATCATCTTCTGTAAGGTTAAAAGAAAATGCAATTTGTTCGATTAATGTTTCAACTCCACCAACGTTTAAACAAGGGTTTAAAGCGGCGGCACAAGTAAATACCGGGGGAATTTCCTTAAAATATTTTAAAAGTTTTTCTTTCATTTTTGCCCCAACGAGTTTCAATTCTTCACCTTCAAACTCAAAGTCACCAATTTTGCTAGCCATAAAAAACAATTGGTTAAGCACCAACGGACTAGTGGGATAATAAACGCCGGATAAACAAGTTGTTGCGTCTTTAAAAACCTCAAGTAAATCGTGTAGTTTTGAAATCATTTCCCAACCGTCATTCGGATACTCTTGTGCTACAAGACCTTTATCAAACAAGTTTTTGTGAAAAGTTTGCAACGTATCTCTTTGCCTTAAGGCGGAGTGCATCATCATCCAAGTGGAGTTCCAACGAGTTGGACAATCCAAATTTGGACCCAAAGCTTTACAATTAACCGACTTGCAAAAACGTTTATAATTATTCAACCGTTTGTTGTTGGAGCAAAAAATCGATTTTATCATTTCTTTGAATTCTTTTCTTTTGGAGTCAATAACCTCCAAACCGGCTTGAACGGAAAGATTGATGATGTGTGCAGCACAACGAGTGTGAAAAAACACACCGTCTAAAATTGGTGAAAGTAGTATCTTTAATCGTGGAACCGCGTTTGTGTTATTTGACGCATTATCAAAAGACATAGAATAAACTTTGTTTTGTATGTTATAAACACAAATCACCCTTTTTAAAAGCGCAAATAAATTTGCGCCGGTGTGTGGTTCACCAAATAACTCAAACGCGATTGTATGTTTCATCATTTGCCAACTATCTTGGTCTAGCCAATGGGCCGTGACGGCTAGAAAAGAATGTCCGGTGTTATGTGGAGAACTCCAAACGTCACATGTAAGTGACACACCATAACGGTGTTCTTGGAATCCTAAAATCATTTTTTCTCTAGCCGCACGCCACATTTTTATTGCATCACGCCTAAGGGTAGTACGACTTACAGCGGTGTAACGCGGTTGCATTAGTGTTTGGATGGTTTCGGTGAAATCTTTATCATCAAAGTGGTCAAACGGCAAAGCTTTTGTAATCACGAACCTCGTAAAAGCGTCTCGTAATTTGTCGTTGTCGTAAATGAAAACACCACCTTGATTCGTCATGTTGGCTTGAGTTGCATCGGATGTTGCTCTTAGCGCCTTACATGACTTGGAAATATGAGCCCTCAAAGTAGAGTTGCCTTCGGGTGCTAGAAACTTGTGACA
The DNA here is from genome assembly GCA_947179395.2 of Pulicaria dysenterica. Taxonomy (NCBI): domain Eukaryota; kingdom Viridiplantae; phylum Streptophyta; class Magnoliopsida; order Asterales; family Asteraceae; genus Pulicaria; species Pulicaria dysenterica. Next base: position 100,517,168 of record OX359289.1, read on the forward strand.
AAGTTTGCACCGAGCCCTTTTTGAACCGTTGGACATCTCGCACAAGTCGAAATGTTCCCAAATTTCTTTATTTCTATTATGCTCGAGAATCCTCACCACATCGGGGTTTCCTCCGACGGAAGATTCTCCCGTATTCGGCATGCTACTACTACCGGCCATGATATCAATCTCAAGAAAGTGTATGAAAGTGAGCTTTGGTGAATAAAAGTAGAGAATTTGGAGAGAATTTGGAAGATGTAAGTTGTGATTTAATCCCACAAACATACCCACACTATATATAAGTGTCTTGGGTGGCAAAATGGTAAAAAAATAAGAAAAAAACGGTCAAGAAACACCCCAAACGGCTAGAAAACGGCTACTTTTTTTAACCTAACGGCTAGTAGTAAAAAACCGGATAAAAAACCGGATAAAAACCGGTTTCAAAAAAACCGGTTTTTTATCTGGTAAAAAATCCGGTCGGCCCAAAATCTTTATAACCGGTTATACTATCCGGTTTTGGAAAATCCGATCCGGATAAAAAAAAACCGGTTTCTACAAAATCCGGTTTCGGATATTTTTTCGTATAAATCGGATATTCGGTTTTTTTGTGCACCTCTACTAATAAGGATAGAATCCACAATCTCTATTTCTACATTTCAAAGTCTCAAAGAGTTTATTCAATATTACATAAATTATCTACTAACATAAATAAGAAATTAATCATTGCCAATTTAATTAAAAATCTTACTCTTTCATTTAATTATAATTAGATCTTAATTATTCATTTAGGTAAAAATTTAAAAACTCAATGTTGACTTTAAATAGTAAAAATTATAACTCTATTCTAAATTTATATGAGATAATGTTATATCTAAGTTTGATATTAATTTAATATACCTAACTTTTGCTCTAAATTAAAAATTGACATATATATATATATATATATATATATATATATATATATATATATATATATATATATATATATATATATATATATATAACTACATAATAATGTCGTTCTCACATGTATGAGGGAGATGTTCTTTGAGTTTGTTGAGCTATGGTGTGTTTTGCTTTGATTAGTGTGTGCGTTGAGGTTCTTTGAGTTTTGTTTTGATTTGTGTGTACGATGATATCATATGTTTTGAACCTTTTGTGATGAATGAAATCGTTGGCTGTTAAAAAAAAACATGTATGAGGGAGATCATTTTCATATCAAGCATTGTACCTAATTATTCTTTAGAGCATGGGATGTGGGTTTAAGCATGGTCTTGGCATGCTTAATTGGCATGTGGTATCGATGCCAAACACCACCCCCATGCTTTTGGTACCAAAGCAAGCATGGTTTTCTCGGCAGTTGATTACTGAAGGAGAGAAAGAGGAGAGATAAAGAGAGGAAAATAATTTTTTAATAACCTTTGAAGTATGTGAAGCATGAGTATTCTATGGGTTTAAGCATGCTTCAAATGAAGTGAGTTATAATAATATGACTTGAAGCATAGGATGTTTTAACCATTGTACATCTCATGCTCTTAAATAATGTAATAAATCTACATACAAAATAAAGATAGTAGATAAAGAAGTGTAAAGAGATGCGAAGACAAGTCAACATCACAATATTACAAGGATGAATTAAGCATAAAGCTACAAATAGGGAGGTAAGAAATCCGTACTTGGTGGTGAATTCACTAGAGATAAGCTTGAACTTGATTGGGAATGAAGATATCCTTCAGCTTCTTAAATGTGTACTCTCTACTCACCCATACACACATACAAGCATGCATACCGACTCTCTATACATAAATAAGCATGTATTAGGTGTGAGTTTTTTATATTTAAAAAAATGTTCTTTCTATCTTTGATATAAATATGATTATTTATATTTTATACTTCGCGTATCTCGCTTACAGAACATGTGTATGGTGGTTGTTTCTTGACTAACGTGTCATATTTATTAGACGGTTTCTGTGTGGGTTCGTGATACTTTTGGATTCTGTGCTACTTACGAGCAACTCGAGCTTTTATTATTATAAAGTCACAACGAGCCGAGCTTTAGTAAGTTAACAAGGTAAAAATTATACGAGCTTGGGCCTGAAAAAGTGAGATTTTTATGTCGTGAACCTAAAGAAACTTTATATAATATATAATCAGAATCAAATAAAAAAAGAATTAGGTTAAAAAGGGTATAAAGTATTCTGAGAGTGCCACGTGTCCTTTTAATTACAAGGGTAAATATAGGAACTTTTTAAAAATCAAAAATAATTCTCTCTCCTAATTAACCACACTAACCCACGTTCATTTCATCGATCGTCCCAATGTAAACCCTAAAATCCCTCCCCGGCTGCCCCCATCGTCTGTTTCCTGCCTCCACTGTGTAAAATGCCGCCTCAACTGCGTCTGCTTCCAGCCTCCCTCACATTCTACGCCGGTCGCCGCTCTCCGGCGACGCAAGAACCAACAGCGACTAGGGTTAGATCAGTGTTCGATATCCGCAAATAGATCACCACCGTCTTTACATCTCGCTCGTTAGGGTTGCGATCAGTATTCGATAACCGCCACCACAGATTAGGGGGTTCACCGCCGACACAGATTAGCGCTTCACCATCGTCTCTCCATCTCTCAATGCACAAATTAGGGCGCCGTCGCCGCCTGATGCACAAATTAGGGCGCAGCCGCCGCCGCTCGTTTCCTGTGCATCTGATTTACACAAGAGGTTTGTATCTTAGCTTATGATTCTAATTTCTTTTACACAGATGCCGTTCATTTCCCGTGCATCTAATTTACACAAATTAGGGTTGCGTTCGTTTCCCGTTCGTTTCTGTTGTGTAACAACCCATTTTAGAATGAAAGAATCTTAGAGTATTATTAGAAGTTCTATTATAATTGTTGATATGTGATATAAGTTTGGTAAAAAGGGTTAATTAATATAGGAATTATAATTATGTTTTAATCTTATAAATAACAATAGTGATACAAGTTTGAGGTGTTAAACGACCAAGTAAATTGGCGGGGGACTAAAGGTGTTAAATGGTAAGTTATTAACCTATTAAGAAGCCCTAATCTTCCGATTACATGACGTGCATATGTGGATGAGGGGGCGTCGGCCACAAAACCTAGTAAAAGAAAAAAAAAGTAGAGAGAGCAGTTTGGGAGGAGGAAGCATACAACTCGATATTATTGTTGGTGGATTAGAGAACTCAACAACCAACTCATCATTAAGGTATGAAACTTCAAATCCTATTTGTACACTGCATGGTTTAAAGTCGGCCGTAGGTTTAGGGTGGATTAGACATGGATTGATTGTTAATTAGTATTGTCTAAGTTTCATGCTTCCATGTGGGTGTGTGAGTGTTTAATTAATGGAATTACTAGTCACATTAATGGTGGGGATGAACACAAGTTTGAGACCGACAATTGGATGCATGATATAGTGATTTGGAAATTCAAGTGGGTAGGAATTGTTAATGGAGTGCGAGATATATATAATTTCGATTGTTGTCTTAGGATTTTGGCCACGAGCTTCGTGAATCGAGACATATGTTTACGGTTGTAGATTTAGGGTCTTAACCATTGGTCGGTGGTGATGTATCGTAGAGGACGGTTAATCTAAGGTTTGGTAAGTGTTCAATTGGCTAGTAATTATTTAAATACAACGAAATGAACCCGAGATTAATCGCGAACGCATGACTAGTAATTGATCTGGTACATATGCTTATAGTTGGCACATATGGCTATGTGATTAATTAAAAAAAAAGGTAAGGTGTGTGGGTGGTAACTTGCAGGCAGCTGAAGGTAAGATTCATAACTTTGCAATATATAATGCTATGGTAGATTAGAAGTGTTAGGTGGCCAATCGTGAGCTAATAAACATGTACACGTGATTATTTCCCTTGAAATATTATTTTGCAGTTAGATTTAGTTTAGGGGTACATGTATTCATGGATTAGTTTTGTTATTAGATACTTAGTTAAAATGTGATGGGTTGTAAGTGGGATTAAAGTGTAATTTGAGATTAGATTTCTTTGATTTATTCTTTACTCAATTTCTCGTGCGGATCCCGTTATTCGTTAACTTATTAGGATTCATTTTCGTATAGGTTGCTCACTAATCCTTCGGCTTAACGTTTGGCGTTTATCTTTCGGGGCACCAGGTGAGTTCAATAGTTTTCTAAAACCGAGTACAATGACAAAACCATTTTTGAAAGGTTTTATAAGTTTAACTTTAATGATTAATTCGTGGTATGTGGTTCATACGTGGGTATTTGATTCACTTTATTTGATATGATATGTATACGTGGTTACTTACTTGATTATAATCTAGTATCTTGCATGCTATGAATTTTATACGGTTATGGATTGAACTTAGTGGACGGGGGTAGCAATCCTAATTGCTCATTTGCGGTAAGTGGACCTAGTAGGAAACGGGGACCTTCTAGGATAAAGTGCTAGCCATATACGACGCTGCCGGGTTTTCTAGATGACCTTGGCGGGACATGGTGTATAGGTGCCTTGTGTGCCTGTATGCTGGAGTGGTGTTGGCCGAACGGGGGGCTTGATCAAACATCACGTGGGTGTAAGGAGGAGATGAACGGGGGTTTCCGTTTGTACTTACATCTGAACGACAACGCGGTACTTGTACTCGCACCGTCGGAGTAGCGAAAGCGGCGATACTCTCGGGATTTATGTTCTTAGGTGGGAGTCGCGCCCCACTTGGTACATAGGTTGGCCGAGCACGTGATTAGCGAACTTGTGGGTTTCCTTGTGGGTTTAGACTCTACAGTAGGGTTACCTTCTTGATATACGATGTGACACATGAGATGAATTACGATCACAATTACGGTGATGATGAATTTGATATGATTATGTGATTATTATTATTATATGATGACTATGATATTATACATGATCTGACTACGATTACGATGATGAATATGATATGATTATATGATGATTATTATTGATATGATTTATATTTGACCCGTATGTGGTACATGATTTTGGTTACGGGTTCGGGTCAAATACACGATGGGGCAGGTGTGGTTAATTAATTATTGAACATATATTTGATTTTAGCTAACGCTTTATGGTTTCATAATCTAACTCGTATTGACTCACGACGCGTAAGCTGACACTTGTTTCTTGAAACGTGTCATGTACTCGTGCAGGTGGTATAGGAGTTCCGTCTTGTGAGAAGGGGTGCTTGGGTAGTTGACTACTAGATGAGATACCACTTGGACATTCGTTATTTATTTAATTCATTTGATTGATTTATGTAACGGATTTGACCAAGAATTACGGTGTGACACTGTGATTTTTATCGGTTTGCTTTTATTACACATTTGGTTTAAGACTTCCGTTGCAAATGATTAATGATGATTTTAAAATTTTTGTTAAATGACATTTTTGGAAATCACGGTGTTACATGTTGATTCTGTAATTCACTTGTGATTCTGATTTCTTTTACATTTGTTTATGTATTTGGTTGAACCAATTTTCGGGTTTGTATCTTAGCTTATGAATCTAATCTTTGAGCAAGAGGTTGTGCATCTTAAGTATCATGTAGACATTCATCAGTTTGTATGTATCACTCTTAAATTTGTTCTTCCGTTGATTTTGTTGAATTTGTGCATCTGAAATTGTTCTTTAGTTGATTTGGTTGAAAATGTTCTCAGTTAAATTTGTGCACCTGAAAATGGCTTGAAATTGTTCATAAGTTAGTTTGAAACCGGTGGTGTACGTAAATGGCTGGAAATTGGCCGGAAATTTAGGAAACCATCTTTTTAAATTTTCCAAAATTACCCTTTAACTGCTAAAATCTAAGACGTGAAACTGGTGGCAATTTGACTTTTTTTTTTTTGAATTTTGGTTAGATCTAATGGCTAGGATTTCTCCTTACTATTTGAAGTTTAAAACTCTTTTTACAATATCCTCTCCCTATATATATATATATATATATATATATATATATAGAGAGAGAGAGAGAGAGGGAAGTTCCATCGAGAACAAAAAAAATGCGAGAACTGCGAGAACCGATTTAAACCGTAAAATATCTACCAAACGCCAAGATATTAAATTATGAAAATTATACCAAATATGCTCTTTAACATGACATTCATATTGCTATATTTTTTTCAACAAAAAAATTTCGTTTTTGCCGGTTTTTTTTTCTATCATTATAAGGTATGTTACATATATGTAATCAGTACTTAACATATTTGTAATAAGTATTATAACGTATGTTACATATATGTAACGAATTTTTTTTGTTGAAAAAAATATAGCAATATGGATGTCATATTAAAGAGCATATTTTTGTCGTTAATTTGGTATAATTTTCATAATTTAATATATTTCCGTTTGGTAGATATTTTACTTTTAAAAAGATGGGGATCAGTTTTCGCAGTTCTCACATTTTTTTTGTTCTCAATGGAACCCTCCCCTATATATATATACCCTCCCCTATATATATATATAGGGGAGGGTTCATGCGAGAACCGTTGTTAGTGCGAGAACCAATCTCGGCCGTTCCTTAGATATGGGAAGTATCATGGATGGAGAGCGTGGAGGGATAGAGTGTGGCAGGGTACATGTGAGGAATTCATGGGTGGGCAATGACATTGAAGAAGGAGGAATTGGACGGCTTAGATTGGTTCTCGCGGTTCTCGTGCTAACAACGGTTCTCGCATGAACTTTTGTCTATATATATATATATATATATATATATATATATATATATATGTATACACGTGTGTGTATATATATATCTTTTTAATAATTTTTTTGAAAAAAATAATACCCATACCTCCCAAGCATAGTATATCTCAAAGGAGTCGAGCTCGAGTTTAACATTACTAGCTCGAAACAAACCAAGTTCGATCGGAAAAGTCATAAACCAGTCCAACACAATAGTACCCAGCATATGTATCGATTAATTTAAATAAAAAAGAGTGATTAAGATACAATCATTTTCTTTAGCGAGGATGGAGAATTGGAGATGATGATATAATGAACATAAAAGTGGAGAATACAATCTCCAACGTCCGGTGCCGTTCTTATTCCGGATATAATTAAGAAGATAACATTTCATTAGTTCAAACTTAACAAACTAAAATTAAATAACCTAAATTTATTGTAAATTGCCTAGGTGAATCTTGAACTCGTAGATTCATCTTAAAGACCTAAGAATAAATTAAAAAACAATAAGAAATAAAAAGTCAACCACAAATCTCTATTATCAATATTCATGTTTTTTGTTACTTAAATGGTTTTCTTGTTTTTCCATTAGAAACAACAAAGAATGTCGATGATATTAAGAATGATAGATTAATGTCTACGTTTAGATAATATTGAGGGATCGATTATATATTGGGATCCAATGCTCTCATTTTTCTTCTTAATTTGTCTTTTTACTTAATTTTTCTATCATACATATTAATACCAAAAAAGTAATTTAAGTAAAATATTTCCATATATATATAAGAGTAAATTACTGAAATGATCCATGTACTTTCCCAAAAGTATCTGATTTAGTCCATAGACTTTAAAAAGTACGCATTCAGTCCCTACTGTAGCAGGTCCCTCAAACTAACTTATGTTAAATCCAACCGTTAGTCACTGTTCTTGGAGGGGCATTTCAGTCTTTTTACATCACCAGGGACCATTCTAGTAATTAACTTTTATTTGTGTAATTCATCTTCATATCTTCATATGTTCTTCATCACATATGAACTCATGTTTCCAGAACTAAAACACCACCTTAATCATCACAAATGTTTATACCATAAACATAAATTAAACAAAAACCAGATCAAAAGGCAATTACACTAATCATCATACTTTTTAATATGCAGTGGTAGAAAACCTCTAAAATATACAAAAGTGAGTGATTGGAACTCCAAGTACATTAACTCAAATTACAATCATGTGTTCAAATCCTCAATCAGATTCATGTTGATCAACTTCAACATAACAGCAATTAGATTGCACAAACAGAACATAAAGACTTTCACATCAGATTTAAAGATAAAGGGATCTTGAATTTGTAAAATTAACAATAGAACAATTTTATGGTTTTAGCTAATTACAGTATATATCGCATAAAGAAAAATCCAAAAAGGAAAGAAAGAAACCCAAAAAGACTCACATCAGATTCATGTTGATCAACTTCAACATAACAGCAATTTGAATAAAACCCAAAAATTAAGCAAAGAAACGTGTATGGCAAAGAAACGGAATTCAATCCGACAGTTGAATAAAACCCAAAAATTTTGGTTTTGATGTGTTGTTACAATATCCAGGAACTTGAATGAGAATTGAGATCAAACAGCTGGATAGAAACAGTTGTAGAAACATGTGTTTATATATAATACATACAGAGGTCTTGCGGTGGTCTGAAGAAGGCGGCGGCGGTGGTCCGTTTGAAGAAGGCAGCGATGGTGGTCCGTTTGAAGAAGGCGGCGGCGGTGGTCTGAAAGCCACATGACCTGTTGCTGTTTGAAGAAGGCGGCGGCGGTGGTCTGAAAACCCTAAAACCCTAATATCATTTCAACCGGTTGATGTTTGAAGAAGGCGGCGACGGTTTGAAGAACACGACGGAGGTGATGGCGGTTGGGACCAGAAAACCCTAAAACTCCCCGTGGGTTTGCCTAAACTCTCACACCACCGCCACACTGCTGGCCATAGGTTTGCTCCTTAAACTCGCCGTACTTTCCGCCGCCGTGATGTCCACCGCCATCATCTTCAACTCGCCGTGTGCCGCCGTGATGTCCACCACCGTACTTTACGCTTCCCAAGCTCGATCTCATCTGAGACGTATGAAGCGGAAAAATAAAAGGCATAAAATAGAAATTATAAAAAAATTATTATAAATAAAAGTTAATTACTAGAATGGTCCTGGTGATGTAAAAAGACTGAAATGCCCCTCCAAGAACAGTGACTAACGGTTTGATTTAACATAAGTTAGTTTGAGGGACTGTGGGTGAGACTTATCTGCTACAGTAGGGACTGAATACGTACTTTTTAAAGTGTAGGGATTAAATCAGATACTTTTAGAAAGTACAGGGACCATTTTAGTAATTTACTCTATATATAATCTTACGAGATTATTTCTAAATATTTAATGACCAGAAAATATATAAAACTAAAAAAGTGTGTAATCAAGATCATGATTAACGACATATGTATACTAAATAAATTAAATAATTCATTATAAAGACTTGACAAAATTGATTAGGCGAGCTTGGACAAGTAATTTGATGTAACTTACTATTATTTTAATTGGTTCATTTTTGTTTCCTAAATATTTTAATTATGATCTTTTTTTTAAATAACACTTGATCGATTATCTTTTTATTTATTTAAAAGAAAGGATATTCTATTTCAAGCAAGCTCTAACGTATTTGAACTGTGACCCCTCTAATAATCCATCTAATGACGTTGTCAAAACGTAACAGGTTATTATTATTATTGTTTTTTTAATATATACCATTACCAATATACCAGATGTTTACTTACTAAGAGCATGAGGTGTACTTCATGTAAAATATCTAATGTTTCGCGTCACGTCAGCACAATTTACTCCATGCTTCATCCATGTGTAAACACCAGTAATACCTACGTTTCATACACTTCAAACTTTGGTTTATTTTAAATTAATTATATACTATTTTATTTGTTTTTTATTATTATATAAGAAATTTAATATAAAGTTATAAAATTAGATTCTAAATGTATATATATTGCGAAAAAAATAAAAAATAAGATTAATAACTAATTTTCATTAAAAAAACAAAAAGAGTACATAAAAAACTAAAACTAATAAAAAATATCAGCGATTTATTTTTTTAATCCATATTTTTACCAAATTGCATATTTAGCTCGTTGAACAATCTCGAGATCCCCGCCTTTCAAACAATTATCGGATTGTTTTAAAAATTTTAACGCTTCTCGGAATTATTTTTCTTCTTCTAAACGCAGCTTCCGTTCTTTATACTCAAGAAGCCTCACAGTACTCTTCCATTGAACTTCGTAAGCCGCCAAAATCCTTGAATAATTGGTTTACTCATCTGGATCACCTGCATGTTTATATTTTTGCATTTTTTGATATTTTCCATTTTGCATTTAGAATGAAACCTAGCTCAAAATGCAAAATTTGCATTTTCAAAAAAAAAAGTTTCAGAAATATATCAAGTATGGTCTTGTTTGAAAGAGAACGAAAAACGGAAACTAATGATATAATTTTTTTTGTTAAAATTCTTAAAACGAACGAGTTATTATAATTTAAAATAACCTTACCCTATATATATATATATATATATATATATATATATATATAGGGTGCGGTTCAAACGAGGAAATGGTAGTATAGACATTATGACATTACCCCCATTTTTTAAAGGGCAAAATACACGAAAATACAACAAACTATACCAATATTGCCATTGTATGCATCCAACTTTATTTTCTACCTAAAAATACAAGCAACTTATAAATTTGGTTCATTGTATACAATGGGTAACCTAATTACCAGGTTACCGGTCATTTGTTTGTATACAATGAACAAAATTTAAAAGTTGATTGTATACAATAAACAAAATTTGAAAGTTGATTGTATACAATGAACAAAATGTGAAAGTTGTTTGTATTTTTAGGTACCAACTTTCTTTGTTTTTGGAGAGGTAACCGGTAAGTTACCTATTGTTATAGGTAACTTGCATACAATGAACCAAATTTCTAAGTTGTTTGTATTTTTAGGTAAAAAATAAAGTTGGTTGCATACAATGACAATATTGGCATAGTTTGTTGTATTTTCGCGCAATTTGCCCTTTTTTAAAACAAATATATCTATCAAACAAGAAGGTGTTATATTATGAAAAATATACCAAATTAACGAGAAAATTATGTTATTTAATTTAAGACCGATCTTGATATATTTATTTGGAAGAAAAAAAATCATGTTTTGTTGGGTTTTTTTCAGTACAGCGACATGTGCATTAATGCAAAATTTTGCACATGTGCATATTTACATCTGTCCTAAAAAAACTAGGGGAATCTGTGCATATGCACATGTGCAAATTTTGCACTAGTGCACATGTCACTGTACTGAAAAAAAAACTCGGGAAACACACAAAAAAAGTTTTTTGAAAAAATATATCAAGACCGGTCTCAAAAAATGTCCAAACTACCCTTAATTAATTAAGGATAAGTTTGATTAGTTTAAGGTTATCCATTAACAACTCTTTAGTATCAACTCTCCATCATTTTGATCAATGGCTGTAATTGGTTCTCGCAGTTTTCATACGAAAAACGGTTCTCGTTTGAACTGTCCCCTGTGTGTGTGTGTGTGTGTGTGTGTGTATGTATATATAGGGGAATTGGCTCTTGATTAAAATAAATCAATAGCTAATACTTTTGGAAAATAATAGATTAGTGTTATTGTGAGAATGGATATTTAGATAAAAATGTAAGAATAAATCATAGTCATTAATTAAATGTTGATCTATTAGATCTAACGATCTAAATTCACACGTTGCAATTCATGTTCGTCACAATTAATGATTGTGTTATGAATAAAATGATAGGCCAAATGTAGATTATGCGATCAAATCAAATGAAACTTCAAGATTAATTTTCACATTCTCACCTAATTAAATATCAATTACAATTTGAACATCCTACACATCATCTCTCTCTCTCTCTTTCTATATATATATATATATATATATATATATATATATATATATATATATATATATATATATATATATATATAAAATTAAAACATGTAATTCTTGTCTAGTTTGTTTTATGATAAATACATAAATAAATAAAGATATACTTATACTTTGACATTATATATATATATATATATATATATATATATATATATATATATATATATATATATATAATTAAAACATGTAATTCTTGTCTAGTTTGTTTTATGATAAATACATAAATAAATAAAGATATACTTATACTTTGACATTATTTATATATATATATATATATATATATATATATATATATATATAGGAAAAAGTTCATGCGAGAACCATTCTTAGTGCGAGAACCGCGAGAACCAAACTGAGCCGTCCAATTCCCCCTCTTTCAATGTCATTGCCCACCCATGAATTCCTCACATGCACCCTGTCACACTCTATCCCTCCACGCTCACCATCCATGAAACTTCCCATATCCAAGGAACGACCGAGATTGGTTCTCGCGGTTCTCGCACTAACAACGGTTCTCGCATGAACCCTCCCCTATATATATATATATATATATATATATATATATATAGACACACACACACACACACACACATATATATATTTATTGAAGTGATAAAATGAGAACTATTTTTCGTACGAGAACCAACTTTAACCTTTGATTAGAATTAAGCAATGGCTTACAAATTTTGACGGCTCATTAATGCTTCATTAGTGAGGGATTATTGTGGAAAATTAAGTCACGTAATTAATGACGGCTTATCCGGATGCAATTTACGGCTAGGTAAATATATAAAAGACTAAAATACCCCTATTAATGAGTCATTGATTGTTACAAACAGTTTCCCAACGAAAAACTGCTCTCGTTTAGGCCATAAGTTATACCTTTCTTTCTCTTTTCTATTACCTAATGCGACATCAACACCATATCATTCTCCTTCTTACAATCCAAATTAAATGTTATACCTCTCCTTCAAACTCTCCACATTATTTTATTTTTATATTAAATTATTAAATATATGTGAGTGTGTGATTGGTTGAGAGGGGGGTGGGAGTCGGGGTTATGCAGGTTTCCATCGAGTCTACAAGCCCGCTTTTCCTACTCGAAGTGCCTACCCAAAAATCCCGTTTTGGTGTTCCTTGGGGAACCCGATGGTACTCGATTCCATCGGGTAACCCATAATGTTTGGTCTTACACTTTTCCGCATATACACATATGTATATATAGCATTGTACCCGTGCAATACAACGACAACGAATATTTTTCTCGACAATTTATCCGTTTTTAAAACATGAGTTATGTGTTCTAAATTATAATGGGACAATAAAATTTCACATGGATGGTAAAATACACCAAAAGTGTTGACATTATAACTCTATTTTATATTAGTTAAATTGCCCATTTAAAAAATCCAGAAATTTTTATAAATGTAGGTTATATGTTATTTAGATTTAATAATTCTAATCATACGTAATTTTTAATAGTTAAGTTTAGTATGGAAAGTTTAATTATTAATTTTTATAATCGATAAGTTAATTTGCATTCATTTGAATTTTTTTAGTTTTCTTTATTTTGAAAGGTTTAGTAATTAAAATGCTATATAGATTTGTCGTTAACTTTGCAAATAGTTACTTTATTTAATAGTTTTTATTTAGTTTAATATTAAGGATAAATTAGTCATTTTAAATTACTTAAAACTAAGAGATTAAGATAAAAGACATAAATATTTTATAAGATAGTATAAATATATGATATATATACACTCGATGAGATTCAACAGTTGAAAAATCTGAAACATCATATATAGGTCGACAAATGACATATGTTACGTTAAAAAATTGTTTTAAAGCCAGTATAGGAAGACGTAAGTGACAGGGAATAAATCAATTAAATTTATAAATCTAACCGATAATGAATTTTTGAAACAATGAGTAAATTAAAATATGCATGCCACCCATAATGAAGCATAACGGATCTTAATTAATTATATATAAACTAAGTGATACTTCCAAACCTAGTAAATGTTTTTTCGTAAGTTTATTCCACGATACGATAACAAAATTCATATATTATAGTATTATAATTATAATATATAAGATAAAACAACATACATATATTTTTATATATATAATAAATATGTTTGTCTTTATTTTTTTTGTCCTTTTTCCTTGTATGCAAAGGAAAATTTAAATTATGTTAATGTAGAAATCGCATATTATCTATGCTAGACGGTCATTGTTATACCTACATATTCATTCGTTTTATTATATATTTTAAATACGATTATGTGATGAAAAATCAAATATCGTTTATCTTTGTTCTAACATATGGCACAATAATATATGTGGCTCTCTTCGACAAATAATTAACGTATTTTTTATATAGGACAAATTTTAAAAAAACTATTACATGTTAGATAATCGTTTTTAAATTAATTAATCAGAATAGATTTAATTATATATATATATATATATATATATATATATATATATATATATATAGGAAAAAGTTCATGCGAGAACCATTCTTAGTGCGAGAACCGCGAGAATCAATCTGAGCCGTCCAATTCCCCCTCCTTCAATGTCATTGCCCACCCATGAATTCCTCACATGCACCCTGCCACACACTATCACTCCACGCTCTCCATCCGTTTAACTTCCTATATCCAAGGAACGGCTGAGATTGGTTCTCGCGGTTCTCGCACTAACAACGGTTCTCGCATTAACCCTCTTATATATATATATATATATATATATATATATATATATATATATATATATATATATATACTATGAATTTCTTCCGAATGAATAAATTAAGAGTTAAGAGTAATTCTAAAAATTCTTGCATGAAAAACGGTTCTTACTTAAACTTTTCTCTACTAACATAACTATTGTATGGTGCATAATTGTATGAGTTATGTACTTAATAATTAAAATTCAAACTTAAGTCGCATTGTGATAAATTTGAAACCACACTATAATATTAATATACTTTATTGATATCGTAGCTATAGAGGATTACATGTTATTGTCTTTCGCTCCAATTAAAGTAAAATTTTGGTTTTGGTATTATGAGTCTTTTGGATATGGATTTCTCGAACATTTATCGTGTGTTTTTCACACTGATATCTTCATCTTCATTATCTACTGGAATGTCGTTTGCGTCGAAAATTTAAAGAAAATGATGATGAGGATGGAGAATCCGTATAAAAAAAGAATATGTAATTGGTTTTATAGAAGAGGGGAAATAAAATTAATGTTTATGGAGGTTTCTTTAAAAAAACGGTGGATATATTATTCCTCATAGATGATGTACCAAGGGGTTTTACCCCATTGTGAGGTCTCAATTTCCAGCCTTATAGCGGGGGTTTGCGGAGATAACGGAGGAAAATTTAATCCTTTATGATGCGTGGCTTAAGGTTCACATATTGCTCATATGGATGTCATTATGGACCCGACCTACTAACATAACTTTGATGTTTAAAAAAAAATGTATCAAAAATGTAACAAGAGTTATGATTCATAAGGGAAAAATAAAAAAATTATATTGTAGACTAATGGTTATATCAAAAAAAGAAAAAAAAAAGAATTTGTTGGATTAGAGAAGCCAATGACTTGACTCGCTATAGGTGATGAGAGAGTATGATGTTTTTGTCATAATGTAATGTAAATATCTGATTTTTAATAGGAAGATGGGACTACAATAACTCATATCCTTAAAAGTGTGTTACTCTTGACTAGTTAATAACTATTTTAGAGTGAGTGAAATATAATTTACTACTAAAATAATTACCAAATTATATTAGAAAAAATTTAAGATTTAGAACAAGTATTAATCGAAAATTCGAAATGTTAAAAAAAAAGAAAAGGAAAAAAAGAAAGAAAAAAAAAAGGAAGGTTGTAGGGTGGCAGTATGAGTATGGTCCATGATGGATGGATGAATCATGAATGGACCCCCACCTGTCATTATTGAGATCTACTTCAAGTTTCAAAAAACCCCCCTACTTCTGTGGGTGATTCTCTTCTTCTTCTTCCTTACTTTGCAGGTGTAAATCCTACCCTACTATATCTCCTACTTTTCACTTTCTTTTTTTTTCTTTTTAATTTAAAAAGATAATCAGGTGTATAATATATACAAAAAGAATTTTAAAAAAAGAAAAAAAATATATTTTTTTTATAAAACTGTTTTCTACTTTATCATGCTACTTACAACTTACTTTATTCCTCCTATATTCTGATTATTAAGTTAATTTTTATAAATAGTAAAACACATACACTTAAGACCATCAGTATCCAATCCTACGCTATTCTACCATATCATCATCCACATCATTCTCCATCTCCAATCTTCTCTAACCCTACAACCATCACATCCAACCCTCTTCAACCCTATATCAAATATTAATAGAAAATATATAATTATATATTAGTAGAGAGAGAAGAGAGAGGGGAAAAAAAATGGGAACCCTCCACGGCTTGGGCGGCTCATGAACCCTATTGAATCCCAAGGGGGCGATGGTGTTCACGGAGGATAGAGGGCTCCAACCCCTCAGCTTCCACCCTCGATGTGGGCAATATAATTCTAAAAAAAGGGAAGATATGTGATTTAAAAAAAAAAGATACGAAACCTACCCATGAACCAATAAACATGATACATCAACCAAAGTCTAAAGTAAAAAAGGCGGTATTAAAAAGTGTTACTATCTAGCCCGCTCAACTCACATACTACACATATCAAATCACTTAATCACAAATTTCAATACATGTTATACACTCACATATGTCACATCAATGGGGAGCCATATAGATTATGAAGGAGGACTCAATAGAATTACCCGGTATTAAAAAGTCACAAGCATTTTAAGACTAGTTTTCCAACACGCATAGGCTGCATTAGGTTTAGACTGTACCCATCCATTCAGCTAGTGAAGTGATGGATGGTGCATCACTCACGCCAACACTATCGCCCCTATGTTTTATGCTTGTTATTGTTGGTTCCCACTTAGACCATGTGCATCGGTTGTGTGATGGAGCTCGTGAGAGGCCATCACAAGCTTCAACACCATCGCTCCCGTGCGTGAGGGGCTGCTCACGCTCACATACGTGAGCAGGGTCGCGCGAGCGAGGGAGATTCGTGAGAGAGAGAGGTGTATTTTTGTTTGTTTTTTTTTTGTTTTTTTTTTGTGATGTGAAGCATGTGATGGATGCAGGGGTTTATGTGATGTGATGAGAAAATGGTAGGATGCTGATGTGGCGCTGATGTGGCTGTGTAAAGTGTGTGATGGATGCATATGATCTTACGTTGAGCTTTATTTTTTAACGTGACAATGTGTGTAAAAGATAGAATATTTGAAGATGATAGATGTGAGGGGAACGCTAATATGGTAAAAAGATAAATGCTCATGGTACTATAGAAAAGAAAAATAAATTAAATAAAATAATCATAATGTCAATTCCATTTTTAAGTGAACTTTTATTCAAAATATCCTGAACAAGTATTTACATCAATCACATGGGTCCAATTTTCAATTTGCAGTCATTCTTATAAGTACAAATCGAAGATATAGACGTGTTTTAATGCTTAGTCCTTTTACCTTTAAGCATGAATATTGCATGATGGCTAGTGTGGATCGTAAGAGAATAAATATATTCATGCTTCATATCATTTATATTTTATATGTAATTTTCGTGCACATACCTTGCTTTTTGATTTTTTTATATATTCTCTTAAAAAAATACGTCTCAGATCAATAAAAGAGCATATGAGAGAAAAAAAAAGTTTGTTGTAAACTAAAGGGAAAGACAAGAGAATGATACGATGTCATGCTTCGGGGTGACATGAGGAGGCGGATGTTGCTTACAATACCGCATAGCCATCTTCGGCATGTTGTATCATTGCTTCGATCTTATCCATCGCTGATTATGATGGTTAACAACTTAATTAATTTTAAATAAAAATGTTTGATTACTTGTGTATATTATATCTCACAATAAGAGATCAATATCTATAAAGTGTAAACCCTTTTCTCTTATATGTGATATGATTTAGAAGAAAAGAAGAGCTATCTATTTTATTTACATTCCTTCTAACTCAAAAACACAAACTAATCATTTATTTCTTTTTCTTTGCTTTCATATATATATATATATATATATATATATATATATATATATATATATATATATATATATATATATATATATATATATTTTATTTTTTTTAAACGACAAAGTTAGTTGTTAGTAAGTTAGTAACACCAAGTTAGAATTAAACTCCATTGTCAAGGTTTGAACATTGGACCTCCTAGAAGGTTTTGTCTCCCCCTCACTCTTAACCACTAGGCTAAGAGATGATAGGTTACTTCCATATTATTTACTTTCATTCTTTAAAAAACTCAAAAAAAAACATTAGTGTCGGTTTTGCCATAAACCATAAGTAGTTTATGTATCAAAATAAATATCTTTTAATTATTATGTATTTACTTGTATGTACTTTATTATTCATCACCATTATGTCAAGCCAAACCATACTACTTTTTGACCTTTTGTCTTTAAAACGATAGTTCATTTATGATGGATACAAACCAGAATAGAAGTTTGACACTCATTTTAAATAATATTATATATGATTTTTGTTAAATATATATAATATGAAATTGAAGCTTCAAATAAAAGACGATAAAGGAAAATTTTGTTGAGTGTTTAGAATAATTTAGGGTTAAAATATATTGCACAAAAACTATATATAAGAAATTTTTCATAATTTGATATTACCAGAAAATGTATTAAACTATTTTAATTTTTTTAAAGGAAAAATTAATGATGAAACCAGATGTATGAGAGATTGACACACAAGAGGTATCTATACAAAGAGAAAATTCAAAGCACAATACTAAATGAAAACAAACAAATTTAGAAAGCCCTAAACCATTAAATTAAAAAACTTACATTCTAGAACTTACAAGGGGTTTGAATTCACTATTGAAAGATTATCAGAATCTTTGACGATTAGGAAGAAATCCAGATATATAATGATTGATTGATTTGTAAGGAACTATCTCTTATGTTATTATTGTGTGTCATATAATAGGTTTTGCTGGTCATCAATACGGTAAACGTTAATTTCAGATAGATAAATATATTTTTCTATAACGTTGTTACTTTGTTGCATACAATATTAAATTGCATATAGTTTTTTACATTTTGAACACTTAAACCTACTAATTAATCAATAATAAAAAAAAATTTAATTTGTTATGAACTAAACGAAATATAAATCTCAGTATTATTGAGAAGTTTGAGGCCGTGTCTCTTTAACAAAAAACTTGGTGCATCAAAATTTCAATCTCTCTTATCAAAATAAGAAGGTTGGCGAATACATTTATAAATTAAAAGAGGAGAATAGAAAAGAAAATCAGTATATTTAACATCTTCTAATCTTCTAATCTATATAAAAGACTAGTTTCAAAAATTATTAGATGATCCGGACTCTTTATTTAATAAAAGATTTAATCTTAGACGTTAATTTCTTTAATTATATAATTTTAAATTTGACTTTTTAGAGTCAAACTAATATAAATTAAATAAAAGATATATTTCTTAACTAAATCAATGATAAATATCAGAAAATTATCTTTAATGTTTAGTTTTTTCTTAATTTTAGATAGTTATTTGGATTTTTAATTTTAAATGTCATCATCGTTTATATTACGGGGTGTTTATATCTCTATAGATTTGGGTTTCTTTTAAATTATTCTATCGATTATATATATCCAAACTTACATTAACTATATATAGATAGTTATTTATCACTTCAAGTAAATTATTTATTTGTAATTTTGTTTTCTATCGTGATTATTTATTTTATTTTCACTACAAGAAAACAGGTGATTAGAGACGGCCAAATCCGTCTCTAATCCGTCGCTAATCCTATATTAGCTACGGATTTGAGACAAAACGATTCCGTAATTTTAGAGACGGAATTTAGCGATGTATTTCAGTGTTTTGCAACGAAATCTACCGTGGCTAAGGCCGTCGCAAACTAGCAACGGATTTGCTACGGATCTTTAGCAACGGATTTGCTATGGATCTTTAGCGACGGATTTGCTACGGATTGTTAGCGACGCATTAGCTACAGAAAATTAGCCACAGATTAGCAACGGACTGATTAGCAACGCATTAGCTACGGAAAATTAGCCACAGATTAGCTACGAACTGATTAGCGACGGATTAGCTGCGAAAAATTAGCCACAGATTAGCTACGGATTCACAACTGATTTTAAAAATTAAATGTATATTTGTTACTGTTGTTTCCGTTCTTGTACACAAATACGTATAAATATACGCTTAATACACAAAAGACAACACATTCCAGAATAAAGCTACATTTAGTTCACAAAATAGAGTTAAGATATTGTTTGACATTTCAAAATTCAAGTCAAAGTGCCAACGTTAAACATAACATACATTACTTGACACTAGACATTTAACCAAAAGCGGAGAGAGATGAGAGGTCCTAAACGAGAAAGTAATATCTTTTGTGAGTCTTCAAATCTCTTTTGTATTGCTTCCTCACGTGCTCTCGCCTCTTGTTCACTTGCCCACATATATCTTCTGTTCTTTTAAGGTTTTTTTTGTCATTGAAGCCAAAGTACCTAAACATAATCACATCTATACCAAACACATACATAAAGATCAATCATATTAGAAAAGTTCGATATGTCCCGTATATGTAACATATTAAAGCTTTAATAATACACTTAACATGTAATCATGGTTTGTAGTAACCTATTATCTAACCATGAGCATCATTGCACCCATATGACTCATACAACCACCATTAAGTAATGCTAAGTGATAATACCCAACAAAGTATAAACATCTACTATGACCGAATTATAGTCATGGAAATAGATGAAGAAGACATTTCAAGAATTGTTCCATTTCAGCTTCAATTCAAATAGCTAGCCTCAAAGGTGTGATATCTTTCACATAAGTAGCTCATAGGAAATTAAAAAATGAAGTGACCTATCTGCAAATAAATGTAAACCATTCTCTGGATTCTTTTAAGCAAATGCCAGACCATATATAAAGGTTAAGTATATTATATACAACAGAAAGCACAAATGAAAATTAATAAAACACTTAATGGATATATATATGAATCACGGGATCACATGAAGTAAAATTATACTCCAAAAGCCTAATTGAAATTCTCCATGAGATTTCCCACAGTTTTCTTCTTTTCATTGTGAATAAAGAAAAACAATTATATGTTTCTGATATATATGCACTTATTAGTTATTGAATGCCTTTTTGTAAGTCAATATGGCATCATTTTCGATGCAAGTTCTAATAAGTAATGATGATGATGAAAAAAGGAAATACGAAAAAAGAACAAAACTTGGAAATAGAGTTTTCATATGACAGAGTTTTCAGATTTGTTTGTGATTTTTCATATAGAATCATTTAAAATAAAAAAAAAGTATGGATAAGGGTAGCTAAGTAACTTCAAATTTCGAGAATAACCAGGACTGAAAGAATATCGGGTCAGGATAGACTAACCCGTGACTTGATTTCCTTATTTGAAACTTGTGTGATTTTAACCGAACGAAATGGACCTTGATTCATTAATTTGACCTAAGAATAATTTTCATCGACCAATGATGATCATTCGAGAGCTTGGTTTAGTTATTGGTCAAAACCAAACTATTTAACCAAAGGTTTTGTCATGGTTATAGTGTGTATGCTTGTGTGCGATCAACAAGCGACTGAACATAAGTAGTAATCGACGAGATGCCATTATCTCACATATTAGACACGTTTGACTTGTTCGAAAAAGTAGGAACATAGTTGACCAAATTCCTGTCGTATTCACCTATATAATTGAACCTTTGCATGTCATTCAATGAACAATGTCGACCTTACTTCACTTATTTGAACCAAGTATAATCGTGGCTGACCAATATTGATCACAATTAACTTATGTCATTTCAAGTTTAATTGTAACTACTACGTATGATCGTAATTCACCTATGTCTACTCTTACATTACATTGATGGAACAATGTTGATATTGATTCACTAATTTGAACAAAATAATATCTTCTTTGTCAAATGGTGATCATAATTCACGTCTTTCATTTTAAACTCCATATATGATCATAATTCACCTATTTAAACTGTGCAAAATATGATCATAATTATTTTAAGTTCCAAGTATTATCATAATTCACCTATTTTAAGTTCCACATATGTTCATAATTCACGTCTTTCATTTTATCGGTCAATTAAATTTTGAAATCGTTGCAAAACTCTTGATGATTAGCTACAATTTAGAGACAAAACTTTCCGGTCTTTAATCTATAACGGATTAGCAATGAAAATGATGGATACTTCATACAGTTTAGAGACGGATTCTGTCCGTGGCTAATTTGCAACAGATTAGCGACGAAAACACTAAAAACCGTCTCTAATTTGTCGCTAATTAGCTACATTTTAGAGACCGAATTTTCTGTCGCTAATTTGAGACGGATTTGCGACGGACATAATTTATATTTAATAAATAATTATTAAATTCTGAAAACCGTCTCTAATTTGTCGCAAATTAGCTACATTATAGAGACAGATTTCATTCGTTTCTAATTTGCCACGGTTTAGCGACGAAAATGGCAAGTAATTACGAACCGTCTCTAATCCGTCTCTAATTAGCTATGTTTTAGAGACGGAATATTTTTGTCTCTAATTTTCCACGGATTTGCGACGAAAGTAATATATTAATTTTAAAATTTATTTTTTAATCAAATCTGTCGCTAAATTGTGGCTAATCCGTGGCTAAATAGCGACGGATTTTGGGCGTCTCTAAAATCCGTGGCTAATCAACAGTTTTCTAGTAGTGTTTGTGATACCATATATATGTATTGTATTTGTTATTAATATATGTATTCAAACACGTTGTATTATTTATTTAATTTTTTATATCTTTTTTATGCTTTACAATTATTTTACAATATAACAACATATAAAATTATCTTTAATCATTCCTGAATTTATACATAGTTATATAATACTAGTGAATCCCTGGATGTCTTAATTCATTGGATTATGTTAATAAGTTAGAAATTAAGATAAAAAGTAAAATACATTTTTTTTGTTGAAACACCAATTCATAGGAAAGCTAGCATGCATCATCCTTCCGTATTACATTTATACTTGTATTTAAAGAAAAACAATCACAAAATAACAAAAATATACGGACGATATGGTGTGCCCGCAAAATGGCAAACGGCAAACAACAACGTTGGTTTATGAGTGGGGCCACCATCTACATCTACATCTGTATCTATCTTTTCTAAAATATACCATATGATGTTTGGTTTTTTTAAGTATAAAATATATTTTCAAAATCTTTTTATTTTATAAATAAAATAAATAGAGGCGGAGCTATGATTTTGTTATAGTGGGGACCGGTTTACTTTATATAATGAAATACATATATATGAATGATATAAAAAAGTTTCAATATCTATCTAGACAAACAGATAATGAAAGTTCTTTTAAAAACAAGAAATTAATGTGTTAAAACAACAATTAAGATTTGGAAAATGGGTTTGTCAATGACCAAAGTTTTCTCATAATTACCAGTTCGGTTGTCATGAATTAATGTGCTCTAAGTATAATATTAACTAAAACAACAACTTGAATGTTTTATCTTGATAAAATTTTAATGAAAACAAAAAATAACGATAAGAAATCATATTTTGTGTATTGTAGTTGGGTGCGGCTTTGTTTATTTGAATAAAACTATTCTATTATATTCTCTGCAGAGAAAGTATCAGCAATCTCTATCGATGTAAAAAACTAAATTGTTTTAAAGATAATCATCATTCATGCTATTACAAAACCTTGGTTTCATATTTTCATTGCTGGGAAAGTTCTTTCAAATATCGCCACTTCGAGTCTTCTATCTGCCTTTCTGTTTTGAGAAATAGTTAGGCTATTAATTAACTATTATTGGGGGGGGGGGTTAATATATATATATATATGTGTTAGACTTAGGCTTATAAAATACAAAAGATTTCAGGCTCATTAGAGGGGGCCAAACACCCTTCTGGCCCTCTTGTCTCCGCGCCTGTAAATAAATATTAAATCTTTGGTTTTATTACCGTGAGTCCAGATATATATCTTTCTCCTCTCTCTTACCCGAATGTTAAATCAGCGTCATATTATTTTTTTTGCTTTCTAACCTGAAACCCAAATATAGCTTAACCCAAACAACTCAATTTTTTCCTCTCTTTACTCTTTCTTAAAAAAACCAAACATATAGCTCGGGTTTGGGGAACCAAAACCTAACCCAAAGATGAGGGTGTAACGGCGTTACAAAACCACTCGCTTGTAACCCAAACTCTCCCGAAGCCCTTCGGCCATGCGCTACACATGACCTAAGAGAGTATCACTCTCCCAAAACTTATAATATTTTTAGAATTTTCAGGTTTCAAATATTCACACTTTAAAAAATCTATATTATATGATATACCATTTGATCGATGCATTTCTTAATTTTTAAATTTTTTTCCTTTCAAAATGCTATTTTACTTTTTACGGAACCAAATGAAAACAGATGATCTAATTATAGAGAGTTAATTAGATGTTTATATGCCAATGGGGTTTATCTTATCTGGTAAGGCGCCCCCTCTTCCTCGCAAGAGGTTGGGGGATCAAATCCTGCTGCATGCAGTGGGTTGGGGGTTTTTACCTTAGGGTTTCCTCTATGGAGTGAAGGCGTGGTGCTCGAAACTTGGTTAAAGCAAAATAAATAGGAGTGGTTGAAAACCCGCCACCAAGCAATTCGAGCCCACACTGGAAAAGTGGGGAAGTGTCCTAATTTACCGGTAAAAAAAAATTAGATGTTTATATATCATCTTAATGACTTAACAATTTATAATAAAAAATGTTTAAAGTAATGCAGTTAGTGAAAATTAAATTTCAGTCTACAAACATTTCAATGATTTGTATTATTAAAGTAGAATAAATTAATAAGTGTAATTTAATCTTCTTATAATTTTAAATTGCTTTTGATATTTTGATTTTTTTAAAGACAAGTGTGATCTATTCCACTAGTAAGATCATGTTAATCTATCCCCTCATATTTATTGTCGTGTTAGAGCCATATTATTTTTCACACTCATCCTTTTCATCCTACTTATATCACTTTAACCCTCAACCACCTTATATACATATACAGGGGAGGTTCAAACAAGAACTGTTTTTCGTACGAGAACTGCGAGAACCAATCTCAGCCGTTCCCTGGATATGGGAAGTTCATGGATGGAAAGCGTGGAGGGGATCAAGTGTGGCAGGGTGCATGTGAGGAATTCATGGGTAGACAATGACATTAAAGTAGGGGGAATTGGACGGCTCAGATTGATTCTCGTAGTTCTCGTACGAAAAACAGTTCTCGTTTGGACGGCTTAGATTGGTTCTCGCGGTTCTCGCGCTAACAACGGTTCTCGCATGAACTTTTGTCTATATATATATATATATATATATATATATATATATATATATATATATATAGACACACACACACAGAGTAAAGAAAATCAAATCCAGCGTGATTAGAAACTAGCTGGGAAGGTAATAGAGGGGTGGGGGAGATGGTGTGGGATCACGCATCAGCTGGTTGGATGCGCATGCTCCTCACCTAAGTAGAAACTTTTAATGAAGCATAACAAACTTCTCGTTAGATTAGATTGATAATCGATCCATAAGTTGGAGGATATGTTTTTTACGTGACAAAATATAAACTTTTTAATTGTATACTCTCATGTGTTTTATACGTGACAATCACAAGCCACAACCCCATAACTCACAAGTTGCAACCAATTTGCGATTGGTTTTATGAAAGAAGCATGGGTAGATTTGTCTTTCACTGAAAGGTTGAGGTCATGGTGCAATACTGCAATTTGAACGAATGGGAAATTGTGTATGTGTACCTATGCCCCATACTTTGCTTTGATTAAAATTTTGAGAAGTAATTCCAGTGAGTAGAAAAATAATATATTTTTTTACTTATTTTTAACAAGTGAAATTTGTTGATTTTTTTTATATTTTTTTTATTAATTTTAGCACTTATATTAATTTTTATTAATAAAAGAATAAGTAAGAATAAATAATTAGAGGATAATCTAATAAGAAACATGGACCTCATCTAATAATAATATGTTTTGACTCGATCTTTTAAATTATACAAGCGATAAAATGACTAGAAAAATATGTACAAGGATATAAAACCTATTATAAAAATATTACGTAGAAAGATAGTCACACTATATACACTTTTACGCTATTACTATGATGGTGTTTGTTTTTATAAGATATTGTTACTCTTTGTAATTTAAGAAACCAATTACCTAAGAGCTTGTATCATAGCAGTATTTGGTGTTAAATAGTAATGTCCCTTCCAAAGAGGTTGGGGTTCAAGTCCAGGTGTGAACATTGGTGTATGTTAGGAGTAAGTTTAGTTGGTGGGTGTGTTTTCCATTAAAAAAAATTTAAGAAACCAATTCTCTCCATATTTAGAGTTAATTATATTTTTGGTACATGTTGTTTACCTAAATTTATGGAATTGGTTCCTGAGTCGTAATTTTTACAGGTTTGGTCCTTTCCGACCCGTTTTACCTGCATATTTGGTCCCTCCTCAAGTTAAAATGAACAAAATGCCATCTTCCTTCTTTTTTCATTTTCTTTCATTTTTAATCATGTTTTAAATATTTTTAAATATTATATCTATTTTTTAAATGAAAAATATCAGAGTCTACCCCTCTCTCTCACCCCTTCTCTCTCTCTCTCTGTCGGCTCACAAAACACCACCGTCGTCATCTCCTCGTCTTTGTCCCTCCCTCTCTCCAGCTTCACCACCCACTGGTCGCCACTGGTCGCCTATAAAGTCACCATCATCTACCACCAACACCTTCCGTCACCATCGCCAACTCCTACCACCACCGTCTCCCATCTCTCCCAAACTTTTGAATAGGTCAATATCCTCTCTTATCTAGCCTTTCTCTCTCTCTCTCTCTCTCTCTCTCTCTATGCCAATGACTACTACCTCAATAACTCGACCGTCACATGCACCATCTCCATTACCCACCACCACCATTAACTACATTAAGCACTGCATCCTTGTCTGTACTAGAAATTGAAAACAAACACCCCTAACCTAACTGATTGAAACCAAATGATTTAATGGATTCAAAAACTACCAACAAACACACCTTTCAACGCCTCTGTTGCCTTCCTCTACAAAATTTCGAAGCCCTAATCGGTTCAAGATATCCAAGAACGAAAACCTTGTGTAAACCCAAACCAATCAAGGAATTCAAGAACAAGATATTCAAAATATAAAGCCCTAACCGATTCAAGATATTCAAGAACGAAAACCCTAATTAAATCCTAAACCCCTAGTCTGTTTGATTTGGTGTTAAGAAATGGGTTGTCTACAGTTCGATTTGGTGTTTAGAGGTGTTCGATTTAGGGTTTTATGTTGGTGGTGGTGATTGAGGGTGAAGATGAAGATGATGATGGCGGTGGTTGAAAATTAAGGTAGCATTGATGGGGGTGAAGATGAAGATGACAGTGTTCGTGTTTGAAGATGAAGGTGCCGGTGATGAGGGTGAATATGAAGGTGGTGGGTGAGAAAGATCTAATATTTTTAAAGGTTTTAATATTAAATTATATTTCAAAAATTCAATATGAGTTAAAGAAAATGGAAAAGAATATAGGAGAGGGGTATATTATTCATTTTAACTTGAGGGACCAAATATGGAAGCAAAACGGGACGGGAGAGACCAAACCCGTAAAAATTGTGAACCAGGGTCCAATTCCAAAATTTTAAGTAAACCACACGGACAAAAAATGTAATTAACTCCGATATATATTACTTTTTACCTGAGATAAATACTTATTGTTGGGCCCGAGCTTGGTCACAAGCTGAAGCTCGTGACGAGACTAACCGTTTATGGTTTATCAAATATATCTGACGATTAAGAGAAAAAAGTTGCTTAAAATATAGAAAAGAGACGTTGCTTAGTTTTCTGTTACCGGATCCTTTATAACATAGATACTATCTTTTTACAATGCCATAAATCACAACGAAAGGAATCCATCACAATATCTATGTTCTCATATTAGGCCTAATAGCTAAGCCATTGTTAATAGAGAGGTGATATATCCTTTTGTTAAACTTTTCTACTTATCCTTCCACTTACTAACATAAGTGTCAAAATCAATAAAAAATATAAAGAAAAACAATTAGTGAATTTCACATTTGATTTTGTGACGAGTAAAAAGATAAAATAGTAAAAGGATATAATATGCCAAACACATACATTCACTTTTTCCGGTAACCATGAATTCCATTAGACCATGTATATCCATGTTTTCTCTTAAAAGATTCCTTTGTATCAACTATTCAAATTAATAAAAACTATATTTCATCCTATTAAATCTGTTACTTCATTATTCACGTTTTCTACTTATCCATGTTTTTTGGTATCAACTATTAAATCTGTTATTTCAGCATCAACATATTAAATATTAACATGTGAAGCCACTAATTTTCTTTTCATATTTTCTCTCTAGATTTTACACATATCTTCATCTTATAAGTATGATGATGTATAGAAAGATTTAATAAGAGACAACCTCTTTTAATGATCTATTAGATTAGTCGTGTTGTGGGTTTCACTATATGTATAATAATAAACATATATTAAGTAAACAAACATTATCAACGTAATGTAGTTGAACATGGAACAAGTTAAGTGGTGTGGTCTATGATCGTTCAAGTAACCAGTATCCAAACCTAAATAAGCAAAGGGCTAAACGACAACCCCCCCCCCCCCCCTCCCCGGCCCCGGGTAGGGTCTTAGGCCACCCGCATCGGACTCGCGAGGGATATCGTGAAGGCTCCTCACGGATGTGAGGAGTATCGCCGGACTTCGTGAGAGCCGGCTCACGGTCACGCAGGTGAGTAGCATCGCGAGCGTGAGCGGAGGGATGTGAGCGTGTGCCGATTAAACTTTTGTTGTTGTTGTTGTTGTTGTTGTTGTTGTGATGTGAGACATGTGATAGATGCAGGGGTTGTGTGATGTGATGAGAAAATGGTGAGAGAATGATGTGGCTGTGATATAAACTCGAATTTAAACACAATAGTAGCAGGTTAAGATTGTATTCAATAGATTGAAATACTGAAATACAATGGAAAAAGAAAGAACAATACCAGGGAAGAACTCACTCTCTCTTAGCTAATGCTAGAGCCTCACAATACTAACAGAAAATGAATAACATGCCTACCAACGTCACTCTCCTGCTATTTATTCTAGTCTATCTCCTCTAACAGAATTACTAACCACTTTCCACATTTGCCCCTTTCTTTCTTCTAGAATAAACATGCACAATTGTAGGACGTTGGTCATTAGTCACTAACACATCAGTATTTGTATCAATACTCCCGCCTTTTAGAACAGTCTTGTCCTCAAGACTGGTAGAAGAGAACTGGTTTTGGACTGTCACCGCATCCTCCCATGTTGCTTCATCCGTTGGCTGATCCTTCCACTGAATCAACCACTGCTCTGTTGTACCAGAAGAATCATTAACCATGTGTCGAGCCAGGATAGCTACTGGGGTCAGCAAATCAGCGTCTACAAAGTCTAATTCTGGTGGTAGTGACTGGTCAACTGGAACATTTACTGCTTTCTTTAAAAGGGAGACATGAAACACCGGATGAACCTTCGAAGTGGAGGGTAAGTTCAACTTGTAAGCCACTGAACCCAACCGTTCAACAATCTGAAAAGGACAAAAAACTTAGGTGACAGCTTCTGATGAATGCGACTCACAACTGACATCTGGCGGTACGGTTTGAGCTTGACGTAGACCCACTCGTCTACTGAAAACTGGACATCCTTATGTTTCTGGTCAGCCTGATCTTTAAAGCCTCATCTAGGTCCCGTAATTCCTGCACAACAGCTTGCACCTTAATTTCTCCTGGAATAAACTGAACCACTGATGGAGGCTTTCTACCATAAACCACTTCGAAGGGAGAAACCCAGTAGAGCTATGAAAAGTAGTGTTGTACCAAAACTCCGCCTACGGAAGCCAAACCGCCCAAGTCCGGGGATGATATGTTGCAAAACAGCGTAAATACATCTCGAGACAACGATTTAAAACTTCTGTCTGACCATCCGTTTCAGGATGATACGCAGAGCTCATGTTCAATTTTGTTCCCTGAGCACGAAAAATTTCCTGCCAAAATTTGCTAACAAACAGAGGATCACGATCGCTAATAATGGACTTGGGAATGCCATGATGTCGCACAACCTCTTTAATAAAAACATCAGCAACCGTTTTGGCTGTGTAAGGATGTTTAAGTAGAATAAAATGACTATACTTTGATAATCGGTCAACCACCACTAACACAGCATCAAAACCTTTGGATTTGGGTAATTCCACAATGAATCCATTGAAATATGTTCCCACACCACCTCGGGAATGTCCAAGGGCTGTAAAAGACCATCAGGAACAATCGTGCTCGATTTACATCGTTGGCAAACATCACATTCTGCCACAAACCTTTTGACATCTTTGGACATACCTGGAAAATACAGATTGGCTGCCAAACGATGGTACGTACGATAAAAACCCGAGTGCCCACCCGAAGCTGAGCTATGAAACTCGCGTAGCAAAGCAGGAATAAAAGTGGAAGTACGAGGAATTACCAAGCGATCTTTTATAATACAGAATTCCATGGTGCAATGAGTAACCTGAGGGCACCTTATCATTCGAGAGACAAGCTTGCATAAGAGATTGGACCCAAGAATCAGCCTTGGCCTCTTCCACCAACTGAGCTCCTTGCAACCAAAGAGGAGTGGACACGAGAACTGTTAATGCCCCG
The DNA here is from genome assembly GCA_947179395.2 of Pulicaria dysenterica. NCBI lineage: Eukaryota > Viridiplantae > Streptophyta > Magnoliopsida > Asterales > Asteraceae > Pulicaria > Pulicaria dysenterica. Next base: position 100,547,829 of record OX359289.1, read on the forward strand.
AAATCTGCCCTTCGAGATAAAGCATCAGTAGCACGATTTTCCCTTCCGGGCTTATAAACAATCTCAAAATCATAGCCAAGCAACTTAGCAACCCAATTTTGTTGAGCTGGAGTGGTAATACGTTGTTGCAATAAAAAATTTAAACTTTTCTGATCGTTATGAACAAGAAAAGTAGTCCCCAGCAGATAAGAGCGCCAGTGCTGGACAGCCAATACCAATTTCTCGCTCGTATGCTGATTTAGCAAGGTTCCGCTACTTAACGCTTTACTATAATAAGCAATCAGGTTCCCTTGCTGCATTAACACAACACCAAGACCCCTTCCCGATGCATCACATTCTATGAAAAAAGGAAGAGAAAAATTTGGAAGAGCCAATACAGGAGCAGAAATAAGGGCCTGTTTGAGGGCTTCAAAGGCCACTTGTGCTTCATCATTCCATTTAAAAGCATCTTTTTTGGTGAGGTCAGTCAACGGCCTAGCAATGCTCCCATAATGCTTTACAAACTTTTGATAGTATCCGGTGAGACCTAAAAACCCGCGTAATTCTTTGAGCTGTTTAGGAACTGGCCAATCCATTACTGCTGAAGTCTTGCTTGGGTCCATAGAAACCCCATTACCAGAAATAATATGACCCAGATAATCAATCACCATTTGACCAAACGAGCACTTTTTCTGATTAACACGAAACTGGTTAGCGATCAGCACCTCCAAAACCCGTTGCAAGTCCTTCAAATGAGCAGACCAGCTAGAACTATAAACCAAGATATCGTCGAAAAAAAAGACCACGGTTTTGCGTAATAATGGCCGAAAAATGTCATTCATGACAGCTTGGAAAGTGGATGGGGCATTCATAAGACCAAAAGGTATTACCAAGTACTCGTAATGCCCATCGTGAGTACGGAACGCTGTTTTCTCGATACTACAAGGGTGAACACGAATCTGATTATAACCCGATTTGAGATCGAGTTTAGAGAAAAATTGAGCCTCATGTAATTCATCCAAGAGTTCTTCGACCATGGGAATAGGGAATTTGTCGGGGACCGTTGCTTTATTAAGAGCCCTATAGTCGACACACATTCTCCACGATTGGTCTTTTTTACGAACTACTAATATAGGGCTCGAAAAAGCACTCTTGTTGGGTCGTATCATACCAATAGAGAGTAACTCCTTCACTTGTTTCACAATTTCAGCTTTTTGAATATGTGGATAGCGATAGGGGCTTACACACACTGTTTCAGAAGGTTGTTTAAGCACGATGGTATGATCATGAGATCGAATGGGTGGAAGACCAATTATTTCATCAAAAACCGAACTGCAATTGCCCAAAACCCCTTGTAAATCCTCCTGTTGAGAGCTAGATAACTCCCTGGACCCATCAATACTGAAAGAAGAGAAAGAAGCCTGCATAAAGTGGGCAGAATCTGCACAAGACAACCATTGCTGGAAGGCAACTTGGTGTTGCGATGAAGTCGTAATCCCCTGCAGTGTTACCCAGTCCCCATTATACAGAAAACGCATCCAAGAATCCTGCCAGTTGTGGATGACTTCCCCTAACGACTTCAACCACTCAACCCCCAAAACCATATCCAAATTAACAGTATAAAAAACAACGCATTAAGTTGAAAGTCACAAGTGCCCAAAGAAATTTTAAGATTAAAGCACTGTTCAGTAATCAACACCTTATACCCGTCCCCTAATTGAATACGAATACCTTCAAAAGTAGAAATAGGCAGACCCAGTGAGAGAACCAGCTTTCGAGAGACGAAATTTTGTGTTGCACCGCTGTCTACCAGATGTATCACAGGAATATGGACCAAAAACCCTTCCAATTTCATAGTAGGACCACCCGATTGAGACACCTGAGCACCAAAAAATTCCAATATAGTACACATGCCTTGAGCAATCTCCTGCGAATCCAACTCCTCAGTAGGAGGAAGTTCTTCGACGTGGTACTGAGTGCCTATATCCTCTTCTAACTCGGCATCCCCTAACACCAATATACGTAATTGGCCCTCTGGACATTTGTGCGCAGGTCCATAAGTTTGACCATATCGAAAACAGAGTCCCTTCTTGTGACGCTCTTCCCATTCCGTACGTGTCAGGGAACGAGGTCCTCGATCACGAGGGGCAGTGTGGAACGACTCTGGAGACGAAGGACCTGATGATCGATTAGGGTAAAGAGGCCGAGTTGGCTCAGAACGTCCAAGCCCAACCAACTTAGGCGATACAGGCCCACGTGAATCAGACCGGCCCAAACTTCGATCCATTGGTAATGGACCACCAGATCCATTAGGTTGGTAACGGAAAAGGTATTGCGATACCTCTCCCGACGACGGACATATCATCTCTTCTACATCCTTCGCGAGATACATTGCGTCCAATGGAGAAGAAGGACGATGCCATCGTACCCACCGTTTGACCTCTTCTCGCAATCCAGCCACGAAATACCCTAACGCTTGAGATTCCGGTAAACGGGGAACCAACGAAAGCAGATACTCAAAGTCGTCGATGTAGTCGTGAATGGAGGAAGTTTGCTTGATCGTGGCTAGTTGTTCATACGGGTTTTGAATCTCCAGGCCACTGAAACGTTGAAGCAGCTCCAACTGAAATTGTTCCTAGGTGAGAGAGTCATGAACCTGCAACAAAATCGTAAACCAATGTTGGGCAACGCCAGTCATACTCACCTGGGCTAATCGAATGCGTAAATGGCGAGGAGTTTTATTAATATCAAAGTATAACTTAGCTTTTTGGATCCAACCCTGAGGATCGAAACCAGTAAACTCTGGTAATTTGACCTTCTTGACAGCCCATGGGAGGCCATCAGAGGGACGCTATGGTGGTGGTTCGTCGTCAGCAGAGCGGTCATCATCACCACCGCCCTCTGGTGGTTGCTGGAAACGACCCGACTGTTTCATCCAACCGAGCATAACCTTGCGAAATTCAGCTGATTCCTCCTTATCGGACTCCAAGGACTGAATCGAGAGTTTGATTGCAGCGACATCAGCCTGCAATCGGTGGATGTGTTCTTCACTCTGCTCAATACGATTCTGAACAGAACGAGTCTCCATTGAAGAGAACACTGACAATCACGGCAGGTCGGACCAATGATAGAAACTCGAATTTAAACACAGTAGTAGCAGGAGAAGATTGTATTCAATAGATTGAAATACTGAAATACAATGGAAAAAGAAAGAACAATACCAGGGAAGAACTCCCTCTCTCTTAGCTAATGCTAGAGCCTCACAATACTAACAGAAAATGAATAACATGCCTACCAACGTCACTCTCCTGTTATTTATTCTAGTTTCTCTCCTCTAACAGAATTACTAGCCACTTTCCACATTTGCCCCTTTCTTTCTTCTAGAATAAACATGCACAATTGTAGGACGTTGGTCATTAGTCACTAACACATCAGTATTTGTATCAGGTTGTGTGAAGGGTGTGATTGATGCAGATGGTCTTAGGGGTAATGTCATAGGTGGCGGTGCCACTCAAGTGGAAGGACCCCCTTACTAAGGCTCTAGGCAATATTGCGAAAGCTAAAGCTAAGTGTCGATGCTAAAACTGATTACTTATATTGCTAAAGCTGATCTTATGCTACTAAAGCTATGTTTTAAAATTGATTCAATGCTCATATGTTTAGCTGCTAATTTCATTTGTTCAACATGTACTAAAGTTGTTAATACTTTTACATAACTTTTACCGAGACCACTAGTTATACCTTTTTTTCCCATTTCCTTTACCTAATGTAATATCAACGCCATATCATTCTTTTTCCATTTTCTCCTCCTTACCCAAATTAAGTGTTATACCTTTTCTTCAAACTCTCCCCAATTTTTTATCATTTTTATATTAAAAAATACATGTGTTTGTGTGTGATAGGTTGAAAGGGGAGTGGGGGTGGGGGGTGGGGCTGCTTCTCCATCCAGTAAACATCGAGCTTGAAAACCCGAAATAGTTACCCGCTTCTCCTACCCGAAGAACAAGTTTTGGTGTGCCTTGGCCTACCCAAGGTTACTCGATGTCATCGAGTAACGTATAACGTTTGGCCTAATGATATTTATCTATTATATAACTGTTCAAAGTTAGTTATATACGTGTAATTTCTCTTAGACGTTTATATATAAAAGAAACCAATATATATTTATGACAAGTTACTACACAAAAGATAAATGAGTTATCCCTAATCAATATTTCTAAATCTCATATAAGAGACGAATAATTCATGTGGAAAAGTGACATATACACGATGTAGATATCATCCCCTAACAAAAAAAATTACGTAGGACAAATTCAAGGTAAAACAGTGTACATGTGTGTCACACAAATAGACCAAATAGCTTTTTGTTTTTTTAATTCTAGTAAAAGGAATGATCGTTTTTCGGTACTTTTCACTATCCTGGTATGTCAGTTTGTATTTCCACTACTCAATCATAGTATCGTCATTTTCTTATAGACCAAATTTAGGAGCCTTCATATATATTACACAATCAACCATTAAAAAATTGAAGGAAAAAAAAACAAAAATCAGAAAAAGCAATGCACCATACATCTTCCTCACGTCCTCCCTACCACCCCTATCATGCACTCCTTTCACAGTTTCACTCTTATTTTTTTTTAATGATAAACACATCCACCCATTTAAAAATACAAATTATTTTGACACCAAACAACGTGGATACAAAGATACTCTTGTCTTTGACCATTAGAAATGTCTTTTTACAAAAAATGAATATAAACATAACCAGATACATACTTAGAAAAATGAATTATAAAGTAACACACATATATATACAGGTTATGTATAGAACCCTCCTTAAATATATAATCTAAAAAACCATCCTGGTAATGACACGTGACACTTTGATTAAGGGCAAAATTGGAAAATAACAAAAAAAGAAAAAATCAACTTTATAAATTAAAAAAAACCTCACTCAACTTTAAATGATCATAACTTATTCGTTTTTAAGAATTTTTGCAATAAAAAGTATATCGTTAAATTCAGTTTTTCGTCCTTTTTCAAACAAGATCAGACTTGATATATTTCTGAAACTTTTTTTGAAATGCAAAGTTTGCATTTTGAGTTGGGTTCATTCTATATGCAAAATGCAAAAAACAAAAAACGCAAAATATAAACATGCAGGTCATCTAGATGCTTCCAAAATGCAAAAATTATGAAAATGTAAAATACAAATCCAACATGATTCAGTGAAAATGCAGTCTAAAATGCAAAATTACACGTTCAAACTCAAAATGTAAAATCCGTACAAAACACTACATACTGCCCAAAATGCAAACAAAAATTTCATGTTCAAATAAAATTTAGAAAAATATGGGAAGAGTGATCTTGTTTGAAAGAGGATTAAAAAGCTAAAAGATTGGTATAATTTTTTTTGTTTAAATTCACAAAACTTAAAAAGTTATGACAATTTAAGTTTTTGGGGTTTTTTTAAAAAAAATCGTGGGTTGTTGGAGGGGGGATTTTCCATGTTTGTCCTTTTCTTCCTATATTAATACATCATAATTACAGTTTTGCCATCGTTAAATCTCATCCATTAATTTTGATGATCCAATTGTCCAGATTGGTTCTTTAGGTTCTTTGTTTAACACATGGTTCTTTATTGATCCAATATATATATATATATATATATATATATATATATATATATATATATATATATATATATATGTAAAAGTTCAAACGGGAACTGTTTTTAACGCTAATAATGACCCATTAATAGGGATATTTTGGTAATTTATATACTTACTCAACCGTGAATTGCGTCCGGGTGAGTCGCTATCAATTTGTGAGACTTGATTTTCCCGAAATGACATTCATTAGTGCGTTGTTAATGAGCCATTAATGAAACATTAATAAGCCGTCAAAAAAATTTAATCATTAATTAATTTTAATTAAGGATTAAAATTGGTTCCCGTAACTCGCTAACTCGTATGAAATACAAAGAAAAATTATCGTTTAAACCCGGCCATATATATGCGTGTGAGAGATCATAAATGTTGGATTGTTGGTTAAATGAGTGATATATAAATGGTCCCGTTTCTTGAGATCGGATGGGTGAGTAAGAGTGCTTTAAGAGGTGCCTTAATTAAAATCAGCTGGACGGAAACGTAGGAGTTAGGACCACCCCATCTTATGTTCATTTAATTTCTTCCAGAGCTACAATATTCTTAGTTAAGTTCAAACTAAATATTAGTTAATTACATAGTAGTTTGTATGTTATTTGATATATATAGGGGAGAGTTCATGTGAGAACCGTTGTTAGTGCGAGAACCGCGAGAACCAATCTCAGCCGTTCCTTGGATATGGGAAGTATCATGGATGGAGAGCGTGAAGGGATAGGGTGTGGCAGGGTGCATGTGAGGAATTCATGGGTGAGCAATGACATTGAAAGAGGGGGAATTGGACGGCTTAGATTGGTTCTCGCGGTTCTCGCGCTAACAACGGTTCTCGCATGAACTTTTGTCTATATATATATATATATATATATATATATATATATATATATATAATATTCAAATGAGAAATGTTTTTCGTACGAGAACTGCTAGAACCAATTTTAACCGTTAATTTGATAAGTGAAATTCATGGATGTAGAGCGTGGGGCGGATCAAGTGTGACAGAGTGCATGTGAGGAATTCATGGGTGGGTGATGACATTAAAGGAAGGGGAATTGGACGGCTCATTTTGAATCTCACAGTTCTCGTACGAAATACAATTCTCGTTTGAACTTTTGCTATATATATGTGTGTGTGTGTGTGTTTGTGTATATGAGGTTATATATAAAACCTAAAGAACCATTCTAGTAATGACATGTGACATTATGATTATGGGTAAAACCGAAAAATAAAGAAAAAAAAAAAAACAAAACCCCACGTGCCTCCTCCATACCATCTCCAGGAAACCTTTTTTTTAACTTCCTAAACTTTAAATGATCATAATTTATTCGTTTTTAAGAATTTTAGCAAAAAAATTTATATTATTATATTTAGTTTTTTGCCCTCTTTCAAACATGACTAGACTTGATATATTTTTAAATCTTTTTTTTTAAATACAAAAAAGTTTACATTTTTATCTGAGTATCATTTCAAAATTTGCATTTTCAAAGTCCGCATTTTTAAAATTTGCAATTTCATCTGATTTTTCATTTCAAAATTTGCATTTACATCAGGATTTCATATCAAAATTTGTATTTTCATCTGGGTTTTTATTATAAAATTTGCATTTTAAAAAAAATTAGAAATATATATGAAGAGTGATCTTGATTGAAAGATGATTAAAAGCTAGAAGATTGGTATAATTTCTTTGCTTAAATTCCCAAAAATTAAATAGTTATGACAATTTAAAATTTTGAGTGGTAAATTTTTTTTTAAGTTGAAAGGGGGGGAAAATGTGTCGTGGGTTTGGGAGGGGTATTTTCTATGTTTGCTCCTCACACATTCAATTATCATATATAATTTCTATATAATTACAAAATTATCATATTCAAATCTCATCCATTAACTTTGATGATCTAATGGTTTAGATTTGTTCTTTATGTAAGGTATGGTTCTTTATTGATAATATATATATATATATATATATATATATATATATATATATATAGGCAGGATCAAATAAGAACACTTTTTAATTGAAGAGAGATTTTCCATTTAAATATAAATCCCAAATACATCAAAAGGGTATTTTAGGTATATATTTATTATAATCTTTTCTGTTACATAAAAACAATTAAAACACCCCCACCTTTCCGTTTGACTGGATCGAATACATTTTTTTCTATTTTTATTTTTATCTTTTTTTTCCACTTATACGATTTGTCACTGAGAAGTAACAATTTATCTTTTCTTTTTCAAATTCAAATATATTTTTCCACCCTATGATGTAATATTGTGGCATCTGTTATAGATGTAATAATATTTATGATATAATGCAATCTCATTCTTTTTTTTTTGAACTCCAATCTCATTCACATATACCAAAATATACACATTTATTTTTGAATTAATTTCTTATTTTTTCTTAATGTATCTCTACTTTATAATGACACGATCTAATCCAATTTAAGTTTTAAGTTTAGCGCAATTGCTTTTGATGTTCGAGTGTGTTTGTTTCATGGTTTACTTTGCATCTATTTTCATAGTTGATTGCATCTTGGTTTTTGTTTAAAATGGTTGTTTGCATATGATCTTCTGCATCTTCTTTCACTTTTTCTAAATCTTAGGAATTTGCATCTATGGATACAGACGATTTGCATCTAGCATTTGATTTACGAATTTTTCAAAAAATATATCGAAATTGATATCATATTAAAGAGAATCAAAAGATGAATTTAATAATGTAATTTTTTTAAATTAATTTTCATTATTGTGAAAGGTATATAGTTTTTAAATATCAATTGGTATAAAAAAGAGAAGTTTTAAGGAGTAAAAATAGGAATTTTTTTAAGCTTTCAATCTTACCCTTATGTGTTAATAAATATGATTGGCTCATATTAGTTCTCACCATTCTCCGCTTAAGAGGTGTTCTCCCTCGATCGCTCCTATATATATATATATATATATATAGGGGAGGGTTCATGCGAGAATTGTTGTTTGTGCGAGAACCAATCTCAGCCGTTCCTTGGATATGGGAAGTATCATGGATGGAGAGCGTGGAGGGATAGAGTGTGGCATGGTGCATGTGAGGAATTCATGGGTGGGCAATGACATTGAAGGAGGGGGAATTGGATGGCTTAGATTGGTTCTCGCGGTTCTCGCGCTAACAACGGTTCTCGCATGAACTTTTGTCTATATATATATATATATATATATATATATATACTAGCTTAAAACTTATAGGCGTAGGGTAGGCAATTACATATGAAGAAATTGTGAAGAAATTGGGAGAAGAAGGAGAAGTAGAATAATTAGAAATAAAGAGAAGAGTTAGATGCATTACATCTCTGGTTTTTTATAATACAAATGTTACTCTCCTTCCTTTTCTGTTACCAACATCCGAACTAATTTCTTCCAGTGAGTTAAGATCGCTAGTAAAAGCCCCACATTGACCGTTAACAACTATTAATTAAATTAACATGAATGAATGAATGAACAAATTTCAAATATTTAGAATAAGACACACATTCAACAAATATTGCATATGAGACTAGTTCATGCACCCGACAAATCCTTGCTTTTTTTTCAAGTAAAGACATGTTCAAAACTATTGCATGTAGACAAGTTGTTGCATACAAATAAGAGTAATGCATATGTTTTGAACCAGTTACACAAAAAAGACCTTTTCATACGAATTAAGTTGTATTCATATATTCAAAAGTAATGCATACAATCAAAAGTGATGCACATGAATTGTGTGGAAAGCTCCCTTATGGACCATAAAACGGTCTATTTGACTTGAGAAATGTCAAACAAAATTCTCCAGAACTTGACGTTGCGTGGTGCGTTTTAGATGGAGTGCAATGTGCTTTCATATTATCTGTCTTTCCAAACTTTTATATTTCACTCCCAATTCTGACCAAACTCTTCAAATGACTTCATTTGAGCTACAAAGTGAATATAAACAAATAGCAAGTTTTACCGGCTTAGGTTGGAACTGGTTGCATACGGGTATAATGATCCCATTTGATGTCGTTGGCTGATCACTACAAGAAATCTGGGCAATAGGGGCGACACCAATAGGGGCGACATAGGGCAATAGGGGCAACACACAGTTATGTCGCGCCTATTGCTCTTTGTCGCCGCCCCTATTAGTGTCGCGCCTATTGCTAATTAACAAAACCCGGCAAATTTTCCCCCCTGTTTTTTCGTTGTCGCCCCTAAAGGGTTATCGCCCCTATTGGGTCGCACCTAATACCTTCAAACATAAAACCCACCATTAGAAGCCCAAATTGATCCGTCAAACACAAAACCCTCACGCCGATCGGGTACTCCCTCCATCTCGCGCCGATTTCGCCCTGTTGCCCATCGCCTACGCTGTCTCCGCCGCCGCCGGAGCTTCCGTCGCTTCCACCACCGCCTCCCCTGCCTCCTCTCTCTCGTCAGCCTCCCTTGCGTCTGCTTCCACTGCCTCTGCTGCCGCCGAATTGAAGCTTCTTTTTTCGTGAGGTAATTTTCTAAATCTGAAAGTTAAGTGTTTCTTTGGTGTATTTGAACTAGGTTTTGTTTGCAATTGCGTGTTTGTTGCAAATGTGTGTGTTTCTTAGTATGTGTGTGTGTGCAGTGTGTGTTCATATGTGTGTGTGTGTGTTTCAGCGTATGTGTGTGGGTGTTCGTGTGTGTGTGCTTCCAATGTGTGTGTTTGTGTGTTCTAGTATGTGTGTGCTTCCAGTGTGTGTGTGTGCAGTGTGTGTCATCATCATCATCATATTTCTCCTTGGACTCCTGGAAACCCACTAACAAATGAAAGTATAAAAAATGAAAAACCATTAAAGCAATTCTTGTATATGAAGATTATGTTTGTCCCTTGAGTGGAATTGATTACACTGTTGGTGTTATTAAGGTAATTATACACATACTTAACACTTATGATTATGTGTAATTGATGTTCTTCAAGTTATATATTGAATGTTTCTGTACTGTGATTTAGGTTGCCTTTTTGATAGTCAGTTTTGACTGGTTATTAAGAAGTCAAACTTTATCTTCATATAGAACATGGGTTATGCTATAGGCTAATAATTGTTTTGGCTTATTTATGGTTTTTGTATTGCCTCATTTGAATTATGATTGATACTATTGCAAATAATAATACTTGTAACTTGTAAGGAACTAGGCAGAGCCAGAAAATTAGAATACCCGCCCGAAATTAATTTAGAAATTAGTTTCGGGATGTTCCCGTTTTGGGACTGCTCTTTGAATATTTTATCTCTTTTAGGATGTGAATGCGTATTACATAATTATTTGTTTAAGAAAGATTCGGTTGCCATTTCTTCTTTGCCTTTCGGGTATGTATTTATATATATATACTTGGGGGCTAAGGGGAAATGCTGCTGAATTTTTCATAAACAACCAATCGTGTAGTATAATTCACATAAGAGGTAAGGTATTCAAAAAGTGGGTTTAGAAGCCGACCCTTGTGAATACTCTATCAATTGTCCTTTTATTTTCACATCAAGGGTGTAGATTTTGTTATTGACTTTTAGCTCTTGTAGAGTAAACACTAAACCTTAACTAATATTTCAGTTTCATCATGCCTATTGATAAAACCTGGACTGCTATAGAAAATCGTAACTCTTCTGAGTTCTGCGAAGGACTTGTGTCTTTTGTCGAGAGATCTGAAGCATACGTCGACAGTAGAGGTTTAATCAGATGCCCATGTCGTAAATGTGTAAATAGTAGTTTTGTAGAAATTTCCTTAATGAAAGCTCATATAGAAAGATTTGGTTTCTCTCGGCGTTATATTACGTGGGTCTATCACGTCGAAACTAGAACTCCTCCGGTTGTAGATGATGTAGCTCCAAGAAATGAGATGGCTGGCGTTATCGACGATGTTATGGGGGAGTTGAGGGAAAACGATTCCAACCATTTGGCACAGTATTGGACGATCACAAGATGGTACCATGCGTCACCCCGTTGATGGATCTTCTTGGAAAGAATTTGATATAAAGTGCCATAACTTCTCGAGGGAACCTCGAAACGTTCGCCTAGGGCTTGCAGCTGACGGTTTTAATCCATTTGGTAACATGAGCTCGGCATACAGCACGTGGCCAGTTGTACTCACCACATATAATCTACCACCATGGCTATGTATGAAAGAGTCCTCTTTCATGTTGTCCTTGTTGATTCCGGGCCCTAAATCACCTGGGAAAGACATGGATGTATTTCTTAGGCCGTTAGTGGAAGAGCTTAAACAGTTGTGGCACACAGGCGTGCGTACTAAAGACGCGGCGACAAACAAATTCTTCAATATGAAAGTAGCGTTGCTATGGACAATAAATGACTTTCCAGCCCGTAGTAGCCTATCAGGTTGGAGCGGACAAGGGTACAAAGCATGCCCGACTTGTAATGAAGACACTCCTTCATGTCGTGTAACAAACAAGATTGCATATGTTGGTCATCGCCGATTCTTAGATCCTAATGATCCATGAAGAACGAGTTTGGAATTCAACGGGCACCATGAGACAAGGGCTGCTCCGAGACAATTTAGTAACGAAGATATAAAGGCTCAACTAGACCGTTTACCGGCTCTGATGGGTTATAATTGCTATGTATGGGTTATATTCACTTCTGATTGGACATAATTGGTAAATATGGGTTATATACACTTGTAACGGTTCATAATTGCTATGTATGGGTTATATTCATTTCTAATGGGTCATAATTGGTAAATATGGGTTATATACACTTGTAACAGGTCATATTTGCTATATATGGGTTATATTCACTCTTAATGGGTCATAATTGGTAAATATGAGTTATATACACTTGTAACGGGTCATAATTGTTATGTATGGGTTATATTCACTTCTAATGGGTCATAATTGGTAAATATGGGTTATATACACTTGTAACGGGTCATATTTGTTATGTGTGGGTTATACACACTTGTAACGGGTCATATTTGCTATGTATGGGTTATATTCACTTCTAATGGGTTATATACTATGTATTGGTTATTAGTTATTTGATTTTAGAGCTTTCATTGATAAAGATATATATGAACTTCTATATTGTTGTTGATTAAGTTACAGGCTATGTCTTTTACTTTGTATGAGATCATAGTTCAAATTTAGATTGGAAGATCCTACTCAAAATTCCTAGTCTTTTACTTTGTATTGTTATTTTTTATTTTGTAGCCGGAGAATATTGAAGCTATTCTTAACAATCCGGCGTTTACAGCGAAAATCTTGGAGATATTCCAATCGATGCAACATCAAAGTGATAGTGGGTCGGAGAATGCTGAAAATGAGGATGCCGATAACAATGAGGAACCGTAGTTTATGTTAGATAAATTAGACTTTTTTTTATGTGTGATCGAAACTAGCTACTCAAAACAACTAACGGATCTTTTGGAATTTAATTTGTATTATGACTATTTGGGTCGTTTTATAATATATGCAGGTTTATTATATATTTCTGGTTATAGCAGCTATTTATAACAATAAACAACAATTATAAACAACATTTATTTCAAATAAATGTTTTTTTTAAACACCAATAGCAGCGACATCAATAGGGGCGACATTGGGGTAATAGGGGCGACATCAATAGGGGCGACACCTTTAGGCGCGGCAAGCTAGACAACAGCGACGAAGCAATAGAGGCGACTCTTTAGGGGCGACCTGTCGCGCCTAATACCTTTAGGGGCGACTTCTTGAGGTATTAGGGGCGACATTTTCCGCGCCTAATACTCTTTTTCCTTGTAGTGGATGTGGATGTGAGGAGGTGGTGATGCTATGCTGCTGCCCCGCTATGGCATTCCGTTGCTGTCTTGTTATTCTTGTTACTCTTGTGCTGTCTCATCTATGTATTTCTGTCCTTGGCATAGTTTTATGTCAGCCTCATTGATGTTGTAGCTTGGATATGATAGATTGTTTGCTTGTACGGAGGTAGTTGTGTAACTGAGGAAAACACACTATGTATTCTTGGGTTGATTAATATAATGTACGCGGTTCAAAAAAAAAAAAAAAAAAAACAAATAGCAAGTTTTTGAGCATAACACCTTTATTATTTTATGTATAAAGTGTAGTTTTGAATGCAATACATTTTTACCTTAAAATTAAACATTTTTGTACATGTGTCCGCCAAGGTAAGCATTGTACGCATCTTAATAGTTTGTAAACTACATTAATGTTTTACTCACTCTTGCCTCACCCTCTAAACCATCGGTCTATGCATATGAGTATAAAATGAATCGCATATAATTTCTAACGAAGTAATGCCACAACCGTACTTTTTTCATAAACATGTCATAACTTTGATTACTGGAATACACATCCATACATGTTTTTTTACTATTTGAGGTTTCATGGACCTTCACTACTCTATTCCAGTATATTTTCTAAGTGACATATCACTTAGGTAATCTAGGAAAATGTGGCCCATGTAATCAAATAAGGGTTTTCGGTTCTTCTTAATTTGATTTAGCATTGCATCCTTTAAGACATTTATGTTCTTAACAATCATCTGTTGGTTTCTAAAATATTTTCTCTAAATGAGTTACATAATTTCATATTTTTATTGGTACATGTTAAGGTTAATCCTTAGACGTGTTTATATGTTTTCACTTAAAAAGGTTATTGCATTCATTTAGATTCTTACCCATATTAGAAACTCTTATTTTGACCCATTTAGAATATGAATTGGAATTGGATTTAATACCAGAGAGTCATTAATCCTCACAATCTCTTGCTAACTATTATTTACAAAGCAAGTTAACAATCTTTAAAGCCAAGAACATGTGAATTTGCAATTAACTAAGCATAAAAAAAGGCAAATCTAGTCTCAAATTCAAACTGTCCTATTGAATACAAGACAATTAGCCTATAAAGAGGCTAAGATACATAAACAACATGATGTAGCCTCCGAACTTCAATTTGCTGGTAATAAATTTTGACAAAGAATCTGACGTCTCGGTTTAATCATCTATTATATTATGCCTTTGGCTGTCTAAAATCGCCGCCTTATGCCTCTAGTACAAAACCCTACTTACCAAGGGTGAGATATTTTGAATTAATTAGTCAAAATCGCATTAAAATTTTGTTTACCCACTTTGGCATAGTTATGAAACTCATTTAAGACATAAGCAACATTAGGGCAAACATCAATATCATCATTGGTTTTGGCACATACATGCTTTATTAAAATATGTGTTGGAGGTGTTGTGTGTGGTGCTTTGCAAAGGCATAAGGTTCCTATATTATGTTGTTTGGTTCTTTACCTTCACATTTGGATAATGAAACATAGGCAAGCTTGACCAAGATGAGGTGTAGTAGAGAGTAGGAGCACTAATACCTATACTACCATGCCAACCGATGAAGATCTTCGCACGACGGTTAAACCACTTAAAGCAAGAGGTTTGTGACCTAGGCAAGGAATTTAGGAACCACATAGGGGAGTTTGGGAACAACCTAGAGCCTTATGACTTCATCTCTCCGACCTATCAACAATACTTCCTACACCATAGTAATCGATACCTCTATCCATAACTAACCTCTATGCAGCCATACATTTAAGACTCAACCATGGAGTCACCGTTAATGACGAGGATTAGCAGCCTCTATCATTTTCTCTAGACTTGTACACCACCATCACCGTATCATCGTCAGCACTTTGAGATATTGTGATCATCATCCTCTGGAATTTTTCATTTTTTAAGAGTTTGAACCATTTTAAATTTCATGCATGTGATGTGTGGACAGTTTCCCTCTATTTGTTTATAGTAAATTAGGATGATTTTATGTTTATTTGTGATTATGATCTCTTATAATGGTAAGATTGCATTTTTAATTCCTGTGATGAGTCCAATTATGGATTTGATCGATGTGGTTTATATTTTATGGTTTGGCCTTCTCGACTCGAACTATTTGCATATTTGTCCCTGATACACTTAAAAAGATGAAAAATGCGCTTACCCTAATTTTTTAATCATTTTTCTTAATTTCCTTGCACTTCCATTTGTTTTCTTACTTAATGTAATTTTATTTCCCTTTGCTTCATCTTGCAAACATGGGTATGTGAGACATCTTGTTCATATTGCAAACCCATATATGCAAAACCAACACATATGTGAATTATCTTATTCATCCTAGTCTTGTTCTTTTTAACAAGTATATGATTAAAACAAAATATTGCATGCCCAAAAACAAATCTGTGATAAATACACAAATTACGAGCCAATCTAATCACTTTATTTACATTCGATGAAATCAACAATCGGTGATTCAAATACATTTAGCAAACCTAATAATTGATGTGAATCAAACACAGATTTTGCAAACCGAACAAGAATATATACATCTTAAATTAGAAAGATATGATCGACACTAGAAAGTGGCAGCTCGATATAGGGCCAAAAGAAACACACAAAAACCGATTTACAGATATTAGACGAGTACGTGGTTGCAACATTCGACAGGGACTCTTGCGACGGAAGCTGGCAATCAGGCAATGGACAAAAGAAGTAGAAACCGACATTGGCATCAGTAGTACGTGGTAGCCAATGGTAGTCTCTTCTCTTGCTAGTCTATAGAAGGAAAATGAAGAAATTTTGAATTGAGGAATTTGTACATTCCGACTAGACTATATAATGTATAAAATTTAACAAAGTGATTAAAAATAAGAGTAAGTGTATTTTTGTCTTTTTATATATACCAGAAGTTAAAAATAAAAAAAATTAGGGTCAAAAGACACTGACCTTATATAAATATAAATAAATTAAATCAGTAGTTCTACAAAAAACCTAGAAACCTACCAAAATATTATTTGTTCTAATGTTAATAACTTACAAATAAAATCCAAATCCAAACACCCTCTTAAATCTTAATAGACTATAGTCACAGCTAGCCACACTTTTTTAATATTGTTCCACGTAAAAGAGTTAATTGCACC
The DNA here is from genome assembly GCA_947179395.2 of Pulicaria dysenterica. NCBI lineage: Eukaryota > Viridiplantae > Streptophyta > Magnoliopsida > Asterales > Asteraceae > Pulicaria > Pulicaria dysenterica. The sequence goes on from OX359289.1 coordinate 100,564,394, forward strand.
AATGGTCCTTTAACTATCCAAAAGTTGCGGATTTAGTCCTTTTTTTCAAAAATTTGCAAGGATAGTCCTTAAACTGCCCAAAAATTGCATATATGGTCCTTTTTAACGTTTTCCGTTAATGGGGTCCGTTAAATCAGAGGTATTAAGGTCTTTTTTCCATTTTTGTAATTTTTAATTAGTTTTAAATATTTATTTTTTAAAAATAAAGTTAAATACACAAATACCAATATACATCTCTATCTCTTTCTCTTTCTTCCTACACACACAAGTACACCCTCTCTCTCTCTCTCTCTCTCTCTCTCTCTCTCTCTCTCTCTCTTCCCAAACATGTTCTTCATAAAAAACAAACACCAACCACTGCCACCACCTAACTCTGGCGCTGCCACCACCCAACTCCGGCGTGTCACCACCGCCAACGCTGCCATCACCGCCACCGGAATCCGCAGCTGCCATCACCAAAAAACCCACCACTACAGCACCTCCGTTACCATCACCACTACCGATGAAATCAACCCACCAAAAGCCGCCTACCACCACCAAGAAACTCTTTCTCTCTCTCTCTCTCTCTCTCTCTCTCTCTCTCATTCTTTGATCACCAACAGTAGCTGAAACCATCACCCAAAAACCCTAGATGCAAAAACCCTAGATCTGCCGTATGGAACCCACCAACAGCCGCCGTTTACCACCACTCCCGTTTGGTGACAAGCTGAAAAGCCTCGCCGGAAAACCAGAAAACCACACAACCAGATAACCTAAATATCGTCGACGTTTGCACCACCATTTGAACACTTGAAACTCTAGATCTGCACACATACACCCCGACACACACAGTAGTAGAAACCCTAAATAGCGTCGACGTTTACACGCCGACACACACAGTGGAACGATGGTTTGGTGGTTTGGTGTGGCGGCGTTTTTCAAGAACACACATACTCACTATCTCCGGCGAGGTGGTTTGGTGGTTTCATCTATTGTGATTCAAGACAGAAAACCCACACACACACTATCTCCGGCGAGGTGGTGGTCGCGGTGTTCGTGGCTAGGTGGTGGTGGTCGAGAGGTTGAATGTGGTGGTGAGTGGGAGATGGTGGGTGATATCTCCGATGATGGGTCACGGTGGTGGTTTCTTCGATGGGGAGGTAAGGAGGTGGTGGTAGGTTAGGGAGAGAGGGAGAGATAGAGAGAGAAAGAGAGAGAGAGAAAGACTGATGGTAAAGAGGGGGGGTTTAAAAATTTAATACGTTTTTATATTTAAATTAAAATTTAACGAATCTATTAATTGTTAAAAGATAAATAAAAAAAATGCTAGGGGTAAAATAGTCATTTTGGACGATTTAACGGATTCCATTAACGGAAAACGTTAAAAAGGACCATCTATGCAACTTTTGGGCAGTTTAAGGACCATCCTTGCAACTTTTTGAAAAAAAGGATTAAATCCGTAACTTTTAGATAGTTAAAGGACCATTGGTGCAATTAACTTCACGTAAAATGAAAACTTTTCATGCAATCATTACCACATAAAATGAAGTATATATATATATATATATATTATTATGTATATAATAAAATAAATATATAGAAAAATGAATTTGAGTTTCTTCTTTGATCAATCGTTTTGTCATTGATGAAGGATATTAATAAATTAAGTGGGACGAAGACTTGATTTGTTTAGAAGTCTATTTTGGATGTATTTATATCTATTTGCATTGACCCCCCCATGAACATAGCTAGCGTTTTAATGAGAGACAACGTACAGATACATTTGTTGTATGCATATTTGTGAAATGATGATGATCATCAACATACCATCATAATTATCATCATCAACGTTAGAGAGGGATACATATATGTACACATATATATATGTGTGAAATTAAGTTTCCTTTTCCTAAATTTGGTTTTCATGGCACCACCCTTTTTTGACAGTTTCTGTTTCTTTTTCTTAACCACCACCACCACCGCCATCAGCACCACCACAACCACAACCACCATCACCACCACGTACCTCAATCTCTCTCTAGAACTTTCTTATTTCCCACTTTTCTTGTCATAAAGGTGAAACTTTTAAATTTGCTTTTTGTTCTTGTTGGATTCCCACATGTTTTTCATCAGAAAGATGAGTTCTTTTTAGATCTTGATCTTGATCATGAGTTACTTTGTGACTTTAAAAGGAACAACTTTTTAAAAATTAGAACAAGATAGTCTTTTGTATACTTTTTTGGATATCCACCATCATCATACCATATTACCATCATCGTCATCGACATCATCATATAGATATATATGAACTGAAATGGCAGAAGAAGAGAAGATGATGAGAGGGAGTAATAGCTTGGTGGACAGCTCTACTGGCAATTATAATTGTTACTCCGATGATGACCATCATCATGTGAACTCATCTAACAACCTAAATATTGCTACAACCAGCTTTGAAACAAGCCCTTTAGAGGTCTTTAACTTTGAGTCACACAACTCAGTGAGTCACAACTCGGTTCTCTTCTGGAAAGGCCCTAATTCTCCTCCACCTTCTTCTTCTAAACCCATAACTGATTCAGATTTCTATCACTTTGATGATGAGTCAGCTCTTCAAAGATGTGAGTTTCCTTGTGAACCAAATGAAAGGCCAAGTCAAGGTCTCTCTCTTTCCCTCTCTTCAGCTAACCCTTCCACCATAGGATTACAGTCATTTGAGCTTGTTAGACCACAAGATCAACACCCTAATTATCCCCACCAGGGGTATTTTGGGAAATCCATGAGTAGTATGGATCATGACCAACATCATCATGAGATGATGATTTTAGATGGGTTTTTGGGGAAACCAGGTAGTAGTAGTGATGGTGATGGTGGTGGCTATAACCACCATCAAAGTGCACACTACAACCTAAGAAACTCAAGGTACTTAGTTCCAGCACAAGAACTCCTTAATGAGTTCTGTGATCTTGGATCAAAGCAAAGTGATCATTCACCAAAAGCAAAGGGGCAAGACCATGATCATGCTAGTTCTTCAAAAACCAAGTCTTTATCTTCTCTTGAGTTTATGGAATTACAAAAAAGAAAAACCAAGCTCCTCCAAATGCTAGAAGAGGTATGCATATATAAATTTCTGTATTGTTTTTGAAACTCATAAATGGTTCTTTTGGATATTTACATCACATATTTCATGCTTTAGATATACATACAATTTGGTTTGATTATATTGTTGAGAAGTATCTTTCTTTCCTCTTCTTTTTTTTTTAAATTTCTACAGATTAATTGAATTAAAGTATCCCTTAATCTTGAGTTGAAGAATATATATGATATTTTTCCCTCTGGTAAACTGATCTTAATGAGTTGCTGAAAGCCTTACCACAAATGGCCACTTGATGACAAGCTAGATGCTCCATATAATTCAAGAAACCTACATTCTTACTAACAAATTTTTTTCTTTTTGTTATTATTTTACACATTTTAGGTTCTTTTGTAAACATAAATGATAATCCATCTGATCTTAATTTTGTTTTTATTGTTTAAATTAGGTTGATAGAAGATACAAGCATTATTGTGATAAAATGAAAGCAGTTGTATCATCATTTGAAGCAGTGGCTGGTCATGGTGCTGCAAAAGTTTACTCATCCTTGGCTTCAAAGGCAATGTCAAGACATTTTAGGTGTTTGAGAGATGGGATTGTGAGCCAGATCAAGACGATGAAGGTTGCGATGGGAGAAAAAGACGTTTCTGCCCCTGGCTCGAGCCGAGGGGAGACTCCAAGACTTAGGGTTCTTGATCAAACCCTAAGGCAACAAAGGGCTTTTCAACAAATGACCATGATGGATAGCCATCCTTGGAGGCCTCAACGTGGGTTGCCCGAGCGTTCCGTTTCGGTTCTTCGTGCTTGGCTATTCGAACACTTTCTTCATCCGTAAGCCCGCCCTATAAACCACCTATTTTTTGTATTATAACTTCTTTATTTGAAAACAAAAATTATACAAAAGTTTTGGAGCTAAAACTTGATATATTGTAGTCCTCAATTATAAGTTTTGGAAAAGATAACATGGTATTTTTGGTTGTTTTCATCCACCCTCAATTTGATTCCTATATTTATTTTGTCATATTATTAGCTCTCCCATCATAAATTAATTTAATTTTCTTTTGCCCTTTGGGGCCTTCCTACTATATATTTTTTTGTGGATTTGATTCTTGTTACAACTTTCATATAGGTCCCATAAAAACATGTTTTCATATGCATCTACCTCAAGCTTCATGATCCACACAATCTTTATATGTTATTTTTGGATTATTCGAGGAAAATATAGAATTATTTATACTAAAATTAGTTTAAATCTATTGCAACAAGTTTATATATTTTCTTTAATTTAATTATTTCGCCTTATAAACATTTCAGGTACCCTAATGACGTTGATAAACACATTCTTGCACGACAAACTGGCCTCTCTAGAAGCCAGGTATGTCCATATCGATTTCTTCTTATAATATGACTACTAACAATATATAGTTAATTTATTCAAGACTTATTTCTTTGGAAAAAAAATGTATTAACGTACATAATACTCATCAGCTGAAATTTAAAACACTCTAATGAGGGTTACATATATATATATATTTCTTGAAACAACTCATTTTTTGTTATATAATTTATTCATATGTTAATCATAAACCCTAATAGTAGACATATATATACAAAAAAGTACAACAGTTTATTTGGATTCTTTTTCAACGATAAACACACACAGGTCTAATAAATCTACACCCATGTATATGTATATGTAAATATATATGTTCATAACGAGATTTGAACCCTCAACTTTATATATAGGGTTGAACACAATGAATACTACTTGATACCACTAGGTGATGGTTGTTTGTTTCTTGTGCTTATTTAATAACAAAAGAAATAAACCCTAATAGTAGATATACAAGAAGTACTTGGGCTTATTTAATAACAATAATGGTTGTAGGTATCAAATTGGTTTATTAATGCAAGGGTGAGACTATGGAAGCCCATGGTGGAGGAGATGTACATGGAAGAAACAAAAACAAACCAAGAAACAACCACCATGGAAGTAGGAACCTCAGATGGGTTCAACCCGCCAGACCCACGATCAACCGACCGAAAACCAACTGCCAACGAGCTTGTTCGAATAGATTCCGAGTGTCTTTCTTCCATCATCAACCACCCAGAAAAAATCGACCAAAACCGCACAAAATTAACCCAAGATGATCATGACTTTAACCATGGTTTTCAGAGGGCTACGAACTCATTCGGGGCGGTGGAGCTGGACTTTTCAGCCTACAACAATCCTCAAGACTTTGGTGGCGGCGGCGGCGGTAGTGGTGGAGGGGTTTCTTTAACCTTAGGGTTACAACAACATGGTGATCACGGCGTTGGTGGTGGTGGGGTGAGTTTAGCTTTCTCATCTACTTCTCAGACTTCCCTATTTTACCCTCGTGATCATATGGAAGATTGTCAAACAGCAGTCCAGTATTCTTCTCTCTTGGAAGGTGATCAAGGACAGAATTTGCCGTACAGAAACTTGATGGGTGCACAACTCCTTCATGATTTGGCTGGTTAATTAAGAATTTAAGAAAAAAAAACTATATATATAAATTAATTAGATCTAGTGTCATATATTAATATTTAAATCAAACAGAAAATACGAATTGAAGGTTATAATTTTGAATTTCTAGGCCTTTAGCTTAAGGGTTTATATATACCCAATTAATTACATTGGCTTTAGATGATTTACAGTTAAAATGAAAACGTACTTCAATGCCTAGTTAGTATATATAGTCTTTTAATCATTTCTAGTTTCAATCCCCAAGGGCATTTTAGTCATTTGCTTAGCTATATGTTGTGACCGGAAACCAGTAGTTATTGGAAAATTTCCGTTGATTTATCGCAAGAATATGCAACTTCTTTTTCATTTGAGTATCTACTTCTCGTATTTTGTGTATAAATTTTTTATTATTAGATATCACATGTCATCTTTTAGTAATTGAAAGAATAATGTAGGAATATGTACATAAGTATGAAGATACCATTTTTCGTTTATAAAAGCTATAATTAGGTATAATCATTTATGTTATTTTAATATAAAAAAAACTCAAAATATGAAATTTTTAGGAGAAAATATATTGGTTTGAGTATCTTCTTGTGTTTGAGTCAAACATAACTGATCACGTTCTCTCATAAAAATAAGATTGTCTCTTTGTAGGGTCAACCATCATGCTTGTGAAAGTACATGATTCGTTATGTTTAACAAAAACGTAAAATGATCTAACATTCTAAACCGATTATTTTTGTTGTTATTTGTAATAGAAGGAAAAAAGGGGCAAGAATACGTGAAATTAACAGGAGTCAAATCATGTGATAGCACAAGCTAACTGATCGAGGTTTATTATGTGGTTGAAGTTCACATCAAATTAAGGAATACGTTCCAATTGTTTCGGGGCATATATATGCAATTAATTAATCAAAACGAAAATAAAAAGAAATATTAATTTTGAGAATCGTTAGTCGTCTGATATTAAATTGAGCAAGAAAAATCTGTTAAGATATTAATTAATTTTTGAAAGGTTAGACAAGATATTTATTATAATAAAAGGTTTATATAATATATATAAATAATCTTTTATGTCATTGAAATATCGACGTGGTGCAGTGGTCCCTCTAAATGTTTGGTTTGATTTTCCATATGAAAGACGTACAACACCATATATTTTTCTCCATTTAATGTGCTTTAATTTCGATCTTCTTCTTCAACTTGATTTTCAGCAAATGAAGAAAAACGTGTATTTAATTAATAATTGATTTTTATAGTTACAAAATTTATGTTTTGTTTCTGATTTTTATTCCGGAGAGAAAAATTATTTGAAAAGAAACTAAAAATATTTATATTATCGAGTTTTATTTAAATAAATTCAAGATGATTAGCTAATCTCCTCTTCTAAACAATTATAACTTTAAGGGCAAATGGCCGAGAAAGTTATTATATATATCAAAATTTGTCAATAAGGGTAACGTGTAATTTTTTTGTGTCGAGAAAAGATTAGAAATTTTAATTTGTTATAAAAAAAGATTGTAATTTTTAATTTTGCATAAAAAGAGATAAATAAATTTCAATTTGTTATTAAAAATAGTATCATAACATGCTAAAAATTGATCAAAATTTCTTTTTTGTTAAAATCAAAATTCATGGGTGTCTTTGAGAGAGTGCAGGAGGTGCGCCTGCACATGGCCCACGTTTCAGAGGGGGCCCACAAATTTTATACTATATGTTGCATTTGTATAACATTATAATTCTTCAAAGTCCTCTTAAGATATATATAGTAAGAAGCTCGTATTTAAAATAATTTTTACGTAAGCCCAAAAGTAAATTTCAGGGATTTGATAACAAAAATCTTAAGTCATAATTGTAGCCAATTGAAGTATCATGTATAATGATTTTGCTGCAAATAAATTTTATATGTAGTTAAAGTTGTTTGACACGTTTTTACGTGTTCAAACTATCAAACTAACATTGCTTTAAAATATTTGAAATAAGACGATTGTCTTCTTAATGCAATTATTGCATATAGAGTCTTGTTGACTATCACAATACTGTTGACATATGTATAAACAAGTTTCTCAAATTTTAAATGTTGAAACATTACTGACAGTCCAGGATATCAAAACAATTGATAATGATAGTTATTGGGATTCATATACTAGAGGGTATTGATTACGAAACGTTGATTCATAACTTTGCTTACAATAATGCTAGGAGAACTTCATGATTAAAGTAACTATATAAGATAAAATATTTATACTACCGTTCTTATGATTTTAGCTATATATATGTGAGTGTGCGTGTGTGTAGGGCGGACTCGAGATATTTGTTGTATGGTAGCATTATGTAATGACATAAATAAAATTTATTTAGATTGAGAGTATTCTTTAAATACTTTTTTTTCGGGTGTGCTATTAATCCAGTCTAGTTAACGAGGTCTTAGACGTCGTTCCGATATTTTAGGGCCTAAATCTAAAACAATCTATGTGAAGCTTTGTTAATCAAATCACTGGTGACACTGGTTCGGAAAAGTTGAAATATTCTAACTTCGTTTGCAAAATTGAACAGTGGCTCATGTCATCACCGGACCTAGCATAGTTCCGCCCTCGTATGTGTTTATAAAAAGGGCCTATAATTTCTCTTCGCACATGGCCCAATAAATTCACGAGACGCCCCTGTCAAAATTTATAATCCTTTCTTGGCCACAAAAATTAAACGTTACATTTATTGACAAATTTCAATATTTAGGTTACTTTTCTCGGCAATTTACCCTAACTTTATTTCATTAGTGATAAATAACCTAAAATTAAAATTATATATTATAGAGAATAATAATAATTATTCACTACAATACAATATCTTATTTTGTGTCAGATAATTCTTAAAAAAGTGATGTTTCTCTCAAATTATTCACCATCGTGAATAAATGCTCCGTGAAAAATAATTTCTTTTGAATTTTGTATGGATTTTCCATAAATTACGTTAGAATTCTCACGAAAAATAGATATATTACTAATTCATTTCTTTTCAAACTCAAAATACACGAAAAACTACGTACTGTTATCTATACTATATTATAAAGCATTTAGCTTTCTTTTTTTAAAATTTTTTAAGATTACTTAATTTTAAGTAGTACAAGTTTTTAAGCTTAAAATATAAAACATTTAAGCAATAGCCTAACCAATCATCTCTTAATTGTCTCATCTTATTTAAGACAACTATTACTTTAATAACTATTTAATATATCATTAAACATCTCAATAACTATTTAAATTATCTAATTTTGACTAAATTACTTACATCAATGCAATTTCAAGGCTATAGTATTTTTTTCTTTAATTATTTAATAATAAAATTTTTCATTGTTTTATAAAAGCTATTTTAACAACTAATAAAATGCTTGATTGTAAGGAAATAAAACAAATCAAGAAAAAAGGAGAAAAGACATGGATAGGTTGAATAACACCGTATTCCACACATATCATACCTTACTTTTTGAATCAAACATATCGAGCACAAACTATTGTCATCATCATCGAATTGCGCGGGTGCAATGCTAGTTATTTCAAAAATTTTATGTCATAAGAATCGTAAATTAAATTAAATTAACACATGCAGCATAAATTAAGCATGGTAGCTAGGTTGCATGGAAATTATATAGGTAAACTAGTAGCTTCTTGCCAGATCCGACGGTCATATATCTCGTCTTTATAAGTAAATTCGTGAACAAATCCATAACAGGAAATTGGGTCGGCGAAGACGACGTCATTTAATTTGTTGCAAAACAAAATAAAATTAAAATGATCTCCAAACAAATATATAATACACATATATTCCATTTTAGTTAACAAATATATGATATATTCCTGGATCGCAGCATCTAACGAGCTAAACTTTAAAATATTCTTGATTCTTGATAATATATGAAGCATTTGCTTAATTTGGAATTGTACGTACTCTTGGATCGTTAATAAAGTTTAATGGTCAATTATTTCGCTAAGTATAAACAATAGAATTTGTGAATTATTTTAGGAGGATGATAACAACAACCTTTAGGGCTGTGGTTAAGAAAATAAATGGTAATTTCAGTTTTTAAGAATAGAAATCACAACTCATGTTTTCATAATTAACTTTCCATGTATTTCATAATTACATTTTAATTGGTTTTCAACTTTCCATACATGAAACAAGATTATCATTCTTAAAAACAAAAAAAAAATTATTTTATACTTATCAACAGCCCTTAGGACTGTAATTATCAAAATCTATTATTTTATTAAAGGCCATTAATTGGAAATTTAATCAGTGGGTTAGTAATTTGAGAGTTCTTATATCCTTATGTGTAAGTGTGAGCCAATGGTCAAAATAACGAGGTTAAGCTTGAATCTTGGTGATTAAAAGCCCAAGTTTGGTCGCATGTAAGTGTGAGTTGAAGAATGTTGTGCTTTGAATTAAGCTTCGGAATCCTTTGTGAAGTCATTAGGGAGCTTACTTAGTATATATTCACCTCATTTCTTTAACGTTAATAGTTGTTGTAGAGGTTAAATTCCTTGATACTGTTCCGGGTAATTGAATAGGTCATAAACCCATGGCTCTTGTGCTGATCGATTTGAACTAATACCAAGAGTGAAAAGTCTCTTAGTCAAAAAGAGAATTTTTCTCCGATACATGATCCTCTCTAGAATCCTAAGTGTTCGCGACGACTCAAAGCAACACTGCACCGTTGAAAGTTGAATTTTAGCATCTAATTGTATATTACGCATTATCAGTTCAATGCTTAGTGTTAATGCCTTTAGAAAAGTCTAAACTAGTTTCAGCTTGTCCTGGTGTGGGTCTCATCCGGTTTATAGATTAAATGAATAAAGGTTAATACTTAACTCTTACATAGAATTGATTTGAGCTTTGTCGTGAACTTTTACTGGTTGTTGGTTTTTGGGTTGTGATCCTGATCTAACTCCCAAGTTAGTCCAATGATTTTCTAAATTAAACAATGTTTAAACTTGGTAATCATGTATGTATATGTTTGAAATTGTGTGAAACAATTATGGTTTATGTTAAAGTATGGTAAGAATTTGGATGTTTATGGGTCTTTTACTTCTAAACTTCACTTATTCCATTGGGAGTGTTTGCTAATGACAAATCAACATTACAAAAGAGAAATTATCTAAACCTTAATTTGAATCTATCTGAAGCATTACCATTTGTGGGACAATTATGGTGTAAGTTAATGCATAAATGTTGAACAAGGTTGTGCTTTGTTTGGTTGTAGTGTGGTGTGGGTGGGCTGTTTATGGTGTAAGTTTTCAAATAGAATAGTACATAATGACTTGGGAGATGGTACGTATATTTGTGGGACAATAAAATAAAAATATTAACATATAGTATTTTAACGCGAAAAAAGAAAAATAATTCACACTGTTTGAATTAGTATCCTTTTACAAACACTACTTACAAATATTTCTCTTTGATTATATGGTTAACATATATTGTACCATTGGAAATTCTTATCCAATATATATTGGTAATTTTCAAGAAGCACGAGATTTAAACTAATTGTCAAACACAAAGGTTTTAATATGTGTAGATTTTGCTTTAGTTCTACTAATCAGTTAATTAATTAAATTATTACTTCAGTAAAGAAAAAATTGTTTTTTTATCTTATCTTCTATATAAAGTAAAATTAATAAAAGTGTAACTATTTGAAATTTGTTACTCTTAAATAAGATAATTATTTAAAACTACCTATACTCGTAAACAAACATCTGACATATCGCGTGAGTTATATATTAGACACACGTTTACAATTGAAATACCAAAGAATATGTCACGAAATTTAGCAAAATATTTGCCAAAATTGACTATTTTTGCTTGCTTTCTAGCTCTGATTTTTTTGGGCTGCAATAAATAGGCAAAACCTCAAAAACATGGAAGGGGATTGAAAATTAAAGAAAAGAAAAAAAGGGCAAGATATGTAACAATCCATGAACCCAAATTTAGCTGAGCATGCATCTACTTGGTTACACATCCACATGTCTAACAAAATTTTTAATTTACCCCTTCTTCGGAGCTTAAAAATATACTAGCAGTGTACCTGTACAATGCTACGGCGGTAAATAGTTCCGTTTTACAACATGTCGTTTTCAAGGATGTAACACGTAATTCAATGTCACGGAAAAAATTCAGCAACATGTCCGTTTTTTTCTTCAACTTTTCTTAAATTTGTATCAACTATTTTATTAATTTTAAAAATAAATTTTAAAAAACATTAGAAATTAAAATAAATTTATATTTATGAAATATAAGAAGAGAGAAGTTAATAAGATTTTGAAAATTATATTGATGTGGGTGGATAATTGTATTTGTGTAAGAGAGTGTGTTAATGGAAGAATATATTTTAAATAAAAAAAAGGTTAAAATTTATTAGGAGAAAGAAATGGTTAAAAATTGAGTGGATGAGATTAATTTAGATAAAAAGAATGGTGGAGATTAGAGATTGACATAATTTTAAGAAGTTCTTAAAGTGAGAGAGAGTGTTAAATGGTTTATATAGTAGTATAGATAATAATTTGTTTAAGTTGTTGACTAACAATTTCTTTTTGATATCTCATGTAGTAGTGGATCAACGTTTTAAGGGTGACAATTCTTTTTGTGTTCGAGTCTCACACGTTCGCCACTGCCTGCCAATCGATCACAAAATCACATATGTTTTTGGGTTTGGTTATAATTCAAGGCTTTAAGCATAAGCGTGGAAGAGAACCACAACCTTGCAATTGTGCATTTGAATGGGAAGGAATATATTTATGTTGGCTTAAGATTGCTACGGATCACCACTTTTGTCCACATTGGACTAAAATATGTGGACTATGATATGGAGATTGTCCAAAGCTGCAATTTTGGTCATTAGTATTATCAAAGAAATAAGTTTGATGCACATAGTAGTCTAAGTTTGATGCATAATGGTTAACGTATCGTTTTGCTTTTATCCCGGCGCTACTCGCACACATAAGAAACTTGTTTGGTTCAATCTTAAGTGACTAAGCCTTATTTGTCTAACTTTTGTATATGCTTGAGTATATTTTGAGACTCTTGTGGGAACTTATAAAAATCAAGAAAAAAAGTATTGCAATGATTTGAACCAGCCACATATGCTCATATATCAAACGATGAACTGGAATTGGACAAGGTAACAACTCAAAATGAACCAAAACACTAGTTGCAAAGGAATGTGATGGTTAAGAGTAGAAACGATGAACCGGACCATGTTTAAAAACCAGTTAAACTATGTTTTCTTTAGAACAATTTATACATATTTTAGGTTTGGACAATTACTATTTTATTGCGTTCTCTTTTATGTTTGGACTTTGAACAATTATTGAAACAGTAAACTTGTTTATGATCGAATTTTATAAGATAAATGATTATCTTTATGCCTTTATCTTTTGTCATTTGGTTGGACCATCTAACTTGTCCAACTAGAGATGGGCTTTTAGGACTGACCGGACCGGTCCAACGAAAACCGGATGAATCAAGCCGGTCCAAGACCACGGGTGAGAGAAACGGTCCGAACCGGTCCAAGAGCAAACCGGTCCAAAATGGTTCGTGAACCGGTCCGAACCGAGCCTGTCCAAACTCGGTCCAAACCGGTCCAAGTCTCAACAGACCTTTTTTGAAAAAAAACGGCTATAAACCGGTCCAAACTGGTGTTAACCGTTCCAAACCGGTCACAACGGCTATTTTTTCGAATTTTTTTCTTCCATTTTCTCCTATAAATACCCCATTTGAAGACCAATTTCTTGCACCTCTCATTCTCTCAACCTCTCATTCTCTCATTCTCTCATTCTTGATATTTCAAGTTTATATTTCAAGAATTCAAGTTTATATTTCAAGGATTTGCTTATATACAAGTGTTCTATATAATATTTCGATTTGCTTCAAGATTATAAAAAATGGCGGGTGAAGGATCTAGCAATTTGAACGTGGGTCGAAGTGATTTCAATATAAATCTCCCGTACAAAGAAGTTCCAAAAACAAATCGAGTTGCGGAAATTTGGAAAGATTTTGTACAACTCAAACAAAATAACAAAATATATGCGAAGTGTACACATTGTGGAGCAATCTTTTCCGGCTCTAATTCTTCTCTCGTTTGGCATTCAGTAAGTATTCTTTTTTATATTTAAGTTTAGTTTATTTAATACTAGTTTTTTTATATTTAAGTTTAGTTTATTTAATACTAGTTTTTTTATATTTAAGTTTAGTTTATTTAATACTAGTTTTTATATATTTAAGTTTAGTTTATTTAATACTAGTTTTTTTATATTTATGTTTAGTTTATGCAATACTAGGTTTTTTATATTTATGGTTAGGGTATGTAATTCTAGTTATTCATAACTTAGTTATTCATTCTAATTGTAATACTAGTAGATATAACCCGGAGAGTGGTGTCTAGAATAGTCACGATCGGCTTGTGGTTGTTGGATTTTCCGAAAGGTTTTAAACCGAAAGGATCCTGTCCCCCGACTGACCTGCCTGGCCACTCTTTGCTTGGTAGTCAAACGTATTACTTTAGAATCAATAACTATAGTTTAATACTTGAATTAAATACATGAACTTGGTTAAATATAGTTTAATACTTGAATTAAATACATAAACTTAGTTAAATATAGTTTAGTACTTGAATTAAATACATGAACTTAGTTAAATATAGTTTAGTACTTGAATTAAATAAATGAACTTAGTTAAATATAGTTTAGTGCTTGAGTTAAATACATGAACTTAGTTAAATACATTAGTTGAACTTAGTTTATTCTAATATCAACTTTAAAAAATTAGACTAAATGCTTGGCGTGACAAGTCGCTGCGGTTGAGAGTCAAACTCAAGTTGATGGTCAAATAAGGCATTTCAATGCCGCTTTAGCTCAAGAATTAAGCATGCAGTTAATAATACAAGAAGCATTACCATTTGACTTCAATTCTTCTCCCGCCCAAGAGTCATAACTTTTATCTAAAGAGCTTTACAACCTCATTATTCCCTTGTAAGTCGAACAACTCTTAAACGTAGAGCTATGACAAAATGGAAAATAATATATCAAGACTTAAAGGATTTATTTACTATATTCGATGGTAGAGTTTCCATAACCACCGACATTTGGACAGCTCCACATACTACCCATTATTCATTTATTTGTGTTACGATACATTGGATAGACCCTAAAACATGGCTTATGAAAAAACGTATTATTGCTTTTGAAAACTTTCCTCACCCGCATGGAGGTGAACAAATTTACGATATTTTATTGAGGATTTTTAACGGTTTTAGAATTGAAGAAAAAATACTTTCAATCACCCTAGATAATGCAAGCAACAATACAATCACCCTAGACGAACTTTCCATATATAAAGAAATTAATTACACTAATTATGTAGTCCCCGAAGAGTTTGCACAATTTGATGTATTAAAATGGTGGCAAGAAAGGAAAAAAGTTGGTCAATTTAAGATCCTAGCCCGTATGCTAGGGACGTACTAACGGTCCAAGCTAGTAGCGTAGCTTCAGAATGTTGTTTTTCTCTTAGTGGCAGGATTTTAAGCACACGACGGTGTATGTTGAAGGCCGAGTCGGTGCAAATGGCCGTGATACTTAAGGACTACTATGATTCTATGGAAAGAAATCAAAACGATGCGGATCTCGAAGAAGACTTAACTAATTTGGAGGAAGCGATTATGGAAGACGATTATAATAGGGACTTCGCATCGGGAACGTCAAACACTAACACCGAAGCTGAAACTGAAGAACCTGAAGGCGACGAAGAATACGTTGACGACACTCAAAATAGAATAAACGCAGGTTCATCATCCAACGTCCACTCAAACGAAGTCGCCTATTATGGGCCTGAGCCATATACCGACGATAGTTACAACTTTTGGAATATCAATTCCGACTATCCATTTTAGTAGTTGTCTCTTTATATTTTGTGACGTTATTTCTTTCGAACAATATGTATTTTTCGGGTCTCTAACTAGGGGTGATGGCCATGCCGAAGCTCAATTGCTAGAGTTCTCTTTTTTTGTTAAAAAAATAATTCAAGTTTCAACTATATGTAATTTTATTTCGTAATTGTATCGCAAAGTTATTTATATGTTTTTATTAACTTGCAATTATATATGTTTATACTTTATAACTTACAATATTTTTAAATTAACAAGTCACTTTTTTTTTCAAACAAAAAACGAACCAAAAACCGGAAAATTCTAAACCGAAACTAAAAAAAAACCCGGAAATGTCTAAACCGAACCGGAAAATACCCGAACGAAAAACGGTCCGGTCCAGGACCGAAGTCGGACCGGTCCGGACTTGGACCGGTCCGGAAGTGGTCTAGGACCGCCCGAAGACCGAATTTATCGAAATGGTCTTACGCGAAGACCGGTCCGCCGAGGACCGGACCGGCCCGGGCCCGACTAGGTCCGAACCGGACTGGACCGGCTGTGGTCCAGGACCAATTTTGTGCATCTGTCCAACCAATAAACCGGTAGATGGGTCAATTCATTATCGGGCCTGGTCAACGAGTATGCAACGTAAAAGTCAATGATCCACAAAAGTCAAAATTACAATATGGGCCCAAGATGCACTAACAGACCCGGCCCAAGTATACTTTCGGTTTCTTTTGATTAAATAACAAATCGCATTTGACCAACTTACCTCTCTCTCTCTCTCTCTCTGTGCGATCTCTCTTTCTTCCAGGTATGTCTTAAAGACTTTCCTCAATTAGGGCTTTTTCTAGTTGATGATTGATCCTACTTTCCACTAACGTTTTGAGCCAACAAATTCGTAATTTAATTGCTTCGATTTGTTTTTATGTTAATAGTTCCTCATTCTAACTAATATAGCATGCATTGTTTGTTTGATTGATCTACACTTTTGTTAAATTCAACCACCTTCTTTCGAGATTCTGTGCAGAAGTTGGGATTTCCAGTTCTCATTAATCTTAATCAAAGTATGTTACAATTATGTGATTAATTGTGCAGATTCCTAAGTTGTTCCTAATTTTGATCACACTCTAAAGTGCTACAAACTGGATGAAGAAGATGGATTTAGTTTCGGGTTATAAGGTAATCATCGAGTTTTATTGTGGTGAAGTATGATTATTTGTTTTTCTTTGCCTTTATTGTTACTGTTATTCTGATTGACTACTGAGTTTATTCTTGACGTGCAGGGAGTTGTTGGACTTGTATTTGGCAATGAAGATTCAAGTTCTAATGAAGATAGGTCGGTGTTCCTTTTGTCTTTTTTTAACAGTTCATTAGTTGCATTTTTTATGAATGTACATTGGAAATGCGATTGTTACATGGTGTAGTTCAGTGTTGTTGCATACCTAGCTTATAATTCAATATAATATTTCTGGGACCTTCATCCTCCATTCATCAGAAACTTGTAGGAAAAGCTGTTGGATTGTTTGTTGTAGGGGTTCTGCGATTTTTAACTGCTGTTTTGTTTCAATGATGATTCCAACTCCTAAGGTGTCACCATTGTTAGTTTTTGACTTGTTCTAGTACTTTTTTGCTTGAACTCTTTCCAGTTCCTTAGTTCTGTTTTTGTCTATCCTCTTCAACCTATCTTGTTAAACTTCATTATGGCCATGTTATCTTACTTTAAAGGATATATGGTGCTTCTGCAAGAACATGGATCTTAATATATTTTACTCTCTTTTGAAACGAACATGAAAAATAATGATCAGTTGTTCTGATTCATAAAAAAGAGACATATTGATTTACAGTACATCAGCTTAAGTTACTATCTGATGTGGTTTTGGCTATTTAATACTTCTGTTCTGTGACTGATGACTTAATTTTTGCTTGATAGCTATGTTGAGCGTTTGCTAGATCGTATAAGTAATGGTAAGCTATCTGATGATAGAAGAAATGCTATGGCTGAACTTCAGTCTGTTGTTGCAGAAAGTCAATCTGCTCAGTTGGCCTTTGGAGCAATTGGTGCGTACAAATTAGTTACATGTTTTGTATTTCATGCTTTATGCATGGCATAATAGTTTCCTTGTGTTGCAGGACTTCCTGTACTTTTTGGAGTCCTTAAGGAACGTGATGATGTTGAAATGGTTTGAACACATCTTTGAACAGCATTTTCCGTTTTTCCTTCATCTAATAGATATATAGTTATGCAACAGTTTTCATTTTTATCTTACTTGCGAAACTGTAGATAATTTTGGGCTTGTCTTATAAACAGGAGTACAATTGAAGCACTTGTAGGCTTTGTTCAATTATAGTAATTAGTTAGAATGTTTAAATCTATTGACTTTCATTTTTATCTTTTATCTCTTTATGAAATCTGTTCTGCTACTTTTTCATTTGATCATGTTTTATATTAATGGAAATGAAGGTACGTGGAGCTGTTGAAACTCTTGTAAGTGCATTAACGCCAATTACACATGCAAAATCTCTCGCAAATGAGGTTCAACCAGCTTTAATGAATGCTGATCTTTTATCAAGAGACGAGCAAAATATCTCTCTTCTTCTAAACCTTTTGGTAAGTCTTACATATTCTGATCCAATAATACATATATATTTTTATATATACGCTGCATTTGAATTTCGCCTACACTTGGTAATTCAGTGTTTTGGCAGTCAGAAGATGACTTCTATGTACGATATTATACACTTCAACTTCTAACTGCACTGTTAACGAACTCCCCTATTAGGTATATTATCTGGCAACTTCCCCTTTAATTTTTTTTTTCTTTTTTGATAACTATTGTTGCTTTAAAAATATGTAGTGACATTTTCTTCAGGTTACAGGAAGCCATTCTCACAATCCCACGTGGCATGACTCAGCTTGTAGATATGCTTATGGATCGGGAGGTTATACGGAACGAGGCATTGTTACTTCTGACCTACTTGACCCGTGAAGCTGCGGTAATCTATTCCCTGTTTGCAGTCAACGTTAAAGTTTCATTTTTGATTTTCTTGCCTGATCTTTTTTTATTACTTTATAGGAGATCCAAAAAATCTTGGTCTTTGAAGGTGCTTTTGAGAAGATCTTCAGTATCATCAACGAGGAGGGAGGTTCAGATGGTGGTGTTGTTGTCCA
This sequence comes from Pulicaria dysenterica, assembly GCA_947179395.2. Taxonomy (NCBI): domain Eukaryota; kingdom Viridiplantae; phylum Streptophyta; class Magnoliopsida; order Asterales; family Asteraceae; genus Pulicaria; species Pulicaria dysenterica. The sequence goes on from OX359289.1 coordinate 100,583,034, forward strand.
GGCGAGCAATTGACTCCTAATTTATTATAGTATGCTTTAGATTTATCGAGTGTTTCATTACTTTGAGTGTTTGAAGGTTTGATGGAATTTATTATTTTCATTTATTCATGCTAAATCGACTTAAATGTCTATCACTTTGCAGGATTGTCTTGAATTGTTAAATAATCTCATTCGCAGCAATACATCCAACCAGGTTGTGTCTCTCTCTGGTTTACTTTTCTTTATCTTAATAATTTAGTTGGTTGAAGTATTGGATGATTTCTCATGTTGCCTTATTATATAGGTGTTGCTGAGGGAGACTATAGGCTTTGACTCATTAATATCAATTTTGAAACTACGTGGAAGCACATATAGCTTTACTCAGCAAAAGGTTAGACTTCAGATACTTAATAGTTAATACTTATTTTAAAAAATTGGGCTTATATATATATATATATATATATATATATATATATATATATATATATATATATATATATATATAGACAAAAGTTCATTCGAGAACCGTTGTTAGCGCGAGAACCGCGAGAACCAATCTAAGCCGTCAAATTCCCCCTCCTTCAATGTCATTGCCCACCCATGAATTCCTCACATGCACCTTGCCACACTCTATCCCTCCACGCTCTCCATCCATAATACTTCCCATATCCAAGGAACGGCTGAGATTGGTTCTCGCGGTTCTCGCACTAACAACGGTTCTCGCATGAACCCTCCCCTATATATATATATATACACATATATATATATATATACACACATATATATATATATATACACACACATATATATATATATATATATATATATATATATAGGTAGAAGTTCCATCGAGAACCATTTTTAATGCGAGAACCGCGAGAACCAATCTGAGCCGTCTAATTCCCCATCTTTCTATGTCATTGCCCACCCATGAATTCCTCACATACACCCTGCCACACACGATCCCTCCACGCTCTCCATCCATGAATTCCACTTATCAAATCAACCGCTAAGATTGGTTCTCGCGGTTCTCGCACTAAAATCGGTTCTCAATGGAACCCTCCCCTATATATATATATATATGGTCTCTGTTTTCTTTATAAAGTTTTTTTTTATCTCAGAACGCTGACTGGTTACTTATTGTTGTCTTTTATAAATAATTGATGCCAGTAGACAATAAATCTACTGTGTGTTTTAGAAACAATCAGCTTACTACTCAATGGAGGTTCTGAATCTGATCCAGCAAAAGACATTAATAAATCGACTAACAAAACGGCTCTGGTCCAGGTTATCTTCAGAAACCTTACTTGTGTGGATTACTGAATTAATTCTTTGCATAATTGTAACTTATTCCCTATCCCCTGTAATATTTCAGCGAAAAGTTTTGGACCATTTACTTATGCTAGGTGTTGAAAGTCAATGGGCTCCTGTTGCCGTTCGCTGTGCGGTAAGATAATCAGAATAAATATCTTATTTTTGCTTTGTTAAATTGAAGACATGATAATTTTTACATATCTTTCTTGTATCACAGGCTTTTCGTTGCATAGGTGATTTAATATTTGGACATCGCCAGAATCTTGACACTCTTGCAAGCAAATTTCTTGGTGACGAGCCACAAGTTGAGCCAGCTTTGAATTCGATTTTGCGAATTATTTTAAGGACATCTAACATGCAAGAATTCATTGCAGCTGACTATGTTTTTAAGAGCTTTTGTGAGGTTCTTCTTCCAAACATCATCTCTAATTTATTGATTTTTCTTGTGGAAGTATGTATTTTTCCTACAGTTTAGATGCCAAAATGAATTCACTTGCTAAATTTTGCTTGAACAGCAAAATACTGATGGTCAAAAAATGCTAGCATCAACACTAATTCCTCAGCCATTGTCAATGACCTATGCTCCACTTGAGGAGGATGTGAACATGACATTTGGAAGGTATGCTTTCCTTTTGTCTTGATGCAGTTTTTCTTTATCAGTTTATAGAAGTTGTTTGCTTAGAGGTGGCAAGATGAGGGTCAAGCTGGTTGGATAATGGGCCATATATGGATTGGGTTGACCTTTAAGCACTTATCCATTTATAATCTTTATAAATGGTTGTTAATCATGATACAGAATAGTATATTACAGTAATAATTCAAAATTTTAGAATAAGAGGATTTAGGAGTTTGTATGCATTAAAAAAATTTCTTTGGCCAACTTTAAAACTGTTTGACCTGTTTTCCTTCTAGCTAAACTTTTTGCATTTGACCTGTTTGAGATAAAACACAACCTGGATCAACCCGTTCATAAATAAATGAGTCAAATTGCTGCCTCTACTCTTGCTGGATAGATATTCACTCTTGCTCACTCATCTTTCTTGCAGCATGCTTTTGCATGGTCTTGCCTTGAGTGAACATGACGGTGACCTTGAGGTACATTTAACCTTCAAAGTTCATATAATCTACATGTAGATATCCTTACTATTAAATTCTTTTCGACTTGAGTCTTGGCATTTGTTTGTTTTAATAATTTACGCAACCTCATCCAATGTTCTGTTGTATTTCAGACTAGTTGCAGAGCTGCTAGTGTTCTTTCTTATATACTAAAGGATAATATCCATTGCAAGGAAAAGGTACGCATTTTATAAAAGTTATACATCAGTCAATAGTCGTTTTTACCATGGGTAAGTGTATGCAGGTCTTACAAATTGAACTCGAGTCACCAGTGCCCTCATTGGGATCTCCAGAACCCCTGTTGCACCGTATGGTAAAATACTTGGCTCTTGCATCTCCCAAGAAGGGAAAAGATGGAAAATCAACAACTCCAACGAATTCATATGTCCAACCAATAATATTAAAACTGCTTGTCACGTGGCTCTCTGATTACCCAAATGCAGTTCATTCGTTCCTTTCTTCACGTCCACATTTAACGTATATACTCGAATTAGTATCAAATGTTGATTCAACTGTTTGTGTAAAAGGGTTGGCTGCTGTGCTTTTAGGGGAGTGTGTTATATATAATAAATCAATTGAGCGAGAAAAAGACGCTTTTAGCATAGTTGATGCCTTAAGTCAAAAAGTTGGAGTCACATCATATTTTCTAAGGCTAGATGAGATGCAGAAAAGCGTTTTGTTTACTTCTGCAAAACCAGCTCATTCCCACAGATTACTGACTAAAACAAATGCTAATAGTATGACGGATATTGAAGATATCGAGGATGACTTATCAAGTGACCAAAAGAATGGGGACCACCCAATGCTTGCTGATATGTTTGATTCTCAGTTTGTTAGCTTCATCAAGAATTTGGAAATTGGTATTAGAGATGGGATTGTAAAAATATACGGTCACCCGAAGAGCAATGTGTCTGTTGTTCCAGCAGAATTAGAACAGAGAAAAGATGAACAGGATGTCGACTACATAAAGCGGCTCAAGTCCTTTTTGGAGAAACAGTGCTCCGAGATACAGGTAAATTGTTACTCTACAAATGCTTAGTCTCCTACTAACAATTTATTATAAAATCCTTACTCCATGTATCATTGTACAGTTGTACATGTGGCAAGATGGGTGGTGTGGGTAATGGTTCAAACTGGGTACGGGTTGAAACGAATTATTCCAGTATGGATCAAACTGGGTTCGGGTTGAAACAATTATTCTAGTATGAATCAAACTGTGTTGGTTGGTTTGACTTGCAAAGATTTGTTTATCTATCATCCATCGATAATCAATGCGTTACTCTTTGATTTCCTCTTCACCATTACCCTAACCAAGCCTTCTCTCTGACAAGTGTAAGTTCTAGCTTCTAGATTCTTGCTTTAACCCATAAATGGATTCTGAAAATAAAAACTAGGGAATGAAGAGATAATGACCCAAGTATTGAAAAATTTTAATTAAGGCCACCTAATCGTTAACACCAGTTTAGGGGCACCAAAGTATCACTTTGATTTCAGTTATGCTGCTTCCAGAAAAGAAAAAAAAAGGAGAAATCAAACTTTCTGGAACTTTGTGAAATGACCTTGAACTACTTAATACAGTCAACTTTAGATGTACTTTTAAAACACTATTCGAGTAGTTTCATGCTATTTTGTTGTTTTATAACTGTGCAATGAAAAGGAGAAACTGAACCTGCCTGAATTAGCCTTAATGAAAGCAAATTCCTAAAACAAATGTTACAATAATTAAAACCAGTTTTGTTCCAGTAACTAACTTAGTGGGTTGACGACTTTGGCTGACTTTTTAACCAATTTGACTCATTTCCTTCGTTTGAAAGAGTGCGACCTGAACCAACCCATTTGTTTGAAATGGCTCTGTATTTTCTTGTATTCATTAATTGAAATGTTCACTCTTTCGACAGGATCTTCTTAATAGAAATGCAACGTTATCCGAGGACCTAGCCAACACGGGTGGAGGTGGTTCATCCCAAACCGAACCTAGACCTAGTGGTGGCGGCTCAGAGAGGGTCCAGATTGAGACACTGAGAAGAGATCTTCACGAAGCATCTCAACGTATAGAGATGCTCAAAACAGAAAAGTCCAAGATCGAAAAGGAGGCTACCTCTTACAAAACATTATCTGCAAAAACTGAAAAAGATCTAAAGAGCTTGTCGGATGCTTACAATAGTCTAGAACAGGCGAACTTCCATTTAGAAAATGAAGTCAAAGCATTGAAGGATGGCGGGTCAACAACGAGTTTGAATATTGAAGCAATTAAAGCAGAAGCAAAAGAAGAAGCTCAGAAAGAGAGTGAAGCAGAACTCGGTGATCTGCTTGTTTGTCTTGGTCAAGAACAAAGTAAAGTTGAGAAGTTGAGTGCGCGGTTAATGGAGTTGGGAGAAGATGTGGATGCTTTGCTTGAAGGCATCGGGGACGACATGGGTGAACCTGAAGATGATGACGATGATGATGATGATAATGAAAAGTGATATATTTCCAAGTGTTGACAGATGTTTCCATAAACTTGAAATCTTCACATATTTTGGATTCTGTACAGTTTATTTATGGTGTTTAGACTGCGCTTCCGAAATTCAAATCAAATGTTGTTATATGAACAAAGATTATGATGTTTTGGACATGGATTTGAATATAGGGAACCTTCTACTAAATCTTCTTATTTTATATTCCTACTAAATTTCTAATTTTATCTTCCTATTTTTTAGATGATGATATGTAGAATTCACTAATTTTGTTCTTCATGCTCTCCTTTGATTTTGATATTTATCTTGATCTTAGTTTGGGATAATTATGAACCACGACGGAGGTCTTCTTGTTGTGGTCAGTGTTTAAGAAGGGGAGTGATGTACATCCAAGGTGACCCTAATGCTCTTAAATGCATACTTGCCCTATTAGGCGCTTATATGTGTAACTTTTGGGTGTTTTATGTCATTAGCTATAACATGATAGTGTAGTTGTACACTTACCATAACATAATCCACATCAATGTATCGACAAAACTTAAATGTTTTTTAAATAACGCGCAAGTTAAGGTCATGATTGCTTGAGTCATGGCCGGGACAATGCTAGGGTCACTTTACAAGTCACAACTATGACCGAATTATACGTTCCCTAACCTTTAACTCAATCACATAATTCATAATCATGATCCTTAAAAAGCTATGACCATTAACTACAAGTATATATGGAAGTCAAGGTCACGAACTACCACAATGTGGCCGACCTTCATGACAGGTACGTTGCAGGATCAGAGATTGGGACCCGAACCTTTGGATGCTCATATGCTTTGAGACTCTTTGGACCTTGTGGATGGAAAGGAACAACATGGTCTTCTCCAAAGGCCTGGGGGCAGAAGCAGTGGTTGATCTCATGTGGATCCGCCTCCGCAGGTGGGCCAATGAGAAATGGCCTGTCAAGTTCAATTCTCCACTAGACTTCTCAATCAACCCTCGTAGGTTTATTAAGGCGAATCCGATGGGGCACCTAGTGCACAAGTCTAGCTCTGTGTCACTAGAGGATCAATACTTGTGTAAAGTAGATGGAGCTATGTGCGGACGTACAGGCAAAGCGGAAATTGGTGGAGTATGGAGAGACTACAAAGGAAACATTGTGGGGGTCTTTTCTAAACCAATAAGAGCTACAAGAGCATTAGACTGTGAACTAGAGGCTATTTATTTTGCACTCCTTGTTATAATTGGGTGGGGTAAGAGGTATGTTAAACAGGTTGTTCTGGACTCCGACTCACTCCATGTAGTTCAGATTCTGAAGAACGAGTATGATGCACCAGCTGAGTGTTGCGAGGTGATTGACAAAATTGTCTTGCTTAAAAAGCACTTTGAAAAGGTGGATGTTAAACACCTAGACCAAAGTTGTAACGAGGAAGCTGATTATCTCGCTAAATTCGGAATATCCCGACCAACGTTATGGCTCGTATGGGTCTAGTATACTTGTGGTAAACTATAGTATCTTTCTCTGTGTGTTTTCTATGCAGGTGTTGTTTTTGCAGGTTGGATGGAAAGACGTCCAGTAAATAGTAGCAGGGCATAAGTGCGCTAGTCTACTCAAGGCAGTTTACGGAGAGGTCAAGTCCATTCCGTTGTTTAATGGACGGTAGTGATACTCTTTTTTTCCTTGTTTTTACTTAATGGGCGTATTTGGAAGGGTGGGGATCCTGCTTTGTTTTTATGGGTGGTACAAGGACGTACTGGTTTAACTTAGGGTTTTTGTCGAGTATATGCTGCTTGTCAATTTTAGTCTCGCAGGGTTTGGGTTGTGTACAAGGTATGCAGTGTTGGAACCTAGAAGGGGGGTGAATAGGTTATTTTACTTAGTTTACCAATTTTTCACAAATAAAATTTGTAAGTTGTGTATAAAAGATTTTTCTTGAAGTTTATAACACAACACATATATATACTTGAAATAAAGGGAGTAAGGGTAGAGAGATATCACCAAGTGTAGACAAGAGATTTATAGTGGTTCATGCAAGTGTTAACAAACTTGCACTACATCCACTCCTTGGCCTCACCCACCAAGAGTTTGCTCCACTAGCTTCTCTCTTTGAAGGTAGAGATAAACCTTTTACACTTCTCTTTTTCACTTGCAAGAATTAACACTTCAAACTTGCAAGTAAGGTAAAGATAACCTTGCTTCACTCTAATTCTAAAGGTTAGAGTTGATCCTTACTTCTCTCTAATTCTAAAGGCTAGAGATGATACTTACTTCTCTCTAATTCTAAAGGCTAGAGATGATCCTTACTTCACTCTAATTTGGAAGGCTAGAGTTGATCCTCACACTATTACAAAATATATGAATGAAGTTGTAATGTTTGAACTTTGATGGCTTTCACTCTTGCTTGGATCTTGATCTTGAAAGATTGAATAATATCAAAGTATATGAGCTCACAAGATATGAATATATGTTATGTGTTTTTGCTGTGCAAGAGGTAAGTAATGAATGAGGTTTGAGTTGGTTTAAATAAGGAAAAAGGAGTGAGCTCAAAAAGTGTTCAGACATCTCACGGTTTTAGCCACGGTTGACCGTGACTAAAACCGTCAGCTTCCTGGAACTTTTTGAGCCTTTCAATTATAGACGTTGGACTTTATTTCAAACCACACTCAACTCATTTTTACCATAAAAATCAACTAAAAAGTAGATGTTCAAAAGGTTGGTTGATCCCATACTTCTAATGTTTGAATTTAAACACAAAAAAGGAAGTTTGGAAACCAATACACAAAGCATGTTGGAATTTTACCCCTTTGGGAGATACCTTTGCTAAATATGGTTGTGTATTGTTTTAAAGTGGGATTGTGTTTGGTATTTGCTAAAATGGGAAGTCATAGATTAATTCAACCAACACAAATAAGTTTATAAAAAATTTGTCCATTTTTATAAAAATAATTTTATAAAGACTTAAACTTATTTGATTATTTTATTTGTAAGCTCATATAATTCGAACTCTTATTTGTAGATATCTTCGTCATCGGCTTTGAAGATATCATCTTCACTTGTTGAGTAAGTTCGGTTGACTTGAAGAAGAACAATATTTTAGAGTTGTGGCTGAGCAGCGACAGTTGATTCACGGTCGACCGTGGGATCGACCGTGAAGGTTCCTTTATCTTCATTTCTTCTTTTCTTGTTGAATTGAAGTCTTCAATTATTTGTTCTTTACTTGATCATTAATTTTAGGCTTGTTGATCTTTAAAGAATGTAGCATATGAACATATGAATAAATTTGATAAGCAATAATATTACTTGTTTATATTTTTATCATCATCAAAATAAGGAGTGCATTTCTTAATGTGTGACCATGTATGCACTAACATGCAGGTTTAGAGGGTGTCGAGTCTTTTTAAACTTGTGCAGTATCACTGGCATTATGGAGTGGCGTCATAAGGAAGGTGCGGGGTTTTGTCACATGTAGCCGTATCTTTCTTGGAAGGAATAAGGTGGCACCGATCCTAACACACACGGGTACCTAGCTTTCTGCGACCATACAAACCGTAATCTCTTTGGGCTAGTGCAGGAGGCTTGCACCTACTGAACCCGGTGTTGTAAGAGGACTCTTTTTTTTGCCAATCCTATCCTTTGTAGAGGACTAACATTTTTATGCCTCATATTTGTTTACGTGGCCGGTGTCATTGTGGCATTCAGTTTCATACAGCTTTGCTCTAAGTAGCTTCACGTAAGATAATGCTCTCAGTGATGTCTTTCCAAATTCAAATAATGGGTGGCTAGGGTTGAGTTGGCACACAAAGGGTGACTTTGGTAGAGGTCGGGTAATGAGGGGCGGCCAACTTAGGACGTGGTGTTGTGTGGGGGGTGCAAGGGGGTTCAAATGGTGATTAGAGGTTTGGAGACAGGGTGGGATGTTTTCGGGCTTTCCTACCTTTGTTTAACTTGTTGAGCCACTGAGTTTTATAATTTAGCCTTGTTATCAAGATGGTATCGATTTGCTGGTATGAGTGGGAGGAGTCTTTTCTTCTATTTTTGTTCTTTCTTTAGGATACCCCGTTGAGCCCCATAGTTTTCTTGGTCAGCTGTTTGCTTATTTCCCCATGCTTGTTAGTGTTTTTAATAAGCAACACTGACAGTTTTATGCGTAACTAATGGCTTGGAGCTGACCTTATCATGACTAATCCACAGTATCGCTTTTAATGCGTAATTAATGGCTTGGAGCTGATCTTATCATGGCTAACCTGTAGAATCGTTTTTTTCACAAAAGTTAAACGGAGGCCTGTGTGTTTTGTTATATTGGAAAAGTGCAGGGTATGCAACCTAGTTGAATTGCAAGTCCATAATGTGTCTAACATTGGGGTCACAGGACACGGATGGATGGAGGCCGTCGACTGATTCAGCATGATGTGGGCCTCCTGATGATTGCGAGGGATCGCCATTAAGTCCCTGCAGAGCGGTTGATCTCATACCTCATGCGACTGGACAAGTACAGATGGAGACTAGCGGCTGGTTAAGCGTAATGTGGTTCTTGTAGCTGGTTGCGAAGGGAACTTTATCCCCCCTGCATAGCCGATGAACTCCTAGGCGTTCAAGCACTATCGCTGAGGAGGGGTAAAGCACTCATAGGACTCAATGGCAAGGGATGTTGATGTTTAGATGATTTAATTTGATTTTGTATGTAGCCTTGTTACGTCCATGATGTTAATACACTTTTTTTAACGGCAAACACACACACCCTCTAACCTAATTCTAAATTTACACCATTTTGTTCACAACATGACTTGAATTCACAACCTTATGGGACACCTAAACACAGATACCGCTAGGCTATAAGCCCTTTGATATGATATTAATACACTTAGATGTGAGTATCTAAGGCATGTATTGACGGAAATGAACAAAGAACCTATGCTTGTGTTTTCGAGCTATATAAATATCATACTTGACTGTTCTGACTTTCATCTCTAACCAAGTAATAAATAATTTTTAAAGTGAAAATTATTTTCCCAACTACTATCTATTACTAGAAAGCTAAATTCATATGATACAAAACAGGTTTAATTCACACTTCGATAAAGAATTGTGTGACTAATTTAGGAGCTAGAAAGATCAAAGTCATATTATAAATAGTCAAATACAAGTGTTTAAATTTATTTATACTAGCATGGTACTCGTGTAATATGGTGGTATTGAATGATTTTTACTCAATAACTTGTTCATTTTTGTATTCATGTAATATGATGACAATGAACAATTTTTCTTTGGTAACATGTCTTTTTTGTTTATCTTTTTTTCCATTAACTCCTTTTTTGTTGATATTTAAGTTAATTTGTATTGACTTGATTTTTTTAAATATGAAAGGTTTAGTTATTAAAATAGAATATAAGAATCTTATTAACTTTAATTAATAGTTACTTGATTTAATAGTTTCCATTTAGCTTATGAAGATAATTTAGTAATTCTAAAATACTTAAAATTTAAAAGATTAAGTAAAATACTTAAATGTTTTATAATATAGTATAGATATGAAGGCTATAAATACGTATTTATGTTATAATTGAAGAAAAATTATTTGACTACTTTAGCAACAAATTAATTCACCATATGTTGAAAAAGGTCACTATTTAAAAAAAAGAGCGAGTGAAGAAATAATTGATTTGACAATAACAAATATATTTAGATAATTATTATCTGTTTTTTATAACTAAATCGTATTTCTCTTATCACATTAATAAAGTCGTATTATCAATTTTTTTTTGAACAGCAAACAATACTTATATTCTTCATTGCAACGATAGTACATGTACACATAAGTGCTCAGATACAGGCACAATACACACTAGGATATCACACATACCACAATAGCGGTGACTCACATCTCTACAACACAGACAATACTACAAGGACGCTACACAAACCCATCAACACTGAGTCGTTACTGTTCCAATAGACCACAAGCACAACACTGTAACATCCATCCATCAGCATAGATCGTGACCATCCCACCACGTACAACACCGCAACCTTCAATCAAAACCAATAGCTTACGCAAAACAGTATACCCACCCGCCAACGCAACATAAGGTCAAGTGTTACTCATAAAGTCTCATATCAAATTCGGGGATAAGTAACAACAGGACCAAAAAACTCTGGAGCACAACATGGTTCCTAACAGAAGGAAAGAAAGTGAGAAGCAGACATCCCCCTACTCATACAGCCCATAAAACGAATCAAACCACAACCGCTCAAAGCTACGAAAGGCTTATGTGGCTCAATGGGAAAATAGGGTAATAAATTGCTCCTGTCACATCCACCACCTCCAAGCCTCCAGAACACCACATGCACTCCATTACACACCCCTTATGACTTCACACCCTAGAATGGCCTCCCCTCAACACCAGGCCACTACCATAATCTGACCCACTATCACCATCCCAGCCCCCGCCCTAATTAACAACTCTGCCCCAATACGCAGATCCATGCCAATCACTTGGCACCAAAAGCACATCATCATCCCGTTATCCCGTATAACACCAATGACAACCGCAAAACAAAACTCTGAAGCTTGAAATAAGGATTTACATCGGCTAACACAAAGATGACCTAGCAAATCAAAAGGTTTGAAATGCCCCCCTTATCACACCAGGTTAACAAAGTGCAACCTCCTGCACCATAACAAGGCCCTACATACTAGCCTATGACATCATCTATTTCAATCTTTTTTTCTAATCTTTTAACCCACACTCATTTCTCATAAATATTAATCTTTATTTACAAAGTTAGCTAAAGCGAAAAAATATTTGAAAAACTAAAAGATGAAAAAGCTTTAGAAAAATATAACAATTCACAATCTCAAGCGAGTCAAGAAAATGACGTTATTTTCTAAATAAAAAAAGTTTTTTTGAAAACATCGTTTCAAAACCTGATGTGAAAGCGACATATTATTTTTCTTAATAAGAAAAATAATATTAAGGCACCATTATTGCTCTATAATATATTTATTACAGTTTATATATTTAATTTTGTTGAAAACCACGCAAATATTATTAATCTTCAAATTATTTATTATATTTATATAAATAAGCCAAGGAAATAATATAAAAATATATTTATATATTTAAATGGGGTGTTATTTCAGGTAGTGTTTGTAGACAGAAGATGGACCACGTTGCTAACAAACTATAGACACAAATATACGTGTCCTTCTCCAGATAACTAAATTGTCAATTCTTATCGTTTTCTATTTTATGATCTTTTTGTATATTTATGAGTTTTTATGACTCGATCGTATCCTACAAAAATGATAGTTTTTATTTACAATCTCGTATATAAAAAATCTAAACTTATCTAATTAGATTTATTTAACTATATTAAAGAAAATGATAAAGTAGTTATATAACTACTTTTTTTCAATAGCAAACATACACGTCCACTAAATCTATCATTAAATCTATTTTATTATCCATACTAGAACTTGAACCACAACCTCATAGGAGGGGACCATACTCCACAACGACAGAAACCGCTAGACAACAAATCCCTTAAATGTAAGAAAGCTAAAATACAACCACACTCATATTTCTTGATAGGTTGAGTTTTCTCTCTCATTATTAGCTAGTAAGTTATCTCCCTCATATCTCCTCTCTCTCCTCTTTCTCTCTCTTCCTTCACACATCCTTCTACTTATTATATATATTCATTTCTTATTTTTAAATAAAGAAGAGTTTATGAGGATTTATGAAAATAAAATGGGATTAAAGGAAAAGTAGTGTGAAACTGATGTGGTATGTGGAAGAGTATGGGATGAAAGGGTGGATGGTGATAGTTTAATGATAAATTACATATGCATATTGAAATATGGATGCAAAAGATGCATGGAACATGTTCAAGTAAAAGATGCTTGCAAACATAGTCCAAAAAAAAGTTTTCTTTTTAGTATATCAAGTTCTTTTTTAAGAGTATGTGTAATACCACACTAACATTACTAAACATCAAAGCACCTCACAGTCCAACACTAATAATATGCATACTACCATCACTAAACCTGCACGCAATTCGTTACCACAATCACGAGAATCGTCATAATGAGCCAAACACAAACCACACTCGAAGGATATTACGAGCTTTGCAATATGTGACGGAAGTGTTTGAATGGATAACGAACGGATACCCCATCCATTATTTGTGGAAGCTCTAACAACATAGATAGGGTACCCTAAAATGCCCGACAACGCATATGATCAAGATGGCAGCAAGATGATGAGGAGGATTGTACTCTGATAAAGGCATCCTCGTCCCTGAGCTCACATTTACGGAAAAGTATGATTTCAACAGTCACAAAGGACATGTCAAAGATCTTAAAAGTCATTAAGGATGCTGAGTATTTATGCAACACCGGTTACCTTATGAGTAGGCATGCCCTAGTCTACGCCTAGGGATACGTACAGGTGTCTCGCTTCGATAGGAGTAGAAATTCGCCTAGGTCGATGACCTCTTTAGAAGCATCTTTCAGGTATAAATACCACTACACGCACAGAGAAAATCACATTTTTTTAGATTTCTCTCTAAAAACTATCCATTAGAAAATTTATCTCCTAATGCTCTAAAAGATCCGATCAGATTTTCATATAAAAGATACACTTTCTAAGACTAACTTAACCCATCAAGGAGGAATACAGAGATTTATAATCGTTTTCCTTAAACTTGATGAGTTATTGTTTTGTAGAGTCATCCTAATAAGGACTTGAACCAGCACTCATATATCCAGGTTAGCTATTTCACGATCATTTATAACAAGATTTAAATTATTATTTTAAAGAAGGAAAAAACACATTAAGTCACACCTATATAATGCTATAACAGAGATCTTCTAGTTGTGTATTATGTTACCATACATTTTAAATTATTAAATTTAACACTTAAACATAACTGACGTATTATGTATTATCATTTACTAAGCATTTAATAATCTTTAGTTAAAATATAAAAGTGTTGTTAACAAAAATTTAGAAGAAGCTATAATTAATTCTAATTTTTTTTTTGATTTAAAATTAACATTATAGTAAATTATTTTGTTGGTCTTGTATGTATATTAAATACATTTCGGTCTAATAACTTTCGACATTATGCTCATAGTCGGATAATCCTTTATCTAAGCTCTTTTTGACATCAAAAGGTCCTTTAGTTAATCAGTGTTATGGGTCGTTTGTTTTATTATAAAAAAAAAACTCTTAATATATTTTAATATAATTTTGATATAGTTTATAAGATCTAAAGGTTCTTAATTTTTTTATCAAGTTCCAAACATTGCTTCATATCTAAATAAGTAAGAGATAAATATAAATATGAAACTCTCTTAAAATTACAAAGCCAAACTCTAGTATTCTTCATCGCTTCACCTATCTCTATCTTTCTCACGCTCCCCAATTATCACCTCCGAGTCAATTTGATTAGGCTCGAGTCGACTCATGAGTTTGATGAGCAGAGCAGTTTGGAACTCGACTTGACTCGGATCCCTACTCATGTGGCTTTAGCTCGAGCTCGACTCGGCTAACATCGAGTTGATATAGAATATTTTTCGAGTCAATCTTGAGTATCATATACACACATCCTAATTTATACATACGCTTATAGCGGGACTTGAACCCTCAACCTTAAGAAGGAAGAAACACCTTAAACATATTTTGATGTCGCTAACCAAATACTCTTTGATGACTAAGAACAACTAATATTCAAACAAAATCATAAACATTCGTACAAAATCATAAAATCACTTCAAATCTTGTATGTGAGTGTAATTTAGGTAGAAACTAAGGTTGATTAATTAAAGGATTTTTCGAGTGCAAAAAGTTGAATAAAAAACAATCAACGTAATATCGAAAAGTAAAAGACTGCCTTTTTCAAAACAAGTATATAACCTTTTGTGATTTTTTAATATATGATTTCGTTTCTCCTTTCGTTCTTTGCTAGGTTGCTAGCCACAAATATTTCGTAAAAGTAACATTAAATTTTTGTATTAAATATTTGTGCATTAGTTTAATACATTATTTGGTTGGTGGTTAAAGTTTTAACATATTTAATATTGATAGAATAGAATAAAGTAGATTTGAGTAGGAAAATCATGAAATAATATACAACTAAAAATATAATATGCCAATTATTTGAATAACCCAACTTTTGTTTAAAAATTCTCTCGACACGTCGGCGTATTGTTCATTATTTATGTACATGGGTTTGGTTTTAGCTGTGTTCGTATGTTCATTTGGTAGCTTTGTTTGAGCTCCTTCATATTGTTCATTACTAGGATTCTATAGCCCGCGCATTGCGCTGAGTTTACGTATCTAATATTTTTAACACAATAAATTATAGGATTAGTTAATCTAAATGATAATATATTAATAAAAATCTTATTTGCTAGTGTGTAAAATATAATTAATAACATACATTTAAGAATATTTTTCGCCCAGAAATGTATTCTATAACGATTTATTTACATCTTAACCTAACAATCAAACTATAATATGATACATACCTACATAAAATCTATTATAAAATATAAGTTTATTGGTTAATAAAACCAAACTTAAACTTTAATGCTTAAAGTTAATATATTAATTATATTTTATAAAAAGTTAAATCATTTATAAAAACAAACTTTAAAGTTAAAATATTATAAAAAATTTAACAGTTTAATTGAAATTGAGTTTAAACTAATATTGAAATAAATTAAAGAAAAAAAAAGGTCATGAACTTTGTCATGAACTAACCGAACATTTATGAAAATAAATTACCGAGATGTAATTATAAGATAATTTAGTAATTATAAGTTAAACTAGTAATTATAAGTTAAATTAGTAATAACAATGCTACATGCCAACCTTGTAAACTATGAATTTGTTAGAAAAAGGATAAATATTTAGAAAATAAATTATGACTTGTGTAGTTATTGAGATGAAATCAATCACCTTGATCACTATACTTTAAGATTTGTAATATTATAAAAATTTTACAACATTCATAAACTTTAGGCATAGAGTTTACATTTTTAAGGGGTTAGTTTCTTATTATTCATAAAATCATTGAACTTAATGGGCCCCCTCTATAACAATTCAAAGAACATGATAAAATCATTGAACTTAATGGTCTCCCTCAATAACAATTCAAAGCACAGGAAAAAGACAATAAAAAAGGGAGCTGCCAAGATTCAAACTTGAAACTACAGGGCCAAATAAGAACGCCTTACCACTTGGCTGTTTGACTATTTTGTTGGTAATACTAGGGGTGAGTATGGGTCGGTTTTGACCCCAAACCGAACCATAACCGATAATATCGGTTAATGGATTTTTCAAACCGTTGGGTTATCGGTTACTAATGGGGCGGTTAACGGTTAATGGTAGCGGATCGGTTTCGTTATCGGTTCTATTGGTTAACCGTTATATTAAGCTGGGCCAACTTTTTGGACTTCAAAATTTTAATAACCGGGCTACGAATTTGACCCCACATGCAAACAATTGGGCTGCTTTTTATGATTTTATAATTAATAACTCTATTAGGCTATTAGAAAACTAGAAATGGGCCTTTGACTAAATAAAAGCCAACATGATATGTGATTTTGTTATTCTTTTTGACTTATAAATAGTTAAATATATAAAAATATTAATTAATAAATCCTTACCGGTTCGGTTTCTTATCGGTTCGGTTATAGGTATAAAACCGAAACCGACCCAATAACTATCGGTTAATGAATTTTTAAAAACCGAACCGTCGGTTTTCATTTGGTTCGGTTTTAACGGTTTTATTGGTTTTAGTTCGGTTTTTCGGTTAAGATGCTCACCCCTAGGTAATACACAGCTCACGCTATTTAACACCGCCTTCAGTTTCTTTCCTTGAAATTGTTAGGTATTATAATTTGACACTTCATATATATTGTTCGCTATTGAAGATATAAAATGTATAGTAAGTATCTAGATTACTAGATCTAAAACACCATTTAGTAATCACCTATTTAACTTTAGTAATCACCTATATAAAACACCCGATCATATCATCACCCTAATTAATTAGAGTTTATTCTGATTAGATTAAAGTTTTAGTTTTGTCAGAATAATTAATATACTTCTAAATTTAAAAACAATTAATAAATTAATAAATAAAAGCTCCTATGGGCGGTTTGTGATGCACACCCTAGATTTTTTTTGAATAGCGTCATTGGGGAGTAAAACTCTCATCCATTGTTTCCGGAAAACTCCCATAATAAGGCTCGAACTCAAGATTTCACAGTGAGATAAAACCCTCCATACCACCAGGACAAGTCCTAATAGTTGATGCACACCCTAGATAATTGAGTACTTAAGCAATTTTCTAACAATATTTAAGCAACTAATTACATACTTAAGTAGGATATGATAAATAAATTACTTCTTAATTATGAAAACATGTCATAATTTAAATTTTGATGGTAGGTAATCTATACGTCACTACTTTTGTCCATAAACCGCTAAATTAGTCGTGTATGACTAATTTATTCCATATTTATTTTATTATAGCCATAAGATAATTAGAATCACTACTTGTAATGGCATATAGATAAAAATAATGGTGTACATAATTAACCGCCTACTAACTAATTAGATACGATATCTAATCAAGATTGCACCAACGTTTAAACTTAAATGGGTGTCGTTTCAATCAAAGCCATTTTATGGAGGGACTGAATATCATTCCCCGACTTCATTGACTAGCAAGGAGCAATTAGGGATTTCATCTAAATAACGATATAATTTTATTTGGTGTCGGGTTTTCTCAGATATATAAACTCTCGCTGTTTTCCCCAGATGTTCGATTTTCTTTAGGGTTTCTCTTAATGGTTTGTATCTCACAAAGATATCAAGTTCGAATGCAGTTTTGTTGTAAGTTGTTTTTTGGTATAAGTTTGTTGTCATTCCCAAAAAAATAAAAAATAAAAAATAAAAAATTCAACATTGCACAATTACTTCTTTAATCTAGAGATCAATTCATAAAATTTAGGGTGATTTTACTTGGCGATTAATTCATAAAATTTTGTACTTATTGTAAAATGATTCAATCATTAGAAAATGCAAGAAAGAAAATTTTGTTTAACAAGGTTTGGAGTTAGGGTTATAATCTATTAGCAAGTAGGATCGGTGTGGAAGTATTAGCCTTCTCCAAAAGTCATTAGCGACCTGGCGTAATAGATGTTGAACATGTTGAGTATTGTCCTATATCGAATTGGTGCAACTTCATGATATCCTTAATAAGGGTTCTTGGTTACTCCTTTATAAATAGTTGGTTATAAATTGAAAATCCACAAACTTACAGAATAAAGGAAGTGTGTTCAAGGATCCCGTGGTTGCAAAAAAAGGATATCATTAAAGTCAATGAAGGCAATAGGTGGAAATTAAGGGTGAAACTTGTGTCTAGTTTATGGTTGTTAGAAAAAGTTACGAGATGCAAAGTAGAGTAATAGATAAGCTGGTATGTGGTTAGGTGTTTCGGATTTGTTTGAATTAGTTGGATGCATAAAGGAAGTGTAGAATGTTAGAATTTGTATCGAGTAGGCTAGTAATGATAATCTATTCAAAGGAAGGTAAAGCTCGATCTTCAAGAACATAATGCTTAGCTTATTAAGGCAGGCCCGGCCTAAGCCATGTGTAGTCTGTTTTGGACCCAGGGTAGAAATACAAAGGGGACATCCAATTTTTAGATCCACTTCTTATGTACTAGGCTCATTTGGTAAGAAAAAATAAGATAAAATGAAGACGAGGACTAGTGAAGATCTCAGGTTTGAGGAACGATGGATTGATGGAATTAGAATTCAATACTTTTAGAGGTATAATATACAAACGAATACTATTATAATGTATGACATATTATTATTGTACACAATAACCTTTGATCCATTCACATATTGATTATTAGATTCAAGTGTGCTTCATTGCTTAATTATTACTAGTGTTTTTATTTTGTGCCATCACAAACTCACATCATCTACACCCAATTAGGGTCTGGGATGGTTTTTTCTCTTATATTTTTAGATTTTAGATTCTAGTCCATTTTAAGGAAAGTTATCTGTGATGTTTTATTCACACAAGTTAGGTAACGTTATTCTTATAAACAATTTTAAATTAATATACTTAAAAGGATCATTTATTTAATCATTTGTGAGTAGAATATTATCTTAATTAGGTGGTATTAACATTATAGATACCACAATTTTTTATTATGTATGTGTAATCAATTAGTAATGATAAAGAAATTATCAAATTGAGAAATTATATATCTTTCTACTAAATTCTTCTACCCCATTAAAAGAGAATATACGGTAAAAGAATTAGTAGATTTCATATGTTACAAAGTTATATTTGTCGAATATGAAAGAATTACAAGATATTTCAAAATTGAACTTTACTTGAAACTATCTTCTAAATGATAATTATGAGAAAACAAATTCTTGAAGTTTTGATTTGGGTGAAAAGTAAATTAATTCAAAGTAGAGGTGACAAAATTTTGACACTATACAAACCCGGTATGAAAATAAACAAGTTTGAGGTGACATATAATGAATAGGTTGTGTTCCGGTTGACTTGTGTAACACGTATAATAATTAGGTTGGGGTTATAGTCATACATAATTTTAGCTGGTCGACACGCAAAGTCGTTAAAAATTTACATAGATTATATATATTTCATATATAAACCAAGTTATAATGTAATTATCATCTAGACTTCCACAGTGTATTTTGTTTATTACTTTATTGTTTTAGTTTGTGAAAGTTTAAAGAAAAAAGCTTTTGATGTTAAAAATCATGATGTTTTGATATTTTTTTTACTTTTTTTTTTTTGAACTGCATCATGTTGTTTTGATATGTTATGTAATTTTTAAACCTTCAACAAGTCGACCAGAATACAACCAGGAAGAAGCGAAAAAGTCTAAAACCCAAGAAAACTTGTTTACTGATTCCATTTTGGTCCCCTCTCATCTAATACATAGCCCTTTCACACCCTTTTGACTATATGAGGTTTGTTCTTAAAAACGCATTTTATAACTTCAAAAACACAACAAACACATACTTTTAAGTAGGAAATACATTTTAATCGTAAACCTAGTTGACCTAAACATATTAATTAATAAAAAACAGTTTGTTTAGAAATTACCCATTGCAAAGGGTTGATAATTCTTATTATACCATTAAAAATGAAAAATATGTTGATGTTATTAAGCAAAGAGATATACATGCCAAATACAAGTGGCAATTAAACCAAGGTATTGAATAATTCATTATGGCTTGGTCATGACTTCTATGAGGATTTAAGATTTGACCATATCATTATAAAAAAAGTTCCACATACCATCTAGCTAGACACGTCTTTATATGTTATAAACGATGTTTTTTAGACGTATTAAGGGTATCATGCTATCTAGACAAAATATATAATTATTCAGTTACGAACGTTATATATATAAAAAATGAGGAAGAATAGTGATTAGATTATATTTCAAAAATAAGATTGTGTTTATATATCTTTGTTTGTTTGTACAATTGTATATATAATACTAATTTGATATACACAATTACACCTGAATCATCTTTTAATTAGTATCAAACTTTTCGCATATACGATTACTCTTTCCAAAATTTAATACCATATTTTTATTACTCTTATCCATAATTCTAAGCGTTATGGTTATTATTTTTCTTTTTAAAAAAAAATTAGTATTAGATTTTCACCGTATAAAGATTCCGCGACAAACGCCTTAATTTGTAGTGTTAAAAAAATGGAACTAAATTTTGTAAATCTTCGAGAAATAGTTAAAAAGGAAAAAAGGGACCCACGTGCCATTTATGACTTAAAATCTTCACCAACCCCCAAATCACAATGTTTCCAATTATTTCCGTCGGTGCTCTTCTTTCTCATTCCTGCCTGCCCCTTTAATTATGGATCCATTATTAATTAAAAGCCAAATACCCCATTAATTAATTTATTTAATAAATAAACATTTAATTAATATTATTCTTTTTTCATTTGCTACTACCAAAGTCAAGAAGCTTGCTGTACTTTTCAACCTCATATTTATAAACAATTACATAACAATCTGTTAAATAACAAGAATATGCTCCAAACCCACATTTTTGTTATATTCTTGTAATTATATATTGTCACACATCTCCTACCAAGTCCCACAAATTTAAAATTAAGAAACAAATAACTATCACTAAATGCATGTTTTTTAATACGACTATTTACATCTTATCTTCTCGATTTTTAATGTAACCGTTTACATCTTACCTTGTCCATTGTTGACTTGTTGCAGATGGTCAATATGATTATTTCAATATAACTATAATATTTATATAAATCCAAGACATTAATTATGGATGCTTGAAACATAAGTTACGTTTAAAGAAAGGGTCTTCAGTTTTTCCACTTGCATCCATCGTTATTACCAAATAATATAAAAATTGTAAAAAATACACATGTCTAGTGTCGCATCTTCAAGAATGCATTCAAGATTCAATCCAAGAACATATTAAAAGTAGTTCACGGGATGCACTCAATAATCATGTTTATTGCGTGTAAGCCACAAAAGTTTATACATAATTTCTAATCTATGTGTTAGTGGGAACTTGGAAAGAAGAAAGAACTCATATACTCTAGTAACTAGATGCAGTAAAATTTCAACAAAAATTAAGAAATTAATGCTAAAAATCGACATAAATTACGATTACCTTACAAGAAAAGAATAGAAGAAACGAAAGGCAACACCTTTTTTTCTTTTTTCTTCCATTGCTTTGTTATTATACTTCACTTATCTCCCCTTCGCCACATAACCCGACATCCACAACCAAACCTTTCTTCTTCGACTCCAAAACTCTGCAACAGTTTCTTCGTGGCGACTGCAAAAACAAGCCTCCATTAGATACGCATATTAGAGAAGTAATATAATTAGGGTTTTAGCATAGTTGCCATTAGGGTTTCATATTAGGGTTTCATATTGTACCTTGTACTCTATAAAGAGTCTTCTGTGTAATACAATATACTTACAGGGTTTTCATTATTCTTTATAATCATATAGGTGTAAGAACTTTGGACTTACCCTATCCCATAATTGTGGATCGGGTCTTTTGTAAACGACAACTTTATCAAGATTCGAAGGATCAATCATCTTCCATTTGCAAGTAGGGTGAGGCACATGATGGCGTGCATATTCACTAACTGTAATGTTGGTTGTAGAATTCAGCCGAACTTTTGTCATGTAGAAAACAAACGGTTTTTGACACGGGTTTCTTGCAACAGGACGCGTATTGAATGCATAAGCCGTGTAATCGGCTCTTCTGTACCAATTCAAGAAAGTTCTTGATGGCATTTCCACCTCACGGGGCGACAAAATTCCTCTAAAAACTTGAATCGCAAAGCCCCAAGAAACTGAAACGGTCCAACCCTTTGAAGAATCATAGCAGATAGATTGTTGTATGAGCCCGGCTGAGTCAAGTTTCATAGGTAACATTAG
Organism: Pulicaria dysenterica; assembly: GCA_947179395.2. Classification (NCBI taxonomy): domain Eukaryota; kingdom Viridiplantae; phylum Streptophyta; class Magnoliopsida; order Asterales; family Asteraceae; genus Pulicaria; species Pulicaria dysenterica. The sequence goes on from OX359289.1 coordinate 100,605,420, forward strand.
TCTTTGCAGGGCTTCGACCCGTGTCACTTCTGGGAATATTGGCTCAACCACATCAAGATGGTGCAATGAGACAATTGGTGTTACAGGGTGTGCAGCAAGCAGCCCAAATAGATTCCCATACACATCATACTGAGTTTAATACAAAAAAAAATTATTATTAGCTAATCAACTTCTTGATTCGGGTTTGGTAGAAATAAAACAAAGAAAGTAAAATTCAAGATCATTTACAAGAATGTCAAGATTAGAGAGAGACCCATATCAGACAGACTTTTTCACAAGATGGGGTAGTCCATCCTGCTACACAATTACCAAACTTTACATCAAAATCTATAAAAATGAACAATTTATTCACAAATAAGGGTAAAAGAACACCATAAACCTAGCAACAACAGTACTACTAGTCAATAATTCAGGATTCATTCTGTATGCTATCATGTGCACCAATTATTGCTTTAAAATCACTAATAAAAAAAATCCAAATTTTTTCCCTACCACAAAACATAATTTATATAGAGAAGTAGTCAAATGTTGTTGGTCTACTAAGCATTCTATTGTCTACTCCCTCCCTACCTTCAAATGGGACTTTAGCTTAGCACCCCACAATAAATGGTTAAACATTTTCACAAAAAAGCCAATAATGATCGATTTAACCCGAAACTAGATTAAGGTTTTCAAATCTTGTGGTACATTTGAGAATATTGTGTCGGTTTTCAGCTATGGAGCGCGATTCGGACAGTAAATCCTAGTGAAAAACATGATAGATTTGAGAATTTATAAGTCATATTGATTTAATGTTTAGTTTTCTTCACATTAATGGAGCCAAATGTTTCTTCAATGTGTCCCACTAAGTTAGACAAGTATAAATCATGCTAAAAGATACACCAAAAACGTTTACCTATTCATTTAAAATCAAGATTATCCTTTCGATAGCGAATTTCTTCAAACATAATCAATGAAACCATGGTTAAAAAAGCTAAAAAATGTAACTTTAAGGAGGAATTAAAAACTAAGAATATTTGCAATCAAGCAAGACTTATAAGTTATAACCTAAAAACGCAATAAGATAACATTCAGGAGATGGTTTTTGCCCATTGCTGTGCTAGATCAATCTTTGACTATTTCTAAATCAAAGGTAGAACTAAACTTGCACAATGTACAACCTGTAAAGCAGTAAGAACAGAGTGAAGGGTTTAGCCTTGACTAACCTGGTGGAAACCGAGCTCTTTAGTAAGCGGCACACCGAGCTCAGCCATACACGCCTGCATCCGGTCGTCGGAGCCGTATAATCCGGGATACCTCTGAATACACCGATCTTGCATCTTCTCTAAAGCCTTAGCTAACGGATAACTAATAGCAAAACCACCACCGCCGTACGCCATACCGTAGCTGAAATATATGTTCTGCAAATGACTTTCCGATAAGCTTCCGATGTAATAAAATTGATTATGATCGTATTTATTCAAAACCCTAATAAGATTATCCGTGATAAACACTGTATCATCGTCCCCCATCACAAACCACCTAACATCATCCATCCCTAATCTTATAGTCTCTGATATAATCCTCGATATCCGAATCGCCGACCGGTGACCCTGTTTGTTCTTATAAGCAAAATGCGAGGTGTCGCCGGAGATTTTCAGCGGTGGCAGACCATCATCGGGTTGGGTTTTGACCGGATTATCTAACCACACAATACCCCTCATTTTCGCCTCCTTCTTCCACCATAACTTGATGTAATTCCTCCGCTTCTCCCAAAGCTTAGCCGACGCCGCAATGCCGAAAACTATGTGTTTAAGCTCCGTTTTTTCCGGTTCCACGATCGCCGGCGTAAGGGTGACGTTCTGTAACGAATTACGAGTAGAAAAAATCAAATCATGTTCGCCACAAGGCATATTAGAAGCGTTGAGAAGCTTTAGAGTATAAACGAGGTAAGTTGCACAAAGGAACAAGATAAGGTACAGCATGAGCTTCGGGTACCCACTGCTGACCCGATTTGACAAAATGGGTGGTGTTGCGTTCGATCTCATCTGATCCCATATGATTTTCTCAGAATCTTTCTGAACCAATTTCATATTGTGTACAGATAGAAGCCAGATCTACGGAATTAAACCTAAATCGACAAAAACCCACCAGAAAAGAATCAAGAAACCAACGTGAAAACTTGAGGAAATTGAATTGGGGTTTTGAAAGAGTAAAGTTATTTTAGGAGAGCATGCAATGGTGCCAGCTTGCATACTCCCCTGAATCAAGCTGAAGATGTAGATGAAGATGATGACTACAATCGGTGATACGTATACGTATACAAGTATATATGTATATAAAAGTGCTCGATTTATGTGCCGCCGTGTGAGCACAGAGTGAGATTGAGAGAGAGAAGGGGATGTATTGTAAATTATGGGAGGGGTCTCACATGGTGAAGACAAAGAAAGAATAGAAGAAAGAGGGGATTTGATGTGAGAGGTTTTTGGGGTTGCAATGCATATGATATGGAGATTGAGATGTGTATATTAGGTTATATATACAGATCCACAGTTAAAATGCTTCGGTTTTTTTCGCTAATTGGATTGGATGAGATTTACTTTACTATTAAAATAATAATATTTTATTTAACACATCGTATATCGTATATCTAAAACTTTATCTATTATATTTAAATTAATTTGCTATGACATTATCAATTAAATTATATCAAGTAATTAATGTTTATATTTTAAAAAAGTATAAGACTTGTATTTACTACTAGTAATTTTTTTCGTACTCATGTTTTATTGTAGATTTGAAGCTATACATTTTTTTTAGTATGTGAAGCTATACATTTCAAAAGTGTTAGATATAGCTACGGTATCTTTTTATTATTTAAATAGTTAATCTACTTTATGGGTGTTCTCCACACGAATAGATATACCTTGGTTGCCACCACCATAACTAGTATCATGACCAACATAATCTTCACTGCCAGGCTCAAGTTCCACATGTGCATTGGGAATCGGGTTGTCTTCTAGAATTTCTACATTCCGCATGGCATGTGTTAGCTGCCTCAGTTCCTCACTCTATTATTTCATCTCATCATCTTTCTCCTTTTGCACCCTTTTTAAATCAGCGATCTAAATCATACTGCTAGTGCTACACGTAGTACAATTGTTATGCATAAACAAACTCCTTGGGGGTGGTGGGAGCCATTGGCTCTCAGCTTCCTTGTCCCCAAGTGGTCGATATGACCCCTCCACAAACACATTCTCCACATGGTCCTCCACTTGCTTTCTATTACCTCGTCTTGTCCCAACCATTTTCTACGTAACGGAATCAGGTAAGGGATAAACATCTATTACATCATAAAATAATGAGCTACCTAGCAAGCAACTCTCTCACATAAATCCCCTACCAAGTTATCCTACTCGAGTGAAGTTATGAGTCTAAGTACTGGACTCGATACTAAGATCTCTTACGGCCTGGATTTGATACCAACTTCTAACGTCGTGGTGTCAAAAATTTACAACTTATTAAAAAAACAGACGAAGAAATTAATAATCATCTTCATTAAAGGCTAACCGTTAAAACCATTAACAAAATATCATCATTCAAAACTACTATGTTACTATGTAATCAAACCATCGCAACTAATACTTACAAACATCTTAAATGTCAACCAGAAGTTTGTAATGAAATAAATTAAACATAATTTAAACTTCCTTACCAGGCAATGCCTACTCTCACCCGGTCGTACACTCTTATGCTACCTATCGTAGTATGAGACACATTTCAAAAACAAGTGTTAGCTTACACCTCGTGAGTCAGCAATACGTACAACAAAATTAAACTTTAAAACAATCACAAAACATCGTTATTTGTTTGGGTCTATCGTCATTCATCACTTACCATATAAGTGACCGACAACCACTAGGGTTCCAAGGTCCATCCACACCGGTACCACATGTATGCCTGGAAACTGCTAAGTCTCAATCTCCACTTGGAGTTATATGTGTCCTACAAGTCTAATACCAAGCAGGGCGCGACTCCCACTTGTACTCAAACTCTCGTGGTCCCTCCGTTGTAGCTACTCCGACATAAGTCATTTAGATAAAAGTACAACCGTTGCACCCATCGTTAGGACCTCATTTCACCCTCCTGGTGCTATGCGCGGTGACCTCATCATCATTGGTCAGACACCACTCTAGTAGGGATGGCAAAAATACCCGATCCCGCCGGGAATTCCCGAAACCGAAACTTTTGGGACGGGATTTGGGACGGGTAAATGGTTATGGGACAGGGTATGGGATTTCTTTCAAAAAAATTCGCGGGTATGGGACGGTTATGATTTTAGTCAATACCCGCCCAATTACCCGTCCCATGTACCCGATCCCGAACCATTTATATTTTTTATAATTTTATTAAAAGTATATAATATATTACAATCTTATTATATATAAAATAATAGAAATTACAAGATTAATAGTTCACGCTTCTCTTTGACACTTCTGTGAATAAATTAAGTTCTTTAATTTTCATGTAACGATTAAAGCATGAGTAACGGTGTTACCAAGGTTGTTTAGAAAACCCGACAACTAACCATCGCCATGCTAGAATCCTAGAATGCACACTTTTCATACTAGGCATCATCGTTACATCTTAGGAGTGTGTCTACCCCCACGTTTTGGAAAGTACCGAACTCGCCTCAGGTCCAGATATAACAGTCCTCAGCAAGTTTTCGCAAAGTCAACCGATTCACAAAACACCCTACAACAAATTCCCAATTGTAAATCACTTAATCGCAATCCACGCGAATCACAAATTAAAGAAACCCAAATGACACAAATCGGAATCATGAATCACAAAACCCTCAAGCCACGATTCCCTTATCGTAAATCGTACTTGATCAAAAACCAAGACCTAATATCAAATCACCAACCGAAACACTCATTCGTACATTGTAATGGCAAACAAACAATTGAAACTAGTCAATTGAAAACCAAGTAACACCCCGAAATATGTTATATATTTTATTATTATTTATTATTTACGCGCATTACATTGAATTGCCATTTTACTTGAAAAGATGAAGTATTATTATGTTGTTGAGATTTAGAAGTGGCAACATGCGGAATATAATTTTAATAAATAAGTGTTGTGGTTGAATTATGAAGAAGTGAGCTTGAGGGACTGAATTTTCCAAACACACCAAACTTATATATATATATATATATATATATATATATATATATATATATATATATATATATATATATGTGTGTGTGTGTGTGTGTGTGTGTGTGTGTGTGTATGTGTGTATGTGTGTGTGGAGTTGGACTTTGACAAGTCAAAGAGTATGTGTGTGTGTAGTTGGAATATTGGGAGAGAAGGGAGGACAGCAAGGAAGATGAGATTTTATCCCATAATGAAGATGGATTCAAGGAAATCAGTGAAAATATGATGAAATTTTGAACTAAAATGGCAAATAGATCAAAATGATTAAAATTGGTAAATTGATCATAAGATGATCAAAAGATGTGCTTATGAGTGTTTTTGGTTGGTTTATACGGTTAATTTGAGGTTTCTAAATACTGGAAACACTTATAAATAGCTTTGTGTTGGGTTTTGTCGGAAACAGCATTGTTCCGGTTGAACAACTACCGTTAGGTGGCTTACACAGGTCGTGTAGATTAGGGAACGTCGTCTAGGTGGCCGTGTATGTGAAACACGAACCGTGTTCGGTGTTCCGTACATAGGCCGTGTATATCCATTTTTAGCTACACAGGCCATGTAGAGTCCAATTGTACACTAGGTTGAACATGGCTTGTGTAGGTCATGTAGATGAGTTATGTTCTGTACACGGGCCGTGTAGGTGCCCGTCCAGGAGACTGTGTACAGAGTAATAGTAGTAGGTTAAATGCTGAGATTTTAAATACCTTGTTGTAGGTAATTATTCTTGATTATATGTTAAATACTGTAACACCGTACCTTTAATACTACCTTGAAATACGCGCGGAAGCTAAAACACATTTCTAATATAATATAATAAAGAAAATACAACTTTAATCTGTTTGATTTACAAAACAACATATACAGTGTTACTCAAAAACAACAGGCTCTTTACAAAAACACTTCCAATATCAGAGTTATGATCAGTCCCAAAATTCCAGTTTCATCTCTTTAGTCCACATACCAGGTTTAACCTGTAAAAGATTACAACAGTGAGGGATTAGCACAAAGCTAAGTGAGAGAATAGATATCACAAACATATAAGGCATAAAGCCCAAACCAACAATGCTCAAACAAACAAGAGAACCGGCGGTCTTGCGGACCTTCAACCAAATGCCGGCCAAAGCAAAGGTTTACCGATAGCCTAGTTACCACAGACAACAATAATAACACTTCTTGATTACAACAAATGCTTATCAAGACAAATACTAATACTGTATATCTCTAAACATAGGCCCAGCTGAATAACAACCGCCAAGCTGATCTTACAACCACATCATGTATCTACAAAATAAGAGCAAACAATCAGGTGATATATCTTATACATCCAAGATATATATCCACTCACCGATATCTTCAACAGTTCAGGCAACTCAGTCTTTTCTTACTACTGAGTCTTGTCTCCACCTGAACAAACAACTAACAGTCAGTATTTGCTTAATCAACACACAATAAGCATAATACTAGAATCAAACACATATGCACATACAACCACAAGTACATATCAACTCATGTATATTCAAACCAATATACCACAATTCACTATTACTCTTTACTTACTATAATCTTGTGAATTCATCCAACTCCTTAGCTTAGGCATTACATACATCCTTTTATAAGCCAAGGCAATCAAGTTCATGATTATCTTCAAATCATCCAAGAGTTGATCTTTCATAACACAATATTTACCAATTCCGAGCATAGATATGGTTTGAATTCCGATTGTGTCAAAATCCGATAAGACCAAATCTGATAGGTTCAAATCCGACTAACATGAAATCCGATCAACAAATTCCGAGCAAATGCAAATCCGAGTAAAGGTAATTCCAATCTAGTCGGATTCCGATACAATTCACAATCCGAGAAAAGGCTAAATCCGATCAAGTCATACAATCCGAGAATCCAACAATCCGATAAAAGCTAATCCGATAAAAAGCTAAGGCAATTGTTTCAGTTTCTCGGATTCTCAACAATCCGATTAAATTTAATCGGATTTCTCCTAATCCGATCCATTCAAACACAAAATCCGATCGATTCCTACTTATCAAATCCGACAGATTCAAAAATCATCCTTAACTTCAATTTAATTCTGATTTTAAGCATGCAACAACATATATGTTTCCAGAATTTAATTCTAACATATATTGATCATTCTAACATCATAATCTAACATACATGCAACCTAAAATCATCAATTCATCATATATTTGCATTTAATCGGATTTCACATATAAACTCAAATAAATCCGAAATTAATTAACAAATAACATATGATTCTAACCTCTTAATGATTCAAGATACTTCAATAATCAAATTGCACAATAAGGATCAACAATTATCAATTCTTTCTTTGATCTCTCTCTCGGCCGTAACACACAAAACACACACTTACACTTTTGAATATTTGCATGTAAATGACACTTAGGTGGCAAAGTGGTGGATTTAGGTGTCCCAAAACCGACACCTCATCAACCCCACTAACAAATCTTACAATTATTAAATTATATTCACAATTTAATTAAATTCAATTTAATTAAATTCAATTTAATTAAACACATAATTCAAATAATCAACCAATTAATTAAAGTAATTCAACTTAATTACCTTAATCCTACTAGACCGGTAAGGAGGTTGTTACAAATACTTTGTTGTTGACGATGGATTAAGATGATGTTTACCTTTTTTCCATGTGAGTTACATGATCTTAACTATACGTGTATTATGTAGTATCTATGTTGACCATGGATCTGAAAAGCCTGTCTTGGCTTCGCCAAGGCTTGAGGCTTGGCCATGCCGCCACGCCATGGTCCAAAGCTTGGGCGTAAGGCTTGGCGTACACTAAAGTCCATCTTGACAAGCCATTACTTGTTATAAGCCGTTTTTAGGCGTGTTAGAGGTACTGAGCCGTTGATATATAGTTATTAAGTTATAAGGATGCTTGGAAAATAAAAAATAAGATTGATTAGCTACGTTATAAACCTATTATTATGTGTGTTATATATGTGTTTGTATAATTTTTATTTATATAATCATTATTTACATACAAAATTGCCGCCTTAGGCCGCGCCTTGTGAAACGGCGTGTCCTCGCCATGACTTCCAAGGCTTAAGGCTTGACCCTGCCGCCATGCCACGCCTCACGTTATTTAGAACCTTGATGTTGACTGATGATGTAATGTATACTGAGTGGAAACTATGGCTAGTCATTGAGACTAGCAAGATGCTGATGTAGCATCAAGAGATCGATGTGATTTCAGAAGTAGATGTAACTTCCATTATTCGGGGACTACCAGTGTTCGGGGAGCACATATGTGATGATGATGATGATGATTGTGATATCTGTAATGCATGTGTAACTGTTTGTGGGTTTTGATTATGTGCTCACTAAGCTTTATAGCTATCGTTGTTGACTTAACTCTTGCAGGTACGTTTGTATCACGGGAAAATGGGACGAGATTGTTGTAGCTGGGCTAATAGTCGTAGCTTACACCGGTGTTCATTTTAAATTAATGTTCTATACAAGACTTGTGTTTTGAACAAGTATAGTATTTTGGAAAGTCACCATTCCGGTGATATTCATTTGAAGATATTTGACAAAGTCAAATTAGTACATTTACATATATTTAAAAAAATCGGGGTGTTACAAGTTGGTATCAAAGCCAAGGTGTAAGGGATTCTGACAGATTTGAGTGAGATGTCTGGACTTAAACCATGATTTTTGATATAGATGGGCTATCAGCTAGAGCATTAAAGTCAATTTAGTACATTTATATATATTTAAAAAAATTGGGGCGTTACATACCATGCCTATATTGCAAATCATAAAAACCAAATTGAAACACTAGATCATAAATCACCCTATCCCACACCCCAATCGCAAATCATCATCATCAATCGTAAATCAGTACCAATCGTAAATCAATAACCATATTTCACTGGAATCCTAAACCAAAGTCTGAATCGTAACTTTGGAATCGGAAACCTTACAAGGAGACTCAAACCTTTAGGTGAATCAACCCTGCAATCCGATATCACACCGTTGAATCGAAAACCTATGTTTCACGATTCATTCATCATAATCACAAATCACCACAAACACTATTCTAGTGAACCTGAATCACCAATCATCTTAAACTTAGTTTTAATTCAAGTTAATTGCATAATCAATTAACCAACTTAAACATGTTTCTAACACAACTAAATCATCATGTTTACATTTTACCAACATACGAACGATCAATTGTATCATTTCCTTCCCAGTTTACTCGAACATATAAACTAATGTCAGTTACAGTTTACATCTCAAAAATTCATCTAACAAAACTGTAAATTGACATACTATAAAGGTTAGAAACTTCTTGTGATCGGTTTAAAATCAAAATCCACGAGAATCCTTTTTGAATTGATCACCTTTGCTTGATCTCTCTGTCAGTACACACTTTTAAACACACAATTTCCTTGGTCAACATGAAGAGTTATATAACTTCCTTGCACATGTAATTAGTCCTTAAATTATTGTAATTAGTTTTAAACTCAAGTAACAAATTTCAGTTCTTTTACAAAACCACCACTACTTTTCAATTTCATAAGAAAAAACACGCAACCACACTAACGCTTGACTAAATAATATTTAATTACTCCCAAACGTCACATGATCGAGTTAATTTTTATAATTCACATCTCATTACATACAACGCTTAGAAATAAATGTCTGAACTTCGGGTAGTTACATGTAGACAAGTAAACAAGTTAGAGACTACAATTAGAGAAAGGGTTAAAAAGAGTTTGAGTTGTACTTACACACATTGAAATTGTCTATGATGGTTGGGTTTGTAGTTGTCTACGGTGGCGATTACTAAGGTCCAGTTTGTTTCACCATAATGTGAAGGAATGTAATGGAATTGAAATCAAATTCCGTTGTATATTGTGTTTGGTAACATTATTTGGAAAGAAATTAAATTTTTTGAAATATTAATATTTCTTTAGATAAAGGAATGTCATTCAATGATTAACATGGATGGAATTAAATCCATTTCCATTCATTTGCATTACGGTGAAACAAACTGGACCTAAGTTATCTATGATGGATGTGACTAGTACGGTAGTCTTCCATGTGTATGTTGAAGATGGTGGTTGCTAGTTTGTCTATGACAGTTGTAACAGTTGCTTTGGGGGTCGAACAATCTACAGATCAATATAGTTAGAGCGAGGGAGAGTCGTAGTTGTATTATAGTATTAATTGTAAATACCTGCTATGCGGTTTTTCTATTTAATTTACTAATATTAACTACTCAATATACAAAGATTATATATTTTTATGTGAAGGATAATATAAGATGGAGAGATAAAAAAAGATTAGTTGTGTAAACAAAGTTTGAGAGTAAAGAAGTAGTTATACGAGGAGAAAAATAGAATAAAATGTCGACCGTTGAAATACAGTAAAAACAAAAAACTTAATTAGGCAGTACATAGTAGTATATTATAATACTAATTATAATGAACTGATGCGCTATAACAGTTATAGATTAAAAGTTATAAAAGTTAAATACTATTGTTACAAATATAATATAATAATTAGTATTAGAATAAAATTATATATAGGCAAAAGTTTAAACGAGAACTGTTTTTCTTGCGAGATCTGTTTTTAACGTCATTATTGACTTATTAATATAGATATTTTGGTAATTTATATATTGATCCAACCGTGAATTGCGTCTGGTTGAGCCATCATTATTTTGCGAGGCTTGGTTTTCTCAAAATTACTTGCACTAATGCGTCATTAATGAACCGTCAAAACTCTTAGCCATTGATTAGTTTTAATCAAGGGCTAAGATTGGTTCTCGCAGTTCTCGTATGAGAAACAGTTATCGTTTGAAACCTTCCACACACACACACACACACACACATATATATATATATATATATATATATATATATATATATATATATATATATATATATATATATATATATATATATATATATATATATATAGGAGTAGGATCAAATAAGATGTGTTTTAGGTAAGATGTGTAAGATGCATTATATGAATGACATGTGGCATTAACAACAAAAGGGTATAAGCAACTGTTGCACGTTTCAGCGTCATCTTCGTTGTAGTCGTCAACTATCAACAGCTTCTCATTCGGAATTAGACTGCACGCTTCCACCCCACATCGGACATGGATCAAACGCTTTAGAGTATGTTCTCGGAGATCGATTTTCTTGCTTCAAATTTTCAGATGGCCGGTGATATTTCTCGAAGGTCACCGCATTCATGAAAGATAATAAACCCTAAAACTATGTCGCCATCACCTATGCTTTCATCTATATGAGATTTGGGGTTTGGTCAACATTTATCTTCTGTGTACATCACCGACCATTTCACGGTGACTTCCTTATTGCAGACGTCAACAATCTTGTTTGCTTGTTGGCTTATTTCTTTTTTCATCATTTTTCAATCACAATGAATGTTCTTGTGTAGTTATGTGTATGAAGTTCTGAAATTCATCATTTTGCAGTTCTCTTCGTCAAAATAAAGATCACACAGTGAATGTTCTTGTGTAGTTGTATGTATGAAGTTCTGAAATTAATCATTTTCCAGTTCTCTTCGTCAAAATAAAGATCAAGTTCATCAATTTTGCAATAGAAACTGAATATATTAAGTCGTCATTTTTGTGGTTAGTCAAATTCATCAATATGTGTGTGTTTGTATATTACAAATATGGTGGAGTCTTTGTTGTAATTTTCAATAGTGGATAAAATTATGTTTTATGTTTACTATTATTTGAAAATATGCATCCAATTTAATTTTTCTATCGATCAATTTTATACGACATATTCATCATTTTGGATAGGCTGTGTGTCGGTTTGTAACATAGATCCTGATTTATTGCTGTTTCCATAGTTAGCTGTATTTTTATTAATTTTTCTTTCTATTTTACCCTTTATATTCATTTAATTTTGACCTTGACTTTATCATTTGTTGACTTTTTTTATTGACTTTTTGATGAATCCGACGATTTAGATTGTATCTTACACATCTTACTTTATTTTACATCTTACAATATCCCTATCCTATATATATATATATATATATATATATAGAGAGAGAGAGAGAGAGAGAGAGAGAATGAGAGAGAGAGAGAAGAGAAGAGAGAGAGAGGGGGGGGGGGGAGATAAGATCAAGGGAGAACACTTTTTCAGAAAGATCAAATACAATAGATTTGCACCCTTGAAATATTGATCTAAGGACTAAAAATATGATGTATTTACATAAATTAGATGCATCTACTATCTTTATCACTTTTTGCATTTATTGTTAATAAATTTAAAAGTTTAATATTTATATGTTATTGTGAAATAAGAATGAAGGTATATTTTTCAATGTTCTTGATTTTTACAACCATACTTCGTGTATTTCGCGAAGGATCTTCTCGTTGGAACCTTACCCTACATGTATATATAGACTAAATTATTAAAGAAGGTTAAAGGGTCAGATATGAAACTATTTGAAAACCATAAAGATGAGTTAGTAATATTGTAAACGACCAAAAAAGTTATTTTGAATATTATAACACCAACACCGTTATTTTTAGTGGCTAAAATACTAATATTATAAGTATTGTGAATTGGAGGGACCATCTCACTATTTTTTTAATTTAAAAAACTAAATAATTAATTCAGTGATATATTAACACTTGGCTATGTTTGAAAGTATTTAACCCGATGTGTACAGTTTTTAAAAAAAATTAATGTTAAAGATAGATATTGGAAAGAGAATATATATATATATATATATATATATATATATATATATATATACACACACACACAATTGTTGACATTAGGATCACTTCGTGCTTGATAAAGATGAGATTGTAACTTTCTTCGTCTGCATATGTTGTTATACACACACAATACGTACTCAATATGTAAAATGAGAATTGTAATGTCCAGATTGTTATTTGTCTTGGTTATTAAGACGTGTGAATATTGCTGACATTAGGATCACTTCGTGTTTGATAAAGATGAGATTGTAACCTTTTTCGTCTACATATGTTGTTATTCACGTACATGAAAAAATCTCCTTTCTCTCAATTTACCCAAATTTCATATCCTCGAGATCGAGAAGGATTTTGAGCTTTTACGAATTTGATTATCGATGAATCTAATCATGTTTATAAGAGTGGTAGCAATGTACCTAGATTTGACGAGTGAAAGATAAGAAGAACGTAAGAAATTCTATAATCTTTCATATACAAAGGTAGGGGTGACAATCGTGTCGTGTTCGAGTTGGCGGGTCGCGGGTTGGCGGGTCAGTGGGTCGTGACCCGAACACGACCTGTATAATTATTCGTGTCAAGATGCGTGACACGACCCGTATAAGTTGAAACACGAAACGACCCGCGTAACCCGTTTAAATATACGGGTTGGCGGGTTTGCGGGTCATTCACGGGTCAGCGGGTCATAAACGGGTTGGTGGGTCATTAACGGGTTGGCGGGTCAGTAATTGGTTGGTGAGTCAGTGGGCCTAGTTTTACTAATTTTGTCCCTTGTTTGTCAAAATACAAAATTTAAATGCAAATTATTTAATAAAGTTCAACACTACCTAAGAACAAAATGAGACAATATAATTAATATGGCGAATGAACAAAAGTAGGAGACAATAAAATTGTTTCTTATTCGGTTTAGGATGACTAAGTAATAAGATAAAAGGCCAAAAACCAAATAGGTAACATGAAATATATAAGGATAAATAAAAAATAAAAAATATCAAAAATATATATACGGGTTGACGGGTCGACCCGCGAACCCGCAAGCCAACCCGAACACGACCCGTTTATTTATACGGGTTGGCGGGTCAACCCGAAAATGACCCGAACCCGTTTATGCTCAACCCAAACCAGTTTATTTACGTGTCGGGTTCGTATCGTGTTTCGTGTGGTGTCGATAATTGCCACCCCTATACCAAGGTTTAGAATTGGTTTTGATAAATCAAATCAATTGAGGAGTAAACGAAGTTGATATGTCAACAACAAATCTCTCATGAGTCTAGATCATCTATATGATGACAATGGTTTCTATCAAACTTGATTTAGAATTGAGATTTTGACATTTAAAAGAAGTGATGTAACAATCACCTTTTGTTATGTGTGATTATTTGTGTATAATAGATATTTGTTATATATAACAATTATGATCTTTTTGTATATCAACCCACTAAGTATTAATCTCGTCTACAAATTTATAGATATAATGGTTTAAGTAAAACCCTTTCTATGTATGATAAAAAATTGTTATGTACAATCATCAACATCTGTTATTACTATGACATAGTTCTCATACGTGTAATGACTATGAAAAAGGGGTGCTAGCCGAAGCGAAATTTGACAACTTTCTTTGACAACTTTGTTACGACAGGATAGAGTCACAACTGACACCATGTAACGAGTATGAAACGTATATCGACTAAATAAAATGAAAAGGAAGGAAAAAAAATACGAAGATATGAAATAAAAAAGGGAAAGAAATTGCAAACAAATCCAAATATATAAAAAGTGGAAAGATCCCTAACGGGTTATGGTGTTGTAATGTTTATCGTATAAGAGCTAATCTTTACATAACAATCTTTAGCTATATATAGCAAGGTACAAGTAGTTGATTCATATGGTATAAGTTAATGTTGCATAAAGTTGTATATCTTCACGTTTGTTGTGTAAGGATCATCTCTCATTATCAGCTAACATTTTTCGAATGGTACATGAGAATTCTGTGCACACGGGCGACATTGGATTGGTTCGTAAGGTCGGGGTAGATTAAGAGATCAATTCTAGAAGGGAAAATTATATTTTCTCCTATTAACTCTTCATATTTCATTCTTTTACTCACTACATGACGTTATGTGAATTTTACTGATTTTCTTTCTTCGTCTTCTCCTGTTATTTAGACACGTATTTTAATATTGTAAGTATAAGAATAAGTAAGAATACAAAAATTAGCTTTTTATTATGACTTTAATAATTTGTTAACATTTATTATGACACGATGTATATAGTAACACCCGAACTTATTAGGGCTTTTATTTTGTGGTACTTTCACTTAAAACATGTATGAAAGGGAGTTTCACTAAATATGTTTTTTGAATTATTAAAAAAAATCAAACGTGTCATTTTGAGAAATGAGGGGGATACTAGTTAATATTAGAGCATTAGTTTATGTGAAGTAAGTAGGCATACCAATGAAAATGAATAGTAACGGCAATACTTGAACGGGACTTGAACTCGGGTTTGAGTTAATACGTATGATAAATATGTTATTAGCGGGTTGATTGTGTAATTCGTATAATGAATGATTAATCGGATTATGATCATACATAAATGTCACATATGAAACAACTTAATATTTATATATAGATTTTACTTTTTTCATATACTAATTAGGTTTTATCTTAGTTAAGTAATTATCATTCAAACTTTCACAATCCAAGTTATTCATAGTTATATTTTGTAATAAATTAAACAATAAAGCTTTGATTTAAAATTATGATTTTTTAGTAGTTCATGTAATTTTTAAAATCGCTAACCATCCAACCCATCGACTCAGTTTATAACTTGTTAACCCACTAATGATCCACTATCCTAGAAATGACCCACCTAGTTTATAAATAATCAGGTTCCATAAGTCGTGTTTGTGTCTCACATATATCGGTCAGTGTTTTGTATCCCGATACAAATAAATAAACATATCAAGTTCATGACCTTTCACCCGAAAATAACGCACTGTGAACCCTAATTCCACTGGATAGAAAGACGAACCTTAGGGGGTGTTATCACATGAATATATTTCTTATAACATGCCAAACAAAACCCATTTATTTCAAGTCAAGATGCAGTGTCATGTCAAGTAAGTATAGACCCAACTAGTAATCAACATATTCAGCAACGTAGTACTATTTAGGTTGTAGCCTAGTGGCAAACATTTTGGTGTTTTGATATATTAATTGCCTATTGATCAAATGTTACGGGTTTAAGTCCTGTTAAGGACAAATTAAGATATATTTATGAGACTTAAAAAAAACAATGTAGTAGCACATAATTAATGAAGCTATTACCATGCGCTCATATCATCAAAGAGGAGAACCTCAGAGTCATGGAACTCATTAAAAGAATATGAAGAATGAAAGTGGGTTTAAGTCTTTAAGAAAATCAGAGATGAACTAAGAACTTATATATGAGGAAGTAAAAAATTATAAGGTTTATAGGTAGAGGCTATAAGAGAGAATACGAGTTTAACATAGCGAGATGTCACAAATAAAGAAATGTCGGCAAGTATATCTAAATTTATCTTAAACACGAAGACATCTTAAGAGCATGCAAACACTTATTTTTGAGTTAGCTTATGTTTGGAGTCCGAGTTTCTAAGAGTGTTAAATGGTGTTCGGTATTCTGATTGACCAAATAAATCTTGGGTATTAGTTTAGTATTGTACTATGACACACATATCTTAAGTTGCCCAATGTTACTAATATCAATTGTTAGTTTAACATTGTGCTAGTTATGATAATTTTTTTATTTCGTTAGGCAAGTTATAATGTCTAAACGTGATAAGTTTCTTCATATTAATTTCTTTCATTTTTTGGGATTATTATAATGTAGGGCTTTTTTACTTAAATGATTAGTCTTTTTTTTTCTCTTGAAAGAAAAACATTTTGCTATTTCCTTTTGTTTTTTCTAACTTATATTTCATATACCATATGTATTTAAAACTCCAACCCTCAGAATATTAGTGTTGAGTAATGTCTCACATTGACAGAAGAGAGACTTTGTAATGAGCTTATAAGAGTCATGAGCTACTCCTCTTATAACCAATTAGTTTTGAGTTGGAACCCACAAACTTACAATTAGTTATGCGTATGACATCATGAAAGAGTTATTCTTACTGATTTATGACTATTTTAGTTTTCTAGTGAAGGTACCATCATTTAGTTTGAGTGATTATCAAGATATATTTCACTTATATTATAATATCCGGTGAAAGATAAATAAATATGTTGTATTAGTATGTTGTCATGTGTTAATATACAAGCAGGGGAGAGCGATGTCTCCTTCAAAACTTTGCTTAAATGTGCTCAATTAATATTTCACTATAATTTATATAATAAAATATTATATTTTTAAAAGAAATTAAATAAATAACTTTCTTTGAAATAAAATTATTACATTTTGCCCCTTATAAGAATGACGTTCAAGTTATGCCATTGTATATATGTTATAGTTGGACGAAAAAAGGTTAGAAGAAAATGATTTCATTATAGGGTATGTTCGGTTTTGGCGGTTATTGGAACTTGTAATTTTTTGTTTTGAAAGAAAAAACTGCAAGTCATGTTTGGATGAAAAAACTGAAAGTTCTTTTTTAAAACAAAAAATCTCTAAAACAAAAAGCTTTCTGATGTAGCTTTTAAAACTAGTTAAAGCTTTTTATATACCAAATTACTTAAATACCTCTTTAATTGTTTTATAATTCATCCTATTTTTCATAAATTGTCATTTTTGTCAATTTACACTATTAAGCTTCAGCTACCAAATTACTTAAATACTCGCTTTAGTTGTTTTACAAATTCCAGTTACAGCTACCAGCTTCCAGCTTCAGATTTCAACTATTAGCTAACAGCTTTCAGCTACCGATTATTTTCGTTAAACATACTTATAAAAAAAACTTAAAAGCTCGGCATCTTTCAACAAGATGATTATTTAGTAATTTACTATCTTTTTCATCAATCGTGTCTTGATACATAAAGGCGTTATCTGATGATGATGTTATTCATGCCTAATTTTGGGGTATATAAGGGCACTAAAAGATAAAGTTATTTTTCTACATATTTTGTTTTTCCTCTATCTTCTTACATTGATAATTCAATAAAAATTGAATTTTAATTAATAACCAATAAAAATTGAATTTTGGGGTATAAGGATTTCTCATGTTATAAAGGTAGTACGTTATAGCTTTGAAAGCTTGTAATATTAAAAAGTAAGTTTGATAATGTTTTTTTTTAACAGCCAGATATTGATTTCATTAATCACCCAAATGTTTATATACATACCGAATCATCAACACTCTCTTAATACTACACACAATAATCCTCCCTATGAAAACCATGAGTTGAAAACACGAGCATCATAGTCACGCATAGGGGTGTTCAGTATTCGGGTCATAACCGTTTAAACCGAAAACCGAACCGATTAAAAAACCGAAAAAACGGAACCGAATTGGAATACGGTTTTCGGTTCGGTTCATGAACCGAAACCGATTATGGTAATCGGTCTTTGGTTCGGTTATGGTTTTAAAAATTACTAAACCGAAAAAACCGAATCACATAAAACTAATTTTTATATTTATATTACTATCCTAAGTTCATATATGTAGATATATTTATGTATACCATGCTAGAATTCGAAATAATACTTATTAATCTTTGTGATTAAGCATGATCGTATCATCATTATAACCATGTCAACTTGTTTTCAAAAAACATGAAAACTTAAAAGTTAGCTTTCATAATCATTTAATTATCAATAATTTATTCGATGAGCGTGAAATCGAGTAGACAACCGACCACACAAGTGAAGAATATTGTATATCGGTTTCCATTCTTAATAAGTTTTTATGTATAATCTTGTGAATAGCAAGTTATTAATGAATAAATTAAAAAATATGATTATGTATAATGATAAAACGAATTACGAACCGAATGGACCGAACAAACCAAAAACCGAACCGTTGAACACCCCGAAACATGCCATTAAGTTTTATTCGGTTTATTCGGTTAAAACAGAAAATCGAACCGAATTCATAAACGGTTTTCGGTTCGGTTTTGGTATTACTTAAACGGTTTTCGGTTCGGTTACGGTTTTACCTAAAAAATTTCAAAAACCGAATAAACTGAACCGAATAAACCGAAAACCCCGAAAACCGAACCGTTGAACACCCCTAGTCACGCATATTCGAACATCACAACAACTTCAACACTGAATACGCACTAGAACCACAAATCATCCTCGAGACAGCATCAAAATTGCAGAACATATACAGCTCGCATAGACACAGTCATAACAGTAGCCAATCACAACAACTGCTACGAAAATATGCATCCTCAGTGACAACCAAGCAGCGGAAACAACCAAGAGTAGCAACTAAACAGCAACCAGTGGCTCTCAATACTATCACACCCAATTTATGTGATCAATACTCGTAGATAACATGGTGCCAGCACTCCAATCAATACTGTCATATCTCTTGCAGCAAGGCTCATAATGCCCACCCACGAGCCAAAACAGGTCAGTGTTACTTATTTAGGAAAAAAATATCAGACTAAGAGATAAGTAACAACTGGACGAAAAAAAAACTCTGGAGCTCAACAGGGTTCCTGTTACACACAGGAAGTCATGAAATGAACCTCCCCCCACTCGGCCATAACCCATAAATCATATATTATACGTTTGATAATGTGTTATATAATGTGTATATATTATACGTTTACATGAGAACTGTTATTTGTGTAAGACTTGTAAAAAATAATTCTGTCTCATTATTAAAACAAGTCAATGACTAATAATTGTAATATCTTTTTAATGCGTTTATTAATAAATTATTTAGGAAAATCAAGTGGCGCTAATCAATAATGGTTTATTCGGACGCAATTCACAACTAATTATTTATATAAATAAGCAAAATATCTCGATTAACAATTTATCAATAATGTTACAAATAGTTTTTGCAATTATCGCATAAAAAATCTCTTTTAAACTTTTCTCTGTATATAGTTAGATACATTATTTCATATGGTTAAGCACTTTAGTTATATATCATTTTGATTTTTTTATGTTACCTTGTCTAAAACATAAATTTATCGGTCATAATAGATTAAATTATGTCCTTAGATTACAATCTTTACGAGTTTGGATATTTCCTTTCTTGCCCTACTGGTCTTTTCAACCACAAAACTAAAATTTCTTTGACTAATTTATTTATTCAATTTTTTATACTTTTTAAATGATTTAGATTTTTTTAAACGGTTTCTAATCTACCCCAATACTAAATATAAAATTAATATGAACTTTCTCCCCTAACTACAGCCCGTTCCTTTCTTTCCGTTTCTAATTTCTAGTATACCTCGACCAGGACACATCATAGATTCAACCATTGCCACCGCTTTCTCAGACGCCCACCATTTTCTAGTCGGTGCCTAACACTTCGTGCGATTCAAACGCAAAGCCTGGAAATAGGGATGTAAACGAGCAGAGCTACTCGCGAGCTATTCGAGCTCGGATCGCTAAAAGCTCGAAACGAGCCGAGCCTTAACGAGCTCGAGCTCGAGTTCGAGCTTAGATTAAAGCTTGTTTAATAAACGAGCCGAGCTCGAGCTCCTAAGAGTAGGCTCGCGAGCTTAAACGAGTCAAAACGAGCTCCATATATAATAAAATTTATATTTCATATGTTTAGTTTTTAATTAATTATATATATAATTTTAATAAAAATATCAAAATAATTCCCGAGCCTAAACGAGCCTAGCTTAAACGAGCCTAAACTAGCCGAGCCTGAGCTTCATAAATATTAAACGAGCCGAGCTCGAGCTCAACATCATAAGCTCTAAACAAGCGGAGCTCGAGCTCGAGCCTAAAAAAGCCTAAACGAGCCCGGCTCGATAAGTGTGGCTCGGCTCGGCTCGACTCAAAACTATTAATAATTAATCACATATCTATAAAGGATTAGATTACATGTAAAGTTGTGTATTGTTTAAAACTAGCCGAAAGTCCGCGCTTTGCTGCGGAATGAATACATAAACTTTTAAAAAAATAATTTTAAAACCCAAATGAAGTAGAAAGCGAAAAATTATTTCATTCTTCTTAATCCTCCTACAAACTCTATAAGTGACATGTATAACATACTGTATCTCTTTCCTCATCTCTTCTCTTATATTTAAAATTTTTCTTTAATTGCTTTTCAAAAAAATGTTTCTTTAGATATTATTGTTGTTTATGATTGCACATTGTCGAATATTATTAACAAGGTTTTTAGAGCCCGCGCATTGCGGCGGGGCATCTATATAATAAATTTAACGAAAATGTTTGATTGGTTATTAAAACACAAACATTCAATTCAATGGGTGTCATTCATTTTTTTAACCAAACACTTATCTTGTACCCCTAATAAGTGTCGTGGTGTTAAAAATAAACTTTTAATCACATGTACAACACACTTCCATAGCATCATCTATGGCATTCCACTCTAACAAAACATATTTCCATAATCATTTATGACCTTCCACTTTAACAAATTTTCATCTCCGGTTGAACATACTTCCGTAACATCATTTATGGCTTCCACTCATAGAAATTCAGAAGCACTTAGACATCCCACACTTCAATCTAGTTGGATGAATCAACCTAAACATCAGGGTAAATAACAAAAGTTTATTCACTTACTATAATTCAACCCAAAAGCCATCTCTCTTTCCATTTTACACTCATACAATTTTACTAAAAAGACACATAAGACACAAACACATATACATACATGTTGGTAGATACCCAAATATAGAATAATAACTTAATAGGCTTCATGGATCTAAAATTATTGTTAATTACTTGACTCCTTTTGTTTTTCGTTTCAAATTTGCAAGTTGACACAACCTTTTCCAAGAATAAGCATCAATATTTGAACTCTCGAAAGAAAGTAAACACATCTATCTCTGTACCAAATATGTATACTTATATAAACAAACATCAAAATACACATCTATTAAGAAACCAAACTTAAAAACCCCTAGAAATCGGAAACTTACCACAGACACGAACCATCCTTGTAAAAATATGCAAAATCGAGCCTTATCAACTACTAATAGTCACACAAATCAACCATGTGTCATACAACCTTAGGCTATCCGTTATACTCCCCATTTCCCCTTTCTTTACCCACTGCTACATCAGCGCCACATCATTTTCTCTCACCTTCCCTTTCCCTTACCCACTACACCCGTTATACTCTCCCTTTCCCCTTTCCCCCATTTTTTATTTTTATTTTTTATATTCAATAAATCATTTATTAAACTAAATTTTTTTTCATTAATAATATTAAAAAAAAAATTCATACGACAATAATAAAAAAAGAAAATTACATAATTTTAAATTCCTAAAATACGATAATATTAAAAAAAAGTACATAATTATTAATTCCTATTACATAAAATAAATAATCTACAACTAGTCTTCTTGATTAGTCCAAATGTGCTCGACCAAGTCGGACCGAAGGTTGATATGAGTTTCCCGGTTAGTGACTTGTCAAACGTTTTCTGCCCGTTGTTCCTCACTGATTTGTGCTTGAATATCATCCGCTACAAGGTCGTCATCATCGAAATCATAAATCGCGGATCCTTCGTCTTCAAGAATCATGTTGTGTAATATTATGCACGCGTACATAATAGTTCTTAGTCGTTCCGGAGTCCATGGTCGTGCCTGGTTATGAAGAATATGCCAACGTTGTTTAAGCCCACCAAAAGCCCGTTCAACGTCTTTTCTTGCCGATTCTTTCCGGGTCTTAAACTTTTTCCTTTTCTCGTCTTGTGGGAATGTAAATGATTTGACGAATGTTGCCTAATCCGTGTTTGTACTCTACTCCATTCACATCAAATTGGCAATCAGGAGCTTTATCCTCGTACACATCGTTGAATATTGGCGACTGGTTAAGAACGTTGATGTCGTTATTGGAACCGACAACACCAAAGAATGCATGCCAGATCCATAAATCGTGAGATGCCACCGCCTCTAGCATAATTGTCGGTCTCTCATGGTCGCCTCTCATATATTGACCTCTCCATGCAGTCGGGCAATTTGCCCAAGCCCAATGAGTACAGTCTACGCTACCAAGCATACCGGGAAATCCGTGTTTGGCCTCATGAGCCGCATACAATGTATGAACATCATTAAAAGTAGGTTTGCTTAAGTATTTTCTTTTATAGAGATGAATGATACCATCGCAGAAAGTGTATATGCAATCCCGTGATGTTTTCTCCGACATCCTCAAGTACCCGTCAAGAGAATCGGCAGCAGTCCCGTATGGTAATTGTCGGATAGCAGATGTACACATTTGAATCGGTGTAAACCCTATCCGCCCTCTTGCATCATATCCCAACTTGAAAAATTCATACTTTTGCTCGAGATCGTAAACAATACGTGTGAATAGTCGTCTGCTCATCCAAAACCGTCATCTAAACATTTCTTCATCATATACCGGGGTGTCACTAAAGTACTCGCGATATAGCAACTCGTGTCCTTCAACACGATTTCTATATTTCGCCGGCCTTCTCCTTTGTCTACTCGAGGTTTCTTCGTCATCACCAAAAATTAGGCGTGCCGCTTCTGTCGCAAGGGTAATTGCGACCATACGTTGACGCTCGATAAATTCATTAGTTGTCATTGACTCGGTGGGTGAATCCATATTTCAAAAATATAAAAATGAGAGAGATAGAGAGAAAATATAAAGAAAAGAGAGTGTAAAATGATATGAATAATGGTTGGAATGAATGGTATTTATAGAGTTTTAAATTAATTATTAAAAAAAAGAAAGAGGACCGTTAAAGTAGCCGTTGGTGGGTAGGAGGGGTTGGGTATTTGAAAATCAAGCGAATCTCACAACCTGGAGGGGCAAGGTACTCGGCGAGTTGAGGGTGTACTCGAGGTGGTGTTCCCCTTGTACCCGCGTCCCACCCGATAGGCGGGTTTGTCCCACAACGGGCAGCCTTAGATAGTAGTGGTTGAAGTAAGATTATTGTAAAATATTTTCTGATGTTAACTTTAACTATATTAGAGTTTGAGGTAGACTTTGTTAGTTAGTTTTTCAAATATTAAGTTTAATAAATTAGACTTTGAGATACAACTTTTTTATAAAAAAACAATCCTTATGAGAAAACTACATTTATCATAGATGAAAAAGTTTTTAGTTTAGAAAAAGAATATCCTAAAGTTAAAAAAACACTGTAGATGAACAATGCTTATGAATAGTAAAACTAAAATCGAGTCTTATCCACTACTGATAGTCACACAAAATAACCAAGTGTCATACAACCTTATAAGGTAGTGGTTGAAATAAGATTATTGTAAAATATTTTCAGATGTTAACGTTAACTATATTAGAGTTTGAGGTAGACTTTGTTAGTTAGTTTTTCAAATATTAAGTTTAATAAATTAGACTTTGAGATAGAATTTTTTCATAAAAAAATAATCCTTATGAGAAAACTACATTTATCATAGATGAAAAAGTCTTTACTTTAGATAAATAATATCCTAAAAGTAAAAAAAAACCTGTAAGTGAACAATGCTTATGAATAGTGAAACTAACATTTGATAAATGTTGAATTACAGATTTCGGAAAGTGTTGTTAACACGATCCAAAAAATTATCCAAGTTGATTGTTATTCTAATCCATGTTTTCTAACAAATATTACAAGAAAGTCTGAATAGAAAGAGTTAAATCGATAAAAAAATACAATCAAATAGTTAAATTCATAATAATGGATTATAAACCACACGGATCAAATATATAATTTAGTCTGGGTAATATTAACTTAAACTAAGACTTTTATAATGAAATGCTAAGACACGAGAAACCAAAAGATTTTAATTTAAGGTATCATAAATGGTATATATTTATACTTTTTTATATTTCATTCTTCTACTCACTACAATATAACACGTGGATTCTACTATTACTTTTTAATAATATTCTTTATTGATTTTAACACTTGTATTGATCTTGTGAGTTGGAGACAAAATAAACTTTTATACAACGATGAGTGAGTTATTCATTTTGTTTCTTTAACTAGAATTATACCTTTTTTTTAATTCAATAGTCGTTGCTATTAATTGCACAGTTCTACATCAAATCAAATAAAGTTGTATAAGAATAATATCGCTAAAATTTAAGTTAAAATTTAGTGCTAATCAATAAAAGGAATAAGATAGTAATAACGATAACACTTTCGAATTTAAGATATGATTTTGACTAGTCTAGATGAGTAGATTCTAGATTAATCAATTCTCAAAAACCAGATTAATAACAGAACAAAGAAAGACATTATATAAAGTTCATAAGGCCGAAAAGAATCTTTTAATTATTTATTATTATTATTATTATTATTATTATTAACAAAATACTAACTTTAATAAATTTAATTAAACAATCATGATCTTTCGCTTAGTCAAATTTAATTCTATCATTCCATCTATCTATATATATATCTATATAAAAGGCATGCAAATTTTTCAAAAATAACCATTGATTGAGTCTTAATTAATCAATCACAACTTTCTATTTAAAAATTAATCAATTTTCAAAACAATTTTAGAAAGATAAATGTCGATCGTAATTCAATTTTGAAATTAATTGGGAGGGGGCTGGATGAAAATTATGAGGGACTTTTATAAAACATGTTAAGGTTTTTAAGAAAATATGAGAGAGTTATATAAAAATTGTATATCAATGTAATTAATTATAAGCTTTTTATAAATTATTGTTAGTAACTTTTCATATATTTTGTTTAGAGAAAAAATAATTATATATTTACGACCGTCTTATTTTTATCTACGTTTTGGTATAAATTTTATTGTAATATGACACTTTTTTTAAATTAGTATATTCTTAATTTTTTGTTATCCATTAATAGTAGTGAGTTAAGTGGATTTGTTGGGATTATAGTGATGAGTTGAGTGGTCAACTTAAATATGTTATTCAAAGTGTTTAGTTATTAATTTAACGTATTTTCAATCTTATTAGAAAGATGTATGAAAATAAGATGTATCATTAAAAGATTATATATTATATATTTAAATATTAAAATATTAAAATTCAGAGATGTAAAGATATATGTTCTTGATGGTCATGAAACTATATTATTAGTGTAGGTAGTTAGCCAAAGAAGACAATTTCCTCCGATGATGTGTTTTGCTATGACGATTAACAAAAGTCAAGGATAGTCACCTTTAAAAGTTGGTTTATTCCTCAGGAAACTTGTGTTTATACATGATCAATTGTATGTCGCCGTTTCACGTGTTAAAAGTGAAAAAAGATTAAAAGTTTTAATTTATGATAACAGTGATAATGTTACAAACAAAACAACAAATGTAGTATACGAAGAAGTGCTTCAAAAAATTTAGTTATTTTTTTGTTAAGCATTATGACATATGTAAGTTTACGCTGTTATTTCATTTATTGCATTATCTTTATTTGAAAATATTAATATCTCAAATACACTTCCGAAATACCCGTGCGTGCACGGGACAATAAACTAGTTCGATTTCAAAATTGAAACTCAAATTTGACTTTAAATTAATCTAATTAACATTATATTATTTCTCTAATTCAGCCATTTGAAAAAAAAGTATTTCTTTAATTCAAAATTTTTATCTACATTTATTTAGACATAAAAATATTAAATTTTAAGTTACATACATCATAATATATTATAAATATTCAAAATTTTTGTTCTTTTTCTATATTTATAATCTATAGAGTTAATTACATAAATGTTAGGGGTTGTTTAACTTGCATATGCTGGGTCTTAAGTACGAACCAAGTGGTGCTGATAGCGGTAGCTTACAGTGCATTTGGTTGGGTCTTAACTAGTGAAAGACCGTTGCATTATAATTGGTGCTGGATGATCTCGGAACTGGGTACATACGGTCGTAATAATGACATGTGGGCTACTAGGATTGTGCGTGACATAATGATGGGACGCAAATGTAATAGATGGTCGAGCGAAGTTGAAGTTATAGTTGGTATTTTGTCTATTCATGTGATCAGAACATTGTGTACAGCTACTTGTGGTAGCAACTTTTGAATATGAATTAAATATTGTTGTTCAAAAAAAAAGTTAATTACATAAATGGTTCCTATAGCTGTCACTTAATTT
This sequence comes from Pulicaria dysenterica, assembly GCA_947179395.2. NCBI lineage: Eukaryota > Viridiplantae > Streptophyta > Magnoliopsida > Asterales > Asteraceae > Pulicaria > Pulicaria dysenterica. The sequence goes on from OX359289.1 coordinate 100,632,579, forward strand.
CACTTTTATCATTTAACTTTAAAAATTACAAAATAGTCATTATTGTTTACATTTGTTTCATTTTTAGTCCTATTAGCTAACAGGTTAAGTTTGGCTGTTAGAAGCCACCATGTGCTAGGGTATTTTAGACTTTTTAGTCTGTATCCTTGTTACTAGAAACTAATTCTTACTTATCTTGTAGGGTGTGTTTGGTATGGGAAAAAGAAATGAGAAGAAATGAAAATGAAAATAAGGGAGAAATGAAAATGGGTGGAGAATTAGAATTGATTCCCTTGTTTGGTATCATCAAAAAAATAAAACAGATAAATGGTGACTGAAGTCGTTGGACGGCGGTTGAGGCGTTGGCCGCCTCGTATGACGTCGACAATGATGAGAGGAACGTCGGGAACACAATGCAATTGGACGTTGACGATGACGAGTAAACATTGGTTATCATTTCTCTCCATTTCTCCACAATCTATAGAGAAATGAAAATACAAAGAAAAGGGAGAAATGGAAATGAGTGAAGAATTCATTTCTCCTCCCAAAACCATAACCATTTCTTCTAAACAAGAAAAATCAATTCTCCCCCGTTTATTTTCTTTTTACCAAACATACACTTAGTATTAAAAGAAAACCCTTTCACCTCCTCAAAACTTTCTTCTCATGGTGACAACTATCAAAGCCCTACTTCCTCTCACTGTGGCCACCATCGCCGGCAAACCTGGAAGACCACCGCAGGAACCTTAATGGAAGACCACCATCGTCGGCCGGTACACTTGTAAAACAGCACACAGAAGCAATACGACCACCGCACCTCACTCTTTAAAATCACCACCGACGTTGCATCACTGGAGGTCATAACCACCATCACCATATCTCGCTTTCAATTCTCCAACGCCGCACCTCTGTCTCTCCCTTTCTAAATGCAATAATCTTAGGGGCGATTAAATCAATCTCTCTATATGGAACCAGATCTAAAACTCGCTTTTAGAACACAATTGTCACACCCTCTCTCTAAAGCCTCTCTCGCTCTTTGGAAGCACACACTCAAGCGCTCTCTCTCTCTCTCTCTCTCTATATATATATATATATATATATATATATATATATGTGTGTGTGTGTGTGTGTGTGTGTGTGTGTGTGACTCTATCTATCTGTAAGTAACCTATATACGGGTAAGTTTAAGAACCAATTTGTAACTGAAATCTGGGTAAATTTGTGGAGTTCTTTGTTTGATCTTTTGGAATTTTGCACCACTTTTGTTTGCTTAATTTGGGTTAGATTCAAATTTTGTTTTAACTTTGATGAATAAGATCAATTTTGGTGGTTTGGTGGTTGCTATTGTTTGAAGGTTACAGCAATATATGTGATTTGTGAAAGATCGCTTTTTCTTCAATTTGTAAATCACTGAATCCTTTTTCTTGAGTTGTGTTTGATTTGAAGTTGGTGTGAAGCACAAGTGGTGGTGCCGGAGAAGGAGTAGCTAGGTGGCTGGAAACATTGATAGTGTTTAGGGATGAAGAATATATGTTAAATACACTATTAATCTTATTAATTACTATCTAAGCATTAAATATTATTTAAGAAGAATTAAATGCCATTTAGAATGAATTAAATTAATATAAAATCAATGTAAGGTGGGTAAGGGTATTTTGATAGCAATATAATAATGCAAAAAATTACTAAATTATTCTCATGTGAAAGACACACTAACGATTTTTAACGGCAAAGATAACGACGGTTAGCCTAAAAAAACAAAACCGGAAAAAAGTGACAACAATGACTAGTTTTGTATTTTTTTAAAAATTAAAGAAATAAATATTTAAAAGTGAAATTTAATAACAATCAGATAAACTATTTATGTAATTAACTCTTAAACATGCTAAAAATCTAAGCCAAATTAAATTTTACAACCTTTTAAAGAAATAATTAATACTGCTCGGATTATTTGTTTCAATTTTAATGCCGTATTTACAATAGATAACAGATTTACAAAAATACGGATGAAAGAAATATAAAATAAAATAAAAGATGCATAATCTACTACGAGGAAGCATATATATTACCGTTCTCATACACAAGTAACATTTTTTTTGAGTTAATTACACAAATGGTCCCTGTGGTTTACCAAATTTCCTATGAGTGGTCCATAAACTTTAAAAATTACACCCACAGTCCCCATGGTTGTCAATTTGTATCAATGTTAGTCCAATTTTAACTGAGCCGTTTAAATCACCGTTAACCCCTAAATTGGTAGGGGTATGGTGTATAGCGTTTACCTGCGGACCGGATTTCACAACGGTACGAGTGCACACTGCGCGGCTGGGCAGAGGACCCATCGCGTGTAGTATAGTGCGCTGGTAAGACCGATGATTTATATCGAACACGGGTACGGCGATAGCTATTGCTACTTCTATTCCAAACTGCTGTCTAGTTAAATAGAAAGGCGAGGATAAAAATAAACTAAATACTAGGCAGAAAAATAAATAAAGCAGGAAACCAAAGAAAATATCAAGTCACGAATCCTCTAAATCAATATTAATAGTAGTGTTAGCTAATCCGGTTATAAAATAAATGAAATTATTAAGATGATTTCTAAATTAGATTCGGTACTAATCTTTTATCAGTACAAAACGATCTTAAGGTAACACTGATTTAATCCCTGTATTATTAAAAGGTCAGTATTTATCTCTTAATGAAATAATAGACAAAGTAAATACCATCGTTGGTCAACATTCGGTAAGAAGATATATATTTAGATATTAAGATAATATATCAGTTCAACACCTCAAGTGGGTCTATGAGCAAATGTCCCTGTATACATATACCAGACTTATACGTATCGTACACCTCAAGTGGGTCCATGAGCAAATGCATATAAATATGAGTCTGTTTGAATATATATATGTCTAAGGATACAGATATCCTAAGCAAATGGTTTTTCAACACTTACACTGCCGAATACCCGCATGAACTGATAGTATTATAAAATAGCTAATTATAATGTTTCATTATTTCAGAAATACCAAGTCTTAAATAAAATCATCATAATATAATCCTACGCATAACGACTACAAATTTATGTCAATTTGGAGTCATTGTAACGAAGCGAAAATAAAGGAAAGAGAATACCAGTTTGTATTATACAAGGTAGAAATACATCTGAACAGCATCTCGACTCGTACAAACTTGCTGGAACTCTTTTCCGAAGACAGAAAAACAACTACAGCTACGAAAACTACAAATCTACGCTACAAGCTACGTATTTACATGGATAAGAGGCGAAAAAACCTCCAGAGCAGCCCGGAAGCCCCCTGGAGTCGTCCTCGGGTGAGAAAACATCGAGGGAAGCCCGAAGGCTCCCTCCAATATGATCTGTGGAAGAATGGGGCTTGGCCTGCTATTTATAGGCGTCAAAGTTGATTTACGCGCCGCGTAATGATCTATTTCCGCGGCGCGAAAAGATGCCTGACAAGATTCCCTGACAGCTTGACTTCTGTGCCATGACAGCTTGCATTCCGTTGTAATAGAATTCGTTGGGTTCGCGTCGCTGGAGTGGATAGGGTACGCGGCGCGTAATTAGCTTTTTCAGAAAATCTTCGTGTTTTGCGCATTGTTTTCTCGTTTTGACGCGTGTTTTGTCTACCTGAAATAGCCTTGAATAAAATAAGAAAACATTTAAATCTCATTTTGGCTATATTTTATTTATTTAAACTAGATATTGTCAGATATCAGATATATATTTTATGTATAAATCTGCCAATATCAATTATCTCACACTTAGGATATACTTGTCCTCAAGTATAACTGTAAATATAATAAAAAACAAATCTTTAAAATTTTAACAAATATAATTATAGAAGAAATATTAACAAAATTCACATGATTCAGATATTAGCATATATTAAATTAGGAAAAATATATTCAAATATTTACATGACTTTTGCATTCTCACCGGGTGATTTACTCTATCACTCAAGTGTATAAGGTTTATATCAATATAGTGAATCACACAAAATGTCATGAAATACAATATTATCATAAGTTTGTATCCAAATCAAATCTATACTACTAGAGAGTTTAGAACTGTCAAGAGGACTTTTGGGGTTAAAATTAAAAAGGCTACGGGTTAAAGGTAGGAAAAAGGGATTTTAAAAGTGGCTAAAATAAGAATCCAGAGATTAAGTTAAAAAAATTTCTAAGCTGCTTTTATTGAACTATCGAACAGGAATATCACGATATTTTTGTTGAGATTACAGAACATCAAGCTGTAATGAAATCAGAATCTTCTGAATGACAGCTATTCATTCAGGCAATACTGAAGAAAAAACTACTACTCAATGTATGACAACCTCAAAAATAGCCGAAGAAAGGTATGTCAAGCAACTGAAATTTTCTCTTTTCTTTTGATTTTCTGATTTTTATGGATTTTCTGAGTTCAGCTGTATGCAACGAATAGAATAAAGATATTAACTTTTCATGTCCTGCTGATCGGTACATGAACAACTGAAGAATATAGGAACACAAAATTGAACTAAGCAACATATAATGGATTTAACTAATTCTGGAAACTTAAAAATAAAATAAATAAAATGGGGTAAATATGGGTGATGAAATGAAAGGCTAAGACTCAAAAATGGTTATCTAGGGTGTCGAATGCTAAAAATGAGCATTACGCTTAAAAAGGGTTAACAAGAAAATATATTAAATAATCTAAAATTGAGATTATTTAAGTTTGAATGCAAAAGGCTTATAACAACGAGTTTTAAAAAGAAAGATGGCCTCGATCAGTGCAATAGTCTAGTTCTCATTTTGGTGGTTTTGATAAGAATTCGGTAACATGTTCTGAAATATATGCAATTTAGACATTCTCACAGCAAATGAAATCAATGTTTTATGATAATAACTGTAAGGCTCAAACACTCAATTTAAATACGGGCTGTATTTATGCTAAGTCGTGAAATCTCGAATAATTTTCCTTATTATGTAATCTGAATTCATATAAATTTAATTAAAAATTTCATACAAATAATCATAAATGCGAAAAAATTAAATTTGAATTTTGAATTAATTTACAAATTAAAACTATAACGATTTTGCAAAATTTTAAAATTTTTGGGGATTTTAGATTTTAGACAAATTTTATTAACATAAATATGGATACCTTTACCCCACACTTAAAATGGTACAATGTTCTCATTGTACTCAAAAGAATGAATAAATAAAAGTGAAGTAGAGAGAACTCCCATATTTTGCAGATCGAAATTTTAGTATTGTTGCTAAGCTGACTGCCAGCATATGCGTGATTAATCATAATTTCGATTCTGAGACCAGAAATCTCACACATCATTTTATTAAGTTTGTAGAAAAAATAAAACAAAAGAAAAACAAACCATTTATTGGGGTTACATACTATTCGTACGGTATGTAAGCGAACAGATTAACGCTTTGAAATGCGGAATCTTTTATAGTCAGATTTTCAAGACTGCAAAACTAAATCAACTGTTAGAAAATTTCACAATATTATCACTTCCCCGGTAGCGGCGCCAAAAATCTGGTGTGTAGCGTTTACATGCGGACCGGATTTCACAACGGTAAGAGTGCACACGGCGCGGCTGGGCAGAGGACCCATCGCGTGTAGTATAGTGTGCTGGTAAGACCGATGATTTATATCGAACACGGGTACGGCGATAGCTATTGCTACTTCAATTCCAAACTGCTGTCTAGTTTAATATAATGTGAGGATAAAAATAAACTAAATACTAGGCAGAAAAATAAATAAAGCAGGAAACCAAAGAAAATGTCAAATCACGAATCCTTTAAATCAATATTAATTGTAGTGTTAGCTAATCCGGTTATAAAATAAATGAAATTATTAAGATGATTTCTAAAGTAGATTCGGTACCAACCTTTTATCAGTACAAAACGATCTTAAGGTAACACTGATTTAATCCCTGTATTATTAAAACACCAGTTAGATAAAACCTTGCTTCCCGGGTGTTATCCCGTTTTACTTAAAAGGTCAGGATTTATCTCTTAATGAAATAATAGACAAAGTAAATACCATCGTTGGTCAACATTCGGTAAGAAGATATATATTTAGATATTAAGATAATATATCAGTTCAACACCTCAAGTGGGTCTATGAGCAAATGTCCCTGTATACATATACCAGACTTATACGTATCGTACACCTCAAGTGGGTCCATGACCAAATGCATATAAATATGAGTCTGTTTGAATATATATATATATGTCTAAGGATACAGATATCCTAAGCAAATGGTTTTTCAACACTTACACTGCCGAATACCCGCATGAACTGATAGTATTATAAAATAGCTAATTATAATGTTTCATTATTTCAGAAATACCAAGTCTTAAATAAAATCATCATAATATAATCCTACGCATAACGACTACATATTTATGTCAATTTGGATTCATTGTAACGAAGCGAAAATAAAGGAAAGAGAATACCAGTTTGTATTATACAAGGTAGAAATACATCTGAACAACATCTCGACTCGTATAAACTTGCTGGAACTCTTTTCCGAAGACAGAAAAACAATTACAGCTACGAAAACTACAAATCTACGCTACAAGCTACGTATTTACATGAATAAGAGGCGAGAAAACCTCCAGAGCAGCCCGGAAGCCTCCTGGAGTCGTCCTCGGGTGAGAAAACATCTAGGGAAGCCCGAAGGCTCCCTCCAATCTGATCTGTGGAAGAATAGGGCTTGGCCTGCTATTTATAGGCGTCAAAGTTGATTTCGCGCCGCGTAATGATCTATTTCCGCGGCGCGAAAAGATGCCTGACAAGATTCCCTGACAGCTTGACTTCTGTGCCATGACATCTTGCATTCCGTTGTAACAGAATTCGTTGGGTTCGCGTCACTGGAGTGGATAGGGTACGCGGCGCGTAATTAGCTTTTTCAGAAAATCTTCGTGTTTTGCGCATTGTTTTCTCGTTTTGACGCGTGTTATCCATTTTTCCGTTTTGTCTACCTGAAATAGCCTTGAATAAAATAAGAAAATATTTAAAGCTCATTTTGGCAATATTTTATTTATTTAAACTAGATATTGTCAGATATCAGATATATATTTTATGTATAAATCTGCCAATATCAGGGTATTATTGTCTTTTTTATCCTAAATGAATTTAATTAAATTAATAAACCCCCCTTCCCCACCTGCCACCAGTCAACTCTCTCTCTCTTTCCATCTCTCTCATCAAAACGCCGACCGCCATCACTACCAGACCACCGCCGCCGCCGACTGCTGTTCCACTATCGTCGCCGGAAATCCGTCGTCGCACCACAGTCGCCATCACATCTCTCTCATCGTCCCACCCTCTCTCTCATCCCCTCTCTATCCATCCATGGCGGAGACCATAGCGCCGCAGATCTAGGGTTTTCTCTAGCCACCCTTCGTCGGAGAAGAAACCCTTCATCGTCCCTTTCTCTAGCCACCCTTCATCGGAGAAGAAACCCTTCATCCTTGCCCATCTTCCCCTCGCAGATCTAGGGTTTCGATTCCCTCTCTCTCTCTCTCTCCTCTCTCTCTCTCTCATCTCTCATCTGTAAACCCACATAAAATCAATCGCCATGGATGGACTCCTTGCAATGCTACCTGTACACCAATCGCCATGGATGGACTCCCACACAAAAACGACACTGGATTTTGATGGTGTTAGTAAAGCTGATGGTTCTGTGTTCTGTTTTCATATAAAGCTCGAAGATTTGTCATAAAGGTCTGGATTTTGAAGGTTCTAGGGTTTTCGAAGGTTTGGGGTTACGGTGGTGGTCGTTGATTTGAGTTAACATGGTGGCAGGTAGGTGGAGAGACGTTGATTTGGTTGAAAATGGATGAGTCGGTGGTGGCAGGTAGGGGTAGCGGTGATTGTGCTGGTGGATGGTGGTGTTAAATAATGGTGATGGCGGTGGAGGTGGCTTCTCATTGGATATGTGATCGACAGAGGAGAGAGAGGGGGGGGGGGGAAAGGTGGAGAGAGAGTGTTTGATGTGAGTGCGAGTATCGGTGTCAGTGTAGAGAGAAGAGAGAGAGTTGACTGAGATGGATGGAAATGATTTAAAAATTAACGGGAGGGTAAAAATATCTTTTTACTTTTTAAAATAACAGAGTTAACGTCAATTTGGATGGAGGGGTTAAAAAAGGACTAACATTGATACAAATTGACAACCATGGGGACTGTGGGTGTAATTTTTGAAGTTTAAGAACCACCCATGGGAAATTTGGTAAACCCCAGGGATCATTTGTGTAATTAACTCTTTTTTTATTGGTAATTCATCATGTTCCCAATTGTCACGCGGTCAACAGGAAGGTCTTATTAGTTATCACTAAATTAAAGTTTGTAGATTGATAGATTCCATGTAATACTAATCACAACTTATAAAAAAACATTAGCTGGGATAAAATTATATCATCGAGGAAGAAGGGAGGTCTAGGAATAAATAGTTTGAGAGCTCTTAACATTGCTTTATTATTAAAGTGGTGATGGAGGATCAAGATTGATTCAAATGCAATTTGGAAAAGGGTGATTATGGCTCTTCATGGATTCAAACACTTGAGGGTTGATCCACTTTCTTCAAAAAAGCCAGGAACTTCAAAAGAAATAGTTTCGATCAACAGTTTGATAAATAAATATAACATACACCTGCCTTCTTCATTAGATTGTGATCATAACGGGAGTTGGAGATGGTCTTTGGAGAAATCTGGACTATTCTATGTTTCATCTTTAAGAAGACTATTGGAGGATCAAATGAGTGGTCTTGGCACTTTTACTCAAACAAGGTGGCTTTCGTCAAAAATTAATATCTTTATGTGGATGTTAAGAAGGGAAAGGCTGGCAACATTAGCTAATCTATCCAAAAGAGGTATTCTTATAATCTCAGATTTGTGTTTCCTATGCAAGGAGGCGTTTGAATCAGATCACCAAATGATGGGGACTGCTAAACTCAATCTGCTCAGCCATCTTAAAGCTCCTTAACTTGAGTCTCTCATTAAATCTTGAAGGTAATACTTGGCTTGCTTTCGAAACAACGCTTTTCTTGCTTTGCCGGAATTTGTGGTTATTCAGGAACTCGAAGGCATTCCCTGGTGGCAGATACATCTCGGATGATCTCATAGGCATTACCCAAAGCACAGCCTTTATTTGGTTGAACTCAAGAGGAAAGTTAAGCAGGATATTATGCTGGGCAAATTGGTGTTCTTGTCCTTTCTTAGAAATCTCGATGTAATGATTTTATTTTCCTCCCCTTCTTGTACTTGTACTCGCTCTCTATCATCTTGCTAGTCTTTTATATGTATTTTGCTATCGTTCCAAAAGATAAAAAAAAACAAAACATTAGCTAGGGACTGAGTAGTGGGGGTTTTTCCTCCTGTGGTGTTGAGGAGAAGAGTTTATCCCCCTTTGAAGGGATGTGAGTTTTGCATACTGTCTAATTTGATGTTATTCTGGGGCTACGTCCACTAACTACTAAACCGTTATAAAAAAACAAAAACAAAAACAAATTAGCTAAGAACTGATTCATAGTGTAATTTCATATTTCCTTTTTAAAAAGTTTATAAAATCTATTTTTTTTTCTAATGTAACATAATATTTAAATATAACATATACAAAACTGTGACATCCACTTAATGAAATCAAGATAGACAACACTCTACACTTTGTAGAAGAACCTGTAGAAATCTTGAATTGAGAAGTTAAAAGTCTAAAGAGGAGTAAAATCACAATAGTCAAGGTACGATGAAACTCTAAGCAGGGACCCGAGTTTACGTGAGAACGAGAAGATCACATGAAATCTTAATACCCACGCTTGTTTAAACACTAATATTTCTCGTAGTAGTATAAGCTGAATTTCGGGACGAAATTCTTTCAAGTGGGGGATGCTGTGACATCCGTCACCAAATCCGGTTAGTTATTTAAACCGTATCTATTGAAACCCTAATTTATGCTATGTTTAGAACTAATTGCTCATGAACCATTGTGGTTCGGTTTTATGCTCGTATATACTTTAGATAAATTCTTAATATTTTTAGATTATTGTACTAGCCTTAGAATATTAAGAAAAGCCAATTTTAACTTAGATTACATTTTATGCTTAGTTAGGTAGACTTTTAGAAAATGTCTTAGAATGCCACATTTTAATTAATTTATAATGCTTTAAAAAAAGAAAATAAAATAAAGTATTATATATATTAAAATTCGGCCCTTATATAGGTTAGGATAGTTTTTTTTTAAAAAATTAGATAATTACAAGATTAGAAGATATGCATAGAACTATTTTCAATTTGAAAGGCCTAATCCTATCCCTATGTAAACTAAGAACTAAAACCCTAGCCCCCATAACCCCCTCATTATCGACCTCTTCCCTCTCCCCTCTCTCTTTGCCGTCAAACACACCCCCATACCCCCTCATTGTCGATTTCAAGCAAGAACAAGTAATCAAGGCTTCAAACTAGGATTTGTGAATCACTAGCAACAAGGTAAGCTTCAATCTTTAATCTTCTAAGTGCTCCTCCATGTCTTCTTCTCTACTCCCATTCTTGAGTCCATAGAAACATGTTGAAATCATCAAATGTGTGTTCAAAAACGTTTTCATGAAGTGTTTATGGGTTTTTGCAATCAAAACTAGGGTTCTTGTCCTTTGAATATCAAAAGATTTGAAACTGGTTTTCTGGACAGAAAGTTTAGTCGTGTTTGGCAAGGCATAACAGGGTGTATTCATAGTGTTTTTATGCGGTTCTTAGGTCTATAATGTATGGTTTTGAGTTTAGTTTCACCACAACTAGGGTTTGTAATTTTTGAAGGTCGTTTGGTCGGTTAAAAGTATTTTTCCATAGAGTTGCGTAGGCTGCCAGTGTATTCGACAAATTATAGGGTAAAAGTTTTGGTTTATAAACCCCTTCAAAACTTAGTATTTTTAAACCATATTTTTACATTAGCATTTAATAGAGTCTAGGGTATTCTGTATAAATTTCGTGAATTTTAGATGTCATTTACTATTTTTCTAAAATTTGAATTTTCTGTTGCGTGTGTGCAGGTGTTTTTCTGTCAGTAGTAGTTTTTGTTAATTTTTATAAATATCTAGCTAAGTTGGTTTATTCTGGAAAAATTACACAATGTACTAGAGACATTGAACCTACTGTAATATAAATTTGATGATCAAACTTGGACGTTTATTATTTTTTTAAAATTACTTAAAGTCATCTTATAGAATCAGAAAACTTATAATGTGGCATTGGGTTAATATAAACAACACCACATGCCCTTGGGTGTAACTAGAATGTTCAAACACCCACATACTTGACTTATGTGTACCTATACTATTTGTAGATCTCGCGCCCTTTTTCTTTGCAAGATTAGTACCCGTTGAGAAGCTAAGGTGAGTACTCGTAGCCCCTTTTTCGTGTAAAACTTTTTGGGGGGAAATGACACTCAATATAATTCTCTATACCGTGTTCAAGTTTTACAAAATCTTTCAATGACAATTGTGTGTTATATGATATGTGCTTGTTGTGAACTTGTCTTGCTTGGTACCTATGAGATGACTATGACTACTTTGAGCCAACTTATGTTCCCGGCCGGCTATAGTATGTTGGAAGGCTAATTACTCTTGAACCGTTGGGGTTCGACTTTTTGCATGCTAATGACTAAAGGCTACCGAGCCGAGATGTTCGGTTATTGCTATGTTCTTAATGCAAGTGCTTCACTATCATTGCTACAATTGTCATATCTAAATTATATACACGGTAAACTATTCTTTTCTTTCAAACCTACGAGCTCACCAACCTTTGTGTTGACGTTTTAGAGTGTTCATTTTCAGGTAACGCTAATAACACTACATAAGGATGACTAGAAGACTCTAAGATGGACTTAGCGATACTTACCTATTTCAAGACAATTGAACGATTTATATTTATTATTACTCTAGACATGGATTACTTGGTTTTAGGCTTGCATGCCTGTATCATTTGTCCCGGGTTATGGGATTTACTTTTGCGTATTCTCTTTCGTTACTTTGACTATGATGCCGTGAATATCGACTTATCGCGGCACAAGTCCCCTCTTGTGTCGGGGAAACGTTGTGACACGTTGGTTATTTGCATTTAGTGTTTTTCTCTATAATGGTATCAATGTGTTATGACGATCCTCTCCGTCACACTTCGCATTTCCGCCTTGGCGTGGTGTGACAAAAATATTCCTACATTTTCATATGACTAGGACTCGAAATTCGTTGACTATAATATCATTCTTCTCAGGAGTGGATCTAGGGTTTTGTTGATTAGTGACACCATTTTAGAGTCAAAATTTAAAACAAAACACAATTTATATGAAGCAATGTTAATTAAATTGTTATTTTAAGATAAAATAAAATATTTTAAATTTCAAAATCGAAAACTGAACTATATCTTATCATTTTTTTTAAATTATTTTTTATTTGGATTTTACTATCATTAGAAAATCACTAGTAACTCCGGCTCAAAACGTTAAAATTTTCCACTTTATCTACAAAATTGGGTGATGGTCCGTGCCACCGCCAAACAACATATAGGTCCACTAATGATTCTCTTAGCTGTATTAAGATGTGTAAGTTTGTTACAAGAACGATACCCTTCTCCCACGATAGCACCCAAATTTTCTATGGAGATTTCAAATAGGTTGTTATTGGTCAAAATGAGTTGGTGTCTTAGGGTTTTTAAAATGTTAAATTGATTGATATAATTTATTAAATAATTATGGACCTCAAATATTTATGTAGAACCGACTTTAATACAGTAGACAACGGGATAAAAAAACATAAAATTTAATTTAATTATTATGAAAGAACAAATATGAAATTTATTCTAATCCATTTATGGCCCAACAAGTTCCAGACTAAACATTAGACACCATTGTTGTATCATTCACTTTAGCAATGACATCATTTTGGGTTGGGACATATTATTTTTGTGTACCTATAAAAACCTAACCAAAGTTGGGTAGTATAAGCATTAAAGTTCAGATCAAAGTTGTTAACCTTAATGTCATATATTTTTTAATCGTTTTTTTTCTTTTTAAAATCGAAATCAAGATTGAAAGATTGTATTTTGTGTTTCCGATATATATTAAGAAAAGAAAATTAATGGAAGAAAAGAAAGTATAATGATCTTAATTTTTCGTGTTCTCAAGCTGGAAAGAAAAGAAATTAAATTGAAGAGAAATAAAATGAAATAAGTTTGTGAATTTTAGTAAAAATTAGTAAGTATTAGAGAATATGTAACTAGGATTTAGTATTGTTAGGCTTGACCCATTAGAGTTTCACATTAGGGTTTATATAGTTATATACTACTCTTGTAATCTATAAATCCCATTAGAGTTTCACATTAGGGTTTATACTGTTATATACTACTCTTGTAATCTATAAATATTACAAGAGTAGGGTATAAAGTATAAACACTAATGTGAAATTCTAATGGGTCAAACCCAACAATACTAAATACTAGTTACATACTCTCTAATAGTAAGATCTTAATATAAAAAATCAAACTAAAATCCTTTCACAATTAATAATGGACAACTATATATAGTCCTATCACATGCTTTCATCTCCTTCTTCTGAACAGTCTGAACTTTGAAGACAGATACACCAGGAGCCCAGGAACAAATAAAATGACAAAACTGCATATGAATCTACACAAAAATACAAATCATAACATTAGAATAAAAATAAAAAATCAATCATGTCACCATGGCTAATTGAACCATGATGTACATAATTGAACCATTGACAGTGATCAATATAAAAAAAGGGTAATCAAGTTTGTATGAAAAAAGCAACAATCTTCACAGCCCTTTATGGTTGAAAAGTAAGATTAAAAATAGCTTTTCTTGACAGTACTTATGTGGGGACATGATGTACATAATTGAACCATTGGCTCAGGACGAGACGGTACGTACTCGCCTGAGATTTGTTGGATTGATGAACCGGAATCATAGAGAGTGTCCTTGATAACTTGCTATACTTGGATAAAATGTTGATAATTGTTGTCAATTTTGATTCAAGATTTATTTCCTTTTTTAACCGGTAAAATGGGTATGTTTGAAAAGTTAGCTTCAAATGAGAAGACTTATCTTAAATCTATTTTTAGTAACGCTCTAAACGAACCAAATGTTCGTGGATCGTTTGGTAGGAAGTTTATTTACTAAATGAACGAAATGAACACAATATGTTGTTCATTTAGGTAAACGAACGAACACGAACAATGGTCTAGTTCGTTCATTTATGTTCATGAACGTTCATATATATATATATATATATATATATATATATATATATAGGGGACGGTTCCATTGAGAACAAAAAAAATGCGATAACTGCGAGAACCGATCCCCATCTTTTTAAAACTAAAATATCTACCAAACGACAAGATATTAAATTAGGAAAATTATACCAAATTAACGACAAAAATATGCTCTTTAATATGATATCCATATTGCTATATTTTTTGAACAAAAAAAAATTCGTTACATATGTGTAACATACCTTATAGTACTGATTACATATATGTAACATACCTTATAGTGCTAGAAAAAAACCCCGGCAAAAACGAATTTTTTTTGTTGAAAAAAATATAGCAATATGGATGTCATATTAAAAGAGCATATTTGGTATAATTTTCATAATTTAATATCTTGTCGTTTGGTAGATATTTTACGGTTTAGATCGGTTTTCGCAGTTCTCGCATTTTTTTTTGTTCTCGATGGAACTTCCCTATATATATATATATATATATATATATATATATATATATATACTAGGTTAGAAACCCGTGTATACACGGGTTGGTTTTAAATAATTTATAGATAGTACAAAAATTAAAAAATAAATAAAATAATATAATAAGTAAATGAAACAAAAAAACCAATTACATACAAATACTACAATACTAAAATAATTATACCAAGTACTACAATATTCTAATCTATAATTCTTCTCTTTAGACTTAACATCTATTTTTCTTTTCATTCTTGGCCATCCTCTTGCTTGATAACTTTATTGCTTTGATGCCATCACCCTTGATTTCATGTATAACCAACTCCATAGCGTGCCTCCTTTGTAGGCCTGTAAACGAACCGAACGAACACGAACGAGGTATGTTCATGTTCGTTCGTTTAATTTTAACCGAACACGAACACGAACACGAACACGAACATTTAGTCGAACGGGAATTCTCGTTCGTGTTCGTTCGTTTAAGAAATGAGGATGTTCGTGTTCGTTTGTGTTCGTTCATTTAAATACTAAACGAACACAAACGAACACAAACGAACATAAACGAACGCGAACAAAAAATGAACATAAGAGTACAGAACCCTAAACCAATGTTAAGAGTACAGAACAACCAAATTACATAAGTCTACAAAAGATATGTTCAAATCTGTAAGTAAATTAAAATGAAAATAAACATAATTCTTCAATGTTCTTCAAATCTTCATTGAGTTCTCTCACAAAAAGCTACCTTGCTTGCTTATGGAAGTTCAATATCTTCATCAACAACTTTACTTGATGAAACACTTGAGCACCAACATATTCCTGAAATGCAAACTAAATCTAATAAACAATTATTAAATACACTTGATCTATGATGGTTTTCGAATCTTAGTATGTATTTATGTATTATATAAATCAACACAAATGGTTCTCGAATCTTAGTTCTTAAAACAAACCAAGAACAGAACACAGCAAACAGCCGTGAAATAGGAAACACTTACAGCCATGAGGTGGCTCGATGACGGTGCAGATTGGCGACTGAAGGGTGGTGATTGACGACTGCAGATCGGTGTAAGGTGCAGATGGCTGGAGGTCGACGATGACAGAGGACCTCGTAGTGTTCGGCACTTCGGCGGCTAGGCTGGAGGTTGACGACGAGAGGGAGGCACTTCGGCGGCGGCGGAATGAGATCGAAGACGAGAGGGAGGCAGGGAGCACTTCGGCGGCGGCTGAATGTGGTCGATGAAATGGGGGCTAGGGTTTCTTTTTGTATAAAATCTCCTTCCCAGACCTTTCTCTTTTTATTTTCTTAAGTATTTACTTATTTAGATATTTAGGCTTTTTAATACAACTTAATTTATACAAAATATAGTTTAAATTACTTAACTATAAATTATATATATATATATATATATATATATATATCATATATGTATGTATTAATGTATTATATAAATAAACGAACGGACATAAATAAACGAACATAAACGAACAGTTCACGAACATAAACGAACGGATAACCGAACGTTCACGAACGTTAATGAACGAACGAGAGCTCTGTTCGTGTTCGTTCGTTTAATTAAACGAACATAAAATCTTGTTCATGTTCGTTCGTTTATTAAACAAACGAACATAAACGAACTTCCCGCCGAACAATTTCACGAACGGTTCATGAACGTTCTGTTCGTTTACAGCCCTACTCCTTTGTACTCTTAAGACCCATGACATCCATGTATATAATAACCAACCACTATTAGTCCTTAACCAATTGTCTAATAACACAATTACCATATAACAAATCACACAGCCCATTCTTCTCTTTTTTGGTTCGTATTCATTGCCAATTGTAGTTTGAAACACTTTGCAACCACAAACCGATAAACCTGCAGGTAACTAACCATAAACAACCAAGTAAGTAGTAACCATGAATTGTTACTGTTCATATTGTCCATAAGCTAATCAAAATAGCAAATAAACCATCAACCCAATTAACCATGTGGACCTTGTTTTCAGTCGTGAACAATAGACCATATACATACTAAGCAATTCAAAATAAACAATTAAATTCCAATAATGGCAATTGTAAATCCAAACTGTTATTTTAAACTGTTGTCGGCATTTATTTATCTGGTGAACAGATCATATAATACCAAGCCCAAATTCAATACACTTTCCAAAAACAGATATGCCATTTACTGTTCACGTTGCAAACTGCACAGGTTCTGGTAAGTATCACCAACAACCAACCAACAGCAAATAACTTTGAACACTACTTCAAAAACAGGACCACATAATATCGATAGCAGTATTGCAAGTTACTGTTCACTACTATCGAATCAAATTACATTTCATCTTTAATGAGTCCAATGGCTACATATTTAAAAACTTAATGTAACAGCTAAAGTCATTCCAAAATGTATTTAAATATTATAACCTCCTAAATTGAATGATTGGTGATCCTATTGTCTAAAGCCTGTATACTTTTTGCATAGTGGATGTTGTGTCTACAAGCAACTCCAGTTGATTACCTCCATATTATACTTTGTCAAATGGCAATATTCTCAGTCATCACTAAATAACATAATAAAAGAAATACAAATAATAGTTAATGGAGCATGATTTATCGGAACATTGATCAATAAATAGTTATTCGGTAGCATGTAAAATTTAGTATTTTTTTTTTAAGAAAATACTTCACAAAATACCCTGCCAACCCCTCAAACAATTAGAAGCATACTAACAAAACTGAAGATGACATCTTGTGCAAAGAGTATCGACTAACAACACTAAAATGAACGACTCCTCGAATAAAAAGTCGATTACCTAAAGCCTGAATCCGGGAGCGTGCTCCAATCTGCCATCGATAAACGACTATGTTTCGATCTGAAATACAACCAGCTGAACATATGTTGTTGGAACCCTGCTAAAGCCGACGAAATATTCTTTCTACCATTCTCAAACACCACTTTATTCCTATCTTTCCAAATTAAATATAAGAATGAGTATACCATTGAGTCCCATAGGTCTTTTGTTTTCGAGCTCCAAGAAGTGTGGTGGAAAGTTAGTAGATCCTCCACATGTAATATTTTGTAAGTCACCCCTCCATCCTCAAAAAACAAAAAACAAAAAACCTGAACTCCACACATAAGCTTTGTATTGTCCAACAGCAAATCAAACATATTTGTGAACTTAACCTTGATATTCTTTAGATTGACAGTAATACAACTAATGTGAGATTTAATATTGTTGTACTTGTTATGTTTGGTGGTAGAAACTAACTGTATTTAGGTAAGCATGTTTGACATTCCAATGTTGTTAAACATCTCCTAACACATTAAAAAAAGTGAAAAACTCGTTGAAAGACGAATTTATTGATAACCACTCCATCAACAAAGCAATGGTTTCTCACAAGGTAGTTCAAAAATCCAAAATACTTTCTAACATAAACTTCCCTGTCATCTTATCGGCTTATCTCTTTTTGAGTTTTTCCACCATTATTATGATATCATGAGCAACTTTCCCAACAATATCTCTCAATGTCAAGAAATTAAACACATTATATCTCCGGAGACATTGCTTCCTACAAATCATAGTAAAATAAAAATAAAGTATATGCACTCGATCATTAATGTGACTCGAATTAAATGTCCATATCAATGGTCCATAACAGGCTCTACTACTAACATTCAAACATCAAAAATCGATTAAATATGAAAGAAATTGGAAATAAAAAGGTGGGGATTAGGAAACCTGTATGCTGGTGACGGAACAACTTGTGTAGTTGAGTTACTTCCCTAGTTTCCCATATCCACGAGGGAACTCAAGATTACTAAGTCGATTGTGAAATTGAATTTCACAAGATACCAAGAAACGCATCCACGACCAAATACTTATAAACCCTAAAAATTTCATCATAAAGAAACACAAGATTAACAACAGGCAAATCAGAAAACACAAACTTACAGGTACTAAAAAATAAAACTTATAAGACCTAAAACTGAAACTTACAAGCATCGACAATGTGAAGCAATAAACCTTATATCTCGATTCTTGATATTAAACAAATCGATTAGTGTAAGGACTTGGTTGTATGATCTCATTTTGAATCCTTCACTAAGAAAGTACACATCGGTGGCATACATAATCGATACAGAGAAAGGAGAAGAATCGAGAAATCGAGGTGAAAGAGAATGAATATTAGATAGGAAGTTAAACAATAGAAATGTAGATAACAGGGAAAAGAAATTAATTCTTGCAGGTCAAAGGAACCCTAATTGAATGAAGAATTGAAGATTAAAATTGAGAGAGGAGCGTTAAATCAGCAATGAAGATTAAGATTAAATACGGGGATAGACACGTGTTAGTGTATTAGAAAAAGCTAATGAGCGGGAAAAGCATAAAACTGTGTGCTAAAAAAGTGACACGTGGACTACATTTACTTATTTATTAGAGAAGGTAGATATATATATATATATATATTATATATATATATATATATATATATATATATATATATATATATATATATATATAGTGTTAGAATTAAGGGAGAACGCTCTTAAATAGAGAACAGAGAGAACACTTTTGAAACTTTGATTTCATTGATCAGATGGTTCAAAAATTGTCACAATTTATTTAGGCATTTGATTCCATTGATCATCGGATTTAAAATATGTCACTTTTTTTTATAATATGTTCGAATATAATCCTGATGCATCGATGCATACAAAAGTGTTATTTGATGCATCAATGCATCCAAAATTTTAAATTGTTAATAATTATAGAAATAATTTTGATTTTAAGATTTAAGATGTAAAGTTGACTTTTGGGTAGCTATGGGTGAACATGAACGTAAAGAAGAAATAATAAATTACAAGTTTACACGTGTTCTCTCTGTTCTCTATTTAAAAGGGTTCTCCCTTGAACCTCACCATATATTCATGCGAGAACCGTTGTTAGTGCGAGAACCGCGAGAACCAATCTCAGCTGTTCCTTGGATATGGGAAGTATCATGGATGAAGAGTGTGGAGGGATAGGGTATGGCAGGGTGTATGTGAGGAATTCATGGGTGGGCAATGACATTGAAGGAGGGGGAATTGGACGGCTTAGATTGGTTCTCACGGTTCTCGCGCTAACAACGGTTCTCGCATGAACTTTTGTCTATATATGTATATATATATATATATATATATATTGCATTATAGTGCATGTATCTATGAGTATGTGTGCGTCTATGTGTGTGTTCATTCACTAGCATTCGCTTATCATTTAATTGATGAAAATCAATATATATGAACTAACCAATCTTGTAAATGATGGAACATGAAAGCTCATCCATAATTCGTGTTCGTTTATTTTTTCGGCTAAAATTAAACAAATGAATACGTGCAACATTTGCTCATTTAAGGAAGAGAGAAGAAAGTGATAGATGAGACTATTGGAGCAAAGATTTGTGACATCAAACCCTGAATTTGCTCAATTGCATTATTTGCACCATAGCCTGTGCAAAATTTTTAGGGGTGTTTAGGGCTGTTCGATTTGAATTTTTTGCAAACTTTTGATCTCTATGATGGTGTCCATTTTTACTATCCAAAACCGAACCATACCAGCTAGCTGAATAGTCGAAGCAAGGAAGTTACTCATGGTTGGAATTGCGGTCAACTGTTTTTAAAGATGCAATCGAGTTAGACTGAATTAAAATATGTCAAAATCATCTCGAATAACATAAGAGAGGTGATTTGTACACATTAATATTTTGCCATGTACAACAAAAAGAGTTTGATTGGACAATTATAACCTTAAACACGTGGATATACATTATTAACAATGTGATTCTAAGGGTATAAATATCATACTTCTTGTGTATGATAAAACATTGTTGTGTATAAATCATCACCCATAACATAATACTAGACACACAATGTAATGTGGGGTGATTTGTACACAACAATATTTTACCATATACAACTATTATGACAGTTATATCCTTAGAATCTCATTGTTAATTATTTCTATCCAAATATTTAAGAGTATAATTCTCCAACCAAATTACTTTTTTATATATAACAAAATATTATTATGTATAAATTACCTTCCCAATTTAATTACACAAGAATCGAGTTATGTATCAATGGGGAAGGGTAATTCCCCATCACTCACACCGTCACACGTCATAGTGGCCGTTGTGATGTTATATATGTATTGAAAATAGAATTCTATGAAAAGATTTTACAGCCTACTTTTTTTTATTGTCGATATCATAGTTACTCATCCTTAATTAGAATTTCATCTCCAATTCATATTTATAAAATTTTTTATAATCATAGAAGTTCAACTCCAATTTATAATCAAAGTCACACAAAGTTTTTCTATGACTTTCGTTAAACTTTAAAGATTAGCACAAATGGATTTTGAATTTGGTTTTATATGAATTCGAACTAAATTCAAATATTTGAATTCAATTCAGTTTACAAGTAGTAATACAAGTTCGGATTTGAATAAAAAATTATCAAACTCTATCAAATAACCCGATTCCAACAGCTTTAAAAGCCGAGATTAGTTCCTCGGGACTATGAATTAACTATGGACTATATTGAACATTAATCAAATAGAGATTGTGTTCAATAAAGTTCATATAAAAAATGTAGTTCTGAAATTTTTAAAATTCAATCACATGTGATTCAGTATACAATGTAAAAGCATCACATGTTATTTACGAAAATGCCACTCCGCACAAAATTTAAAATTCAATATGGACCATTGACGGGGCTGATATAAAAGCTGAAATTAGTCCCTCAGAACTATGAATTAACTATGGACTATATTGAACATTTCCCGTATTTATATACACATATAACAATACTATTATAGCTAGTATTAAATCTCATACCCTTGTGTATCCTACGAGGCTACGAGCTTATTGTTGTTTTGTTGAAGTTTCCTATGTTTTCAAATATCCTGTAAAAAGGAGTTGGTGATCATAGCTAGTATTAACAGTTTTCATTCTTCCATTTATTTTTATAAAATTCGAAAACACTAACAATGATATTTATATGTTTTTCAACTTGTATCATTCAAAACTGGTTGCATTGAAATAATTTTGAATTAGTGTAACCACTTTCATCCTTAAAAATCCTCTCAAGAATAGGTTTCGTGACGAACTAGACCGAACTGAAAAAGAGCATATGCCCATAATTTGGTTTGCGGTTGCCTACAATTGAACGTTAGGAGTATTGTTGCAACCCTATGATTATTCTAATCTTGGGTTTTTGGCCCATTAAAGAGAACAAAAATAATTTCTGTTATCACGTAATAAAAAATAGGAACACATGATTACAAAGAATGTCTCGGTAGAGGTGTACATGGACCGGATAATACTATAACCGGTTATAGTATTATCCGGATCGGATTTAAAAAAAAAAAAAAAAAAACCGGTTTCGGTTAAAACCGGTTTAGTATTAACCGGATATTCCCTCGAAAAGTTATACTATAAAAACCGGATCGGATATTCCTATAACCGGTTTTTAAAAAAAACCGGTTTTTTTTTTGCCCAAAAAAACCGATGTCTGTTTTTTTTTTTTTTAAATACATTTTTTATAATATATACTATAAAAAAACATACATGTGAAAGAAAACTCAAATTTTGATTAATTTAAATACTTAAAAAGTACAATATTAAAATTACAATTTCCTAATTAAACATATTCAAATTACAAACGTCTAAACATTCTAATAAAAATACTTAAAAACATTCAAACTTCGAATTAAAAGAGGGAAACTAGGGAGGAGCTTCGGCATCGCCATCACCCCTACTACATAGAAACCCGTTCACGCATCTTCTTCTTCGCCATCTTCATCGGGAGACGATATTCCAAGTTCCACTTCTTCATTGTGTATGTTTGATTCCAAGTCGACGTCAATTGGGTCTTCTAGTGTGGTCACGTGTTGTCTTCTAGCCGCACCATCCAAGTAATCTTTTAAACAAATACACACTTCCACAGATTCGGGACTCAACCGTGATCTTCTTGCGGATACGACCCTGCCACTCACAGAAAAAGCAGATTCCGAAGCTACCGTAGAAGCTTGGACGGTTAGTAGATCACGGGCCATGGCGGCTAGAACCGGAAATTGTGATTCCCTTTCCTTCCACCAAGCCAAAATATCAAAAGTTTGAAAATCATCATATGTATAGTTTGCTATAAAATTGGTTGACATGTAATTTCCCAACTCACTACTTGGGGTGGAACCACGTGCTCTCTTGGATTGAGAGTTCATAATTGTGTTAAAAAGTGACAAACCCGCATTACTTTGGCGTCTACTAGATTCCGCTCTCATTTGATCATGAATGGCACTAGATGTCCCGTATTTACCCAAATAGATCTCAAACATATCTCGAAAACATTTATTGAAATAATTGGTTTGGTTAGTTATAAAAGCGGGATCATCTTCGGTAAGGTTAAAAGAAAATGCAATTTGTTCGATTAATGTTTCAACTCCACCAACGTTTAAACAAGGGTTTAAAGCGGCGGCACAAGTAAATACCGGGGGAATTTCCTTAAAATATTTTAAAAGTTTTTCTTTCATTTTTGCCCCAACGAGTTTCAATTCTTCACCTTCAAACTCAAAGTCACCAATTTTGTTAGCCATCAAAAACAATTGGTTAAGCACCAACGGACTAGTGGGATAATAAACGCCGGATAAACAAGTTGTTGCGTCTTTAAAAACCTCAAGTAAATCGTGGAGTTTTGAAATAATTTCCCAACCCTCATTCGGATACTCTTGTGCTACAAGACCTTTATCAAACAAGTTTTTGTGAAAAGTTTGCAACGTATCTCTTTGCCTTAAGGCGGAGTGCATCATCATCCAAGTGGAGTTCCAACGAGTTGGACAATCCAAATTTGGACCCAAAGCTTTACAATTAACCGACTTGCAAAAACGTTTATAATTATTCAACCGTTTGTTGTTGGAGCAAAAAATCGATTTTATCATTTCTTTGAAATCTTTTCTTTTGGAGTCAATAACCTCCAAACCGGCTTGAACGGAAAGATTGATGATGTGTGCAACACAACGAGTGTGAAAAAACACACCGTCTAAAATTGGTGAAAGTAGTATTTTTAATCGTGGAACCGCGTTTGTATTATTTGACGCATTATCAAACGACATAGAATAAACTTTGTTTTGTATGTTATAAACACAAATCACCCTTTTTAAAAGTGCAAATAAATTTGCGCTGGTGTGTGGTTCACCAAATAACTCAAACGCGATTGTACGTTTCATCATTTGCCAACTATCTTGGTCTAGCCAATGTGCCGTGACGGCTAGAAAAGAATGTCCGGTGTTATGTGGAGAACTCCAAACGTCACATGTAAGTGACACACCATAACGGTGTTCTTGGAATCCTAAAATCATTTTTTCTCTAGCCTCACGCCACATTTTTATTGCATCACGCCTAAGGGTAGTACGACTTACAGCGGTGTAACGCGGTTGCATTAGTGTTTGGATGGTTTCGGTGAAATCTTTATCATCAAAGTGGTCAAACGGCAAAGCTTTTGTAATCACGAACCTCGTAAAAGCGTCTCGTAATTTGTCGTTGTCGTAAATGAAAACACCACCTTGATTCGTCATGTTGGCTTGAGTTGCATCGGATGTTGCTCTTAGCGCCTTGCATGACTTGGAAATATGAGCCCTCAAAGTAGAGTTGCCTTCGGGTGCTAGAAACTTGTGACAAAGTTTGCACCGAGCCCTTTTTGAACCGTTGGACATCTCGCACAAGTCGAAATGTTCCCAAATTTCTTTATTTCTATTATGCTCGAGAATCCTCACCACATCGGGGTTTCCTCCTACGGAAGATGCTCCCGTATTCGGCATGCTACTACTACCGGCCATGATATCAATCTCAAGAAAGTGAATGAAAGTGAGCTTTGGTGAATAAAAGTAGAGAATTTGGAGAGAATTTGGAATATGTAAGTTGTGATTTAATCCCACAACATACCCACACTATATATAAGTGTTTTGGGTGGCAAAATGGTAAAAAAATAAGAAAAAAACGGTCAAGAAACACCCCAAACGGCTAGAAAACGGCTACTTTTTGAACCTAACGGCTAGTAGTAAAAAACCGGATAAAAACCGGTTTCAAAAAAACCGGTTTTTTATCCGGTAAAAAAACCGGTCGGCCCAAAATCCTACAAACCGGTCATACTATCCGGTTTTGAAAAATCCGGTCCGGATAAAAAAAAACCGGTTTTTAGAAAATCCGGTTTCGGATATTTTTTCGTATAAATTGGATATTCGAATTTTTTGTGCACCTCTATGTCTCGGTATAATTTTTGGGCTTTAGCCCAATAGCATATTGATATAGAACTTAGGTTTTGCCCAGAAACAAAGATGATTGAGTGGGGTTGCAACTTGCAAGTCAAATTTTTTATGGTATAAAAACATAGTAGGATTGAGCATGTGTTAGGTTTGGATCCGTTTTGACCTCAAACCGATAGATATTGGTTTTTAATGAAGGGCTTACTCGTTTGTGATAGTATATCGGTTTTATTGGTTAACCGTTATACTAAGTTAGACTAAACTTAACGGGCTTCATTACTTCAGAATATGGGCTTACGTTATATTTTTTTATTGCTTTATAGTAGCCGCAAATTTGGGTCAAATAATTGATTATTTTCTATGACTCGTCAAGCCAATTATTTTTTATAACAAAATTACAAAATGGTATGCTAGACTGCTAGAGCTATATTTTATACACAAATTGGGCTTCATGGTACACACCTTTTGGCCTCCACCAATTCACAACTTGTGAATTCAATTTTTGATATATTTAATAGCCCCACATGAAAAAACAATTAAATGTTCAACCTTTAGAATGATTCTAGTAGTCCAGTATATAAATGAGACGATATAATATGTAACAAAAGTTCAAGCTTTTACAAAAATATAACTTGCATGATGCACCATAAATGAAACCGACCCACTATCTATCAATTAATGAAATTTTAGAAACCGAACAATCGGTTTTCATTTAGTTCGATTTTAAATTTTAATAATTCGGTTGTAACAGTTTTATCTATTATGATTCAGTTTTTCGATTAAAATGTTCACCCCAAAACATATAAGGTTTAGTTGCACTTAAAATAGTAAAGATTCTCTAGGTAACATGAGAACCAAGGTATTAGTTCTTTTATTGTAACTCAAGAAACACATATAATATTAATAATAATTTGATATCTAAATGTGATCCACAAGTACAAGTTAAATGTGGTTCTTTTCTTTCCATCCAAGGAATAATCTACCTTCATTTCATCAATCAAGAGTTCAATCATGTACTGATCTCCCTTATATACATACATACATATACTTATGGATTGCTAATCACCTTAAGTTTCAACCTTCACTCGATATGGCAACCCGAATGCCATTTTCACCTCTCGGTGTTTTCATCTCGACATCAAACAACCAAGAAACCAATAAATGCAGAACGCATCTGCACATGAAAACGAGCAATGAAAGAAAACGATACAGAATGAAAATCAAGTCATCAATGATCGTAGGGGATTCAGATCTCACACCCGATCCTACAACAGCAGATACAATAAAACACTTCTACAAATGCATTAATGAAAAGAACTTATTTTTACTAGAAAACTACATATCGAATGATTGCTTCTTTGAGGACTACTCGTTTCCTAAACCATTCAAAGGCAAAAAGGTCATACATTTTTCTTCTTTTATTCATTTTTGTTTGATGTATTAAGGCGATATCAACGGTCATAAATTTGCAGGAGGTTGTACGTTTTCTTGATCAACTAATGAAAGGAATGGGTGAAAATATAGAGTTTCATGTTGGTCATATCTATGAAGGTGATGATCATATAGCTGCAGTTAACTGGCATCTTGGTGAGTCCAGTAACTCGAATAAATATAATCATAAAAACTAGCTTAATTGTATAGAAGAAAACATGTCAAACGGATCGAAATCGCTCAATCTCCAATCCTTAGAACATCCTAAAATCTTTTTAATCAAGAAAACTAGATTACACACTAGTTATTTCAACGTTTTACAGAATGGAAGAACAAGCAGGTGCCCTTCAGTAGAGGTTGCAGTCTCTACAGATTAAGTATAGAAGGAGAAAGATTAATAATCAGGTACTAACTAATTAATTAGTAATAATCCAAGAGAAAATATCCAAAATTAAGCAAAACTAATAATAAGAAAACTAATAAATTGCATGCAGGCAAGCACAAGTTTTTGTGGAGTCACCAATCAAACCAGGAGATCTGTTCCTGGTATGTCTTTATACTAATTAATCAAACATCAGTTTAGTTAATTAAATCTTTGTTGGCTAATTAATCTTTTTTCTTTTTGCATATAAATGGATCAAAATTACCACCTTTCGTGCTAATTCGCATTTCTTGCACCGCGATTTGGTAGTACAGATCTTACTAAAGATTGTGACTTCATTGTTTGATGCTTTCCCTGAGGCTACCGAATGTATGCAGTTAATTAACCTCGTCGATTACGATTAACATACTTGTGTTTTAGACTGATTTCGAATGCTAAAATTATCATTTTCTTAATTTTCAGGGTTGTTTAGGAGTCAAAGTATGATAGTGCAAGTATTATTGAAGATTTACAGTATGTTTCTTGTGCCCTTCATAAGCCCGATACTGTATTTCTATGTGAAACTTGGGAGTTTGATTGTGCAATTTGTGAGCGTAGCACTGCATATATTAGAATGGTGCTGGAGATTAAGCAGAAACTAGTGAAACTTAATTACTTATCAATTAATACCATATTATAAAACATTTAGTTTTACGTCATAATTACGTCATAATTACCTTTTAGTTTTTAAGTACATTTTTTTATAACACACACCCCTTCCTTATTTACACTGTTCTGTATCATTATGGGCGGCTAAAAAATAATTAATTCTAAATCTTATTAATATTAAAGTTTTCTAAAGAATAAAAAAAATCTATTATTGGCGGCTAGTTCCTACATTAATAAAGGAAATGCAAATACTAGTACTTGACCGTCCCAATGAAGAAAACCAACGTTACCACCTTCATTACCACCACTCCGTCACCACCACCTCCTCTATCACATCCGCTTCCGCCTCCATTTCTAATGGCCTCCATCACCACCCGCCACCGTTACCGTCTTCCTTCTAACGGCCTCCACCGTCGCCACCACCTCCCGCTAGCCATTCTCTCTTGCTTTGATACATGGATAACAAACGGTTTAGGATTAGGCTTCAATTGGGCTTTTCGTATTTGAATATTTGAATGATTAGGGCTTTATATCTTGCATACCTCATTCTTGAATCCCGTGATCGAATCGATTAGGGATTATACAAGGTTTTCGTTATTGAATATCTTGAATCGATTTTGGTTTCGATTGGTTTTAATGGGAAAAACTATATATATATATGAACACCACAACGGTATAAAATAAACGCGGAAGCAACCTTCGTTTGGTAAACTTTTTCCCGACCCGTATGAACCCGTGAGGATACAAACAACTAAGGTATATCTTCTAAATTATAAACCAACTTATGGCAGCCCTAAAACAACTCTAAAACAGCCCCCAAAATGCAGAAATTATATGTAATCAACCACACAACGAACACACCAATTTTAGCGTGGAAAACCCCAAACCGGGTAAAAACCACGGGACACCTAGTAAGAGAAAGTGAACAGAAAATTTGTGCAGTAAGATCTATCTTATTGTATTGATTAGATCCAAGGCATACAATGGATATATATACAAGTCAGAAGGAAAGCTAAGAACTAACAGAAAGTAACTAACAAGTAACAACCTAACTGACTGGTAATTACATTTGTCCACACTTGATTAAACTGTTGTGATGTAGAATACGTATGCCATGTGGACTGCTTCTTTGTATACAGTTGACCAACTTGTTTGACTTGCATTCAGCTATAGCATGTATGTTATTATCCCCCCCACAAGTTGGCAGTGAGTAAGGGTTACTCATGCCCAACTTGGACAAGCATGTATGATGAGGGTGTTTAGAGAGACCCTTTGTGAGAATATCAGCAAGTTGATGTTTTGAGGGTATGAATGTGGGTATAATAGCACCAGCTTTAATCTTGTTCCTGACAAAGTGACAGTCTATTTCGATGTGTTTGGTTCTAGGATGTTGAACCGGATTGGAAGCTAGAGCAATGGCTGAGATATTATCAACCATCATAGGAATAGGTGTAGGAATATGAACATGAAGATCCTGTAATAAACATCTGACCCAAGTAACCTCACAAGTACTGTCAGCTAAGGCCCTATACTCAGCTTCAGTAGAGGATCTAGAAACAACTTGTTGTTTCTTGGATTGCCAGGAGATAAGATGTGAACCAAGAAAGATGCCATATCCTGAAATTGACTTTCTTGAGTTTGGGCAACTTGCCCAGTCACTGTCACAGCACACAGTTAAATTGAGAGTGTTGGTATTTGGAAAGTATAGACCTTGTCCAGGACAAAGTTTGATGTATCTAAGACATTGAAGAAGCGCTTTCATATGATTTGATTTTGGGTTTTGTAAGAACTGACTTAGGTGTTGAGCAGCAAATGAAATATCTGGCCTTGTGAGTGTTAAGTAAATGAGTTTGCCAACTAATGTTCTGTATAAAGAAGGGTCAGGAAGAGGATCACCATCATCAAGAGTGAGTTTGGTGTTTGGATCCAAAGGAGTTGGTGCTGGTTTGGAATGTAAGACTCCTGCTTGAGTGATAAGGTCTACTGCATATTTCCTTTGTGACATTATGAGACCATCAGAATTTCTTAGTATTTCAATACCAAGATAATAGTGGAGTGGGCCCAGGTCCTTGATACTGAACATGTCATGGAGTTTCATTTTGACAGAATTAATATGAGAGGGGTTGTTGCCAGCTACAATAATATCATCTACCTATACCAGAAGAGCTGTAAAGGTGGTACCCTTGGTGTGTGTGAACAAGGAGGTGTCCACATAACTTTGTTTGAACTCAATAGATAGAAGGAAATCAGTAAGTTTTTGAAACCACTGTCGGTTTGCTTGCTTGAATCCATAGAGTGATTTAGTGAGTTTACAAACAGTATGAGGTGTAGTGGACTTGGAGTACCCCTGTGGAATTTTCATATAGACATCTTCAAGGAAATCCCCATGAAGGAAAGCATTATTAATATCAAGTTGCTCAATTGTCCAGTTCTTGGTGATACCAACAGAAAGTAAGGTTCGAACAGTGACCATTTTTGCAACTGGTGCAAACGTTTCGTTGTAGTCAATACCTTCTTTTTGGTTGAATACTTTTGCAACTAATCGAGCCTTGAATCTTTCTATAGAGCCATCTGCATGATACTTGACTCTATATACCCATTTACAACCTATGGCTTGTTTGTTTGGTGGTAAAGATGTAGGAACCCATGTGTTGTTTTGTTCAAGAGCATGTAACTCCTTGTTCATAGCTTCAACCCATCTAGGATCTTTAGAAGCTTGGGTATATGACTGTGGTTCCACAACCTTATCAACTGAGTGAATAAAGGCAGTTGTTTGTGGTGTAAGATGAGTGTAAGTAAGAAAATTGGAGATGTGATGTTTGGTAGTGGTGTTAGAAAGGGATGATTTTGGGAGTGTACATTGATAATCTTGGAGTTTTGTGGGTTGTGCTTTGACTTTGGTGGATTTTCTAACAGGTGTAGAATTAGTTGTGGG
Organism: Pulicaria dysenterica; assembly: GCA_947179395.2. Lineage (NCBI taxonomy): Eukaryota > Viridiplantae > Streptophyta > Magnoliopsida > Asterales > Asteraceae > Pulicaria > Pulicaria dysenterica. Next base: position 100,663,042 of record OX359289.1, read on the forward strand.
TTGTGTAGGTGGAAGAGAAGTGTCATGTGAGGAAGTAGGTAGTGTAGTGTCATGTGAGGAAGTAGGTGGTGTCGTGTTATGTGGGGAAGTAGGTAGTGTAGTGTCATGTGAGGTAGTGGATGGTGAGTCAGGGTCAATGGAGTGTGTAGGAGTTGTGGAAGTGTTGAGTGGGTCAGTGTGAGGGTCAAGGGAAGATATAATAGGTGTAGGTGGATGTTGATGAATGGATGTGGATGAGTCATCAGAAGGGACAAAAGGTGGTAGAATAGATTGAAAGGTTTCAGAGTGTGGGACAGAGTGTGTGGTTGGTAGTGTGTGGTTGGGTGAGTTGGGAGTAGTAACTGAGAAAGGAAATTCAGTTTCTACAAAAGTGACATTTCTTGTGACAAGAGTTTTCTGTGTGTGTATGTCATAAAGAATGTACCCTTTTTGTGTTGGAGGATAACCAATGAAAACCATGGGAAGAGCTTTTGGATGTAGTTTGTCTTTTGTAAGGTTGTAGGCATAAGCCCTGCACCCAAGAACTCTGAGATGATCAAGAGTTGGAGGTTTTAGATAAATGAGTTCATAAGGAGTTTTGTAGTTGAGTATCTTAGAGGGTAGTATGTTGATCAAATAGGTCGAGTTTAAAATACAGTACCCCCAAAGATGTTTAGGAAGATGAGCTTGAAATTGAATTGATCTTGCTATTTCAAGAATTTGTCGATGTTTTCTCTCAACTCTACCATTCTGTTGTGGGGTATAAGTGCATGATGTTTGATGAATGATACCATTGTTTTGAAAGAAATTATGAAGATTGGAATTGAGAAACTCACTACCATTGTCACTTCTAATGACTTTGATTTGTTTTTGGAATTGTGTGTTGGACATATTTGTGAAAATTTTGCAAGGTGGATGAGACATGATACTTTTCAGGTAATAAATATGTCCAAACAGCCCGTGAGTGATCATCAACAATGGTAAGAAATTATTTGCACTTATTTATAGTAGGATGTTTATAGGGACCCCATACATCAACATGAATTAGATCAAAAATATTGGAAGCATGAGATGAACTAAGAGAGAATGGTAAAACATGCTGTTTTGATAGAGGACAAACAGTGCATTTCAGATCAAGATTACATGGAAAAATAGAAGAAATGGAATCTATATGTTTTAAAACTTGAACAGATGGGTGGCCCAGTCTTGCATGCCAAAGATGTGGGTCACTTGAATTTGTAAGTATTGTGTGTTGTTGAGGAGAGTCACTTGATGATTTATGAAGTATATACAGTCCACCAGTCAGATTTTCACGAGTCAATTGGCCATTATGGTCCTGAAGAAAACAATTGGTATGAGTGAATGTGATGGAAGAATGTGAAGATTTGAGTATCTTACTGATGGAGATGAGGTTATATGTAAAAGATGGAAAGTATAGCACTTCTTGAAGAGTAAGAGTTGGTGAAACATGTACAAATTCAGTGATATGAACAACAGTGGTGTTTCCATTTGGTAGTGTAACGTGTATTGGTGGATGACACTTTTTGGTGTGATGCATTAAAGAAAAAGAAGTGCAAATGTGGTCTGTGGCTCCACTGTCAAGTATCCAAGTTTCCTTAGAATTAGATATGTGAGAAGCTATAAACGAGTATATACCTGCCATTTGAACATTAGGATCCTTGTGTTGTAGCATGAGCATCACTTGATTGAGTTGATTCTGTAATTGATCCATCCTCATGTAGACTGTTGAGTCATTAGTAGCAGAAGTGTCATCATCTAGTGGTGTTTCACTTTGTCCAGTGACCATATTTATGGTTTTTCCTTTATTGACTTATGGATACTTTTGTGATGAGGCATTATACCTGTTGTGTAATGGATGAGTAGGGGGATACCCCACAATTTTATAACACTCACTTTTGGTATGCCCTTCTCGGTTACAGTATGAACAGATTATACCCTTTTTGAAGGTGAATTTCCTTTCTTGTTGAGTTCCACTATTTACCTTTTGATTTTGACCTGCACTATTACCTTTGTAGGTGTTATAGGAAACAGTGTTTAGTGCAGTAGGTACAGTAGGAGGTTGCTTTTGAATTTCTCTTTGCTTTTCCTCTTGTCTAGTCATACTGTAAGCCTTGGGAACATTAGGTAGGGGTTGCTGCAATAGGATTTGACTTCGTATATTATTATAGCTCTCATCCAGCCCCATTAAGAATTGCATTAATCTCTTTCTTTGATCCCTCTCACCATTGACTTTTCCATTTTCGCAATTACAATCACAGGTACATGCATATGGTGCTTCCAAAGCATCCAACTCATCCCATAAACCTTTCAATTTGTGATAATAGAATTCAACAGTATGGTTACCTTGCTGAAGTTGCACTATCTCATTCGTAACTTGGTATATTCTGTGGCCATCAAGTTGTGAATAATGCTCATGCAATTCACGCCACAAATCAGCTGCTGAATTCACAAAGGTTAGATTATTACTGATATGATCAGATACAGTGTTTAGCAACCATGAAATCAGCATATCATTGGCACGTTCCTAGTGACTTCTTATATTCGATTGAGGATCAGGTTCTTTGTATTCTCCAGTGACAATTTTCAATTTGTTGTTCGCATTCAGTGCTATAGTGATTGATCTCTTCCAGGTGCTATAGTTTTCTGATCCTGTAAGCTTTTTCGCAATCAAGATCAAACCAGGATGATCATTCCGGTGGAAGTATAACGGATGATGAGTTGAATTTATGTCTTCAGTTTCTGTCGACATGTTCAGAAGATCGATAGAAGAAGATGAATTGAAGAATTAAATGGATCGAAGAGCAATTCTGATTTGAATGTATCAGATCATTGCTCTGATACCATAAGAGAAAGTGAACAGAGAATTTGTGCAGTAAGATCTATCTTATTGTATTGATTAGATCCAAGGCATACAATGGATATATATATAAGTCAGAAGGAAAGCTAAGAACTAACAGAAAGTAACTAACAAGTAACAACCTAACTGACTGATAATTACATTTGTCCACACTTGATTAAACTGTTGTGATGTAGAATACGTATGCCATGTGGACTGCTTCTTTGTATACTGTTGACTAACTTGTTTGACTTGCATTCAGCTGTAGCATGTATGCTATTACCTAGTGCCGCTTAAAATCCACTATCAACAAGAGAGATATACAAAGTATTCTCTAGATAACACTAGAGGCATACAACAATCATCATAACCTTGGAATCAAACATCAAGATATATGGAAACAATCAAAGAACAAGAAAGGAAGAACATCACCCAAAACACAGCAGTCTGCCCAGGTACAAAATACGAACTTCCAAGCCTCAAAAACAAATTCCCAACGGTCATAATCTTCGTTTAGATGTTAGGAAGCTTCTGTCCAAAAATGAAGATGATCTGACGGTGCAATCTCCGGGGATCGTCGAAACACTGCAGCTGGGTCGGATGAACAGTGACCTCTGAAAACTTCTTTCTTTTTCTCTCTTTTTCTGCAGCTCACTCTCTCTTAATGATCTTCAAAACTGACCATCCAAACCCTATTTTATTACATAAGGGTTGGGCAAAAAGAAAGTCCAAATGGGCCTTGATTTGTTGGGCTCCTCATGGGCCAAGGAAAAATAAACCCAACAAATCTCCCCCTTTTTCCTGCCTATGAGGAAGAGTTCGCCATCCCGGCGATCGAGCAACATATCTTGAGCTTCTCCCTTGCTAACACCTTTGTCAACATTTCGGAACCATTATCATCGGTGTGAACTTTATCAAGTTCAAACAAACCATCTTCAATGGCATCTCTAATCCAATGATACCTCACATCAATATGTTTTGTTCTTTTATGAAACATAGAATTTTTAGCAAGATGAATAGCACTTTGATTATCCCAAAGAACCGCATATCGTTTTTGCGTGAAACCAAGCTCCTACAAAAACCTTTTCAACCATAACAGTTCTTTGCCAGCTTCTATTGCCGCCATATACTCAGCTTCAGTTGTAGACAACGCAACACACTTTTGCAATCTTGATTGCCATGAAACAGCTCCCCCTGCAAAAGTCATCAAATATCCAGAAGTGGATTTCATGTTGTATTTATTTCCGGCCATATCAGAATCTGTGTATCCAATAAGCATGGGCTGATCATTTCCAAAAGTGATACCCAATTTGGAAGTACCGCGCAGATATCTGAATATCCATTTAAACCGCTTCCCAATGCTTCTTGCCAGGATTTGATATAAACCGACTAACAACACCAACTGCATGAGCTAAATCCGGCCTAGTACACACCATAACATACATCAAGCTACCAACCGCTGAGGCATATGGAACTCTATCCATTTCTTCAATCTCCTCCTTTGTAGAAGGACAATCTTTATCTGTTAGCTTAAAGTTGGTAGTAAGAGGAGAACTAACCATTTTAGCTTTATCCATCTTGAACCTGCAAAGCACCTTCTCTATATACTGCTCTTGTGATATATGCAACTTCTTGGAAACTCTATCTCGAGTAATCCGTATGCCAAGGATCTGTTTTGCTGGGCCCAAGTCTTTCATAGCAAAAGACTTGCTCAAATCAAGCTTCAATTGGGCAATTCTTCCAATGTTCTTCCCAACAATCAGTATATCATCAACATAAAGCAACAAGATGATGAAATCATCATCACCAAATCTCTGAAAGAAAACACAGTGATCTGAAGAGGTCTTCCGGTAGCCTTGCTTCCCTAAGACCGACTCAAATTTCTTGTACCACTGTCTTGGTGCTTGCTTCAACCCATACAAACTTTTCTGAAGTTTGCATACATAGTTTTCTTTACCCTTAACCTGAAAACCTTCAGGTTGCTCCATATAGATTTCTTTATCCAGATCCCCATGAAGGAAAGTTGTCTTGACATCCATTTGCTCAACCTCAAGATCAAGGCTAGCAGCTAAACCAAGAACAACTCGAATAGATCCCATCTTCACGACTGGAGAGAAAATCTCATCAAAATCAATACCTCTTTTCTGACTGAAGCCTTTGACCACCAATCTAGCCTTGTACCTAGGTCTAGAAGTATGTTCTTCAGTCTTCAATTTGAAAATCCATTTGTTTTTCAAAGCTCTCTTGCCCTTAGGCAACTTCACCAACTCAAAGGTATTGTTCTCATGCAAGGAAGTCATCTCATCTTGCATGGCCTCGAACCATTCTTTCTTGTGCTCATCTTCCATAGATTCTGCATAACATTCAGGCTCTCCCCCATCAGTGAGTAAAACAAACTTATCTGCAGAATATCGTGTGTAAGGATGATGATCTCTAGTAGACCGCCTAAGCGGTACAAATGGAGGCATATCTGGTACTGGTAACTCTGGATGAACGTCTTCATTTAACTTTGGTTGCTCTTGAGCATCACCATTAACATCATCAGCACCCTGTTCTTCATCATTCTGAGCATCATCTCCTAAATGTGAATCAACATGTTTAGGAGGAACCGGATCCAAGTCAATAAGATCATCATTATGTTGAGGAATTATCTCTATCTTAGCCTTCTCAACATCTTTCATAGTTTGATCTTCCTCAAACACTACATCTCGGCTTCGAACAAGTTTCTTCTTAACTGGATCATACAACCTGTACCCAAATTCATCTTGCCCATAACCAAGGAATACACATGGCTTAGTCAACACATCAAGCTTTGATCTTTCATCTTTGGGAATATGCATAAATGTCTTGCATCCAAAGACTCGTAAGTGACGGTATGAAACATCTTTGCCGCTCCAAACCCTGTCAGGAACATCAAACTGCAAAGGAACACAAGGGGTTAGATTAATAACATATACCGCCGTATTCAAGGCTTTACCCCAAAAGGAACCAGGTAATCCTGCATGTGAAAGTAAGCATCTGACTCTCTCAACCAAAGTTCTGTTCATCCTCTCCGCCAGGCCATTTAACTGTGGTGTCTTTGGAGGAGTCTTCTGGTGTTTAATTCCTTGCTCTCTACAATAAGCATCAAATGGGCCAATGTATTCACCACCATTATCTGTTCGAATACATTTAAGTTTCTTCAATGTCTGCCTCTCAAATAAAGCATGAAACTGCTTAAACACATCTAACACTTGATCTTTAGTCTTCAAGGTATAAACCCATACCTTTCTTGAATGATCATCGATGAAAGTGACAAAATAGGAACACCCACCAAGTGTTCTAGTCTTCATAGGACCACAAACATCGGAATGAATAAGATCAAGTTTGTTCTCCATTCTGAAGGGGGAATGACTTTTGAAAGCAACCCTAGTTTGCTTTCCTGCCAAACAGTGAGAACATTTCTTCAAGTTAATATCATGCACATCGGATAACACATTCTTCTTTAAAAGAATAGACATCCCCTTTTCACTCATGTGACCAAGTCTCTTATGCCATAACTCGGCCATATCATCATTGTCTACAACATTGACAATGTTCTTGGAGATCTTTGGATGTGTCATGTATAAATTTGATTCCCTTTTACCTCTTGCCACAATCAATGATCCGAGAGTTAGTTTCCACAAACCATTACCAAAACCATTGTAGTAACCATCTTCATCAAGTAGACCTGTGGAGATAATATTGAGTCTCATATCTGGGACATGTTTTACATTACGCAAAACCAATTCCATCCCTGTATCAAACTTCAAGCAAACATCTCCAATACCAACAACATTTGATAACCCAGCATTACCCATCCTAACAACACCATAATCACCTGGAGTGTAAGATGAATAATAATCCCTTCGTGTTGCAACATGATACGAAGCTCCACTATCAAGAATCCAACTCGAATCGTCACAAGCAAGGTTAACTATATCATAATCACAATAAACAAAGAACTCAACGGTGGTAGTATTTACCTCAGACTTGTTATCACCGTCATCATCTTTCTTGTTATTGTTCTTCTGATTGTTGTAGTTTTTCTTCTTGTTCTCTTTTTTCAGCTGTCTGCAAAACCGTACAGTGTGTCCTTTTCTACCACAGTGATAACACTCAACATCAACAAATTTTCCTTTGCTGGAACTACTGCGGTGATTACCTCTGTTGCTTGGGCCTTTACTTTGACTTCTCCCCCACCTTTCTGTGACCAAGACATCTGACTGTGAAGAAGAACCCTGTGACTTTCTTCTCATTTCTTCATTCAGAATACTGCCTTTAGCCAATTCCATGGTGATAATACCATCTGGTGCAGAGTTGGACAAAGATGTCCTAAAAGTCTCCCAAGAATCTGGTAATGTACCAAGCAGCCATAAACCTTGAATCTCATCTTCAAACTTGATACCCATACCTGTAAGCTGATTTATAATACCCTGAAAAACATTCAAGTGATCAGTAACAGGAGACCCATCAGTGTACTTTAATCTCATCATTTGCTTAATCAAGAACAACTTGTTATTCCCAGTTTTTCGAGCATACAACTGTTCAAGTTTGTTCCAAAGAGTACGGGCATGTGTCTCCCCACTAATATGGTTCAAAACATTATCATCTACCCACTGCCTAATATACCCGCAAACCTGTCTATGCAAAATAGACCATTCTGCATCTGTTTTGTTCTCAGGTTTTTCTTCAGAAAATACAGGCAAGTAGTAGTCTTTAACATAAAGGAGATCTTCCATTTTTCCTTTCCAAACATGATAATTTGAACCATTCAAGTTAACCATCCTAGTTGTATTAGTTTCCATCGTTCAAACAGGTTTATCCCAATCAAGAGCCGATGTGGCTCTGATACCACTTTAATGGGAAAAACTATATATATATGAACACCACAACGGTATAAAATAAACGCGGAAGCAACCTTCGTTTGGTAAACTTTTTCCCGACCCGTATGAACCCGTGAGGATACAAACAACTAAGGTATATCTTCTAAATTATAAACCAACTTATGGAAGCCCTAAAACAACTCTAAAACAGCCCCCAAAATGCAGAAATTATATGTAATCAACCACACAACGAACACACCAATTTTAGGGTGGAAAATCCCAAACCGGGTAAAAACCACGGGACACCTAGTGCCGCTTAAAATCCACTATCAACAAGAGAGATATACAAAGTCTTCTCTAGATAACACTAGAGGCATACAACAATCATCATAACCTTGGAATCAAACATCAAGATATATGGAAACAATCAAAGAACAAGAAAGGAAGAACATCACCCAAAACACAGCAGTCTTCCCAGGTACAAAATACGAACTTCTAGGTCACAAAAACAAATTCCCAACGGTCAGAATCTTCGTTTAGATGTTATAAAGCTTTTATCCAAAAATGAAGATGATCTGACGGTGTAATCTTCGGGGATCGTCGAAACATTGCGGCTGGGTCGAATGAACAGTGACCTCCGAAAACTTCCTTCTTTTTCTCTCTTTTTCTGCAGCTCACTCTCTTTTAATGATATTCAAAACTGACCATCCAAACCCTATTTTATTACATAAGGGTTGGGCAAAAAGAAAGTCCAAATGGGCCTTGATTTGTTGGGCTCCTCATGGGCCAAGGAAAAATAAACCCAACAGGTTTTTGTTCTTGAATCCTTTGAATCGATTGGGACCACATCCATAATCTTTAACTAACCACAAGTACCAAAAATGTAACTAACTCTATAATTAATAATTAAAACAAAAAATAAAAAAAATAATGAGTTAATTACATAATTGGTCCTTTCAGAATACCCCTTCTTTACTTTTAGTCCTTTTTCGCCAAAAGTTGCATAATTAGTCCTTCAAATGAGTTTCTAGCACACATTTGGTCCTTTGTCTAAACGTCCGTTTACTTACACCGTTAGGCCAGGGGTAATTTTGTCTTTTTACAAGGAAAGGACCAATTTTGTAATTAAATTATTACAATTAATTTTTTTTACCATTTTTTAATTATTAATTGGTTTTCTAAATTATTAAGTGATTTTAGAATTAATTACACTATTAATTTATTTCTCTCTCTCACTACAAACACACCACACACACACATTCTCTCTCTCTCTCCATCTCTCCGTCTATCACTCTCCCTCTATCCCTCTCCCTCTCGGTCACCTAACAGGCTACTCCACCACCATCACCCGCCGCCGTCTCCACCACCACCACATCTTTTTCATTCCACCATCACTGCCTTTTCATTCTACCACCACATCACCACCTACCTCGCCGTTAACCACCAACACCCCCGCCATTAACCATCATCACCACCGCCACCAGTTGCTTCACATTCAACCACCACTGTCGCCACCACCATTGAAGGAAACCACGCCTCTACCTCCTCCTTCATCTTCAACAACCACCGTCGCCGACTCCTTCGTGGGTTTTCATCAACCACGCCTCCGCCGCCAACTCCTCCTCCTTCATTTTCAATGTGCACCGTCGCCACCTCCTTCTAGGATGTTCATCGCAAAAATCAACGCCACCGTAAACCACCGACGTACTTCTCTATTCTTCTAGGGTTTTCCTCCTTCTAGGGTTATCCTCCGCCACCGAAACCCTAGATCTACACCACCGTAAACTACCGACGGTGTTAAGCCAGGTTTAGGTTTTCAAGAAACAAACAAAATTGTGTGTTGTTGCTGTTTATATGAGTCGATTTCATATGAGTCGATTTCATATGTCCCTTCATATGAGTCGATTTCATGAAGTTATGGTTCAATTGTTGTTATGATTCTACTTGAAAGCTTCATCTGTTTCAATTCAGATTCCCTTCACATGAGTCGAAGGTACGATTTTGGGTTCAAAAAGTTCATTTACTTTGATCGTCTTAGCTACAATTTTGGTTTAAAAACTTCTAAACCGAAAAAACCGTAATTTGGGAATGATGGGCAGTGTCAGTGTTGGTGTTATTGGTGGTTAGAAATAGAGAAAAGTTTTGGAACTAGAGATGTCTTGGAACTAGAGAGAGAAAGATTTATCTTTAAAGAAATAACTATTTAAAATCCCTTAATAATTTAGAAAATCAATTAATAATTAAAAAATGGTAAAAAAATTAATTGTAATAATTTAATTACAAAATTAGTCATTTCCTTATAAAAAGACGAAATTACCCATGGACTAACGGTGCAAGTAAACGGACGTTTAGACAAAGAACCAAATGTGTGCTAGAAACTCATTTAAAGGACTAATTATGCAACTTTTGACCAAAAAAGGACTAAAAGTGAAGAAGAGGGTATTCTGAAAGGACCAATTTTGTAATTAACTTTATAAAAAATTGAATTGTCAATATGAAAATTAAAAATTAAATAAAATAATAGAACAATGGTAATTTGTCAATTAAAGTTTGAGAGAAACTAAAAGTAAAATAGATTTTAAACTCAGGGATCCATTCCATAACAAATCCTTAAATTACATGAACCAAAATTATTATTTACTTAAAATAATATGATGCGGGTATAAACGAAGAATATATGAGATAAAAAGTTCATCTACATACTTCTAAAAGCAGTTCGACATGACATGAATAATAATAATGCTGTAAACAGAATTTGGTCTATGTATCCCAATATAATGAATAGTTAAAGAATCATTACACAATCTTAAATATTAATATAGGAATTTAACTTTATATTCATTCACTGTTATTGCAAGTTGGTTAGCACGACAAATTGATGTGGAACAAATTTGATTATTGAAAAAAACATGCAACTAATAAAGTTTTTATTTATATATTATTGGTAGCTTTGGCCTACAAGTTTCCCTCTCATACGACCTTATTGGCATATCCATACTACATTATAAATCATTTAAATTTTTTATTAAAACTCTTAAAAATTAAGTAAAATAAAATTACTAATATACCCTCATTTAAACATAAAAAGAAACAACTAAATTGACTTAATTATATTATTAATTACCATTATAATAACTAAATATTCCATAATGAATAATGGTTAAAAAATCAAGTAAGCATAAATTAATTTGTAAGCAATAAGATATTATAACAAATTAAATAAAAAATTAATAAATAGTTAAAGCAATAAAGAAATTGAAAGAAAAAACAATATAGATGTTGCGGACGAAAACTATTCAACATCATCATAGTGCGTGAATATGATACCCCAACTTTATCGAAAATAGACATGTTATCGAGTGAGAATTATTTGTAGTCGCCGCAATACGCGGGTACTATGCTAGTGTATATATATATATATATATATATATATATATATATATATATGAAGAAGTTCTTTTGAGAAACATTTTTGTTACGAGAACCAATCTTTTGAAGAATTTCACTTATCAAATCAACGGCTAAGATTCTCGCGGTACTCACATTAAAATCGGTTCTCAAATAAACCTTCTCTTAAATATATACATATATATATATACATATATATATATACATATATATATATACATATATATATATATATATATATATATATATATATATATATATATATATATATATATATATATTGGAGGGTTAAAATGATAATATATAATTAGATGAGAATGAAACACTTAATTATAGTCATTGATTTGATTTGATCAGATAGTGTACAGTTGGCCCTTTTAATATTCATTACTCAACCATAAATTGCGACGACCATGAATTGCAACGGGTATTTGCGACCGTTAGTACTAATAGATCAACATCTAATTGATGGCTAGAATTTGTTCTCTCATTCTCGTCAAACGAGAACTATTTTTCGTATGAGAACTGTTTTTATGCCATTAATGAGTCATTAATGATCAAAATGCTCCTATTAATAAGTCATTATTGGAGTTACACAAACACTTCTCGTAGTTCTCGTATAAAAAACAGTTCTCGATTAAACTTTTTCACACACACACACACACACACACACACACACACACACACACACACACATATATATATATATATATATATATATATATATATATATATATATATATATATATATATATACTAGCATGTCCCCGCCCAATGTTGCGGCGACGAATAATTTCTACTTAATAATATGTTCGTTTTCGATAATGTAGTTTAGTATTCACACTATGATAACATCTAATAATATATTTTTGCAACATATCCATTTTCTTTTTCCAAGTTTTTTATTTTCTTTATAATCTATCAACTCTTTTGTTAATAATTAAAATACTTTTAAAAAACAATAAAAAAAATCCTCACTTCAAAATAAGATGATAAACATATCAATTGGTTATTATTGATAGTTGCAAAGGTTTTTATCCATTTGACTATTTATTGATTTTTTATTAAATGATATTTACAGTAAGGTAGAATAATTGTCCATTCGTATTTTTATTGACTTTTAATTAGTTATTTCAAGTTACTTAAAATTTAAGTATTTAAAAAAAATGTAAATGTTTTATAATATAGTATAGATATATAAATATATTTCAGTTAATTACAAAAATAATAACATGTCCTTTTTCTAGTTTCTTCTTTATTTAATTAGTCTTTTTCATATGGTCTGTAATACATATAAAATATTAGTAGCAACGACAAATAATGCAAGATTTAAAGCTTAAATATGACAACAATAATAGTGTAATATGACTTATGAAAAATTGTGTTAGTAGATTATGTTATAAGTAGATTATTTTATAAGGAATATTAGTTTTAGGAGATTATGTGTGTTTTAACTATATCGTTTATAGAGTGTGCATGTAAGGAATCAAAGCCTATGATTTAGTCTCGTGAACCTTTGATAGCTCAATAATATTATCAAGTTTGCAATTAAAAAAAAATTAGTTTTAGGGGTTTGAAATAACTTCGCAAAAAACATTTCTTTGTGAGACTTAGCCAATCGGGTCATTGGTTAATTTATATTATTTTATTTTGATAAAGTTAACTTATATGATATTTTAATACATTAATTCAAGTCAAGTAAGATAAGATCAAGATTATATGATCCTATGATCAGAATTTGGATCCTATTTGTGTTAAAGACATTACACAAGATGGACACATTTCCACTAAACAAAATTTTAAGATTTACCTAATTAATAAAATCGGGATCTTCACAATTATAGACATATTATGAGTATATGGAGTTAGGATTTTGAAGGGTTTTGGTTTTAGGTTTAGTAGTTTCTGAAAACATATTCAAGTTGTTATATTTTACTATTTTATCTACCGAACTTTGAAGCTTACCATTTAATGTACTGGAATTTTTTATAATTACCGTTTTTTATAATTACCATTTGAATTTGAAATTATATTTTCTACCCAATTAATATTCTTATTATTGCTATTTCTTTTATTAAAATTCAAGAAGCAAATGAACATCTATCATCTTCATCTAAGGATGAACAAAATCTAGAATAGTAAACCCATGAACCCGGAATCTTCATCATCTCCAACCATGAACCTTATGACCCCCGATTCAAGTGGATTCAAAAACTCAGATATGTGTATCGCAAAAAAAAAAAAAAAAAAAAAAAACCTTATCTCGAATCCTTAAGCAAACATCCAATGGAAGTGATCGAACATTCAAAAGCAAAGTTGATGAACATTTAAACACAATAATCAGTCGATTAAATAAGCATGTGATGCAAATCGCAAAAATCTAATTTAAATGCTATAATCAAAGACTAAACCCAAAGAAGTATATGATGAAATCAAAATCAATGAAACAAACATCTCATGGAGATGAAATTGCAAATGAAATCAAAATCACATATGAAATCAAGATCTGAACCCTATCGATGAAACAAAATCTTAAAACTTCAATATATTCAATCGTAATTCCCAAAGTTCGCCGGTCGGTGCTCGATGGAGCCGGTAACGGCGTCGATGATAGCGTTGGTGAAATAAGGAGCCGACTACAGACACAGTGGCTGCGTGAATTTGGATCTGGGAATGCTAGGGCTTCCTCTTGCCTCTTTATTTGTATATTATTAATAATATTAATAATAATATTTTAATTAAAAAAAATAATCGGATATTTCGGATATCCGAATATTCGAAAATTTAGAGAAACACTATCCGAATCCGAATCCGAAAATTCGGATATCCGAATTTCGGGTATCCGAATTTTCGGATATCCGAATTTTCGGATATCCGAATTTTCGGATATTTTCGGATCGGATTTTTCGGATATTCGGATATCGAATCGAATACGGATATTTTTGAACACCCCTAGTAAACTAGACCTATTAGTTTAGGAACATAAGCTGCATTTGTATAAAAATGATATGTTTTAACGTTTCGATGATGGAATAAGATGGATCATAAACTTTTTCAAAATAAGCTGGAGCTTTTAATTAACCAAATTATTTAAATACATTTTAGTTCATTTTGATTTTTTTGATTTTTTGATTTTTTTTTTATTTTCATTTATGTTTATTTTAATTTACATTTTTAAACTATAACTATATTTATTATGTTAAATGTCCTGATACATATAAAAACTCCAGTTTATCATTCTAAATAAAAGATTCAGCTTCACCTCCTATTAGCGTCTTGCAAAAACTTGCTCTACTAGTAGAATATTGTTTACTTGGTCGGTATACTAACTCTAACATTAGATATAAACAATAAATCTTGTACACTCAAAAATTCCATTTTGGTTATGGCTATTAGTTAAACAATACAAGTAAAAAAATGGTTATTATTTTAAAGATAAAAATCAATGTTTAATTTCTGATGGTATACGTACACACTGTCTTGGTTGATGCAATCCACTTGATTAATGGTTGTTTGTTAAAGTCTCTTTTTGTTGATTGAACTCCATTAATCAACCACTTTATGTGTCATTAAATGGAATTATCCTGTTAATTTCACCGAAATGGAATCTATATCTTCTATAAGTTAGAATATAGAGAATCCTAGGTGGCAATGCTCTTTGTTTGTAAAAAGTTGAAGTCTTATTATTGAAAATGTTTGAAATCTGACGTGGACATGTAGTTGTGTTTTGGGCTTGTAGGTTCGTTCAAGTTCTTCCGTTTTTAATAGGCTGTGGCTTCTTCAAATTCTTCCGTTTCTTGATTTTCCATTGAATGGACCCATTAATTTTCAGTAACCCTTGAATTTCAGACTTTCAGTAACCAGTGGAATCCACTGAATTCACATTCAAATTCATCCTCTTCTACTGCTACTGCTTACTGCCAACGATTTTCGCTTTAGTCTATATGCCTTCGTTTTTATTTGATGATCAAAATCCAGAAACCAAATCGTTCGATGTTATGCACGTCATGTCATCAACACAGGAGGGTGATAGAATATTTCCTTCCCCGCCGAATCCGATCCGGATTAATGCTCTTGATCCAGAGAACGAGGGATAATCGCGTTGAGTAATCATGTTGAGAAATCGCGTTCTTCATCCCGTGTGAATGTGTGATTGTGAAAAAAGTGTTGTTCGATTCTGATTTTAGGGGTAGGGTTAGTCAAGGGGATGAAGATATTGCGGATTTATGATTGGTGGGATTTTTTTTTAAATTGTTCAATGCTGCTACACACAATTTTTTGCCAGAATCAATCGATTGAGGTTATTCATTGATCGCTCCGCTTATTTCTTCTTTTTGTATTTTTGATCTGTGATTTTGGGTTCTATAATCCGTCGATTGGATAGCCTGCTGCTCCATTGGTCTACTCTTTATCGATTCTGTTCATTTACAGATCTTATCGGTCTCTTTTTAGTATGATGTATGAGTTTTTTTTTTGTCTGGTATTCGATGAATTGTCACAAAGATCGTTCTTCTATTTAGTTCGTTTTTTACCTGTCAAATTCTGAACTTTTATCATAAACCAGATGACAAGGGGTATGTAATATTTGTGTTGATATCAGGTTATACAGTTCAAAAAGTCTTGCTGATGGCAGGTTATGCCTTCCAACATATGCCATCAGGGCAAAATTGCATTTTTTATGTAGGGATGGAAGTAATAGATTATACCGAAGAGGGATCTCTGCGGTCTAGGTTTGCATATGGTTCTACTGGAAGGTAATTAGAAAATAGAATCAGTTTACACCATACATGTTGTACATTTTTTTAATTATGCATTTTATCTGGATTCATTTAATCATTTTGCATAGTGTAGTAGTGCCTTATTAATATTAATGAATGATGGGGGTTTGTTTAGTTTATAAAGAGAATACAATTCTTATGTACATATTGTCATTTGGTTACTGTTGTGAGTAATTTAATAATGGTTCTCGAGTAGATTTGTTGGAGAAACTGAGTTTCTGCGTTCAGGTGAGCCAATAAACTATTAATATTAATGAATGATAGGGGTTTGTTTAGTTTAACTGATTAATTTAATATGCTAAATAGATATTTTCAGCAGTTAAATGATATTTGTCTCCATCGTCTTCCTCTCTTATGACAAGATCAACAATCCGTATATCAAGAATCTGCTACAAGAAACGTTTGTTTCAAGTTAAGTTTCTTCCCTGTTTCTTTTTTTAACATATCAGTTGATGTCGGGTTTATATATGCAGTCCATCAATTTCATGGATTGTTTATATAGTTTATGCATGCCATCTGTTCGATAAAATGCTTAAATGAAGAAATTAACTAATATAAATTATTTAGATATTTCTGAGTTATGAATTCTGTAAATTAGTTAGAGGTTTTGAATATGCTTCACAAATTATTATTTTATGCATGCCATTTTGTTATGATTCCATCATTCTTTTTTATGGTTCTTTTGTTTTTTAGTTATTTGATATCATGCACAAGTTGATGACACACAGTAATTTGATGCTAATGTTAGATGTTTGATCATTCACAAGCTGATGACACACTATAATGTGCTTCATGATATATAGATAATTACCGTGATAATCACCTCTGTTTTTATCAACAGATAATATTATGTTTGATCAATCTGTTTCATCCTTTAGTTAGGTTTGATGATTAACATCTTAATTATCCATTTCTTTCGATTGTATGAATTTAGAGTAATTAAAGCATCAAATTAAGGAAGTAATTTGGATTTTGTTGGTCAAATGGATGCAGATTGCTGAAACTGCCAAGAAGCACAAGATTGTCGTTATAGCAAATAAGGTTTATGGACATTTAGCTTTGGAGCAAACCTTTTGAGCCAATGTTTTTGGATCCATGGTTCCTGTTCTTACACGGGACCTTTGTCAAAAAGATGGAAAGTCTAATTGCACAACCTTTATCATTTAAACGAGATAAGGAACATCTCAAATATTTGTTATGTGGTTCAAAATTATTTCATATTCTTGCAGGTTTTGATTTAAAGATGAACCAGGTTAGTGAATTTTTTGCTGATCTCAATGATATTGGGATGTACCTTTCTAAATATTTATGTTTAATGCATGTAACTTTCATATTAGTGAACCAGGTTAGTTAAAAGTAGCTCAATATTTATGTTTAATGCATGTAACTTTCTAAATCCGTTTGTGATAACATTACTTTTAAAATTTTAAATAGAATTTAAAAGTTAGCAGTTTGTCGCAGCCCTACAGGGCCCATTTCTGAATCCGTTTTAAAAAGCTACTTGCACGTTCGCTTTTGGAAACAATTTTGTATGATGGCTCTTTTTCCTGAAGGTTTTCATCTTTTATGCTCTGCATTTCGGTAACTGATTTTTCCTGCTGCAGTTTTTGTTGGATGATGTGCACTCAGGAGAACAGATTTTTCATTTGACAATTTTCAGGATTGTTTTTATACATGTATGAAAAAGAAGGGATGGCTTACAGAGTAGGAATAGAAATATCTGAAACTTATATTTTTGAATTGTTTAATTAGTCCCTTCAGTTTCTATTCAAATATTTGATTGCTTGACTGTTTGTAATTTGAAGTTCTTTGGCACAGATATTTTGTTTTAATGGTGTCTAATACTCTTCGGCTACTCTTGGAACTACAATTCTCAATCTCATCCCAGGTTTTACCTTCATACTTGCTGCCTTATGCAGGTAATACTCTCATTAAAAAAGAAACAAACTATCTTGATTCCGACATGAAAAAAATAGATTGTTGTGACTTCAAGTTGAAAAAACATGCTTAACGTCATTTAATGTTTTTATCTATGGTGGTAGGATACCCACATCCTAAAGTGAGTAATAATCTGTATACAATCCTTTGTTCGAGTTTGAGTGTTTAAGTTCTTTTTTTTGTTCGTATGATTCTTCTATTCGTTAGCTTCGAGTTGATAGAATAGCATAAGTTAAAAAATCCTTGATGTTATATTCTCGAATTGTAAGTTGTCTATAATTTGCACCTTGCAAATTAGTTGCAATTAGTCTTCTTGGAAAGGTGAGGCAGAGTTTAGAGAGGCACCGGGTTACGCTGCTGAACTAGGTCTTGAAATGTTGTATATTGGCAGTCATGATAGGGTGGTTGTGGTTGGATTTACTGAGAAATGATGAAGGCGGAGTAGTGACAGGGAAGATCGATAAAATTAAGAGCACACCTTTAATGGTATTCAAATTTAGAGAGCAACAAATCCAACCATAGGTTGTATTCTCATGACTTGCACCATGTCATTTATTATTTTCTTGGTACAAATTTGAGCCAATTACTTTAGTTGTACAGAATTACAGTTGATATGAAGAGGCTTTCTATATACTTTTATATTCTATCCATAAATGCACAATTTATATTAGAACTCTCCCTGTATATTGATCTATAAGAATAATTTGGGAATCTAATTTTTTTCTTTTACTGTAGTTTTGATGCCTTTGTAGTTGTTTAGCCTACAAAATGATTTTTGATAATTGATTGTTATGATCTGATGTTTTAATCATTCAATTTTTAAACTACGATGATCTTAATTAAAGATGTTAGTAACAGAGTCATTATGTATACTTTAGGCAATTTCATTATGTATACTTTAGGCCTAATTGCCTAAAGTATACATAATGACTCTGTTACTAATATAAAAGATAAGGTTTAGGGTAAAATGCCCAGTTTAATTATAGTTTTTTTAATTACCCTTTTGTGATCAAAATATAACGTATAACCCAATAAAAGGGTCAAAATTGTCACCTCTATAATTGAATTTTCATTGTAAAAAAAGGTAACTCAAGTACACCAAACTATTAATGTGAGTTATAAACTTCCACTGTATGAACATTAAGTTCATTTCACTCTCTTTTTAATTAATATCTTTATTTCTCGTGATTCACCATTATTTTCCAAGGAATGCACCATTATCCATGTTTGTGTAGAATAAACACAATTATGTTTTTTGATCTCATATAATTCTGCTGTTGCAGATTCAAAAACAGTTTTTTTTTTAAATTTCTATCCCTATTAAGAAATGTAAATCCACAAGTCCCTTCACCTCAAGGCTTTGAATTGTCTCATGAAGCAGGAGCTCAGACAAGTTTTAAGTTAACATCAAATGTTTCATGCTAAATCTATGCACATCAAAAGCAACACACACAGAGAAAGAGGCTGCTAATATTGGTCTTTTGCTTAAGATATTGAAACACTATATCTACCTAATAGTATCTATCGCATGTTTACGTATACAAAGGCAAAGGAACTGAATGCTATAACTTTAAGCAAAAATCAATTTGCATGATTCATCTCCTTACTGTTTTTTGTAGTTCAGATTTGAATTTTTAGGTTCTCTTATTGAAGAAATGGTGATCAATGAATGAAGATAGAGCAAAATTAGTTTTCTTATTGTCACTATAGGCATAGAGATATCGTGTTTTAGGTTCTTTTATTACCCTAAATCTTATACTCTTTTTATTTTCAAACCCTGATGATGATATCGTGTTTTGATATTGCTTATATATCTTTTAGTATTATTCTTTATTACTAAGATGCCTGTATTTGTGGTTAAGCGTTTATAGATCTCAAGGCTTTGAATTGTCTCATGAAGCAGGAGCTATTTACCAACCATCTATAATTTCTTATGGTAAACATTATTCTCGATTCATCACAACTATATCTACACATGATTGTCAATTGCCACGAGAAATCTTTCATTCTGATGCACAAATATTTTGCTAATATTTGAGAAAATATTTTGTGTCTTATTCATGGCCATGTGAAATAAAAAAAAAGGTTCTATCTGAAAGCTGCAAGAGCTGCTCAAGATGTAGATAAGACTGCCAAGCTTAATTTGGTACCTTGCCTCTGTTGATTTTGTCTAAACTAGGATTTTATCAATTGATAATCTAAATTAAATGGGTTATTGACCGGCGGCGGCGTCGTCGTAATTGAATGGCAGCACTTATGATCGGGTTAGTTTGCAATTATCGTTTGAACTTCCTTGATTTTGTTTTATGTTAACAAATATATCATTTGAATCGGGTTAGTTTGCAATTATCGTCAAAACCAAATAAACTGCACGAGTTATTAAAATCTGAAAGAGGGTTTCTTGAAGACTTGCTTTGATTGCTTCTGTGTTCGATTTTTCTTTACAATATATAGTCTTTAACTACATATAATCTATCAAAGGAACATCTTCTCCTACATAAATGTGATTTTTTAATGTTTAAATATGTTTGAAAGTTATTCGGGTTGGTTGGCATCGAACCTTAGGTTTGATTACACGTTTATGTTGTTTATGACTGTGAATTATGAGTTCCATATTATTCATTTAGCAGTTTGCTACTAATACTCCCCTCTATGATTATTTGGGTTGGTCAAAATTTAGAGGTTAATCATTTTGTTTGAGTTGATGGATATTGAGTTATTTGTTGCTGTTTTTTGGTTATAACATGTATATATTGGCATCTAAATTATACTTATAGGCTTTATTATACAAAAGTTCGACTTGGATCTCCTCCGAAGGAATATTATGTGCAAATAGATACCGGAAGTGATGTCTTTCATTGCTGAATGCTTATTCTTGCAAATTCGCATTGGGAGCTATCCATCAGATGATGGGAAATTTAAAGCACGTGTCAGAACTCAATTCTTGACTCAATTTATCACATTCACGGTGAACCTTGTGTTCCAATTCTCCCATAGAGAACATAACCTCAGCAAAAATATAGTAAGCCTCAAATACAAATTAGAAGGAGTAACAGATGTTATAGATTCAGCCATGTACCATTTGGATTCAAGAGAAGATGGATGGTTGATGCTTGAATTGTATCAATTTACTAGCAACCGGAGTGTTGTTGAGCTTGAAATATTGTTTGTCGTGTCGAATCAATCTTTTAATTCCATACAAGTAGAAGGCATCAAGTTTCGGCGTTTGGAAATAGTAATAATTCAGGTTTATTCATTTACATGATTTCCTTTATATTATGTTTTTTTGATTGGCGTTTCAAGTTCTGTTGGAAAATTGGTCAGTAAGATTTTAATGTAACAGAGCCTAACTGGTTGAGCTAATTTTGGAAACTTTATGTAGAATATGATATTTTCTTACATTATCAATCAAAGTCTGATGCGGACACTATGTTCTACAGATAGAACCTAAAGTCTTAGAGGATGGAAAGAAGGATGTGCAGACCATATGCAAGTTAGGAAGAAAAATTGCCAGCTGATTATGAAGACATAATCAAATGGTCAGAAGACACTTTTCAATTGACAACCAAAAAGGAAATCTACTCAATTCTTTGCAACGGTTTCCTTGTCGGTGATGGTCAAGAGGTACGTAGTCTCGATAAGAATGATCGATTCTTGACTTTTTTTTATTGTAGTTGTTGCGGAACCTATAAACATGGTTCCATCGATACAAATAAAAGCATTAGAGAACTGTTAAACCAGTGTTTACATAGAGCTGGAATCATGAAAACTTGCAATAAGGTATGTTATTGTATGCTACTTCATGTTCATCTTTTGGTTTGTTGACCCATATGTGGATTTAACCATGAATTGGTATAGACAATTCTAGATGAATAGAAACTGAATTTAAAATTTGTAATGCTCATCTTTTGGTTTGTATGGTGTACGTTGTCGATGTTAAAACATGTATAGATGTTTCAAGTGTATGCTTCTAAACAGAGCTTATGTAAAACAATATATCAAATATCTTATATGTTGGCCCGTGTTTACACGGGCTTGAAACCTAGTTAGATATGAGTTAAAAGATATTTATCGATGAGGTAATTCTATTCAATTGAAATATAAATAAATCAATTTCTCCCTGTCTGACTTTTGCCATCTAAATTTGTAGGTAATACACTTTGAGAAACCAAAAAAAAAAAAGGTATTCTTATACACTTTGTAACCCCAATGGGGCGCGACGATAAGCTCCCCGATGGGGAAAGGGGCGAGGACGGGACATTTTCACCCCGAACCCACCACATTACCATCCCTAAATATGCTAATATCTATTTATAAGAAAAACATAAGTTTAAATTGATACAAAATCAAATTCCTCAAAAACTCCTATATAATAGGAAATCATATATCTTCTATTAATTTGAATAGAATTCAAATTAATAAAATCAATGATATTATACTATATATCAATTGGGTAACTAAGATGACAAATTATCATAATAATTTGAACGGTATGTTGGTAATATATTGTAATATCATGAGAATTTCATTATCTCATGATATTTTGCCAAAGGTGGAATGCATGTGGCATGAGGTGTCATATATAATGCAAATACTCAATTTTGTGTATAAATATATTAAAAATATATACTTTAGAGCTAATGATTTTTAAATATATTTTGTTTATGATAATAAATTTTTTGGTTTTTATTTCTTTCCCAAACAAATGTGAGGGCTATTAAATGATTCTTAGAATCAAGCCATAGTACTTTAAAGGTTCTACAAAGAAGAATGTTCGGGGTAGAGTCTCGAACAATGTTATCCATTTCAATGTTCCAAAATATTGATTTAATTTTAATACTAACATTTCCTCTTAAAATAAATAAAAAACAGAAAACTAAATGATTGGCTAGAAATGGTTTCTCCCGTTTCTTGTACGAAAAATAATTTATGAGAGGGTTTAAACAAGAATTAATTTTCTTTCAAGAACGCTGAAAACTAATCTTGACTCTTGGTTAAAATTAATAAATGGTAAACACTTACATAATGGTTCATCTACCCGGATGCAATTCACGATTGAATATTTAAATGACCAAAATACCCTATTAATGAGTTATTAATGATGTTAGAAACTATTCTCGCACGAAAAATAGTTCTCGTTTGAACTTATATATATATATATATATATATATATATATATATATATATATATATATATATATATATATATATATATATATATATATATATATATATATATATATATGTGTGTGTGTGTGTGTGTGTGTGTGTGTGTGTGTGTGCGCGCGCGCGCGTAGGAGGTCTTTTTGGGAACATTGTTGTTATTCCAAGAATTGTGAAATTAATCTTGGTACTTGATTACATAAATCAATGGCTAATAATGTTAATAGCTCATTAACAATAGGAATTTCTAAAAAATCAAGCGTCATTTATTACTAAAGGTTCATCTAGACGCTATTCACGGTTTAGTATATATGTAGATGATCAAAATACCTTTATTAATGAGTCATTAACTATTGTTATGTATGCCTCACGTAGTTCTCGTATTAATAGCGTTTCTCCAATGAATATATAATAAGTTCCTATGTCATATTAATGTTTAATGGTGATTTGTCAAAAAGTGACAAAGAAGTTTTTGAAGAGGTGCTTAGAAAACGTCGTAGTCACTATCTTAGACACGGACGGAAGTTGCTATAAGTTTGTGGGGTTCCAACTCAAAACCAACTGGTTATGAGAGGAGTAGCACATGACTCTTATAAGCTCATTACAAAGTCACTCTTAATCCGATGTGAGACATTACTCAACATACCCCCTCACATGTAGTGTTCTTTTTTTTTCTCACGCCTAACACGTGGATACTTATGGGTTACGTGGAGTGGGTGAACCTTGCTCTGATACCATGTAAGTTTGTGGGTTTCCAACTTAAAACCAATTGGTATTGAGTTAGAACCCCACAAACTTTACAGTTGCATGGAGCTAAGTCATCACATCCTTAACCACCACCATGCACTACTAGAAAAACACGGAGTTTCCGAGGGCAGATTCCTTAGGAAGTCCCTCGGAAATGGCCATTTTCCGAGGGATTTCCGAGGAAAATCTGTCCTAGTAAAAACCCTCCTCAGAAAACAGTTCCGAGGAATTTCGGAGGTAGTTACGAGGACATATATTTCCAAGGGAATTCCGTGGACAAAATTTCCAAGGAATTTCCAAGAGACTTCCAAGGGATATTTTCCGATGGATTTCCGAGAACACTTTCCAAGAGATTTCCGAGAACAAATTTCCAATAGATTTCCAAGGACACATTTCCGAGAGATTTCCGAGGACAAGTTTTCGACGGATTTCCAAGGACATCCGCCCTTGCAAATCTATTGGAAAACCCTCGCTAAACGTGAATTATTTGAAAAAAACAATTCTTAATTTTGTTGTAATACCTAAAAATTTTATTTAATATAGACAACAAGCAATTCATACACAAATCAAACACCGTCATATTAAATTTGCTAAAGGTTAGATATAAACTACAATACCGAATTTGATAAAATATATAAAATACAATCTAAATTCAGCATAATGTTCAAATATTCAAAATTTTGATAAATACAAATGATGTGGATCCTATATGGATGAAGGAGAGTCTCGGGGTTAAAGTTGTTGAAGTGTCATTCTAGTCAAACAAATAAGTTATAATAACATACTAAAATACTATACACATTATGATGACACATACAAATCACAAGCACGTTTATATACACGTATTTGTTTACAAACATTCATTCATATAGGTACTTACTATAAATATACGAATTTATGCTTAATGGTACACCTATATACATGTATTTGTATAAGTATGCCTCTATGTTTGATAATTTGTGTTCTAAAGTGACAAATATGTAAAAACTACATTTTAGCCCTCGGAAATTTCCGAGGGCTTTCCAATGACGAAAATCGTTTTTTTATATTTTACACTATTTTTATATGCTAAACATAAATAAGCACATGCATGTTTCATAATAAGCATAATCAAACAAATAAATCATAATAGGATACTAACATACTATACATATCATGATGACACATACAAATCACAAACACGTTTATATACACGTGTTTGTTACGGATATTCATTCATATAGGTACCTTGTTATAAATATACTAATTTATGCTTAATGATACATCTAGATACATGTATTTGTATAAGTATGCCTCTATGTTTGATAATTTGTGTTCTAAAGTGATAAATATATAAAAACTACATTTTAGCTCTTGGAAATTTCCGAGGGCTTTCCAAGGGCATTTTATATCTCGGAAATCTCTCGCAAATCTCTCGAAAATTTTGCGAGGAATTTCTAAGGGCATTTTAGCTATCGGAAATATGTCGGAAATCTCTCGCTATCTTTTTCGAGGGTGTATTTCCTCTGAAGTCTCTCGGAAATTTTGCGAGGAATTTCCAAGGGCATGTTAGTTCTCCGAAATACGTCGGAAATCTCTTGCAATGTTTTTCGAGAGTGTATTTTCTCAAAAAATATGTAGGAATTTCCTCAAAAAAATTTCCGAGGGAATTAACGCCCCTCGGAAATCGCGTTGTTTTCTAGTAGTGATGCGTGTTTGCACCACAAAGTAAGTAAACTCTTAACTAGCTCAAAAATCTTTCAAACATGATATTTTGTTTTATTTCTAAATTGTATATATGTTATATGTGTTTTACAGGTTTTTAATTAAAACTTCAAACTAATAAAAAAAGGAAATGACTTTAGTGGTGACATATTTCGTTTGTACAAATCTATCGCCTCTAAAAACTTAACTATGTCATCGCGAAAAAGTTTTAGAATAGATCGAGTTTATATGAGGAATACATTTACACACAACTTAAAAAAGTTTTGAATGATATATAATTGATCCCAGTCTTAAATATAAGGGCTAATTTAACTATTATATGATGACTTAATTAGACTATCCACATCCGTTGTGTGATGGAGCTCGTGAGAGCCCATCACAAGCATGAACACCATCGCCCCCCATGTGTGAGGGGCTGCTCACGCTCACACACGTGAGCCAGGTCGCGCATGTGAGAGAGGAGGAAGGGAGCCATTGGTGAGGTAGCCGTTGCACACACACACACATATTTTTTTTTTATTCTTCCCCTCCTATAA
Organism: Pulicaria dysenterica; assembly: GCA_947179395.2. Lineage (NCBI taxonomy): Eukaryota > Viridiplantae > Streptophyta > Magnoliopsida > Asterales > Asteraceae > Pulicaria > Pulicaria dysenterica. Next base: position 100,688,996 of record OX359289.1, read on the forward strand.
ATATAACCTCTTTTCTTTAATTTTTTCACACATATTTTTTCTACATTCTTCTCTCAAACTTCTATATTCTCCTCTTTAAACATTTATATACATACAAACATATCATCTGATTCGTCGGCTTATTATGACGAGGATTTTGAGATTAATCAAGCGGAGGCAGATTTTCTCTCCGTTTATCATCAAACGAGAACCAATTTATTTATTGGAATGTCCAATGCGGTTTTGGATGTGTTGAGTGTGTATTGTGAAGTTAGCTCGACTCAATCAACAAGACGGCGAGGCCCGGATCAAGTTAGAGACCGTGAAGCTGCACACGAGCAACTTGTAGCAGATTATTTTGTGGACAACTGCAACTACAACGACGAATCGTTTAGGCGACGTTTCCGCATGAGCAGACAACTATTCACACGGATAGTCAGCGATCTTGAGGGATGGCATGAATTTTTTCAGCAGGGTGTCGATGCTAGAGGAAGAAAAGGTTTATCTCCCTTGCAAAAGTGTACATCGGCAATTCGGCAAATGGCGTATAGGATGACCCCTGACGGATTTGACGAGTACTTGAAGATGGCGGATTCAACCGCACGGTTATGCCTAGAAAACTTCAACAAAGATATCGTCACTCTTTATGGTAAGCGATACTTACGCAAACCTTCTTACCATGATATTCAGCGTTTGTATACCGCACATGAGAGTAGGCATGGGTTTCCTGGCATGTTAGGAAGCATAGACTGTATGCATTGGGAGTGGGACAACTGCCCAAACGCATGGCGAGGGCAGTACATGAGAAGTGATCAAAAGAAACCGACTCTTATGCTAGAGGCGGTTGCATCACAGGATCTTTGGATTTGGCATGCATTCTTCGGAATATCCGGGTCCAACAATGACATAAATATTCTAAACCAGTCGTCGTTATTCAATGATGTATACAACGGGCGAGCACCGCAGTGCCCGTTTGAAGTAAACGGTGTACAATACAAACACGGCTACTATCTTGCAGATGTGATATACCCTGAATGGGCTACTTTTGTCAAAACCTTCAAAACACCTCTTGATCAAAGACGAGTAAGGTTTTCTACCGCGCAAGAAGGGGCAAGGAAAGATGTGAAACGGGCTTTTGGTGTGCTTAAACAACGGTGACATGTAATAATGCACCCGACGAGAATGTGGCACACGGAAAAAATACGTACAATAATGTACGCTTGTATCATATTGCACAATATGATATTGGAAGACGGAGAACATGTGATTTGTCCATTCGACGAAAACATTAATCAACCAAATGATGAAGACGACGTACAGATTAGCGAACAACAATATGAGGCTAATGTCTGAGAAGTACGAAGTGCGGAAGTGCATCACTACCTTCGATTAGATCTAATCGAGCACATTAATCGGCTTCCGAGATGGAACGACGACGATAACTAGTATTTTTTATTTAAATTAATGTAGTTATGTTTTTTTTATGTAATTTGAAATTTATAAAATATTATTTGAATTTATATTGTTATTTAATGTTTTTTTATAATTATTATGTTTTAATTATATTGTTTAAAAAAAGAAAAAAAAAGAAAAAAAAAAGGATGTGAAGGGTGTGATGGATGTAGGGGTCTGTGTGATGTGATGAGAAAATGGTGGAATGCTGATGTGGCGCTGATGTAGCTGTGTGAAGGGTGTGATGGATTTTGGTAGTCTTAGTAGGGTACATCTGTAGAAAGTTTTAGAAGAAACTCAGGTTCAATTCTCGCTGAATGTAAACATTTTGTATGGCTTAGGGAGTACAAATAGGAAACAATAACAGAGAATGTTAGGCCGCTTACATCAAAGCATATTTCTAATTCTTGAATAATTAACTTGATAAAACGAGAAATCTCTTTTTTAAACAATACACTAAAGCTGCTTGTATATAGACACGTACACATACATAATTATATATCAAATATGTCAACTTCCTGTAAGCATTCATCCACCATGTCAATCAGTCGGCCAGTTGGTGCATAGGATACCCGGCCACTACTACATTACTCATATAGTAAGATATGTATATATATTTTTAGATAACAAAGAGGGAAACGCAAGATCGAAAATTAATCTTGGAATAGGAACTAGCTTGTTTGGTTCCGATGAGTGGAAGAAGGAGGAGCTCCGGCCGTGGACAAAGTTCTTTAGGGTATTTGTTTAGTAACTCCGATGAGTTAGAGGAACAACGCGGCCACGACCACTTTAAGGCCGTTTCCTCACCGTGGGTTTCAATCTCCGGTGGAGGTCAAAGTTCTTTAGGCTACTTGTTTGGTTCTAATGAGCCAATATTACAGCAACAAGGTGTCCAAGAATCCGAACTATCTTCACCGCCTGTTTGTGTACCACCCTATGGTGTCGACGACGATCAAGTGATCATGGCGGAGGACTCACCGGAAAAACCTCTATCTCTTCCATCTAAGAACAGGAAGAGTAGCTATGTTTACCATAAAGTTGATGGCCAAAATTCGAGAGAATTTCTCCTGACAGTAAGTCTTTATCCAAAGGTTTTCGACGAGATCAAAATTGGAGTTTTTTTTTTATTTTGTTTTTGTTTTTTTATACTAAAATGTTGAAATTTTCATGATTTTTAGGGTCGTCCATCAACAAGAGTTACATCGGTTCCTGGTGGAGACTCGTCCGTTGGATACTTATTTGGAGATAAGTGATCTACCGATATCTATATCACTTAATACTCTATCTTTAAGAGTTAATTAATTATGATTAGATTTAATTTGATTAATTTTTAGAGATGAATCGTATCTGTGTGTATGTGATTAAAGCGTGAAGAAGTACTAGCGTCACAGTGTCTTCTTCTCTTTAATCTAATCCTTAAAATTCTATTTCAAGCGTTCTAGTGAATCAAACGTCTTCTTAAGATTCAATCATGGACATGTTCCTTTTCTTTTCCTTTTTAATGCTATTTTTGGTGTGTTTTTGGTTATCGAGATTGCATTTTGTATGTTCTATTTTCACTAATGAATATAATTAAGATTGATTGCTATTATTTAGTCTTCTTTAACCTTCATTGCGTTGATCGTATATATATAAAATGCAACAAGTGTAAATAGAAATTATAGTTATATACATTCTTGCTGGAAGCCTAGACTAGGATTAACATCAAGTGATTGTATCATATAGGAGATCTTAATTGAGTGAAACGAGAGTCTGTTTTAACACGTGTTCTTTTTTACTTTTTAAGATATCTGTTAGACCCAAATTATATTCATTTACTATTTAGTTTTGTTTTTAATTGTATTTTATAGAAGTACTATACAACATAATATGTAAATATTCTATGAATATACAATCTTTGTATTATGTTCTAAATCAATTAAGCATTCCAATTACTCAAATACTGTGTTCTTGGTGTATCTCAATTATAATTACACTAAGTTTATAATAATTATGTGATTTGGTTCAATAACTTAATACTTGATATAATTAGGATCATACAATATCTTTATAAATCGATACCATAACTTAAATCACTTATATAATATGTTGTTAAATTAAATGTTTTTACTTATTATGTACAAACAAATTTTACAAATTCAGCTTCCTTAATCCTTATAAAAAGCACGTGTCTCTTGGGAGCAAAGTCCATAAGGATGGCTAATTATAGAAGCCCAAGGCCCAATACTACTATTTTGCTCTCAAGTCTCAGTTAACATATGAGGTTTTTAATATTGTTAGCAAAATCCTTTTAAGATTTACATTTTGATTGATAGCTTAGTTCACAATTTGAGTGAGAGTCCCTACACTTTGTTTGTATTATACACAAAACAACTTTAATTCATCATGTGTTAGAAATTAGACCATTTGAAGTTGACTAAACATATCATGCATTTTCAGATGAATTAATTTTTTTTTTCTAATCATTTTTTTCAGATTTAAAATGCAAGATGGATCTTGTATTAGAAATTTGATGTTCGCATGATATACAAAGTGTATCAACGGTCTGGATTTAATTTTATATATATATATATATATATATGGGACGGTTCAAGTGAGAACTGTTTTTCGTACGAAAACCAATCTTAGCCATTGATTTGATAAGTGGAATTCATGGATGTAAGGCGTGGAGAGATCAAGTGTTACAGGGTGCTTGTGATGAATTCATGGGTGGGTGATGACATTGAAGAAGGGGGAATTGGACGGCTCAGATTGGTTCTCGCGATTCTCGTACGAAAAACAGTTCTCGTTTGAATTTTTGCCTATATATATATAGGGAGACGTTATTGTAAAATAGATATTCATATGAGAATGAGAAAACAAATCATATCCAACAATTAGATGTTGATCTATTAGAACAGTTGCAATTCACCCGTTGCAATTCATGGCCGTCGTAATTTATGGTTGGGTAATAAATAAAATGAAGAGACAAATATAGATCATCTGGTCAAATCAGATAAATGTATTATATATATATATATATATATATATATATATATATATATATATATATATATATATATATATATATATATATATATATATATAGGGTAAGGTTATATAAAGAATCTCCCTTAAACAAAGAACCTAAAGAACATTATCTGATAATGACACGTGGCACATAGTTTAGGGGCAAAAAAGGAAATAAAAAAAAAATCGGCGCCTACAACAGCCCCCAAGCAAAGCCCCCCAACAAACTTAAAAAAAACTCCAAATTACTTTAAATGATCATAACTCGTTCGTTTTTAACAATTTTAACAAAAAAATTATACCGCTAGATTCAGTTTTTCGTCCTCTTTCAGAAACTTTTTTTTTCAAAATGCAAAATTTGCATTTAGAGTTGTGTTCGTATTAAATGCAAAATACAAAAAATCATGCAGAATGCAAAAAACATGCAGAATGGAAAATGCAAAAAACATACAGAATGAAGAATGCAGAATGCAAAAAACATGCAGAATGAAAGAATGCAAAATGCAAAAATCATGTAGAATGCAGAAATGAAAAAAAATGAAGAATGCAAAATGCAAAAAACATGCCGAATGAACAATGCAGAATGGAGAAAGTAAAAAACATGCAGAATGCAAAAAAAAATGCAGAATGCAGAATGCAAAAACATGCAGAATGCAGAACGTAAATCCGTATAAACATGCAAAATGCAAAAAACGAAAAACGAAAAATTTCTGAACTGAGACGAACCTTTTGCGACGACTGCAAGGTCATTAGCGACGACTTTGCTTATTTGCGATGACATATTTAACTTCATCGTCGCTAATTTCTGATCTGAGACGAACCTTTTGCGACGACTACAAGGTCATTAGCGACGACATTGACAGCTCATTAGCGACGAGCTGTCAAAATGCAAAAAAAGGTGTTTTTCCTGTACAGATGCCAAAATGCAAAAAAAAATTCATTTTCAAATTTTTTTTTCAAAAGTATAGGAAGAGTGATCTTGTTTGAAAGAAGATTAAAAAACTAAAAGAATGGTATAATTTTTTTGATTAAATTCACAAAAGAATGGTGGTTTTTTTTTTAAATTCGTGGGTTTGGGGGTGGGGGATAATTACATTTTTGCCCCTATTCTTCCTAAATTAATACATACTAATTACAGTTTTGCCATCGATCAATCTCATCCATTGATTTTGATGATCCAAATGTCCAGATTGGTTCTTTAGGTTCTTTGTTTAACACATGGTTCTTTATTGATCCAATTTATATATATATATATATATATATATATATATATATATATATATATATATATATATATATATATATTACAACTTTTTAAGTTATGATGATTTTTTTACTTATGTTTAATAATTTTATACATAAGTAATTTTTAACTAAAATTAAAGAATTCACTAAATCTATATCATAAATCTATATCTTTTTTTTTGAAAGGCAAATTATATATTACTCGGTTAGGAATAGAACAATGTCTGTACAGCCAGTTACAATATGAACTAGTCCCATAAGAAATGGAACAACTCCTCCTACCTATCTGTTATTATAATAACTGAAATTTCGCCTATTTCATTTATTAATATAACCGAAGGCAGAGAGGCCATATACCCCCAAAACATACTCAACGCTCATGTTAATTCATCTCCTATGCCTTTGGCATTGAGAGCCACGTATCCCATTTTAGCTTTCTCTCCTTCTTCATACGGGTTGTTATCCATTGATACCCCAACAGTTGAATCTCGTATGGTAATTCCATCAGATTATTTTTGTCCTCAAACACCAAAAGATTCCTACTCCTCCATATACAATAAGCTGCGATTCTTGTAATTGTCATCCAAATTACATAGCCATCTTTTGATGTGTTCCTTCTACCTGCGAGGTCCATCGATTGAACGTTATTACCTATTACATACGGAACATCCCACCACATATGAAGAAATTTACACACTTTAATTACAGATCGGCAACCAAATATGGCATGTTTCGTGTCTTCTATTTCCTCTTCACATCTTGGGTAGAGAATTGTTGGTAAATCCAAACCTTTTTCAGCTAGTTTGGATCTTACTGCAATCCTCACTCTACGTAGTCTCCACGCGAATATGTTGACTTTCTTTGGCGCTATAGAAGACCAAAATGTTTCCTCACTGATTGTAGGTATCGATGACATTTTATTTTCAAGCCACTCTCTTGTTGCTTTCACCGAGAAGCCTACTTCCATCTCTTCACACCAAATCCATCTATCTTTCTTTTGCTTACCGAGTTTCACATGTCGTATTTTATCCCTCAGCCTTGACCATTCCGTTTGAACCCTTCCTACTAAAAATGTTCCCTTCTCCACGTTCCAGATCCATTCGTCTTCTACCCACTGTCCCAACTCAGCAATTGTATCTTCTTCGTTTCCTAACTTGTTGTAGAGCCTTGGGAATTCCTGTGCCAAAGTTGATTGCTCCATCCACGAGTCCTTCCAAAAGTACACATTCTTCCCATTTCCCAGATCTAATTTTTGCAAGGATTGAACTTGAATTCCTTTCTTATATAATTCTTTTCCCACAATTATAATCCCACCCCACATACCAGTAAACCTGGTTTTAGAATTTACATCAAGCCCCCCCAATGGTCCGTAAATACTTTTTATTACTCTACACCACAACGAATCTTGTTCACATATGAATTTCCACCACCATTTCAATAAAAGACTTAAATTAAAGATATTTAAACACCCAATCCCCATCCCCCCTTTATCCCTGTTTATTAGTACATCTTCCCATTTGACCCAAGCTATGTATCTAATATTTTGAGCCCCCCCCCCCCTTCCAAAAGAATCGTTTTCTAATTTTATCAAGTGTATAAAGGATGCTGGAAGGAGCCCGAAACATCGACAGAAAATAGACCGGTAAGCTTGAGAGATATGATTTAACCAACGTCCATCTTTCTCCAAACGAAAGACTACGACTTTTCCACCCTATGAATGTCTTCTAGAACTTTGTTACCACTTTTTCCCAACTCTTGAATTTTCGCATGTTTGCATTAACTGGCACCCCCAAGTATATCAAAGTGAATCTATTTATTTTGCACCCTAGCTTATTTGCAAACCTCACTTGTTTATTATGTTCAACTCCGACTCCCATGATTGAGCTCTTTCCCCAGTTTACTTTTAAACCCGATGCTTCTTCCCAACAAGCCAATAAGGAGGAAATTGCTTTAATGTTTTTTACACACCACTTTCCAACTATGATTGTGTCATCGGTATATTGAAGGTGCGATATTGTAGTGTTGTCGTTTCCGATTATAACCCCTTCAAAGACATTCCTATCCACCGCCTCCCTGAGCAATGCATTCAAACCTTCAGCTACTATTAAAAACAGATAAGGTGCAATCGGGTCACCCTGTCTTACCCCCTTCTGTGGTTTGAATTCGTTAGATGGAGACCCATTAATAAGCACGGACATGTTTGATGACGTTAAGCATGCCTTTATCCACTCGATCCATGTTTGACCAAACCCCATTGTCTTCATTGTTTCAAACAAAAATTCCCATCTGATGCTATCATATGCTTTCTCGAAGTCAAGATTTAGCACCATACTTTTTTTCTTTTTCTGTTTTAGTTCTTTTAAGACTTCCCCTACTATCAAGATCCCATCCGTAATCGACCTCCCCTTTAAAAACGCTGATTGTTCCTCGCCTATTATCTTTGGCAGCATGACCTTTAATCTGTTTACCAACACTTTGGACACTGTTTTATAGTAACTTCCGATTAGATTAATGGGTCTGTAATCACCAAAAGCTAACGGGTCTAATCCTTTTGGGATTAAAGTGATGAATGATGAATTACAGCCTGCTGAAAATCTTTTTTCTTTCCAAAACCACGACACAGCTGCATGTAGATCTTCTTTCAACATCTCCCAAAAATGTTTAAAGAAAATGAAATTAAATCCGTCAGGTCCCGGCGCTTTGTTATTGCCACATTGAAACACCGCTTCCTTGATTTCTTGTACACTGAAAGCCCTTTCCAAATGAATATTGTCATTTGGGTCTAATTTGCCAAACTTGCTGTTTTGAAACCCCATGGACCTCTTTTTCTTTATTTCATAAAAGCTTTTGAAAAAACTACATGCTTCCTTCTTGATTTCATCTATATTTTCAATCCACACACCATTTGAGAACACACTAACCATGTTTGTAGAAAGAAGCCTTCTTCTGATTGAGTTATGAAAGAACCTGGTATTTTCATCTCCTTCCGGCATCAACTTCGTTTTTTTCTTTTGTCTTAGAAAACCTCTTTTGGTTGCTTCCATTTCTTGTAACAGTTTAATTTTTTGCTTCCATAAAGTCTTATGCTGTTCATCCAGCCCACTTTGTTCCGCACGACCTTCAAGATGACTTACTTCCCTTCTTAATTCACTAATTTCATGATCAATTTTTGAAAATCCTGTTTTTGCTCATTGTTTCAATTCCACTTTGACCATCTTTAGTTTCTCCATAAACCTTCTATCCGGATTTGTCACCATAGTTTGTTTACCCCAAGCATTTTTGATGATTTTTTCACACTCCTGATTTTGAAGCCAAGTGTCAAAAAACTTAAAGGGTTTGAGGCCTGAATTTTGTGTTTTATCTGAGCATATTAAAGGGTAGTGATCGGTTTCCACTCTGTCTACCATTTTACATCTCAGATTCTTCCACCAATCTATACTTCCTTCTGATACAAGAACCCTATCTAACCTACTAAACTTTAATCCATCATCTGAGATCCTCGTGAGTTTTCTGTTAACCAGTTGGACTTCTACTAATTCATTTGAAGTTATGAATTCATTGAAATCATTTATGTCTGATTGAATGGACCTTGCATTTAGTCTTTCTTTTGAGTCTCTTACTTCGTTAAAATCTCCAAACATAAGAACCTTTTCCCCAATAGAAGAAACAAGATTACTTAGGTTAACCCACAGTTCCTTCTTTCTTGCTGTGTTATGTGGCCCATAAACATTTACACACAAGCATTTGCCGTTCCTTCCTTTCCACTCTCCCAACACTGCCAGATAATTATCAGATGCCGTAGCAATTCCATTCAAAAGCAATCTTGTGTCCCAAATCGTTACCAAACCCCCCGAGTTCCCCCTTGATTTAACAAATGCAAACATGAATGACGCACTACCCCACAACTCTTCCACTAATTGTTCCTCAACATCCTCTAATTTGGTTTCTTGAATTCCCAGCACCGATGATTTTTCTTTTATACAAAGATTTCTTATCCAGTCTCTCTTAACTTTAGAACCCAAACCTCTAATGTTTAAAGAAATTAACTTCATTTATAATATAAAATACGGATCATTACTTGTTCGATGCTACTCGATTTGGAAGAAACCAACCTTTTCTCCCAGCGGTTTCGTACTTTCAGATGAGTTTGATAAACTGGAGTTTTCCTCTCTGTGCTCCGTCTTTCTTCCTATCGATCTGTTCTGAAAGGTCTTCCTATTTCCGCCATTCTTCCCTTTAGCTCTTGCAAGTTTCTTCATCATAAACAAACTCAATTTACCCGATCCTTTCCAGTTGCTTTTCATTTTTGATGTTTGCGATTGCTCTGCCCCACCCCTCTTAATATTTCCACTGCTTTTTTTTCCCGTCGGTAGTGACTGCGGTATAATCGAGACCATGCTTTCTCCTTCATTAGAGAGAGGTTGTGTTTTTTGTTGGGTATCTTCATTTTCTTTTTCTTTTTCTACACAGTGTACACTTTCCATTTGGGATAAATGCTTTTAGCTTCCGATTGAGATCCATTGCTTGTCTTGGGCTTTTCATCACCATGCCATGGGCCACCAGATGCCTCTTTTGACATTTCCACAAGGCCCAAATTTGAAGTATTTATTGATATAGGCCAATTATCAATGATATCACAATTGGGCTTTAAAACCCCCATCTCGTTCACTTCCTTTATCCAAACATTTTGAATTGTTGCCACCTCATCTTCTTAACACCAAGGATGTCTTGTTGTCTCTTCCTTATCCTTCCATTTATTACTTGTAGAGAACAAATCTTTACATTCTGACATATAATCTTTCTTAGCCGCCACCTCGTACCTGCTTTTCTTCCGTTTGTTTATTCCTTTTGAACCAATTTCCGGTTGAGATTCCGGTTGTTTATCACTGGAGTTGTTCCTGTCTTGATTTTCATTCACCATTGGACTTCTGTACTCCTCTTCACTGGATTCGTCTAACTCATCATCTTCTGAGTTTATTACTGAACTATCATTCTCCGATGAGGATAAATCCTCATCAACAGCGTCCACCCATCCATCCTCCCTGACTAAAATTTCCCTTGAGTACCCAAAGCTTTTAATGATATATCTATCAAATAAAGGGAAAGTATTGGAGGTGTTTATCAGTACTTTTCCAGCCACCAAGGACTTGGAATCATTCCATGAACAATTTTCACAGCTCAATGCTTCTCCCCATTTGTTGGCAATTTTTATGAAATTACCTTCATTCCATAAATCCAAAGGAACCCCATAAATTTTTATCCATTCCATTCTATAAATCCCATTTGAAAAATCCTTGCTCCATTCCTTCATATTATTGCACCATTTCCATAACTCACCATCTTTGTTCTTGATTAAGTTTTCAACCATTTGTTTAAAGCTACAGATTAATAAGACCTCTTTACCCCTAATAAATTTCCAATCAAGTAAATCTTCACAGATTAAACCTATAATAGTTGAGAAGTCTTCTAACATATCTGATCTCTTCACCCTTACTACCAAGCTTTTTGATAACAGTTCTTCATTCTTTTCTTCTTTTTCTAAGTTGTTAATCTGGCCCCATGTTTCTTGGAATTTATAGTTTGGTTGTTGCTTTGGTTCTTTACCTTCTTTCTCCTTTTTATTTCCTTTAACTACTTGGCAGAATGTTCTTCCATCTATCACAACCCTCGTACCATTAATGACCCTCTTAAATGTGCTCTCTTCTTTACCCCCTTGGTAGGAACGTCTTATACCAGGTCTTTCATTAACTCCCCCAAGAGTGTTAAATGCTTTAAAACATCTGATTTTGTACATTCCTATCCAACACCCATTCAATCTCTTTAGAAGATCCTCAAGTCATTTATGTTACAGAATCGCACAAAACCAAATCGTTGACCGTTTCTTGATCTTCTTCTACTGACAAACAAATCTATCACCTTTCCAAATAGTTTGAAAAGTTCCCTTAATTGTAACGTGTTTGTCGAATCTGGAAAGTTGCAGAAGTAAATGTTGTTGTTGTATCTTGCCTTTGGCTGTTGTCGAGAATCCCATGTGTTACCGGTCCTTTTCCGTCGAGATGCTTCATTCTCCCATCCAGCTTTCCCCCTGAACTCTCTCTCTCTCTCTCTCACTCATCTCAAATACCCTCATAAATCTATATCTTTATATTTAATATACTAGACTCAAAGATATAAATTAATTATATATTATCAAAATTGATTAGAATCAAGTGTTTATTTAAGTTTTAATGGTTATTTTACGATATATAAGGCATGCAAATTTTCCAAAAATAACCATAAATTGAGTCTTAATTAAGCAATCATAACCTTCAATTTCAAAATTATTTCATTCTCAAAATAATTTTGGAAAGATTAAAAACGTGGATAAGAAATTTTAATTTCAAATTATTCAATTTCAATTTCGAAATATTAATTTTAAATCTATTGGGAGGGGTTAGATGAATATTTTGAGGGAGTTTTATAAAACATATAAGGAGGTTTTAAGAAAATGTGAGCGGGTTTTATAAAAATTGTATACTAATGTAACTAAATATAAGTTGTTTATAAATTATTTTTAGTAACTTGTGATATATTTTGTTTAGAAAAAAAATAATTATATATTTACGACCGTCTCATTTTTATCTACGTTTTGGTATAAATTTTATTGTAATATGACATTTTTTTGAAATTAGTATATTCTCATCACAAAGGTCATATTTTATTTACTGCATTATTTTTATTTAAAAATTTTAATATCTCAAATACGCTTCCGAAATACTCGTGCGTGCACGGGTCATTAAACTAGTTTTATATTAAAAGAATAACTTTTGAAATTATAATTAAAAATATACCAAACTCAAACATCGATTTAAATATTAGTAAACTAAATTAATTAAGATAGAAACCAAAATTTAATCATATAAACAAAAAATGATATAGTTTATCAAACTTATGTATTCGATTAATTTTAAATTTTTATAAAATGTTTTCAATAACCCCAATCTTCAAATTCTAAGTTACTTTAACTATTACTTAAAAAGGATGAAGCTTGAAAGTGGTTGCGCCAAGTAGCTTGTGGGGTTAAAAGTGAGGTCAATAATGGATTTCTACAAATCGCATTAACTTTCAAGTTGCATAAGTTTTTGAGTGGCACCATACACTTAAGTACTTGTATCTCATTTGGTGAGCTAGTTTCTTTTGATGTGATATGTGATATTCTGATATGTAATGGGAATAGTTTTTATTAATATAATTATCTTTTTGATGTTAATAAAAACTATAAGTTAGTTAAAAACGACACATTAAATTGAAATTTATAAAAATAAACATATTGTTTTCCGCTACATGGGCTGGAAAAAATATAGTATAAATAAAAGCATTAGACACAACTTCTTATTTAATTTGATATGTTTATATTAGTTTAAATTGTGTATACAACCGCTTCTAAATTTATGTCAGTTTGTTGATTGTCTTATTAAGACAAAACATAATTGAAAGATTTCTTTCCTAAACATTTCTCCTATGATTTTTGTGTGTGTTAGTCCATGTATAAACACCCTGAAAACTGTTAATTTGACGTTAATAACCATCAAAATCATTTGCATAGTTGTTAGATATTATTTATTTATAAGTTGTTAGAAAAAGGCAGAATATAACACTTTATGACCAATTACTCATACAACCTAATGCTTTTGAGCACCAATTAGTCAAGCATACACTTAGTTAGACGAAGATACATAGTCAGTTAAGCACTCGACTCATTATACTAATTAACTCATCAATTAAGATCCCCACCAGGGGTGCTCCTCCTAGGACCTCTCGCCCATTATTTTGGGTCAATGAATACAACTAAAACTTGAATGAGTTTGTACTCTGCATCATCATGACTTATTACCATACTTAGCTAAATTTAATATTTACATTATTTGTTACCATATTTAGCTAAAATCATTACTTTACACTAAAATAACTAATATCTTGTTTAAAAAATATATAAATTTGAAACAATTGCTTAATTCATATGTACTTTGAATTTATCACTTAAAAACAGCGTTGCTAGCTTCTTCTACCATTGAAAATTTGAGACGGCCGAGATCGTTCTTAATTCATCGCTAAGAGTGATTTGTTACAAAAACGGAAAAAGTCAATCCTAAAAGATTTATTGCTAAACTCTAGATAACCTACATCTATCTGGCGGGTGAGTGTTGGATGGAAGGAGGATAACTCTCAACACCTTGGATATAAAAATTATAGGGTTCTTTTAAAAGATAAAGAAATTATTCTCTTTTTTTTTAGTAGCCTAAGTTTTTATGATCATTTCTTTTCTAATGAAGCATTGAATTGAACTATATTGTGAAACTAATATAAACATAAATCATTATGTTTTGTTATAAATGATGAAATATGATTCAAACTCTTGTCAGGAACCTATTGCATGGATATGTCACATGTTTTTTTTAATTCATTTGTTTTGAATAAGCTAGCAACGGTCAGTTTGTTAGGTGACCGAGTATTTGGGTTTGTTGAGTTTTTTTAGGATTGCATCTTCTCTATTTAAGTTACTCCAGCTTTCTTCTTTTGCTGTACTCTGAAAAGCATTAAAGAAATAAGATATCCATTGGTTCCTCAATTGTTCTTTTGTCACTTTTGATTATTTCGTGTGTTGTGCTCTTATACCATCATTGTGGTATCAGAGCCAGGTTGGTTGTCTTACCTGTGCTGCTATTCCTTTCTCTCTCTTCCAGTATTATAAATGGCTGAGCAGTCTGCTTCTTCAAGTACCTTCTCACCAACTATTCCAGTGTTCAAAGGAGAAGGTTATGAACACTGGAGCCTTCGTATGAAGACCATCTTACGATCCCGTGATCTGTGGGATGTGGTGTACTTGGGGGTAACTGCTACCATTGAAGGACCCAGCGAAAATAGAGAAGCCAAGAAGAAAGATGCACAAGCAATGACGCTGATTCAACAGGGGGTGCATGATAGCCTCTTCTCTCGTATTGCAGCAGCAGATTCAGCGAAAGAAACTTGGGAGATACTACGTATAGAATTTCAAGGAGACTCACAGGTACAATCTGTTAAATTACAAGGGCTGCGAAGAACATTTGAGAACCTGTCTATGAAAGAAGATGAGTCAGTAGGTGACTACTTTTCGAGGGTCATGAATAACGTGGGTCAACAAAGATCATATGGTGAAGAAATCACAGATCAAAAGGTTGTTGAAAAAATCCTTAGGAGTCTATCTCCTAAGTTTGACTATGTCATACCATCAATTGAGGTGGTGTTTGATTTGTCTGATGTATCCACTGTCAAACTTATGGGACTGTTACAATCACAAGAAGAGAGGATAAACAGTCGACTGTCACTTGACAAATCACCAAAAATACCAGAAAGACAGGATGAACAAGCTCTACAAGTTGTTCAGGAACAAAACCGACCTGCTCGAGGAAGGGGTCGAGGCTTCTTTAGAGGACGTGGCATGGGGCGTGGAAGAGGTAGTTTTGATAGAAGCAAGGTGCCACAATGTTACGTCTGCAAAAAATTTGGGCACCTAAAAAAGGATTGTTGGTATAATGATGAGGCTCAAGTCAATGTTGTTGAAGAAGAAAACAATGAAGAAGCCACAGATGCAGAGGAACCACACCTTCTACTTGCTGTGCATGAACCTCAATTATCACTTGTAGCCAACACAGGTAAACTTGATGACTCACACTGTCTATGGTTTGTTGACTCAGGATGCTCTAATCATATGACAGGTCATAAAGCAAGTTTTACTTCACTTGATGAGTCATTTCAAGTGAATGTTCGATTGGGAGACAAAAATAAGGTGGTGGTTAAAGGCAAGGGAACTGTTAAAGTACATACTAGTGGCAACAATTATAAATTGTTGGATGATGTGTACTATGCACCCAAAATCAAGTACAACCTTCTGAGTGTGGGTCAACTGATGAGAAAAGGATATGCATTGATCTTTGATGATGACAAATGCATGATAAAAAACAAGGCTACTGGAGTAATCACTATGGAAATTCCCCTTGCCACAAACAACACATTCATCCTAGATCCTGCCAAGATAACTTCTTCACATACTCCTCACTCTACGCATGATGAGGAGGCCCTACGATGGCATTGCAGATTGGGCCATCTACACTTTGAAGGAATAAAACAGCTCTATCAAAAGGATATGGTTAAGGGCCTGCCCAAACTTACATCCAAGGCAACTTGTGAAGCATGCATCACTGGCAAACACTCCAGGAGTCCTTTTCAGTCCACTTCTTGGCGTGCTAAGTCCAAGTTAGAATTAATCCACACTGATCTTTGTGGCCCCATGCAAGTTCCAAGTCTAGGTAACAACCTATACTTTTTACTCTTTATTGATGATTTTACAAGGATGTGTTGGGTATATTTTTTAGCAAATAAAAATGATGCTTTTGCTAAATTCAAAACCTTTAAAGCTATGGTTGAAAAAGACAGTGGAAAAGCCATCAAGGTTCTAAGATCAGACAGGGGAGGAGAATTTTGTTCACTTGAGTTCAACTCATTTTGTGAGCAAGCAGGTATCAAGAGGGAACTGACTATTCCTTATACCCCCCAACTTAATGGTGTAGTGGAAAGGAAGAACAGGACTGTTATGAATCTCACAAGGAGCATGTTACAAGATCGCGGTCTGCCAAATTATCTGTGGGCTAAAGCAGTTGCAACAGCTGTGTATGTCATTAATCGATCTCCAACAAAGGCCCTTGTTAATCAAACACCTTATGAGGTTTGGTCAGGTAAAAAACCCAATGTGTCTCATATGAGGATTTTTGGCTGCATTGCTTATGGTTTAATTCCATCACAGTTGAAAAAGAAATTGGATACCAAGTCTGAAAAAAATATATTTATTGGTTATTCAAGTACAAGCCATGGATATCGCTTATACAATCCTAATACAAACAAAATTTCAACAAAAAGAGATGTTGTTTTTCTTGAAAATGCAAAATGGGTGTGGGGTAGTGATAAGTCAACATCAAATAAAACTTTCAGCCTTGACCCATTTCCTGAAGTGCTTGATGAATCGATTCTTGAATCATCTCAAAGCAATGGTGGTCCCTCACCTAGTACACCTACCCCACATCAATCACCATCACCTTTATCTTCTAGTACTAGCCTTGTTCCCCAACCTTGTGACAATGATCAACCACCATCTAATCCATCACCTCTTCCTACCCCACATGGTACTACACCTATTAACAGTCAATCGATCAACCCTACAAGAAGAAGACAACAACCTCCAGCTTGGTTACAAGACTATTGCAGTGGTGAAGGCTTATCTGAAGAAGAAAGTGAAGGTAACACATGTCAATTTGCTCTTAGTGTTACTGACCCTATTACTTTTGATGAAGCTGTCAAGCACAAGATATGGCAGGAAGCAATGAGATCAGAGATGCAGTCAATCGAAAAAAATAAAACGTGGCAGTTAGTTGATCTCCCTCATGGAAAGAATCTGGTGGGAGTTAAATGGCTGTTCAAAACAAAGCTTGGTGCTAATGGTGAAGTCATAAAGCATAAAGCAAGATTGGTGGCTAAGGGATACTCTCAACAACAAGGTATTGACTTCCAGGAAACGTTTGCTCCAGTAGCTCGATTCGAAACAATTAGAATCATTCTTGCTGTTGCTGCTCAAATGAGATGGAACATCCATCAGTTGGATGTTAAATCAGCTTTTCTGAATGGGGACCTATCTGAAGATATTTATGTTCAACAACCTGAAGGTTTTGTTGTTCAAACAATGCCTTACAAGGTATACAAGTTGAATAAGGCCTTGTATGGCCTCAAACAGGCCCCTAGAGCATGGTATGCTAAAATCAATGGCTACTTTCTGGATCATGGATACAACAGAAGTCAGAATGAACCTACCTTGTATGTTAAGAACAATAAATCTGGTGAAGTTATCTATGTATGCTTATATGTGGATGACATTATTTGTACTTCTTCATGTGATGATCTGATCAAGGAATTCAAATCTGGTATGAAGCATACTTTTGAGATGACTGATATGGGTCTACTTAAATACTTTCTTGGACTTGAAGTTAATCAGACCAAGAAGGGAATTTTTCTGAGTCAAGAGAAGTATGCTCACACTTTGGTATCACGATTTGGTATGAAGGGATGCAAGGAAGAAGACACTCCTATGAACTGCAATGAGAAACTTTTAATGGATGATGGGGCAGATAAAGTTAATGAGGAAGTTTACCGAAGTCTAGTGGGTGGTCTTATCTATTTAACGCATTCAAGACCTGATCTCACATATGCTGTTAGCATAATTTCGAGGTTCATGCAAAGGCCATCTAAGACTCACTTTGGAGCTGCAAGAAGGGTTCTTAGATATGTAGCAGGAACTGCAGGTCTTGGTATTTGGTACAAACCTTCTCAGGAGGTTAAGTTGATGGGATATAGCGACAGTGATTGGGCAAGTTGTGTAGACGATAGAAAGAGTATCACTGCTTATGCATTTACTCTAGGAAGTGGAGTGGTTGCATGGAGTTCGAAGAAACAACTTGCAGTTGCATTATCCAGCACAGAGGCGGAGTACATATCTGCAACAGGTGCTACTTGTCAAGCCATTTGGATAAGGAGAGTTCTAGAAGACCTTGGATTTATGCAAAACAGCCCTACTGTGATTTTCTGTGATAACAAGTCAGCAATTGATTTGTCTAAAAATCTAGTTATGCATAGTCGATCTAAGCACATTGAATTGAAGTATCATTTTATTAGAGAAATGGTCACTCAAAATAAAGTTGTGCTGGAGCATTGTAGCACTCATGAACAACTTGCTGATATTCTAACCAAAGCACTGAGCAGGGAAAAATTTGTGTACTTTAGACACAAGCTTGGAGTAATGGAGTTTGAATCAAGGGAGGGTGATGAAATATGATTCAAACTCTTGTCAGGAACCTATTGCATGGATATGTCACATGTTTTTTTTAATTCATTTGTTTTGAATAAGCTAGCAACGGTCAGTTTGTTAGGTGACCGAGTATTTGGGTTTGTTGAGTTTTTTTAGGATTGCATCTTCTCTATTTAAGTTACTCCAGCTTTCTTCTTTTGCTGTACTCTGAAAAGCATTAAAGAAATAAGATATCCATTGGTTCCTAAATTGTTCTTTTGTCACTTTTGATTATTTCGTGTGTTGTGCTCTTATACCATCAATAAATAGTCACACATTGGATAACGGAATCATGACATCCCATCCATACATCATATTAATATTCGTAATCATGGATGATCATGTTACATGACATATATCATGATGCGATTACATAAGAAACATGATTTTTATAATGCTTTTTTTGGTATAATCATCACCTTCGTTTAACGAATTTAAAATATTATCAAAATTATTATGCTGGAAAAAGGAATACAATAGTGTACCAAAAGATCAAACAAACCAAAATACCATGTGAATTTTACAATGATTGATACGAAATATGTATATATATAATACCAAAAGTTTGTAGTTTAGATGTTTCGATCAAGGTATTAAAAGATGTTTCCTATGACCTATCTACGTTCATAATTTCTACTCCTGCTATGGACAAAAAGGTACATATTTAAAAGTAGGTTCATGTATATATGAATATGTTTTGCAGTTAATAAAAATATGTATGTGATATAATCCTTTAACATGTCATGATGACGGAAGATCAAAACCATGTTCTATGTACACTAGCTAATTTATGCAATGAACATGGTATATGTTAATTAGGAGTTTGACGCGTACAAGAAATAGCAAAGGATAATTTCTTTCAAATGCGATCAACATGATATATTAATTGTAGAACTTAATTTACATGTAAAGGGTTTCTTGGGTGAAACAAATTAACAATTGTATCATTTATTATGTTATTCTCATAAAATTTTTAAACGACGAATTAAAGAATATATATATAATAAAATAACTAAACTATCGCTCATTTAAGAGGTTTGTTAGAATAACATTATAGATGATATATGCTGTTAACAGTATATTCTTTTTTTTTTTAAATTAGATCTGACGTTTATTTATTATGCCATGAGGTAAATTAAGAACCTAAATCTATATCTATATAAAAGGTTTACCAATTTACTAAAAATGTCATTAAATCAAGTTCAATTGACAAATAGGAACTCTTAATTGCAAAATCAGTCAATTCTAAAAACAATTTTGGAAAGATAAAAACGATCCTTTATTTTGAAATTCAATTTTTAATCAATTAGGAGGGGGCTGGATGAAAATTATAAGGGAGTTTTATAAAATATGTGAGGGGCTTTTAAGAAAATGTGAAGGGGTTTTATAAAATATTATATTAATGTAATTAATTATAAATTGTTTATAGATTATGTTTAATAACTTGTAATGTATTTTGTTTAGAGCAAAAATAATTATATATTTACGGCCGTCTCAATTTTATCTACGTTTTGGTATAAATTTTATTGTAATATGACACTTTTTTAAAATTAGTATATTGTTAATTTTTTTGTTATACATTAATAGTAGTGAATATGTAACTTTTTGTTTAGCTGAGTGGGTTTTTTTGAGATTATGACGAGGAGCTGAGTAGTCAACTTAAAAATGTTATTCAAAGTGTTTAGTTACTGATTTTAAAACATTTTCAATCTTATTAGAAAGATGTATGAAACCTTTTATAAAATATGGTTTAAAAATAAAATGCATCATTAAAAGATGATATATTATATATATAAAAATCTACATTCAGAGATGTAAATATAGCTATTCTTAATGGTTCTGAAACTATATTATTAGTGTAGGTAGTTAGCCAAATGTAACACTAAAATAAAAAATGTTAAATTTTTATACACGAAACTGGAAACCATTCTTGATTGTTTTTAATATTTAACACGTGAGTCATTATTTTTTCTCTTTTACTTGGAAAGTGTACAAAAATTCGGCTATTAGAATTAGAAATGCAATTGAGCCCGTTCAAAAGATAAGATATGTGGTCATTAGTAGCGGATTTAAGCATGGAGATCGGTTATTAGTTATGTGAACTTAAATCATCATTTAGTTATTAGTTAATTATATGAACTTGGATTACCATTTTCTCTAAATATGAAAAACTTTTAGTTCATTTATTGTATTATTTTTTTTAATAAATTTAATATCTCAAATACACATTAGTAATACCCGTGTGTGCACGGGTCAATAAACTAGTAGTTTTGTATTCGACTTATATGCATCTAAATAAATAAAAAGATGGAAGATGTTAACCACGATCCTAAGAACTTTGGATAAGAGCAATAATATATGATTTTAATTTTTTTTTAATAATTATATGTCATATATAGAAAGTTTGAATACTATAATTAATTATGAAGATGATTCAGGTTAATTTTTTTTTTGTAAACATAGAAGGTTAATTAATTATAACATATGAGTTATGATTGCTATTTTTTAAAATTATAATCATCGTTTTAACTTTTATCAACAATCATAAGGATTGTGTTAGCATTCTTATGGAATAGATTTTTTTTAAAATATGTGTATTTCAAAGGTTAAATTGACATAGATCTAGTCAAAACTATTTTAGTTACATGTGTTTAATAAATGGTAATTAAAACGGCATGACTTTAATCAAAAAACTAAAATTTGGGACAAATAAGTTAGGACTATTTGCCGTTTTACGTTTTTTTTTATTATACTTTAGGAATTGTATAATTAATATGAAATCAATATGTGGGTAGCATGCAATGCATTAATTTTTAATTGATGTTAATGTAACTTATCTTCTAATATATATAAAAGATTAATTTGAAAAAATTTATTAGATGATCTGGACTCTTCATTTAGTAAAAGATTTAATCGTAGCCGTTAATTCCTTTAACTCTAGAATTTTAATTTTGACTTTGACTTTTTAGAGTCAAACTAATATGAATTAGATTAAGATAACCCTTAATTAAATAATAAATATAAAAAAGTTATCTTTTCTTTAATTTAAATAAATTCAACTACATACGGTTATCAAATTTTTTTAAGTTCGATTTGAATTAATTTATATATATTATGAATTGAATTAATTTAAAAAAATTTAGATATATACGTTTTAAAAATTAGAAATAAGTTTAGATTTAAATTAATTATATTTATCTATCTAACTAATTAAGTTTATTATTTAATATTATAATATAATAAACTGAACTTACTTATCGCTTGTTATACCGTCTTGGGATTGATGCCGTCTGTCGTCATTTTTACCATATTTTTTCGTGTTTCATAAGTATTTAATATCGTTTATTAGTATTTAATATTTAGAGTTAATTTCATATATACCCTTATTAAACATTAAAATATCTTATTTACCCAAATTAAGTTAAAAATATCATATATACCCTTATTAAACTTCATAATATCTCATTTGCCCAAATCATCATTTTTATCAATTATTAATCATTTTAAATGAATATAACTTATGAAAAATAATTAAATGACTATTATATTCCTCTTTTAAATCTCTTTATAATAAAAGACAATCCAACAAACAAGCAACAATTATTATCCAAAAAAAAGCCCCGGTAAACAAACTTAAAAAAAAAAAAAAAAAAAAAAAAAAAAAAAAAACTCATGCTAACAAGACCTTGCAAACAACCAACAATATCAGCAATAAACATTCAAATAAAATCTCATGCTTATAAGACTTCATCGACACAAACGGTTTCATAGAGGATATTACTTTTATTCTTCAATCTAACAAATGCAGTGTTATAGCGTTGATGGCGTAAAGAGTAGGTAGGATCGACACTAAAAATTAATGGATCTAAAGGTGAAGATCGAGTACTAAAAGAATCATGAGAGAGCCACATGGTTTAGGAATTAGGATGAAGCTCTGTAGAGTTTGAAAACGAGTGAAGCTGCCATCGATTCATTTTCAAGAGAGAGAAAAAGCCTAAACAACTAAACTTATTTATGAAGTTTAAGGATATAGAAGTATTTTATAAAGAGGTTATAAAAAAAGGGGTATAATATTAATTTAATCATCTTTTATAATTTAAATTCATTTAAAAAGGGGGACAAATAAAATATTATGGAGTTTAATAAGGATATATAGGATATTTTTAACTTAAGTTGGGTAAATAAGATATTTTGATGTTTAATAAGGATATATATGAAATTAACCATAATATTTATTACTTTTTATAAACCATCCCGTGTGTTACACGAGCATTTAAACCAGTATATGTATATATGAGTAAAAAATATTTAATATAGTTCATACTTAATTTATAGTTTTAAGGGAATAATTTTAGCTTTTGGATTATCGCATTAAAGGTTTAGATTGCATATTAAAATTTTGGGCGGAGGGACATTTCGTAATTCACATATGATGCTTTTACAAATCATATGTGATTGCATATTAAACTTTTAAGACTACATTTTTACATGAATTTTATTGAATATAACTCATATATGAGTACTTACTTGTAAAAGTATTAATAAATAATGATACGCTTTATAATAGATGTAAAGGATGACACTAAACAAGTTTCATCATAGTCAATACCATGAGTTTGAGTGAAACATTTTGCTACAAGCCTTGCTTTAAAGGTTTGCACGTTTCCTTCCATGTCCGTCTTCTTCTTGAAGACCCACTTGCACCCTACAGCTAGACTGTATTATGACAAGTCTAGTAACTCGGAAACTTGGTTGTCATACATGGATTGCATCTCTGTTTTCATGGCGCATATCCATTTTTCAGACTCATTGCCTGAAATAGCGTCCTTGTAGGATGTGGGTTCTTAAGATCCCCTTCTTTTTAAGTTATAATAAATCCGAGATATCTATTAGGCTGAGTCCAAATTCTATAGGACTTGCGAAGGTCTTGTGTTCCACTTCTTCCTCAACCACTGACTTGGGTTGGGTCTCAACGATCTTGTGTTGAGTACAGGTTCTACAAAGGGCAGTGACATATCTTCTTCTTCAATCTCTTGAAGATCTATTTATTTTCTAGTAGTTTCCAATTTTAGAAACTTGTAGTCTGAAAACTCCCGGACCGAGCAACAAAAACTTTGTTCTCCTCAAGATTATAAAAATAGTATCCTAAAGTTTCTTTAGGTGTAACACCCAATTATCGAAATAAATAAAAGTGTATTATGAATATTATTATTGTGTATATCGAGTTGTATGTGGATGTATGGAATTCAGTTTGGGCCTTGTGCTTGGCTAACTAATTAGGGAAATTAAGATATTAATGAGTTAATTTTTTGCGAGCTTAGGTTGTTCATTATAATTGGGCTTAAAGCCTTATGGGATACAAGGTATATATGGGAGGTTAGGGCTTAGCCTCCTAGAACAAATACATTGTTCCATCTACTAGTGTGTGTATCTATGTGTTCTTATGTGAGCTGAGAAGGAGGGGAAGAATAGAGAAATAAGGGAAACTTCATTCTCATCTTAAATCTTCAAGGAATTATAAAATGAATCATTAGGTAATGTTCCGTACCTTATTGTGATCATGTAGATGTTTTTTTATATGAATTTGAGTGGAGTTCATGAGGTTTAGAAAGTTGTGCGTGTGTGTGTTCGTGGGTTTCCAAAACTGAGAGAAAAGAGAGAGTGATCGAGGGATTTTAACTTGGTAAAACACAAAGTAAATGGTAAAGATTTGTGTAAATGTCGGGAGAAGTGTTTTGCAACTGAAACAATTTATTTTAATTAAGTTTTAAGGGAGGTTGGATTTGAGTCTTCGACTGTTATCCTTGTATATATGTGCGACATGCAGGGTCCGACCAAGATGACTTGGTCCGACCTAGGGGTCTCGTCCGACTTTAGCCCTCATCCGACTGATGCATGTGAGTGTATGGTGTACGACTGGAACCACGATCCGACTTATGTGTTGTGTGTGGTACGACTTAACTTTTAGAGATGCGACTTAGTCCGACCTTACTCCGGTCCGACTTAAGTACTTGTGTGTAATGGGGAGGCTTGGTACGACTTGAGTAGTAGTCCGACTTGACTTGAGGTCCGACCTAGGGGTGTGATGGCCCAACTTGCACGCCGGTCCAACTTGTGTAATATTTCGATTCGTGTGACTTATTTTATAGTAATTGAGAAGTTAGTCGGAGCTACAGGAGGTCCGACTTAGGACCCTAGTCCAACTTTAGATACATGCATGCGACTTGATTTGATTAATTAGTCCGGCGTAAGTGAGGTCCGACTTAGTGTGGGTGGTCCGACTTCAGGACATTGTACGACTTGGGACTTGGTCTAAACTTTTATTATCTACAAGGCATCTACGCTTGTGGTTATAGACTTATTGTAGTTTCATAATTATATATGATATTAATATTAATATTATAAAAAGAAAACATGTATACCCGCTATGAATTAATATTCTTGGATCATTAAAAAAAATCCACGTGACAAGTCACGTGATTTAAGATGGACTTGCAGGTGATGGGTGGGGTGGGGTTAAGTTGAATCACGCTCACTCGCTCGCTTTTGTCTCGTGCCATTCTTCCATCCCGTGACATGTCATCCAACACCACCAACCTTGTCCATTTCTTTTTCATTATTATATTCAATCATATATGCACAAGGCTTTGTTTACGCAAACATTTTCCCCTTTTAGCCGTGGACACAAATTTTGGGTTATAAAGCTTGTTTAATATGAGCTTAAATTAAGGGATTGATAGTTGTATAGGAGGGGAAGTCAAAACCTATTAAGTGTTGTAGATTCTAATTCTTATCGGTTTTAATCTCTCACTCAATTCTAATTTCTTAGTCAAATTCCAATTCCATCGTTTTTATCAAGCTCGGCAAACTAACCTAAAGATTTTCGAATAATTCAGAACTGTAAACAACATTACTTCTACGCCCACTGATGTACTAGAAAGGTTTATTACGTATTGTAGATTATGACAATTGTTGACCTAATATTGTTATTATGTCAGGGTCCACGAGCCCATGTCGTCACAACTAAAGTCCAAATCCTCACAACTATTTTTTACGTCTGTCAGCAATATTTTGACCTCTTTTAGCTTTAACAACAGTTTAACACTACACGTTAGTAACACTTTGACTCAACATAACAGATAGACTGTGTTTAATATGCATGAATAAAAGACGGAATGAAATAGATCATTATAATGAAATGAGAAAAACGTGTTTGTTACTCATTTAGGAACGAAAAGCACTATTTCATAAAGAATGTCCTACCCTCATTTTAATTCTTTGGATATGTGGTGTTTTTAACTCATTTCCTCTAAAAATAAAATAAAATTTAAAATATTTTTTTAAAATTTTACTAACATAAATAATTTTTTTTGAAGAAGTAATAATTTTCATTAAAGATATTTTTCTTAATCCTTTTTATCCTTATTTTTTCTAATTGTACCAAATAAATTAAATCATGGTAGTTTTTATTGAATTATAAAATAACCTCAAGTAAAATATACATCTAGAAGTATTTATTACTTTTTAAACATATGATGAAATTTCATTCCTCATCCAAACCAAACATGATAAAGGAATGCAATTGATCATTTTATTTTAAGCACTTATTCTATTACATCGTCAATTACATTATTTTGTTTTTTTATTTTGTCCAACCAAACACATCCATATCGTTATGGTGATAAACAAACAAATTTAGATTACTTCTACAACTACAAGCTAATGCTTCAAAGTAAAAGCAAGAGGATTGCCTTCTTGAAATTGAAGTCAAAAACCAACAATTCTTGCATAGTTGCATAGTCCATTGGCCAAACTTCAAGGGTTGTTTTTGACTTGTTTGCAATCTTTGATCGCTAGTTTTCCACTACTCCAAGTTCCAATTTTCTACACTCAAAGCCAAGAAAGCAACAGAAAAGTAGTTACTCTTTTTACGAGCATGGCATCCCTACCCCCTTATATACCCCCTAATCCATAACCAAAAATCATAAGTTTCTAGATTCTAATGGAGTTGCTTAAAGACCCTCGTAATCTACATGTACGTAATTCATTTGTCTTTTTCCTCTTATGAATTGCCATTGATTCAATTTCTTCATCTCTAGTAACGTGTTCTTGTAGAAGGTAGGGTTTGAGAATCTTGTGATAAACCCATTTTGTAATTGGTTTCTGCTAAATGTCGATATTAGCATCTTCTTCATATGCGTTTTCATGATCTTCCCATGAATTTAAAGGCGATGAAGGTGGTTTTCATAAAATTCTGAAAAGGGTTTTTGCAATTTCCTGAAATTGGCATCTGTTTCGAATTTAGTTTCATTCTTGTTTAGGAAGAGAAACTTCAATTTCGTTACAGGGTTTTTACAAAGAAAAATCAAAATTACAGCATATTTTGAATGGTTCTTGAACCCCTTTTGATGATATTGCAGGTGACAGTCGTTTTGATTGTTGTTTTGGCTTTCTTGAGTGCCAAAAATGTTACTGGTAGAGTGAGACATAGCCACCATCATCATCATCATCGTCATCACAATCATATCAAAGGCTATTTTGAATACTCTGCCATAAGTTGCAGAGCTCACTCTGCTTCATTGACTGATTTTGGAGGTGTTGGTGATGGTGTTACCTCAAACACAAAAGCTTTTCAGACAGCCATTGATCATCTCGGTCAATATGGATCCGACGGTGGTGGTTCCCTCCTCTATGTCCCTCCAGGAAAATGGTTGACTGGTAGTTTCAATCTCACTAGTCATTTCACTCTCTTTCTTCATCAAGATGCTGTTCTTCTTGCTACCCAGGTTTGAATTCATATTGTTCTTCAGAAATTTGTTAATTTCATGATTACCCATCTGCCATATCAAGATTATTATTTCAAGATGTTAAATTATAGGATTAATAAAGGAAAAAAACTCAAATCTTTCATCTAAAAAGGAATATTGAAAACTACAAACAGCCTGAGCCAAGAAAAAGAGCATATTAATGCCTCAATGAAAATTTGGCATGTTCTTTAAGACCTATTCTACCTCATATGGAATCCACCAACTATTCTGCCTTTTTAATTATTTTAATTTAATAAAAAGATTCTCAGATGAAATTGTATGCATCATAAATAGTATTTATTTAGTGCAAAAAGTTAAAAACAAGATATCTTGGTGTCTTAATGTTGTTAAAAGATAAGAAAATTTGTTAGAAATTATTAAAATTTCTTAATTTGTGTCATAATTTTCTAGGATGAAAACGAGTGGGCAGTGATCGATCCGTTGCCCTCATATGGTCGAGGACGAGATGCTGATGGTGGAAGATATGTTAGTTTAATCTTTGGCACCAACCTTACTGATGTTATTATCACTGGTATATTATATCAATCTCAATCTCATAATATAAAAATTTTGTTTTTGTTATGAGTAATTAACTTTTTTAAACTAATATATTCTCATTTCTTGAATACAAACCTTTATTTTAACCAAAAAAATTAAAAAAAGATCATCTTTTATTATGATGATTATCAACATGTGGAGTTTGGTTTTGAAGGGAACAATGGGACGATAGATGGTCAAGGAGAGCCGTGGTGGGATAAGTTTCACAAAGGCCAGCTGAATTACACTCGCCCATACTTGATCGAAATCATGTATTCAGAAGATATTCAGATATCAAATCTTACTTTGATCAACTCACCTTCATGGAATGTTCATCCAATATATTGCAGGTACCACTACAAATGATATTCAATTTGTCTTGTTGATCTTCGTTTTCGCCTCTAGAACATAAGTTTCTCATATAAACTGGTTGCTGCAGCAATATTCTCATTCAAGGAATTACAATTCTTGCACCAGTTAGATCTCCTAACACTGATGGAATCAACCCAGGTAATGAAGTTTTGAACTTTGACTTTTACAGTCAAAGTCATGTTTTCTTAGTCGTGTTATCGTGTATTGTATTTTTTTTTATAATTTTGATCACAAATACAACTAGATCTGCTCTGTCTAGGATGTTATACAATTTGTAGAGTAGTTATATAAATTTCTTAATTATGATGTGAGTTCACTAATACTACTTTTGAAGTCAAACTCGATTCATTTGACTTGTATAGTTCTTTAAACTTCGGGTCAAATGTACCTTTTCTCAATTCGGGCCGAAATACGTATGAAACAGAATTTTAACCGTGTTTTATGTTTATCAACTTTGTGACAACAATTTAGAGTAATTACATAATTTTTCTTGTAAGCTAATGGAATTAGTTCATAATATTTTGAAGTCAAAGCTACATTCTTTGAATATAGGGATATTTGAATTAGAGCACAAGTGTCACCAGATTTGCTGTTTGTAGGATTTAGAAGACTAGTTATCCAAATTATCTTCTAAAATGACTTGACCAAATATGTATTTTCTGCTTCAAAGTCAAACTTGATCCGGTTGACTTGATTTGACTTTTGACTTGATTATCTGTTTGTAGATCTTTGTGATATTAGAAGTAATAATCCATTCTTATCTTCTTTTTCTGATA
This sequence comes from Pulicaria dysenterica, assembly GCA_947179395.2. Lineage (NCBI taxonomy): Eukaryota > Viridiplantae > Streptophyta > Magnoliopsida > Asterales > Asteraceae > Pulicaria > Pulicaria dysenterica. Next base: position 100,718,080 of record OX359289.1, read on the forward strand.
TCTAAATTTATTCTTTCAGATTCTTGCAACAACACACGAATCGAGGATTGTTACATCGTCTCTGGGGACGATTGTGTAGCCGTGAAGAGCGGTTGGGATGAGTATGGGATCGCGTTCGCGATGCCGACCCAACATCTCGTGATCCGACGACTCACATGCATTTCACCAACAAGTGCAGTCATTGCTTTAGGAAGTGAAATGTCGGGAGGTATTCAAGATGTACGGGCCGAAGACATCCTCGCCATTGATTCAGAGTCAGGGGTCCGGATCAAAACGGGTGTTGGAAGGGGTGGGTATGTGAAGGACATATATGTAAGAGGGTTCACCATGAAAACAATGACATGGGCATTCTGGATGACGGGTAACTACGGGTCCCACGCTGATGATAAGTGGGACCCACACGCAATCCCGATTATTCAAAACATAAATTACCGGGACATGGTGGCAGAAAATGTCACCATGGCCGGTAGACTGGAGGGGATCTCTGGAGATCCTTTCACTGGGATCTGCATCTCTAATGTGACGATCACGATGGCAAAATCTGCCAAGAAACTTTCTTGGAATTGCACCGATGTCGAGGGTGTCTCGAGTGGTGTGACTCCGCAACCCTGTGCCGCCTTGCCGGCGGCTCAGGGCGGGAAAACGTGTGATTTTCCTGAAGACAAGTTGCCGATTGAAGATGTTAAAGTTCAATTGTGTTCTTATAGAGCAAAATACATATGAAAAATCTAATCTAACCTTTTCATTGTGGTATGACAATATAGTCTCTTAAGAATTGAAGGTGTTGTGACTTGTGCATTAGAAGTTGTACCCTCAGGGTTAAAACTTTAAAATGATTCAACTCCATAAAAAATGCTTCCTTTTTTTTCATTTTGTTAATGTGGGCCTCCAAATTTAATATTTTTGTGGGTTCATTCATGGGCCGAAATAGTTAGCCCATAGAAGCTTTTGTATGTGAAATTCGAACTGCAATGGGCCACTTGCTTAATAGTTAGCCCATAGTGTTGCAAGGCCCTCGACGGTTGTCCTGTTGACTCAAGCCCAAAACCAACCCTACCGGACATTGGTCAATACGGGTTGTGTGAAGATGGTCTCTAGTGCGATGCCATTCGTCGTTTGAAGTCAAATTACTTTTAATAATAATACCTTTAAACATGTAGATGTGAAGAATAGTTTGTAAAAGTAAAAAAGTCATAATTATTGTATACAAAATTCAATCAGATATAATTAATATATTAACCAATGGCAAAACATCATACAATTATTGAAAGAAATCACCCATTACATATTATTTTAATTAATTATCAATGTTAAAGAGACAAAACATATCATATAAGTCTAATCTAGATCAAACCTTTGTAAGCTGTACTCTCTTTTTCTTTCTTTCTTCTTTTTTTTTTTTTGTTATGTCATTCCTTAAAACATAAACAAAAGAAATCTCAGTTGTTTCAAAATCTCACCAATCCCATAAAAACAAACTGAAAAAAAGAATGAAAAAACAGTCAAACACATTTCTTGGAAATCTCTATAATGATGTAGGGTAAGAAGATAAGATAGGTCCCATGGTTGATGCACAAGGTACAACCATTTGTTCACCACCAAATTGTACTTCTTGATGTTCATCATCCCAAAATAAATAGTTTTGATATTGTTGGTTTGTTTGATCCACAACCCATTCATTAAACTCATTTTGCTTTTGAACTAGACACTCTCTTCCTTCCCCATGGATCAAATGACAATTTTGCCCCTCTACTACGCTCTCCAAGTTCTCCGACAAAGGTGGCAAATATCCCGAATACATGCTATGATTTGTGGTGAAGTTCAGACCTTGTGAGGGCAATTCAGGGATTTGATTCTTGTTCACTTGCCACATCGAGTCGTTGAAATACTCTATATGTGTTATACAATCCCCATTCTGCCCCTCAAGTACTGAACCACTTGTGTCAAGCATGAATAATGAACTTGAAGAAGAAGAGAACACAGGTTCTTGAATTGGTTGCTTGTTTATGCCCAAATCTTGAGACAAGAAACTTATATTGTTTGAATTATTGTACCCATAATCTGAATGTGATTGATTTATACTCGTAGAAGTTGTACTTAGGCGTGTTGTAACACTTGCTGAAGAGGGTTTACGATTGATCTTCTTTTTGATCCATGAGTTCCAATAATTCTTGATTTCGTTATCGGTTCTTCCAGGCAAATGACTTGCAATATGAGCCCATCTGCACACGAGTTATAAGGTGGTTAACTATTTGTAGGGTGCATGTACGTATAACTTAAGTACTCTTGTTTATATTTTCCTATTTTTACGTGCGTATTTAGTTTCGAGATATTAATAAGTGCGGTGCTTAATTATTATTATTATTATTTCTGTAAACTCATGATGGTCAATTTTAAACATTTTACTATTATCAAATAAAACAATTATAATATTATCAAATAATAATAATAATTAATATTAATAAATAAATATGTTAGATATAAATAAATAATAATTACAATGTTTATAACAATATAAAACTAAATAATAGCAAAATATATAGTAACTTTTTTTTTTGTCGAATGTGATTTCGTTTGAACTTTTGCCTATATATATATATATAGGGAAGTTCCATCGAGAACCAATTAAAATGTGAGAACTGCGAGAAACGATCTAAACCGTCCATCTTAGCTTCTTTCTTTTTAATTAATTACCCCATTTTTTTAAAACTAAAATATCTACCAAACGTCAAGATATTAAATTATGAAAGTTATACCAAATTAATGACAAAAATATGCTCTTTAATATGACATCTATATTTTTTTCAACAAAAAAAAATCGTTTTTGCCGAGTTTTTTTTCTAGCACTATAAGGTATGTTACATATATGCATCAGTACTAACATATGTAATCAGTACTATAAGGTATGTTACATATATGTATACATACATTATCTTACACATATTTTAGGCTTATATTATACGTTAACAAATCTCTTGCTGCTATTAAGTTGGTATTTCTTCTGAATCTTTTTCTAGTGTTGTGTCTATGCGTGCTTAATTTGGAAATCCATGTGCTTTAACCCATTAGATTGACTACATTGTTATCGAACTAGCATTTGAGTACTGTTCTAGTTTATTAATCCTTTGTAGTAGTATGTCTTTTTTTTGTGTAATGTATATGTTATAGGAGTACAAGAGTTATTTAAAAGCTTATGCGTAATTACTGATGCACATGTCATATTAAAAAGCAATATGGTGTGGTTATTGTAATTAAAAAGCATATTTTAGTCGTTAATTTAGTATAATTTTCATAATTTAATATCTTGGCGTTTGATAGATATTTTAGTTTTAAAAAAATGGGGGTAAGAAAGAAGCTAAGATGGACGGTTTATATCGGTTTTCGCAGTTCTCGCATTTTTTTTGTTCTCGATGGATCCCTCCCATATATATATATATATATATATATATATATATATATATATATATATATATATATATATATATATATATATATATATATATATATATTCCATATAAATCGCTTTTACGAAATTATGTGTGTTTTTTTAAACAATAAAACATACACGTACACTAATCTAATGGTGTGGTTATTGTAATTAAGTTTAGTGTTAGAAAAAAAGAATGAATAGTTGTATGTGTTTGTAGGTAATAATTGAGACATATAAAAAAGTAAGCATGACGTAGGCATATGATCATAGAAATCAAGAAAACCATGGAAAAAACAAGGAGAATATTTAATGAAACTTAATGAGGGTGTGACATTGTTTTCAACATCCAAATTGTAAACCACTTTGAAAGCGAGATAATTATGAGCTTTCTAGCAACCATGAATTGTAGGTTAATTACTCGCTATATATAAATTAATGTAAATTATTGGTTTCTCCTCAATCTCATGATTATAACGGATCGACGAAAAAGAAAAAGATAAAAAAAAGCAACGTGAAAGTTACTGGTACGTTGCATACATACATATAAATTATAAAACAACTTTTTTTGGAAAATATCTATATACTAATTTAAAGACTTCTTGAAAGCAATATATATATATAACCGAATTAAACTTCATAATTTGCTACGATACTTAATCAGACTATCTATATATCCACAACCTTACTTCTAATCATCACATGTTTCTTATATATCAACGTCATGTAATCATTCTTTTTAATTTTTTTTCTAAATCCTTTAACTTTACGATTATATCTTTATCTTTTTTCCAATTTTTAATTCAATATAAAAAAGAGAGGAGAAAAGTAGAGAGAAATAAAAGAAAGAGAAGTTGAGAGAGAGAAGGGGGGATCGAATGGGTTGTGTAAGCCAGAGGAGGGCAGATTGAGTATTTTTGTTGTATTTTAATTATCAGTTACCGTCGTTCCAAACTTTGTAGTTCGTTTACCTTTTTGCATTTTATGTATTTGTCTTGTTTATACAATTATATCATGCAAAAGTAATCATAATGTGAAGTACGTGCCATTGAATTATATAAAGGCATGGAAAAAGTAGGACAAGAATTGCAAAAGAAATAGGAAACAATTTATATATAAAAGAAAGATGGTTTTGTAATTAGTACCAAAAAAATAAGGTAACATACATAACTAGCTAGCTAACTTAATTACCTACATAATGTAATTAATTGTTTTCATATATTATGCATGAACGCTATGTTTGAGTACAAATTCATACGAATTCATATATAGCTTATATTATCGCATACCTAGAAATTAATAGAAGCTAATTTTGGTCGTAAAGATTTGCTAGGTATGTTATGATGAACTTCATTTTTGAAGGAAATTGTTCATATTCAAGGTTGAAATGATACACACACTCTACAAAATGGTGACTATGAATGTTTTTATTTGATAACATGGTTGGTCAACTGAATGTTATTTTTGAGCGACATAAATGGAAAGACAAAATTGTTAAGGAATCTCTAAATTGAAAAGGACGATTGCTAGACTAACCAATAAATATGTTAGAAGAGAATGAGAGTGCAAGGTTTAGGGTTTGAGAATAGAGTTATTGGATAATTTACAGGGTTAGATTGATGGAGAAAAATGGATAGGATGGATGAGCTAGATTGCGAGTATGAACTTAAAATTGGACATTCTTAATTTAATTAAAAAAATGTTAGATCCACAGTGATTTAATATAGATATTAATTGAAGGCCGGTTACGAGAAAACTAACTTGTTTCCTACAACACTGTGAAGGTTGATTATTAACTTCTCTTCCTCTGGTGTGAACTTTCCCCTTCTGATATCGGGTCTCAAATAGTTTATCCATCTCAATCGACAACTCTTTCCGCATCTTTGAAGCCCTGAAACTAAAACAACATTCTTTTAGACATGCACATTCGCACAAATATTTTTTTTAACAACATAACACACGTGCACTCTAAATTAGTCCTAAATTTACACTTCTCGTCACAGCGGGAATTGAACCCATGACCAAAGACCTAGAAAAACATATTTCAACACCTTATAACACTAAGCTATAAGGCTTTTGGTACATTCACTCAATTACTTAAAGATCTGAGGTGATTGATTAGCATGTAAGTACGTACACTAAAATTATATTACCCGGCCATCACATTATTAACAAATTAACGTACATCATATATTAATTAATAATAACTTAACACATGAGATTTAAACCACAAAACATGGTCAAAATTTGGTTCTTGATCATGCATTTTGCTAGATTGTACTAACGTACATAAATCATTAATATACATGCAGGAACTTTATACATGCAAGTACACGATACAATGTCTAACTCATTTATTAAAAGATGGTTTTTTCACCTTCAAAATTTTTGCTCAGCTAATATTTACTAAAATTTATATTAGAAATATTTAAAACTTCAAAAAGCTAGAAAAAAAACTTTTAAGGATTGAACCCCTTCAAAGTAAAATATAGAGTTACATGTTAATTTTACAAATAACCTTCTATTAGGTTTGTTCCGCCACCGATCGAACTCGTAAAATTAAGAGGTATTAAATCGTATATTAATTATTAAGTTGGAGAATGTAGATATCTTTGACTTGTTTAAGTCATGAATTAAGGTGGCTTAGTAGAGACGTAATGTCAATCGCTGCCGATCAGGTACGTATTTAATTAGCTAGTATGTGTGCATGTAATTATACGTACTATATATATGCATGTGTACATATATCTTGTTATTATTTAAGTCTACGAATCGAGTCACCATCTCTTTGCCACTTTCGTATAGAGAGATGTTCACCAATATAGAATCAACAAAATGAATTTTCAGATGGCTTATTAGTTAAAACATGGTTATTTTATTTGTCAATACACAATCTGTGTTTGTGTTTGAGAGAGAAACGAGAGAGACCGAGAAAATATATAGTATATGTATATGTGTGACTGTACGTGTGTGTGTGAATGCGTGTTTAGATAGAGAGAGAGAGAGAGAGAGAGAGAGAGAGAGAGAGAGAGACCAGCTTTTTCAGGGACTTCACTCCAGCAGCCATAGCCATGAGTTGTGATGAACCTAATGAGCTTTTCATCCTCTTCAGGTGACCAAAGTCCTCTTTTAACCTTCTGCTGGTTACAACATGAATGCTGCCCCATCCTCTCTAGCTCTCCCTCCCTCTCTCTCTCTCTCTCTCTCTCTCTCTCTCTCTAACCTCTTTAATTATTAAACTGTATATATGTTTTTGCTTGTGTTGTGTTCAAGTAAAACAAGAACCAGAAACATGGCAACCAGCAGCATATAAAAATTGAAGCAAAAGAATGTCTACATATATGTGATTACTGGCTTTTAATATGTGTTGAAAATACAAATAAAGCAAAATGGTGTTGGGGGCCACTGGTTCTTGTGGGGTCATGTTTTCATCTAACCCTAAAAGGACACTTGATCAAATTTATGTTAAAAGTCTACATTTTTCTACGTAGATTTGTAGTATTACGTAACCAACGTCATGTACATGCCTCTCTTTCTCAAACACGCACTAAAACCACACACACAAATAATAATAATAATAATAATAAAACTATATATATAATGCAACTTCTTTACGCATATGGTCTTTTCTTTAAGGTGTTAATTAGACCCTTGTTGAATCTTTAAGCCATAATAATCAAATCAAAGTAAATTAATTAATATTAATTTCTTTCTCTCCATCATTCCGTTTCAATGACTACTTTCTTATATACCTCTCGTTTTACTTGCTATCGCTGTCACATCTCTCGCTACTGTCACGCCTCTTGCAATCACCGTAGTTGCAGTTGTTGCTACTGCAGTTGTAGGCTTGTAGGTAGTTAGCTACTACTGTGTCGTCGCACCCCACAGCCACCACCATAGTTGTAGCTCGATCCTACAACTGTCGTCTTAACTCCAATCGTCTCCCCCTTTGGTTGTTAACGTGTTACCCCCTTGATGCTACTTAGTTTTCTATTTATATTTTATCTTTTATTGTATTTTTCACTCCAGTGTGAGCGTCCAATATTCTACCCCTGTCATTATGAGAGGTATTAGATCATAATGTAGTTAGATCTTAGTATATGTTTACCCATTCTTATTGTATAGATAGACTAGGGTTCATTAAGGTTTAATATTATGGTTATATTTGTATTATTTATAATTTATAAATAGTTATCAATATAATACAAAATACACATTCTTCATTCTACATCTAGTTAATAAATATAAAACAGAATAAAGACGACACTATGTTAATAAATAGAGTTTAATGCACTTAATTACAACAAACTTTGTATACTTTGTTAGTAGTATGAAACAAACTTTGCTTTTTGTCAATAAACACAATCAATATTCATAATCCTCGCATTGTATACAATGATATATTGCGCAAAGTTCATTGTACATGATAGTACACTTAAAACGATGTTGATCATAAAATAGATTGTATTTAAAAAAAAAAAAAATAAAGTTAATTGCATTCAATGATAACTTATACAAAATGTATTCTATTTTAGTGCTATAAACCCTAGCATTGAAAATGATATTGACGATGTTAGAACCAAATTTATGATATATGGTTGGTCTGAATTAACTTATAACAAAATAATTTATGTATTAGTCTTACTTAAGGATATATAAAAGGTTATATATCTTGAATACTTTAAGCCTTTAAGATCATACAAAGATGTCTTAGGAGACGGATTGATATCTCAATTTGAGGATAATTAACAAGACAGTCATGTTTCCTAACAAAAAAAACTAGCAATCTCATGTTTAAAGTTAATTAGAAACCTTGTAGAATTCACTGATTTTTGTTGTGAGAAACATGACACGTCATGTTGTCCTCAATTTGAGAAGATCTCAATCAAAAGGACGCTTATGTGGCACTAAGGGGTGGGTAGGAGCACCGCTTTCTCTTGGTATTGGGAAGCTGAAAGGAGAGAACGAAGTGTTAAGTCCAGATTCTCATATTATAGATTGGATAGAAAAAGTCATTCACTTTTGAAGTCTTTTTAGGATATTCAAAAATATAAACCTTATATAAACACTAAATCTAGATTGTTAGCGTTAGTTTATATTTTCCTTGTACTTTAAACTTATTGCAAACTGTAACAAAAGACGAAGTCAGAAATGGGGAAAGAAGACAACACTAAAGCAAAATATCAAGGTTGCTTTATGATGTTTAAAGTAATGTATTTAGTCATCAATGGGCTATATGACACAACTTCAGCGTGTACGTAGTTTGTCTTTATGGTGTTTTATTCTAGTTGTTTCAAACTCAGCTCTCACTGACTAACTTCAGTGTGTACGTAGAAACCCGATTGTATGTACATCTTAACCTTGATCTCTATATGTCAAGTAATGACGAGATTATCGTAGTTTGTCTTTTGAGAACAAAATTGTTCAGTTCTTTTTATGCCATACACTTTATAAAATTTTTATTCAAGTACAAAAATTTAAATCTCGAAAATGTTAAAGAAAGCAAGTGTTAAAAAAAATCACCCCTCCCATTTATATTTTACTTGTCATGTTAGTATTATTTGAAGTAATATCATTAGACCTAAACTCACACAGAGGCGATGGGAGGTAATTGTTACACAACAATGTTTTTTCTTTTTTTTTTCTTTTTTCATTGTTATTTTTGCGCTATAAACACGCAACGACATCATCTTCTCCATCTTTGTATCGGTTTTCACCCTTGAATTCGTTTAAGTTTGCAACCAAATTTTTTTAACAACATATTGAACGGAACTACAGTCGAGTGTCTGTTTGAGGCAAATGAGTTACCATACAGGTACAAGTAATATATCTTGCTGATGAAATATATCCTTTCTAGGCGACATTTGTTAAAATATCTGTGACATACAAGAAATAAGCTTAGAGAATAGGGATATTTCAAGTAGCTCTTTGTATTACCCTTTATGTCACGAGAATATTCGAACAACTTATTCATATGTTTTTGTTTTATTGTTCTAATTAAGCTTAAACCTCTGAACGTCTATCATTGGTGAGGTATAAGTTAATTTTCTTTCTTGGCCATCTTATAGAGAGGTTGTGCTTTACAGAGGAATTTATAAAGGAAAATTGTATATATAAAGTTTTATTTTCATATACTCTATGGTTCGTATTCTTACTTATGGGTGTTAAAGAAACAAAAAGTTAAAACTTATCTAGCATGTATGGATAAACAACACATATAGTTATGTGAGTATTAATGAAGTATAGTTGGTCCCGATTGGATACTATAACAACAAATGTTTGTAAAAAGGGGGTTAAATACAAACTTTAGCTATTTAAAAATTAAGAACACACGGATGTACTTTATATAATTGTTATTGATATGAATCAAGAATTACATGAACTAGATGCGGAATATTTAAGTTCAATAAAGGTGACAACTGATTTGTCTAACACATAGACTAAGCTAATTCTAACCAACTAATGTTTAGGATGTTCAACACATGAACAAGTTTGATTACACTATGAATAATATTTGCTAACTCTTCAAAATCTCAACAGATAGATTTCAGTGTTCAACTAGTGTACTCAGCATGGTTTCATGCTCGAGTATAAATAGAAAGATGATGTTCGGATGGTGGTAAGAGAAAGAGACAAGAAAGTAAAAGAATAATAATATTATAATAGATAAAGTTAGTGGGTAGAAAGCAAATTCACTTTATACACGGAAATGGGTAAAGTGAATGTACTATCTGATAAAATGAAACGCACTATCTATTATTAAATTATTAAACTCATACCTTTTGCCTTGTAAGTGCAAGTTTATCTTTCCATGCTTTTACTTTATACAACACCATTCTTTCTTCATATTTGACTTTACCAAGTATGGAGTTGCCGTCCATACTTAGTTGTTGTAAACAAATCTTCGAGATCTTATTCTTGAAAATCAGCTATCACCTTTTCTAGGGGTTCAAATGTAACACCCTCTTTGCCGGCCTAGATTAATTAAGGTAATTGATTAATTAATCTTGGGATTTAATTTGTTTATGTGAATTAATTGTGATTATGTGTTAATTATTAATTGTTGTGATATTGTTATTTTGTGATATTATTTGATTTAGATAAATAATTTCTTTTAAATAGATATTTGAATGGGTTTGGGATGGGTATGGGGTGGCCGGTTTGGTGGTATAGTCACCAACTATATCACCATACCACATTTCTTGTAGAAGTAAACATAGTGTGTGTGTGTGTGTGCGCTTTGTTGCTCTCGGCCGAGAAGGAGAAGAAAGGAAGAAAGAAATAATCACATTGGTTTTTTTAAGCTTGCATGCCATTAGATTTCTGAATTCATATCATCTTAAGGTTAGAACACTGATTTATAGTTGGTTATTTGTTTATATGTTCGGTTTTGATATATATATATATATATATATATATATATATATATATATATATATATATATATATATGAATACTGATTGATTCTTGATGATTATAGAATGTTTACATGTTAAAAATTATTGTTAAAATGTGTTCATAACATGCTTATAATAATTTCTGGAAACTTAGAACTCTTGCATGCTTAATATCAGTAAGATTTAAGTTAGAAATAGATGTTATGCATGAAGTTATGATTATGTCGGATTTGATGTATGAATGACTCGGAATCCGATAGAATGTTACTCGGATTTGGATTGTGTCGGAATCCGACTAAATTATCAGTGATGCCTTAACTATTTACTCGGAATCCGATAGAAGGTTATTCGGATTTGGATTGTGTCGGAATCCGACTAAATTATCAGTGATGCCTTAACTATTTACTCGGAATCCTATTTACTCGGAATTGTACCTTTACACGGAATCCTATTCTCTCGGAATTGGACTTTTACTCGGATTATGAAATTGCTCGGATTTGGATTATGATTCTACTGGAATTGGGTATTTACTCGGAATCCGACTATAATCGGATTTAAACTTAGTCGGAATTGATGAATTGAAGATAAACATGAATTGTATATCTGTTTGGGGTTTATGTATGATGAATATATATATGTATAAATGTATATACATGAGAACATAAATAAATATGATATTTATTATTGGATCAGTATTATGAAGTGAATACTGACTTGGGTTACTTCAGTCTCAGGAACTGAGAAGACTCGGTGAATTTAGTCATCTGAGTGTGCCAAGGTTTTGAAGACTTTGGTGAGTGGATTTATATCTTCGGATATACAGGATTTAATATCCTATTTGGAATGCTCTTGTTTGGATTGTATATACATGTTAATTTGGAGATCAGTATTATGTTGGGCCTGTTGCTGGGGGATTTACAGTATCTGATCTTGATGTATCTTTTAGGTACTCAAGGGGGCAGATACTGTTGTCCATATTTTCACGGCTATCGGTAAACTTTGGTTTTGGCCGACCTTGGTTGTAGGTGCTTGCAACACCGCCTGTTCTCCTGGGATTCATGAGCTATTTGGGTTTAGGCATATTTGCCTTGTGTATGTTTAGATATTTGTTCCCTCACTTAGCTTTGTGCTAATTCCCCACTAGATTGTTTTGCAGGTTCTCTTTTGGTGAGCTTGATGCATTTGGGCTGGGAATATGGACGGACCAATACTCTGATGTCAAAGTTTTTGTTAGAGTCTGTTTTTGTATTAACACTGTAAAAGTCTTTATACATCAAAAAAGTTAAATCTTTGGTATCTATTATGTAATTAAGATAATTATATGTAATTAGCTTCCGCGTGCAGTAAATTATATGTTTAAAAAGTACAGTGTTACAAATTGGTATCAGAGCCCTGGTTTGAGGAATTGCATGAATGATTTGTGCAATACTTGAACCTAGGCTCTGGTCAGTCCAGTATTCCCAGGGTGGGTAATTAGTAGTGTAGCTTTGAGGCTGGTTAGTGTTTATACTAACGGATTATGTCTAACAACTGGTGAGATGATGTGTATAGTACATAAATGGCTGACAACGTGAACCAGACAACTACCCCTGCGTCCCCCGGAAGAAATCACCAGTCCTCCACGGCAGTCAATGAGCAGCACCACAGAGCCGGTACTTCTCTCAATGATGAATCTGATCAACAAGACTATGTGTTGCAATTGGAAGATACTCTGCAAAGTTTGAGAGATCGGGTTCAGGAGTTGGAACAGCAGGAACATCAGACGCAGTTCTCTTATCAAACTCAGACCACTCATTTGCCCAGAGAGTCAGCTGTATTTACTCAGTCGATACCACCTCCTGTTTACTCTGCTGCACCTTTCACTACAGTATCAACACCATTTGGTTCTTTACCATTCGTTACTATACCACCTGTATCACAACCCCACCAGCAGCACCAACCACAACAGCAGAACTTTTTCATTCCTTGGTATCCAACTCAAGGAGGCTTTAAACAGAAAGGGCAATACAAGGATTTCATGGCTTGCCAGCCACCTGAGTATTCTGGAAGCTCAAATCCAACTGATACTTTGAGCTGGTTAAGAGAGATGGTGAAGGCTTTAGATGCATGCAATTGTGAGGAATCCGATAGGGTTGATTTTGCAACTCGGAGGCTGAAGGGTCAAGCTGCAACCTGGTGGGATTCTCTAACTGCTCATCTATCTAGGGAAGTGGTGAATTCTATTACTTGGGATCAATTTCAAACCAAGTTCTGCGAGCAATTCTGTAATACCTATGATTTAGCTAAGGTGAAACGGGAGTTCATGGATCTAGATCAGGATGACAAGATGTCGGTGGATGAATTGATTGCAAGGTTTAATGAAAAGCTGAAATTCGCTAAACAGTGGGTACCCTATGAACCATCGCAGATAGATCATTTTGTTCAAGCACTGTTTCCTGAGTGTCGGGGTAACACCCGGATGGCAACATCGTTGGTACATGCGTTTACTGTTGCAAGAGCTGCTGAGGGTGACGTGAAAACTCGGGAGAGGATGAATCGTGAGAAAGGGTCGTCTCACAAATCCGGTGGAAATCAGAGTAGAAACAAGGGCAAGTGGCAGAATAATCAGAACCGGGGTGATCAGAAATCGAAAGGTTCGGGATCATTTCAGAACAAGCCTTGGTGTAAAACCTACAATGCTAGTCATTCTGGTCCGTGCACATCACACACGAAACGATGTTTGCGTTGTGGTGGATTTGGCCATGAACCATCAGTCTGTCAGTTTAATACAAATGTGTGCTGGAATTGTCACGAAGAAGGTCATAGAGCTGGAGCTTGCACCAAACCGAGGCAAAAGGGGACGGGGCAGGGGGTAGTCAATGTCGGGGGATCGTCTTCTGCAGGTCAAAAGAGAAAGGTTGCACCTTCTTCGGAAGGGAGAGCCTTTAAGATGACTGTTACAGAGGCTGCTGAAGACAGTGATGTGATCACGGGTATGTTTATTGTAAACTCTGTGCCTGCCCGTGTGTTATTTGACTCTGGTGCAAATAGATCTTTTATATCTGTATCTTTGGGTGATAAATTGAAACTGCCTGCTTCTGTGATTACTACTCCTTTAGAAATAGAGATAGCAGCTGGTAAGATAGTTCCTGTAACTTCTTATGTGACTGGGGTGTTGATAGACATTGATGGTACTAGTTTGCCTATAGACTGTTTGCTGATGCCTATACCGGGGTTTGACTTAGTACTAGGCATGGATTGGTTAAGTCGCCATAGAGCTAGTATCCAGTGTCATAAGAAACTGATTATTATTCCTTTGGTTGACGGGTCGCATGTCGTGGCTCATGGGGATAGATCTCGATCTTCTTTTCCAATCATCTCGTATATGAAGGCTAGAACTTCTCTAGCCAAAGGGTGTGCGTCTTTTCTGGCTTACGCTGTTGATGTTTGGAAGGAGAAGCGACCTGTTACAGATGTTCGTATTGTCTCCGAATTTCCAGAGGTATTTCCAGACGATCTGCCAGGGTTACCACCTGTAAGGGATGTCGAGTATAAGATAGAATTGGTACCGGGTACCACACCGATTGCTAAAGCTCCTTATCGTTTAGCTCCTTCGGAGATACGAGAGATGATGACTCAGATCCAGGAATTTTTAGACAAGGGTTTTATTCGCCCGAGTTCTTCGCCGTGGGGTGCACCAGTACTATTTGTGAAGAAGAAAGATGGAACTCTTCGTATGTGTATTGATTACAGGGATCTGAACAAGAGAACCATCAAGAATAAGTATTGTTGCCTAGAATCGATGATTTATTTGATCAGCTTCAAGGGGCTTCTTACTTTTCAAAGATTGATTTGCGATCAGGTTATCATCAAGTCAGGGTAGCAGAAGAGGATGTACCTAAGACTGCTTTTCGTACTCGGTATGGTCACTACGAATTTCTTGTGATGCCGTTTGGGTTGACAAATGCTCCTGTAGTATTTATGGATATGATGAATCGCGTGTGCAGACCTTTCCTAGACAAGTTTGTTATTGTGTTTATCGATGATATCTTGGTGTATTCTAAGACAGAGGATGAGCATGATCAGCATTTGAGACAGATTTTGGAGATTTTAAAACAACACAAGTTGTATGCCAAGTTTTCAAAATGTGAATTCTGGTTACGTGAAGTTCAGTTTCTAGGTCATGTAATTTGTCAAGATGGTGTCAAAGTGGATCCGTCCAAAATTGAGGCAGTGATGAATTGGAGTGCTCCGAAAACACCTACAGAGATAAAGAGTTTTCTTGGATTGGCGGGATATTATCGCAGGTTTATTAAAGATTTTTCTAAGCTTGCCGGTCCGTTGACTAAGTTGACTCGGAAAGATGTTCCTTTTCAGTGGGGTTCATCTCAGGACGATGCTTTCCAGATGTTGAAACAGTTGTTGTGTCAGGCTCCTGTTCTTTCTTTACCCGAGGGTTCGGAAGACTTTGTGGTTTACTGCGATGCTTCACACGCTGGTTTAGGATGTGTTTTGATGCAGAGAGGTAAAGTAATTGCGTATGCTTCGAGGCAGTTGAAACCGAATGAAAGAGATTACCCGACTCATGACTTGGAGTTAGCAGCAGTTGTATTTGCTTTAAAACTGTGGAGACACTACCTCTATGGAACCAAATGTATTAAATGCACTGATCACAAGAGTCTGCAGTATGTGTTCACACAGAAGGAATTGAATATGAGACAGCGTCGTTGGTTAGAACTGATCAAGGATTATGATTGTGATATTCAGTATCATCCTGGAAAGGCTAATGTAGTTGCAGATGCACTCAGCAGAAAGGGATCTTCGGATACTGTAAAATTTATGCGATTGGAAATCAAGTCTGATTTAGTGGATCAACTTTTGGCTGCTCAGTTTGAGGCTTTGAAAGATGAAAATCTGAAGGATGAACAAATGGTTAAACAACAACATGAGTTAACTTTTGACTCGCGTGGTTTGAGGGTTTATCATGCACGTGTTTAGGTACCAAAGTTTGGTTGCTTGAGGGAATTAATTCTAAATGAGGCTCATAAGTCTAGATTGTCGATACATCCGGGTAGTACCAAGATGTACCTTGATTTAAAGACTCGGTATTGGTGGCCGACAATGAAAATAGATATTGCTAAATTTGTTGGGACGTGTCACATTTGTGCACAAGTTAAAGCTGAACATTAGAAACCATACGGATCATTAAAACAATTGGAAATACCTGAGTGGAAGTGGGATCACATTACGATGGATTTTGTAACTAAACTTCCACGAACGCAGAAAGGTCATGATATGATTTGGGTTATAGTCGATAGATTAACCAAGAGTGCACATTTTCTTGCTACTGCTGAAACTGCACGTTTAAGTAAATTGGCTCAACTATACATTGATGAGATAGTATCTAGACATGGAGTTCCATTGTCCATTGTTTCGGATAGAGATTCGAGGTTTGTATCTAATTCCTGGAATAGATTGCAACAAGAATTGGGGTCCCGGGTGAATTTGAGTACAACTTATCATCCTCAGACAGATGGTCAATCAGAAAGAACTATTCAGACGCTAGAAGATATGCTTAGGGCATGTGTGTTAGAGTTTGGGGGTTCATGGGATTCAATTTGCCTTTGGTTGAATTTGCTTACAACAATTCATACCACTCCAGTATCGGTATGCCGCCGTATGAGATGTTATATGGTCGTCCTTGTAGAACTCCAACTTGTTGGTTAGAAGCTGGGGAAAAGCAATTTGCAGGACCGGATTTTGTACAGATGACAGCTGATAAGGTTGCAATTGCTCGAGAGAAATTGAAAGCTACAAGAGATAGACAGAAAATGTATGCTGATCCGCGACGTCGACCAGTATCGTTTGCCGAAGGGGAATGGTTTATTTGAAAGTATCTCCTTGGAAGGGTGTGATTCGTTTTGGGAAACGCGGGAAGTTGGCTGCTCGTTACATTGGTCCTTTCAAAATCAGATGAGTGGTTAACGATCAGGCAGTTGCTTTGGAACTTCCGGATGAATTAGCAGATATTCATAATACCTTCAATGTATGTTATTTGCGCAAGTGTAACGTAGACAATCAGACGCAGGTTCTTCCGATTCAGGATCTTCGCGTGGATTTGAATCAGAAACTTATTGAGAAACCAGTTGAACTGCTGGATCGTAAAGTCACGAAATTGAGAAAGAAACAGATACCTATGGTTTTGGTCAAATGGAAGTATAGTTTGGGTTCAGATTTGACTTGGGAGACTGAAGCTGAAATGAGAAGCCGGTATCCTTCTTTGTTTGAGAGCGATGAGATTCCAAGGACGGAAATTTCTTAAGTGGGGAAAATTGGTAACACCCTCTTTGCCTGCCTAGATTAATTAAGGTAATTGATTAATTAATCTTGGGATTTAATTTGTTTATGTGAATTAATTATGATTATGTGTTAATTATTAATTGTTGTGATATTGTTATTTTGTGATATTATTTGATTTAGATAAATAATTTCTTTTAAATAGATATTTGAGTGGGTTTGGGATGGGTATGGGGTGGCCGGTTTGGTGGTATAGTCACCAACTATATCACCATACCTCATTTCTTGTATAAGTAAACATAGTGTGTGTGTGTGTGTGTGTGCTTTGTTGCTCTCGGCTGAGAAGGAGAAGAAAGGAACAAAGAAAGAATCACATTGGTTTTTTTAAGCTTGCATGCCATTAGATTTCTGAATTCATATCATCTTAAGGTTAGAACACTGATTTATAGTTGGTTATTTGTTTATATGTTCGGTTTTGATATATATATATATATATATGAATACCGATTGATTCTTGATGATTATAGGATGTTTACATGTTAGAAATTATTATTAAAATGTGTTCATAACATGCTTATAATAATTTCTGGAAACTTAGAACTCTTGCATGCTTAATATCAGTAAGATTTAAGTTAGAAATAGATGTTATGCATGAAGTTATGATTCTATCGGATTTGAGGTATGAATGACTCGGAATCCGATAGAATGTTACTCGGATTTGGATTGTGTCGGAATCCGACTAAATTATCAGTGATGCCTTAACTATTTACTCGGAATCCGAGAGAAGGTTACTCGGATTTGGATTGTGTCGGAATCTGACTAAATTATCAGTGATGCCTTAACTATTTACTCGGAATCCTATTTACTCGGAATTGTACCTTTACACGGAATCTTATTCTCTCGGAATTGGACTTTTACTCGGATTATGAAATTGCTCGGATTTGGATTATGATTCTACTGGAATTGGGTATTTACTCGGAATCCGACTATAATCGGATTTAAACTTAGTCGGAATTGATGAATTGAAGATAAACATGAATTGTATATCTGTTTGGGGTTTATGTATGATGAATATATATGTATAAATGTATATACATGAGAACATAAATAAATATGATATTTATTATTGGATCAGTATTATGAAGTGAATACTGACTTGGGTTACTTCAGTCTCAGGAACTGAGAAGACTCGGTGAATTTAGTCATCTGAGTGTGCCAAGGTTTTGAAGACATTGGTGAGTGGATTTATATCTTCGGATATACAGGATTTAATATCCTATTTGGAATGCTCTTGTTTGGATTGTATATACATGTTAATTTGGAGATCAGTATTATGCTGGGCCTGTTGTTGGGGGATTTACAGTATCTGATCTTGATGTATCTTTTAGGTACTCAAGGGGGCTGATACTGTTGTCCATATTTGCCCGGCTATCGGTAAACCATGGTTTTGGCCGACCTTGGTTGTAGGTGCTTGCAACACCGCCGGTTCTCCTAGGATTCATGAGCTATTTGGGTTTAGGCATATTTGTCGTGTGTATGTTTAGATATTTGTTCCCTCACTTAGCTTTGTGCTAATTCCCCACTAGATTGTTTTGCAGGTTCTCTTTTGGTGAGCTTGATGCATTTGGGCTGGGAATATGGACGGACCAATACTCTGATGTCAAAGTTTTTGTTAGAGCCTGTTTTTGTATTAACACTGTAAAAGTCTTTGTACATCAAAAAAGTTAAATCTTTTGTATCTATTATGTAATTAAGATAATTATATGTAATTAGCTTACGCGTGCAGTAAATTATATGTTTAAAAAGTAAAGTGTTACATCAAACTCTATCCTTTTTGTCTCTTTACAGATCGATAAAGTGCTATTACTTTTATAAAGAAATCTCTAACGGAAAAATAGAACAACACATGTTTTGTCTTGACCCAAGAATAAAAAACAGCTAAGTGTTTAAATTGAAGACGACTCAGCTGATGAAACTAACTCTAAGCTATAGTGATATTTTTGCTCAGATGAGGAATATTATTAAGGACTCAGAAACATAAGATAATCAACCTATATGATCAGTAGACCAAGAAATAATCTTATAAAAATTACTTTGACAAAAGTAAACTTCTTATCTGATGAGAGAAATTTCAGCTGAGTTCTTTGATCCTTCAGCTGATGCTTTTGAAGACTTAGCTGATCATTTGGTTTCTCAGCTAATGGTTGTAAGTCCTCAACTGAAGCTTTGGAAATCCCCAGCTGATGTCTTTTCTCCTTGCCCGATCCTCTGAAGTTGATCCGTCGTCTGATACTTTAGAGTTCAGCTGATGCTTTTGTTCCTCATCTGATGTTTCTTATTTAGAAAATTCTTTAAGTCTAACTTGAAAAACAACACATGTTTTTCACTGATATAAGTTCAAAACTGAATATGTGGTTTTGTTAGCATCAAATCCTATTTTAATTAATAGATAGGTTTGATTATGGTTTGATGTTGTTATCTCCCCAACAGGTATAAGCTTGCAAAGTAGCCTTTGTATCACTACAACACAAAGTGTCATTTGCGACAACCAACGACGGTCCAAAAAAGGATTGTCCCTGACGCAATACGACGGACTTGCCTCGGAGGTTTATGTTGGATTGGGATAGACACTTAACATAGGATTTGGGTTGGGTATTTTTTGTGTTGGATTTTCATAGACCTATTTGTGATGAATTTATGACCGTTTATAGCTGTCACAAAACTTTACTACCCATTTGCCATTGCAAAACTATCGCTAAAATCAACAACTTGTTTTTCATTTCTATCCATTCTCTGTCGCAAATCTCTGACAAATTTCTACGATAAATTTTAGATTTTTCACCTTTTCGGTTATTTTTCAGTTTTTCATACAAGTATAAATTTTGTTATTGTGGGAACCACGAGCACTGCCCTTGATTAAATTAAATCAATAGCTTTAATACTAATGACTCATTAATAAGCCTCCATTAATGCTCATTAATGACATTATTAATATGGCTATTTTAAGAAAATCAAGTCTGAATAATAATACTTCATTCATTTAGACCCAAAGCTTCTATTAATGAGCTTTTAATGATAATGAATAGTGGTTATAAATTGTTTTTGTGAATCTCGCATTAAGAACGGTTTCTCAAATAATATATATATATATATATATATATATATATATATATATATATATATATATATATATATATATACACACACATAAGTATACATTTTGTTAAAACAAAGCAAAAAATTTAGAATACAAAATATCTAATAAAAATTTGTTTTTCCTTCGCAAACTCTTTCAACCGTAATTCTGATTACGTGTTTGTAGTGGTTTTATGTCTTTGAGTATATCACAAATCTAACATAAAATCGTTGCAATTTTGCTATTGTTTGCAACGGTTTTCTTACATCATAATAGTATATGTTTGTGTGGTAGTGTATTATAAGACTTGTACGTTCTCCACCCTTGAGAATTCGATTTTCTTGTTTTAAATATTTAATTCAATGATTTTGTTCTTTTCTAATACACAGGTACTTGATCTAAGAGGGGTAGCAATAAGGTGTTCTAGTTGTGTGGTTGCAACCATAACTTCATGGTAAAGAATCTTGCAATCACATTACGGTATGAGTGTGGATGGTGGCTTGACGTTGAAGAGAGGACACATAGAAAGAATGTGTGCGAGGGTTTTGATTTTTTTTCTTTTATACCTTCGTGTACTATTTAGATCTTTTATTTTTGTTTAAAATTATTTTGTAAGTATTCTAATTATTTTACTCGTTTTCACACCAGTATACATTTACTTCTATCAATTTTTTTTATTCCCAGTATACATTTACTTCTATCAATTTTTTTTTGACTCCTAGCTTCTTGAGACTCATTAGAATGAATAAAACTTACACAAGAGGTGGTTTAATTCCATCAACGTCAGCAAGAGGAAGAAAGTTCGTCAAATTTGTGAAAATCAAGAAGTTATATACGGAGAGATCGTAAAGTTAGCTCTCTTGGCTCCAGAAATATATCGGAAAACTCTTGGTAGCTTTCTTTAACTCAGACTTATCACAAATATGTAGGAATTATCTCGGAAATATTTTCGAGGGAATTAATGCCCTTGAAAATCTCTCGAAATTCGTGCTATTTTATAGTACTTAATAAACGTGGGTTAAACAATTGTTTACTAATTTTGAAACAACCCTGTTTTTTGCAAAATTACTTTATAATGAGATTTTGGATGCTCAATGAGCTTTTAAAGTCCTATAAAGTTGTTCGGTAATTGTGAAAATATCTGCAAAACCTTAGAGCATGAAAAAAGTACGAGCATTTATGTACACATACATAATCCTACATATATGGTTGTTGAAAGTGAAACTCTTATGCCTAAGAGTTCAACAGACATTTGACTAGAGATGCGAAATACATCCTCATCAAAATAAAGAGCTACAAGATAAAGAAAAAAAGAGCTATGGGTTCGAGTAGGTTTGGTGTGCAACATTGTTGAAAGTGGAACTATTATTCCTAGGGTAGTGTAGGTTTGGTATGCCTATGGTCTAAGATCATGGGTTCGAGTCTCGTTGTGGACATATTTTGGATAGATTTAGAAGCCGTTAAAATCAAAATAAAGAGTTACGAGATAAAGATCCACATTTTAATCTTATACACAATCTTGTGGAGCGTATTTGAAGACGTTGAAAATAAAAGTGATTTTGGAATTCTATTTTCATTGAGCTGTTTAAATCTATATCATTCTTTACTGTAAAATTTACAATTAGTCAAAATTTGTATTTATTTATTTTTAGAGTTAATTACATTTTTGGTCCTTGTGGTTTACACTAAATTGCATATTTGGTCCTTAGGCTTCATTAATTACGAATTTAGTCCTTATGCATTACCATTTGTTTCAATCTTGGTCCTTACTGCACTTAAAAAGACTAAAATGCCCTTGTACCTTTTTTTATTCCTTTTTTTAATTCTAATATCATTTTCTTTTATTAATAAATAATCAAAATTTATTAATTAAATACTCTTAACCCTTTTTCATTTTCCAATACATAATAATTAATTAAAAAAATAAAAAGTAAATATACACTTCACTTTTCACCAATCTCTCCCACCGTCTCTCTCACACTCTCTCTCTCTCACTCACTCTCATTTCCGACGACATCTCTTCCGGCGGCCTCCGATGAACACCACCATTTCCAGCCTACCACCACCATTTCCAGCCATCTTTATCTATTCTCTATCCCCATTCTCTATCTATTCTCTCTCTCTCTCTCTCTCTCTAATACCTCCCACTACCACCGGTGCTCTCTCTCTCTCTCTCTCTCTCTCTTTCTTCCTCTTTCTTCATCTTCATGGTTTGATTTGAGGATTACTTCGATTTTAGGGCGGTGTTGATTCAAGACCAGAGTAGAAAACCCTAGCCGCCGCCATTGATTCAAGACCAGAAATTAGGTTTTCAGTATCTTCATTAACAGTGAAGAACAGGGGACGAAATCCAGCGGCAGATTTGGATTCATATTTGGTTGATGGTGGTGGAGAGGTAAAAAAGTGAGATCTAAGGGAGATAGTGGTGGTGGTTTCTTGGTGAGATGGTGAGGATGTGGGAGGAACGGTAGGTTTTATGAACGGTATACGGTGGTGAAGTGGTAGGGTGGTGGTGGGCTGGTGGTAAATGTAACACCGTACTTTTTAAACAACATAATTACGCGTGCGGAAGCTAATTACATATAATTAGATTTAAAACTAAAGATAAATACAAACTTTATCCGATTTATAATTACAAAAAGCCACTACGGTGTTAATTACAAAACAGGTACTAACAAAATCTTAAACATCAGAGTAGTGGTCCGTCCATATTCCCAGCCTTCCGTATTCACAAACTTACAAAAGTTTATCTGCAAAACAAACTAGTGGGGAATTAGCACAAAGCTAAGTGAGGGAACCAACATCTAAGCACATACAAAACAATCAATCCAAACACATATAGCTCATCAGTCAAAGAGAACCGGCGGTGATGCAACAACTCAAAACCAAGATCGGCCACCAAAACCAAGGTTCATAGTTGCAATCACCCTTAACCAAGGTCGGCCACCAAAACCAAGGTTTACCGATAGCTCTGCTACTTGGATAACAATACCAGCACCCTTGATTGCAACAAATGCAACTCAAGATCTGATACGGTAAATCCCTAAGCAAAAGCCCAGCCGCCCCGCTAAAGCTGATCTCCCATCCAAACACATATACAGTTATTCATAACACAATAACTATCAGACTATCATATCCTGCATATCCAAAGATATCAATCCACTCACCAAGGTCTTCACAACTTAGGCCACTCAACAATCTATCTTACTGAGTCTTGCCACCTCCTGAGAAGACAATTACAAATCAGTATTTGCTTAATAATGCACAATAAGCATAATACTACTGTTATCACATTTATATGTTCATTATTGAATCCCAATTCCAAACATAGACAAATCCGATTACAAGTCCAAATCCGAGTAAAGGGTTCAATTCCGAGAAACCTGAAATCCGATTAACTCTATCGGATTCTGACCAACCAGTCGGATATTGCAAATTCCGATCGATTCTCTCGGATTTCACCAAATCCGATTAAACTTATAGGATTCCGACCCTTCCAGCCGGATTTCACCAAATCCGATTAAGTCTTCTCGGAATCCGATCAATTCAATCGGATTTCACCAAATCCGATCACTTCAGTCGGATTTCTCCAATTCTGACTGATTCAATCCTCAAATCCGATCTATTCATCAACCAGAATCCGATTAAATCAAACTTTAGATTTCTTACTTTAATTCTAACTGAAATCAAACATGCATACCTTCATACTTTCCAGAAATGATTATAAGCATATTATAAACATATTTAAACATCAATCTCTAGCATGCAACAACCTAAGATCATCAATTCATCATGTAAAGCATTTAATCGGAATTCATAAATAAAGTTCTATAAAACCGAGATTATCATCAATTAACATAATGTTACTGAAATCTAACCTTCTTATGATGTTAAGAACTCAGTTACTAATTGCAAACAAGATCAATTGCCAACTATAGAATTCATTTTCTTCTTCTTCTTGTTCGGCCGAGAGACACAAAAACCCACACACACACACTCAATGTTTATTTTGAAAAGAGAAAGAGGGTATGGGCTAGAGTTGGTGACATAGTGGCATGGTGAAGTAAACAAAAGGACATCATCATCATCATATCCATCTTCATTTATTAATTATCATATTCTAATTAAAATAATAACATTATAAACAATAATAAAATCAATAATAAATTTCACATAATAATAACAATTCAATTAATCAAACTTAAAATCCAATTCAATTAAGTTAATTACCTTAATTATACTAGGCCATATTAGGGGGTGTTACAGTAAAGGTGTTAGGGTGGAGAGACGTGAAGGAGATGGTGGCGGGAAGTGGTTCCGTGAGCGACGTTGGTGGTCGGAGATGGTGCCAGGAAGTGGAAGCCGGCGACATGCAGAGGTGTGGTGGACGAGTGGAGCAGGCGGTGGAGTTTGGCGGAGCACCTAAGCCGACGTTGGTGGAGCAGCGGTGGGGTTGGGACTTGGGGAAGATAAAGAGGGGGATAGGGGTGGGGGGTTTGGTTTTATGTTATTTATTTTTATTTTTGTTTTTTTAAACATAATTATTATTTGAATTAATTATATTTTTAAAAATAATTATTATTTAAATGAATAAAACTTAAAAATAAAAGAATAAATTAAGGCAGAGGGGCATTTTAGTCTTTTTAAGTGCAGTAAGGACCAAGATTGAAACAAATGGTAATGCACAAGGACTAAATCCGTAATTAATGAAGCATAAGGATCAAATGTGCAATTTAGTGTAAACTACAAGGACCAAAAATGTAATTAACTCTTATTTTTATTATAAAATATGAAAGTATTAAACTGAACATGAAACAAAATATAGAGGGTCAATTGCTAAGTGATAGAAAATAACAAGCTTGGATGAAGGTGTTATAGAATTACTAGACACTTAGGGGCGATCGAAGATTTTTGTTGAATAGGGATATCATATAATAACAAAAATAAAAGGGTTTAGTATCAAAAAGTGTATCAAACTTGTCACTTTTTGCTATTGTATATACCCATTTTTCAAAACTACCATTTAGTGTATCAAACATATTATGTTTACCAAATAGTATATTATGCAACTTGTTACCTGTTGGTTGCTTATGTGTAACAGGTAAAAGCTGAGGTGGCATGAAACTTAAATGCTGACATGTAATTTTCTTATTTAAAAATAATTAAATAGTTAAATAATAATAATAATAATAATAATTAATAATTTTATGCATCTGGTCAATTTCAAACAGGGGTTCCAAATCGAGGCTAATATGCGAGATTTTCATGTGAGAGGGTTCCAAATCGAGGCTTTCAATATGTTTCGATTCAACAGGGATAATGTTTTGAGGCTTTTATATGTCCAAATTGAGGCTTTTATAAGTTCAATTCATCAGGGATAATGCTTCGATATAATGCTTTGACAGATTCATGTTTCGAAGGAGATTAGGGTTCTTGTTCGATTCAACAGAGAACCTATAATATCATCGATCAAATGTTTTTGAATGGCGCTGATCTGCTTCATCATCAACAGATAAGGTTAGGGTTTGGGTTTCATCTGTGTTCATCTTGTTCGACAAATCTGTTCAATCGACAGATCTAGGGTTTGTTGTTGGTTACATCTGTGTTCATACGAGATTTAGGGTTTCTTCATTTATGTGTTATATAACGAGATCTAGATCATATGTGTGCATCTTGTTCGACAGATCTGTTCATACGACAGATATAGGGTTTATTTTTGGTTTCATCTGTATTCGTACGAGATTTAGGGTTTCTTCATTTATATGTTATGAAACGAGATTCATGTTTCTGTTCTTCGTTTATGAGATTTGTGTTTTGATACACTTTTTGAAACTAAACCCAAAATAAAATTAGTAAAACTGAGAGTGTTGTTCGGGGTGTTTCGGGTTTTTTTAATCGGATCGGATTAACGAGGTTTTAGTTGTTGTTCCGGTATTTTATAGCCAAAATTTTAAACAAAACACAATTTTTATCAAGCCCTATTAAGTAAATTATTATTTTAAGGTAAAGTAAAGTACTTTAAAGGTATAAGTCAAAGATTGAACTACATCTTATTATTTTTTAAAACTTTCTATTTTTATTTGATTTTGGTGGCATTGAATTATTATTAGTGGCACCCCAATATTTGGTTGGTGACATAGAACTAAAAAACATTTAATTTATCTGTAAAATTAACTGGTAACACGTACCACCTCCAAACTATATCTGGGTCCGCCCTAGTGATTATTGCTAAGGTAATATGTGCGTATGTTTAATATGAATGAAATGAAATTTTAGAATACGACAAACGCGTTATCTATATTATATTATAAAACATTTACACCAAATGTTTAATCTCTTAATTTTTAAGTGATTTGAAATGACCCTAATACCCCTCTCTCAACGTAAGTTACCAAAATATGGGTGGGCTTTAATTCAGGCAGTAGATTAAAGTAAAGTCAAACATTCCATTCTAACAACCATTAATATTAAATAATTCTGATTTGTGGTTTAGAAAAATATTACAACATTTCTCTATTCACATTAATTGATTTTAGCTATAAGATAATGGAACTGTAGGAAAACATCATGGAATAAATAAAATGAAATTGATTCTCTACATCGTGGACCTTAAGTTTGAAACCACAGCATAATACTCACATAATATGGTGGTAACGAATAGTTTGTGTTTAACAATATGTCTTGTATCAAAAATGTAGGAGAGTTGTTTGTTTCATACTTTTAATAGGATTAACATTTCAAATATCTTCAAATGCACTGTACGGTTTGTAAATTGAGGTGGGATTTCAAATCCATGGATTTTTTAAGATGAGATTTAAATCTCATAGATGAGGGATTTTTCAATCCGATAACCCCCTCTGATATTCTAAAATCCCATATATGAGGAATTCCTCTATCACCGACGTACATTTAATGAACGCAACCCGAGTTTATAAACATTTATGGATATTTACAAGGGACTAATGCGATTATAATAAAAAGTTTTAATTTTATCGTTCTCTATTTTACTTTACTTAAACTCTTACGATTTAAGTAAATGAAATTGAACGATAAATCTTAAATATTCTCACAGTTTTTAAAAAACACACACCTCGCCAATACATTATCTTATACTAACATAATTTCTCATACATATCAAAACAATTTCAAAGTCATTAATATGTTTTTTAAAAGTTATTTTAAAATTAATAAAAGGGTAAATAGATAAAAAAAAAAAAAGGAAAAAAGAAGAAAGAGAATGAACATTCTACAAATGAAATTATATCTATGTCATTATAATGCGTAAATACAACCTTGCCTTATTGAAAAAAAGATATGTTATCGAGTAATAATTATTTGTTACCACGTATTACGCAAGTATCATGCTAGTGTATATAAAAATATATTAATTGTGAGATTGACATGTTCCTAAACGTAATTTTAGCTCTCCAGAGAATAATTATTTCCCAGTGGTGGCTATCAAACAATTTATATATTATCTTCTAATATATATAAAAGACTAATTAGAAAAAATTTATTAGATAATCTAGACCGTTAATTTAGTAAAAGATTTAATCTTATTCATTCATTCCTTTAATTCTAAAATTTTGATTTTGATTTTTTAGAATCAAACTAATGTGACTAATCAATATGAATTAAAATAAAGATAACCCTTAATCAAATCAATGATAAATATCGGGATTAAAACAATATACATTTTAATTGATATACATTTTAAAAACATGATATATATCCAAGATCCAACACTTCTTAATAAAGTTTTCTGATACAAGTAACAAATTAAATGGGAATCTCTATCCACCGTATTTTAACTATTATATTTATATTTATAATTTAACATTTAACATTTAAATGTATTAAATTTATATTAGTTTTTAAGCTTATCTCATATAGATTTAAAATAGAGTTTTTGACTGAGTTTTTAATTTTAATCTAAATTAATTATTAAGATTTAGTTTTAATTAAATGAAAGGCTAAGATCTTCTAATAAAAATTATAACAGTTAGTCTTTTATTTATATTAGATTAGATTAGAATATTAGAAGATACCTAAACTTAAAAACAATTTTCATGGGGATGTAAAACACATCCTAAACTTTGTAATTTGAAAGTTGACAAAATAAATTTAGACAAAATAAATTTAAAAATTGTTATAAATTTATTTATGTTATGCTAATCTTTTTTTAATTTTTTCGTGTCTTGTAATTATTTAATACTTTATAATTTTAATATTTATCTTTTGTAAACAACTCGTGTATCACACGGGAATTTATCTAGTAATATAATATTCGACGATGCATTTAGATATTAACATAAAAACATTTAATTGATTTTCATTCAGATATTAATAAAAAAACATTTAATTGATTTTGTCATTGTAAGTTGATTAATTTATCTTTCGTTTTCATTTAAATTACAAAAAATCAAAAATTGCACTTACTACTTTCTATAAGTAGATTTGGTTAATTCATACGCAACTTACATATAAATGCTATTAAAATTGAGGTGTCAATTTTTTTTAGGATTTAACATGTTAAACTATTTTTCAAGTAAAAAATAAATTTAAGAGATCGCTTGTATCATTTCTTTTAAAATCAACCTAGTTTTGCATCTCTCTATTCTTCATAGTTGGTCTACATCGCCAAAGAACATCTATTCCTAGCTTTCTTCTTATTTTGTACACACTACTTTTCGTTGAGGTGTGAGGATGCTGTAGTACTATGTGCAAGGGACATGGTAAAGGCTCTCCATAGAGTGGGTAGGTGGTGGAAATTAAAGTCTGGATGTAGCCTCTTGAATAATGTGGAGATTGAACTTTGTGTGTGTAAGATTGTGCTTTGTAGATGATAAGTTATGCTGGATGACAAGTACTATGAAAGTGTGTGTAAGATTGAACTATGTATTAGTCTTGTGCTGAGATTCGAAAATCAATAAAACCAACGTTCGAGCTGTTCAAAAAAAAAACTTTCCGCTGAAGGTCACTGGAAGCCCCATTGATCCATCTTCTTTAACACCCTGACTTAGCTTCCTTCGCATTTGTGAGTATATGATGAAATCAAACAGAGGTATGTTCAATTTTGCTTGTTGTGGTTTCAATATTTGTTTTCATTTGTTTGTTTTGGCTTTAGTTGGATGAGATTTAGCTTTAAGATCATCTTAACAATACAACAAATTCAAAAGGTCAAGGCAACCTTATCCTCTACATGTTGGCCATCTTCACCATATACCTTAGGGTTAAAGCCATAAAATAACGGTCTACTTTCCTCATTTTACCATTGTAGCACGTCATGTTTTTTTTCACACATTTGGCCAGTCAACTTATTAATAACGTGTCAATGTGCCAAAAAACGACCTGCAACTTTTTCAGCCAGTTTCTCATCGTTTTCGCTAATTTTTTGATCGTTTTCGCTAATTTTTTTTGCATAACCTTGTAAATAATAATTTTACCTTTCAAAGGACACCAAATTCATGAATTTTCATCAAGTGTAGGCCAAGAATTTGCTAATTAAAGTCGGTTATGGCCATCTTAGTGTTTTTTAAAGAATTGATTCACTTTAAACTCGTTTTTGGCCTTTTTTTTTGTACTACTTTAAAAAAAAACTTGATTTCCTTTCCATAGGATCAAGAATCATAAATTTTCATGATGTATAAATGGATAATTTCGAGATTAAAGTGTTGAAATGTTGTTTGAATTTAGTTTAAAAACAGAGCAGGAAAAAAACTCATTTTTTGCTCGATTCTTACTCGTTTTACATAATTCTTTTTACAAATTATTATAAATAATCTTATTACCTTTCAAAGGACACCAAATTCATGAATTTTCATCAACTATAGGCCAAGAAATTGTTAAATAAAGTCGGGTATTACCCCTTAAGCACCCTTACGGTATTTTTGATGAATTGACATATTTTTAACTCATTTTTATTCGCTTTTTTTATACTACTTGATAGACAACTCGATTACCTTTCCATAGACTCAAGAATTATTAATTTTTATCAAGTATAAATGAAGAATTTCGGGTTTAAAGTTTCGATTTTAAGATGAAGAAGAAATTGGGGAAAGGCGACTTGCTATAGCAGGTCAAAATAAACAAAATGAGCACAATAACACGTTTTTTATAAGTTAGCTGGCCAAAAGTGTAAAAAAAACATGACGTACCACAATGGTAAAATGAAAAAAGTAGACCGTTATTTTATGGCTTTAACCCTATACCTTAATCTCTAGAAATTTAGTAGAGGGGGTGCTTTTTTTTAATTGATTATCTGCTACGTAGTTTAAAGTTTTATATTTTAACTAAATTTTTCAATACCCCGAATCAAGATAAAAATGTATCTAAAATAAGAAATTGTTATTTATATAATTTTTTAGAAAATTGTGCTTATTTAATTTTTTGATGTAATTATCCTATTTTTGAAGAAATTATTAAATAAAAGGGTGTTAATTTTAGTTTATTAGATTTAAAAGTTATTGGCTTTGTACCCCTTTTCTATGTTACAAGAAAAACATGGGATATTAAAATGTAAGTTGTGTTTACTTAGACGAAAATAAATGATAAAAGAATATAATAGAAGGGGTTATTACCATTCAATCAACATGTTTGATTGGTTTATATAATTAAATATCATGAAAATAGAATGAAATTAATAAGCAATGACAAAATATTCATTTATTAAAAATTAGATATAATTTAAATTAATCCCATTTATACATATTTGTTTTAGTTGCACTTTACACATCTCAAATAAATTCAGAAATAGATTAATTATGAGCTTACAATCAATAAATGATGCCAACTTAATAATAGCAAAATCATATAAAAATTATTCCATGCATAAGTATCACTTTAATTTAAAAAATAGAAAAAAGATTTAAAAATGTATTATTACCATTATCACTACGTTTAAAACATGAATGAAATATTTCATAACTTCAATATCAAACATCTTCGACAAACATATCTAAAACTCATATCAAGTTATGTTGATCCTTAACGATAAAAAAGATCATAATCTGATCGTCAATACATACCAACATATGTACGTAAAACCTTATTACATTACGAGTTAGCCAAATAATGAAACTCTTTCGTCTTTTTATGAACTCTTTTACATAGCTCCTCTCTATCTTTTTCAATTCCCAAAGAATGAATAAAACTTTGTATTGCTTGTTCAAATTTTGTGCAATATGCCGATGGTTACAAGCTATTAATAAGAGTTACCAATACAATATTTCTAAAACTACTTAGTTAAGATACTACAGAAAATTTCTTTTAAGTAAATCTTTATAAATATAAAAGTCCTATTTTCATTAAAGTATCTTATTTAAGAAATCTTTAATCTTAGTAAAAAACTTAGAGAAAAAATTAAACATTATTCCATTTCTTCGAGTAATAAGAAAAAACTATTGAGAAAGAAAAATAGAATGAATCACATTTCTTTTGAAAATATACAAAGTTAAATAATGTAAGTAATGTCACTTTTATATAACAACGAATAATTAATGTTTGTTGAGTATAATAATAAAATTTGGATTTCTTTGACAACTCTATCTAAGAAATCATATACTAAACCTAAATTAGTTAGAGCTTAGAAGAATAAAAATACATTTCTCTTTCAATATACATCAAAAGTTAAATATTGAAATGGACAAGACTAGTATTTCTATAAATAGAACTAAATAAACCCTTCTCCACTTAACATGTAATTCCTTACTAAGTAGACAACATCCCTCTCGTTAGTTGAGATGTTTGATTTCTTTTTTCTTAAAACAAAAATTCAATTAATTAATTAATCTTATCCCTACATTATAAATAAAAATATAGATTAATAATAATTCTAATCGTATAATTAAGTCACAGGAGTATTTGTTCAAACTTCGTGACAAAGAGGGATTTATAACTAAATTTAATTTTCTAAAAACCATTTGGTTATATTTCTTTTTTAATTAATACAAATTCTAACACTTTCATACACCCAAAATCTTTGAAGTGATTTTTATTTTAGATCTCCAAACTTTCCCAATCAATCATCTTCCATCCACCTTAACCTGCACCCTTCTCGATGGTTCTGCGTACTGTTTCTTAAACCATTCGGGAGTGGCCTTATCTTTAGCAAGTCCCTTGTATTTTTTTACTATGCTTCATTCCAAGGTGTAATAACTATAAGCTTTTGGTGCAAGAAAGAAACCTTTTACAGTTTGATATTTCAGCTTTAACATACCCAAGATTGAAGATGAAATCAATTCCTCACGAACTGTGAAATTTTTGTAAGAAGAGTCATAGTGGAAGTAGTGGCTAGGCGTGATCTCTCTACCATCATCAAGTCATAATATTAGAAGGGGCCGGGTTAGCGTGATTCCTTCATCGTGAGTGGGATCATGCTTGTTTGATGCATCTTTTTTTTTCCATTTATATGCGTGTATTAAAGGAGTTAATGGGTGAGTATGATGGATTACGTACGTGTTCAACATGATGCTTAAGTGATGATTTAGAGAAAAAGCTTATGTTAGAACTTAAAGTTGTGTCCATTTATATTTTAGTGAATTTTAGTTTATATATGACATTAATAATAGTTTAGGGTACATTATGTAAATACCCAAGGGGTATAAGTACAACTTTGCAAACCCTATTCTAATTAAGCAATTCATATTTCACGTATTGTTCTTGGCTACTCTCTCTCGTACGAACATTCAACCGAGTTCATATTTTGATAATTGCTTCAATCGTTAATTGATACTTAATACAATTGGGTCCTACAATTGGTATCAGAGCAAAAGAGTGATTAATAGGTAAGTTTTTGATCCGTTCTTGGCTTTGGTTTAGTCGACAAATACGTTTTTGCCGTAGCTTCATAGGGCATAATTTCTTAATGATTATTGGTGTTTGATTCGAATTGTTTGTTGGGATTATCAAGTTTGGTGTTTATTTCAAGTTTGGGATTGAAATAGTTTGTTTTGGTTGTGTTGTTTGGAGAATAAGATCGATTTGCAGGTTGAAATTGTCGATACTGATCTAGGGTTCGTAATTTCTTCAAGCCATTTGAACTTCAAGCCATTTGCATTTCAAGCCATTTGGTACTTCAAGCCATTTGCATTTCAAGCCATTTGATACTTCAAGCCATTCGGGGTTTCAAGCCATTTGGTATTTCAAACCGTTATCACTTCAAGCCATTTGGGGTTCAAGCCATTTACTTTGCCTTTCAAGCCGTTTGCTCTTCAAGCCATTTGCTTTTCAAGCCATTTGCTTTGCCTTTCAAGCCATTTGCCCTTTAAGCAGTTTGCCTTTCAAGCCATTTGCCCTCCAAGCCATTCACCAAGCCATTCACCAAGCCATTCATCAAGCCATTTACCAAGCCATTTAATCAAGTCATTCAACATTCACCTTTAATCTCCACTCAAAGATCCGAGTTTCAAGTATCAAGATTCTTTTAAATAATGGCAGATTTGAGTTTTATTAAAGACACAAAGGTTACTGATTCTTGTTTTCATTTTTGGGAGCGTTGGTATATTTCTATTGAGGATATAAACTGTAAACGTGGTGCTGTTGACTTATACAATCTTATAGTTGATAAGAAGATCACTGCGAAAAAACGTGTGTCTCGAGATGGTGATGAGTACTCTTATATAGATTGTGATACCACTTTGGTTGAACAATTTCGTACCATTAAACGTCATTTAGATCGGAAAAAGGAAGAAGAAATAAGAAAAGAAACTTGTGTTCCTAAAGATTCAAGTGTTCTTCATGATACTCCAAAAGTGGAAAGTGAAAGAGTTAAAGTGGTGGAACCTGAAAAGGAAAAACTCGGTCGGGAAAAGGTTGAAACTGAGAAAAAGATATCAGATAATTTTGAAGAAGAAAATGCCAAGTTGATTCTTCAAATCTCCAAATTGACTGAAAAACTCATGATATCTGAAAACAAATATCATGATCTTAAGATTGAAAAGAGTGCTAAGATAAAAAACCTTGAGCAACAATTGTTGGATATTAAAAGTAAGTCTGCTTTAGAGAGAATGAATTTCGAGACCGAGAGAAATCAATTTGTGCTTAAAATTCAGAAATTGGAACAAGACTTACAAAATTGTGTAGAAGAAAAGGTCGCGACATCTTCTGATTCTGAAAAAGTTCAAAAATGTAAGCCTCCTAAAGGGGAAGAAGTCAAGGTGGTTCATATAACAGTCCATGCAGGTGAATCATCAAAAAGTGTTACGCATCCGAAAACCACTCATTCTAAGGATGATCATATTGCACTCATGTCTTACGCGGAGAAATTTATAAACAAAGTCAAACTTCGGAGAAAGCTTTGGAACGAAAGTAAAGATAATTCTAAAGATATGAAAGAACGTCGTCTTCCGCAAAACAATAATGCTTATGTTTCTCGTGCTACTCCTCACCGTGTTGCTCGTTCATTTGTCTGTGTTAGTCAAACAAGATCCTTCTCGAATGCTAACACGAATGCACGTCTTCCCACTTTGCCTGAGCTAAAATATCCATTTGTGGTTCGCTCCGTCAAACATCTCTTAAGACTTTCTAAGGAGATAATTTGTATCAATCCACATCACTTTTCCCCGGTTCTCTACCATAAGAAGATATATGTTCGAAAAATTAAGGGGGAACAAGGTAATGAAAATGTTTCAAGTCATTGTTGAAGATCAAGAGCTACATTCGAGGGGGAGCATATTTTCGTTTGAGGAATAGTTACAAAGATGATGAAATTCTGAAATTGAAGATTCCCTCAACAGTCATTCTCTGTTTATGTTCAAGATCAAATGCTCCAGGCTCCAGCGAAGATAATAATCTTCGTTTATTATGCTTAATTGTAAAATGGACACAAAGGGGGAGAATGTTAGAACTTAAAGTTGTGTCCATTTATATTTTAGTGAAGTTTAGTTTATATATGACATTAATAATAGTTTAGGGTACATTATGTAAATACCCAAAGGGGTATAAGTACAACTTTGCAAACCCTATTCTAATTAAGCAATTCATATTTCACGTATTGTTCTCGGCTACTCTCTCTCGTACGAACATTCAACCGAGTTCATATTTTGATAATTGCTTCAATCGTTAATTGATACTTGATACAATTGGGTCCTACAGCTTACATGACGCTAAGTGATTGAGTAAAGTTGTCAACCTTGGTTAATTTTTCATGGCTTGAAGGCGTATTTACCATGCGTCTACCCATTGTCGGTTCTTTCTTTGAAGCTTGGTCGTTTGGTTTTATGTCTATCCACATCTCGCAATCAAATTTCTTTTTTCCTTTTCGTGTTAGGTAGTACTAAAATTTAATAAGTAGGAATGAAAGTTTTACAAGCTAGTGTGGAATGATTAGGGAATGAAAGTTATAGAACGCTAATGTGATATAAAAGTAAATATAAAAAGTTAGAAGACATTGTGTGGTGGTATAATGCCTAATTGATCACTTAGTGAACTTGATCACTCAGTGATCTCCACTCTAATCACCAAGAGATCAAAATATAATGAGCTCCAAAGTAACCACAATGAAGATGTTTCTTTAATCAATTAGTATAGATTATACTTGTAACACAAATATCCATAAAAGCTAGTAAAACAAAGATTCGTCTTACTAATTGACCCGAAGCTTCAACGTACGTACACATAATCTTTGACTTAAACAAATAAATTACTAGTACATACAAGGGCATATCGACATGGTAGTGGAAGTATACAAGAAAACGAGGGATGGTAGGATTAGGGTATATCTCTATGTTAGTTATGAAGTCACCAAGACAAATCACTATTTTGTAAACCAAAATCTAAAGGCTTAATCTTGTGTTTAATTAACTTATCCACATCAACAAATACAATTTATACGTACACGTATAAATGTACTTACGGCCGTACGTACGTTATAATATATATCTAGTCTAGTCTAGCTATATGGGAGTATAAGTATATATATAGAAAAAAATGATGGAGGGGTGGTAGAATTGAAGTGTAAGAAGAGAGTGAAGTTAAGATGGTAGTGACAAGTGAATAAGAATGGATTGGGGAGTATATATGTAGGTTGATGCGAATCTTTCACCATATTTGATAGTGAAGATTGAAGACTGTTGCTTGGATGAATCGCAAGCTTATATATTGATTATTATTCAAAAAAAAACACACACACACACAAACACTTACGGATATTAAAAAATAAATATATCTATACTACATTATAAAGCATTTAACTTTCTTTCTTTTAAAAATTTTAAGACTAAATTTTAAATAGTATAAATTTTTTTGCTTAAGATACAAACGTTTAAAGAAATAGCCTAACCAATCATTCTCTTGATTATCTCAACTAATTTAAGATAATTATTACTTTAATAAATCATTAAATATCATTTAAATTATTTAATTTATCTCGTTATGGCTAAATTACTAATTATATCAATACAAATTTAAGGTTATAATATCTTTTTCTCTAATTATTCAATAATAGTATTTTTTTTAGTTGTTTTTCAAAATATAACAACTAATAAAATGGTTGATTGTAAAAAACAACAAAGTAAAGAAATCAGAAAAGATAAAAAATAAATGGATAGGCTGACTAACATCGCATTTCACATATTATACCCTACTTTTTAAACCAAACATGTTATCGAACACAAACTATTGTTATCACCGCCGCATTGCGCAGAGCAATGCTAGTAATTAAATAAAAGGCGATGGATGAAAATGAATTAAGAGATTATGATGTAACTTAGAAAATCAAAGGAGAATAATGATTATTCTTAGCTTTAAGGGGGAGCAATAGAGTTACAATTTTCTTCATTCTATGGGACCACTTGTTTTCGATCCTCTTTTAGCTATCAAAACTAGGGGTGTTCAAAAAAACCGAGTAACCGAGAAACCGAACTGCTCCGCGTGAACCGAAACCGAAAAAACCGATACCCGTAAAACCCGTAACCCGAAAAAACCCGAAAACTAGGGTACCCGCTAAATGCGGGGCGGGTACGGTTTTTAAATTTTGATATCCGCGGGTACCCGCCCCGCCCCGTATGCTTTAAGATATATATATATATATATATATATATATATATATATATATATATATATATTGTTTAATATGAAATAACAAAACCATTATAAAAAACTTAAATTGCTCAAAACTACCTAACTTACCTCTAGTAGCCCATACCGTCTCCCCCACTTCATATTTTTAGTTTTGATATCGAGAATTTGCAAGCCTACAACGATCGAGAGTTCAAAATGGAGATACTTAAATCGATCAGAAGTGCCAACTTTGATCATATCGGTTTTTTTTTTTTTTTACAAGGTTCTCATAGAAGATCTGTTTGATTTCTACTAGTGATTTATTCATTATTGTTGACTTGTTTCTTCCGTTGTTTATTGTTTTATTATGAATCTAAACTTGTTGAAAACAGCAAATATATAAAAATTCAATTTTAGGGTACCCGTGACCCGAACCGTGGATACCCGCCTCCCTTCGGGTACCCGCTGCTTGCGGTTCGGTTTCGGTTTTTGATATTAGATACCGCCCCGCAGTTGCGGGTTACAAAAAAACCACTACCCGCCCCGCCCCGCCCCGTGAACACCCCTAATCAAAACAGTTTTATTCTTGTGTTATTTAATTGTTGTAAGTTTTCTAATCTTTTTTTCTTCTTGTTGAGATATATATTCGATCTTTAAATATTTTAGATTAAAAGAACTTATTAATTGATATATTAAATTGCCGACACGACCAACCCTTGTTTTCGGAATTTGAAGAAAAATGTTGCTATGGGCGGGAGTAATTCACTCGATTCATGATGTTTTTCGTAGATTTTTTAGACATCCACTATTATAAAAAAATCACTTGAGGTACGATTGTTGCAATAACAAACTTGTAGTAAATTAAAGTAATTTTTTTTGTGGACTGTTTCATTATAAGGAATTTATAGAGAGAAATTGCAAATTGGTGGAGTGGCTTGTAAAATCCTGAAAAACAGTATAAATTTAAACTTTTCAAAATTAATTTTTAAATAAAGTTTCTATAAAATCTTTTAATTAAAGCGGAAGTGTAAAAAACTTGTAGTAAATTAAACTTCTCTTGAATATCTTAGCAAATATAAATACAATATTCAAACATGAACTTATTAAACATTTATTATTGTAACCTCAAATTTTTGATGTTACATTAGTCAATCTCACAACCATTAATCAAACAAATAGGAAATCCAAAAATTACCACATAGCTAAAACCCATGGCAATGTCAGGCTTATAGCAACTACCCGTCTCACAAGGGATATTATTCTACCTGCGAATATAAAAACATTTTACACACATGTTAACTATAAAAATATAGCTAGTGATTGCCACCAAAACCTTTATCTTATAAAAACCAAGTCATCACCTTTTAAAAACACAAGTTTGGCAATTAACAAAACATTTTTTAAAATACACAAAGAGTACATAAGGATGTGGGTTTGTCCATTGAGTCATAGTATCTCCACGTGGTAACTAGTCACGGTCAACACGTGTCTACATAGGGAATAATCACATCTCCTTGTCAAGGTGGGGGAGCATGAAGCATTCCACAATACAATGGTTGTCAAAATTGAATGACTAGTTCTCCTAGTGCACGTGTGTATACATTGGTTCGGTTCACTCGTAGACCTCTCGAACCACACGGTCATCCTGGGTACTATCAGCCCCTCACTCTTTGTACCAAATCCACAACCACCTGTGTATCTATGTTCCTAATTTCCGAAGCCATATGAACTAATACACGTCACCCAATGGTGACGAACTAACATGGTGCAAAGCACTTAATCTCAATCACGGATCATGACCAAACTCAAATCACAAAGATCACATTAAGCATATGTCGTTTAGGCCACGTATCTCAAGTACTTAAGTTCAACAATAAGTAATTAGGTATCACATAACCTATATCACTTAAGTACAAAATCTCAATAACAATATCCATAATCAGCATCTAAATGCTCATAACACCCAATATGTGTAAACACAATTCATCAAAACTTAAGATCACTTGTGGTCAATATAAAATCATATCTTACTCCTTTATGGAGTATCATGTCTTAAGAAATTAGTAAATATAAACATTTCAATAACATATACCTTCTCTTAAATAGAGTATTGGTCTCAATTTGATTTCCATAGTGATATTCATCAACATAAAAAGATCACATAAGTTCCATCCTTTAATTCATTGAGTTTCATAAAACAAATTGTCAATATAAAAACACAATTATGGTGACTTAAAATCTTTTAAAAAGCTAAATATCCGTAGGATGTACTCACCTGAGGGTTTGATGAAGTTCACAACCCAACAAATCTACAATCTCACTATCTTGGTGGTGAATCCTATAGTAGTTAACACAATACCGCCTAGATATCAAAATCAATTCAAAACTCCTTTAGGTTCACAAAGTCTAAACTATGTTCAAACACATAATTGAGTCATAGGTACTCCATTTTGAATCATATGATCCTTAGAATCTAACCCCAACAATTTAGATAGTCAAAGGGGGTCAAAACTTAGTTTTTAAGGAAAATAGGGTGCTTCACGCCGCGAAGCATGACACCTCATGCCGGGAGAAAATCCGTGGAAGAAAACATGTTTGTCAGACGCGACGCGATGTGAGAATTTTACATTCAAAACCATAAATTTGTTTTCCCCTTAATCTTGTAAATAAATATCTTTTATGCAAACTTCTATGGTTAATTTATGCTAATTTTTTCTTTTTAAAGTCTTGAGAGATGTTTGATAGAGTAAACCATAAATATATATTTTAATCAGGAGTGGGAAGACATTGTGTTTGCATTCAAGGATGATTTGGTTTGAGTAACACGCATAGATAGATAAATAGAATTATGATTCATGGAGGTATAAGTACCCTTTTACTTAGCATGATGATGAATAAACTGGTTATGTGCATGAGAATATGAACAAACATCAAAATATGCAGCCTTTATATCATGACAAGCAACATGATTCTTGTTAGCATGATGAGTAACACGAGATATGACAACACGATTATTTTGAGGAAGACGTTGCTTTTTCATTCATTCAAAAAAAATTTTACTTTCATTCCAAAACTTTCTTACAGCTCCACTATTTCTAAAAAATTTTCTATATAAGATATAATGTAAGATGAGCAGCCTTAGAGTAGGAGGTTTTTGTGTGCAAAACACCCTTTTATAATTCACTTTCATAGGGACTTTTACTTCGATTTATTTAGTGTAGAAACTAAAAGGGGGTTGAATAGTTTCTATGACCACTTTTTTGATTATTTAAATAAATAATTAAATATGGGACACAAGAGAAACAATTGTTAGTAGATACAAGATAATATATATATGACTTGAATATAAATAAGCGGAATTATAAAGATGCGTAAAGTAAATAAATATATATATATAGTAGTGCTTATATATATATATATATATATATATATATATATATATATATATATATATATATATATATATATATATATATATATATATATAGACAAAAGTTCCTGCGAGAACCGTTGTTAGCACGAGAACCGCGAGAACCAATCTAAGCCGTCCAATTTCCCCTCCTTTAATGTCATTGCCCACCCATGAATTCCTCACATGCATCCTGCCACACCATATCCCTCCACGCTCTCCATCCATGATACCTCCCATATCTAAGGAACGTGTAACACCGCAAAAATACAAGCCATATTTTTTTTAAATCACAGCGGAAGTAATACGTCATAAAACTAAAAAGGAAATAACATCAAAAGTTAAAACCAACACTGTACAAACATACAGTACTTCCTTTAGTGTTACAAAATATTTCATAAAGTATGGCTCATCATTCTAAAACCCAAAATATCAGAGCTACGGTCAAACTTTCCCTGTACACAAAAGTTGCAACCTACCGTGCTCTCAAAACCTGAAACAGAGAGTTAGGGTGGGGAATTAGCACAAAGCTAAGTGAATAGAAATCAAGCCACAAGCAATTAAAGCTGAACCACAACGATCACAAGAACAGTTTATCTCAAATATCAAAGGACCGGCGGCTCTGCCGAGCCTACGACCAATGCCGGCCATAGCAATGATCTACCGATAGCCATCTGCTAACTGGCACAGTTAAACCCCCTCTCCTACAACAAATGCAACATAGGATCTAAAACTGCCTAACCAGAAGCAACTGACCCAGCCCAAAACCACGTTTAGCTGACCTCTGCCACAAACATCATGAGCACAATTTCATGCCTTGATACTCATATCTTGGACACAATTTCAATAATCATCACATAAGCAGTCAAACAATCAAATCAGACTAAACAGTCTATCACATGATTAATTGTATAAAATTCAAGTAACCATAACATTTATAACTAAAACCACCGGTGCATTAAAGTCCACTCACCTGTGTCCTCGACACCCACCAAACTCAGTTGTCTAATTTCACTGAGGCTTTGGATTCCCTGAGAACACAATACAACCGAATTTGTGAATCTAATCTCAATTAATTCAATAATTCAAGTAGCTACACAAATGGGTCAAAACTAAGCCATTACACAAAACTCATATAATCAATATGGAAAACTTCCAAAACCAATTAAGATATCCATATATGTTACCAACAAAGTGTAACAACCAACAAAACACATTTAAAGTCCAATTCATAAAATTAAAGTAGCCTTATATCATGAATTAAGCATAATTAATTCAAATCGTTCTACACATGTTTCCTCATCAAAACCATTCATATATACATATCCTATAACCATGCATGTAATAAGTACTAGTAGCAAATAACAGCATACAAGAAAACACAAAGTAAAACAGAACTTGCAGAGCTGTGCAGGTAAATCTCGCGCCGCGGCCACCCATAGCCTCCGCGCCGCGTAAATTTACGCACAGCAAACTGCAGTTTCTGTTTGCTCGCACCAGCAGCCAAAAACCCACATGAAACTCGATTTCCAGGCAGCTAAATCGAACAATAACACTTCCAAACATTCAAACAACATCAACTAACATATAAGGAACAACAAAACACATTTCTAATCATCAAATCATGCTTTTAGATTCTCAAATCAAACCCAATACTTCCATTAATGGTGTTCTTCAAGCTTCTCACCAAATATCCAGAAATCACTTACAATTTAATACTAAATCAGTAAGCAAGATCCATAGAACATATAAGAACATGTATCAAATTCGGATTAGGTATAAACCCACATGAATCTTGAACCCTAGAAAATCAAGTAGCATGTTTTCTTCAAAACCCCATCAAGAACTATCAAGAACTAATCAAATCATGTTAAGAATTATGAACTAACCTTGATTTTGCAACAAAGAACACAATCAATCAAGAAATTAAAGGCTAGAACAAAGCTTCTCTTGGCTTTCTTCACTTCCAAGAATGCAAGAAAGGCACAAATGAAAAAAACTTGACTTCTCAAAGTCAATTATAACCACAAAAGTTGGCTGGGATTTATTTAAAACACCACACAGTGTCAAATACTGTTATCTAGCATACAGGAACCTAATTAAAGCGGTCCTACTCAAGTCATTAACAAGCAACGAGGTATTATTCGGGACCCTCGTATAAAAACGAATCATATGGTACCAATATCATATAAAAATATTAAACAAATATTTTTACCTCTTATCTCGCGGTCCAATTTAAATACCAAGTAAGCATAAAATAAATATATAAATAAATAGCAGATAATTATAAACAATCAAATATACTAATGAAAACAATTAAATAACTTACCACTACCACAAAACAACCAGGCCCTAAACACGGGTGTTACAAATCTCTCCCCCTAAAGAAGATTCCGTCCCCGGAATCTCATCGCGCTCAAATAGGCTAGGGTAGCGGTTCCTCATGTCTGCCTCAGTCTCCCATGTCAAATCTGACTTTCATCCTCAACGTTACATTTACGTAAGTAACAGACATTAAAAGTATCATGAATACCCGCTAACTCTGATGGAAGATCAAGAGTAACAGTCTGGTCGTTGACTATCTGTCGTATACGAAACAGACCAATGTATCGTGGAGCTAGTTTCCCACGTTTCCCAAAACGAATAACCCCTTTCCACGGAGAAACTTTCAGATAAACCAACTCACCTTCAACAAACGTAACTGGTCTGCGGCGTGGATCTGCATACATCTTTTGTCTGTCTCTGGCAACTTTCAACTTTTCCCGAGCAATAGCAACTTTCTCAGCTGTCATCTGAACAATATCGGGACCCGCAAACTGTTTCTCACCTGCCTCTAACCAACAAGTAGGAGTACGGCAGCGATGACCGTATAACATCTCATAAGGTGGCATACCGATACTCGAGTGATAAGAATTATTATACGCAAATTCAATCAAAGGCAAGTGTGAATCCCAAGACCCACCATATTCTAACACACAGGCGCGTAGCATATCCTCAAGTGTCTGAATAGTACGCTCAGTCTGACCGTCTGTCTGAGGATGATAAGCTGTACTCAAATTAACACGCGTCCCCAATGCATGATGTAAACTCCTCCAAAAGTTAGAAACAAATCTGGGATCTCGATCAGAAACAATAGAAAGAGGAATACCGTGTCGTGATACTATCTCATCGATGTACAACTGAGCTAATCTGCTAAGTGAAGCTGTCTCGCTGGTGGCAAGAAAGTGAGCACTCTTCGTCAAACGGTCAACAATCACCCAAATTTTATCATGTTTCCGCTGAGTACATGGAAGTTTGGATACAAAATCCATCGTGATGTGTTCCCATTTCCACTCTGGTATCTCCAACTGTTTCAAAGACCCGTAAGGTTTCTGGTGCTCTGCTTTGACCTGAGCACAAATATGACACGTTCCCACAAACTTTGCAACATCTGTCTTCATAGTAGGCCACCAATACAGCACTTTAAGATCGTTATACATTTTAGTGCTACCAGGATGAACAGACAATCTTGACTTGTGAGCCTCTGCCAAAATCAAACCCCGAAGCTCTCCAAGCAATGGCACCCAAACACGAGACTGATAAGTCTTTAATCCGCGCGAATCATTAATCAAATCATCTTTTCTCTTCATCATAATCTCTAACTCAGGTTTTCATCTTTTAAAGCCTCTAACTGAGCAGATTTAAGTCTATCCACTAAGTCAGAAACGATCTCAACTCGCATAAATCGAATACTATCACCAGCTCCCTTGCGGCTCTAAGCATCTGCTACAACATTTGCTTT
This sequence comes from Pulicaria dysenterica, assembly GCA_947179395.2. Classification (NCBI taxonomy): domain Eukaryota; kingdom Viridiplantae; phylum Streptophyta; class Magnoliopsida; order Asterales; family Asteraceae; genus Pulicaria; species Pulicaria dysenterica. The sequence continues at coordinate 100,762,504 of OX359289.1, forward strand.
CCCCGGGTGATATCGAATCTCACAATCATAGTCTTTAATGAGTTCTAACCAACGTCTCTGCCGCATATTAAGTTCTTTCTGGGAAAATACATACTGCAAACTCTTATGATCAGTACAAATAACACATTTCGTACCGTATAAGTAATGCCTCCACAGTTTCAACGCAAAGACTACAGCTGCAAGTTCTAAGTCATGGGTTGGATAATTCTTCTCGTGTGGTTTCAATTGCCGTGAAGCATAAGCAATAACCCGATCATGCTGCATTAAAACACAACCCAAACCTGCAAAGGAAGCGTCGCAGTACACTACAAATTCATCAGAACCATCAGGTAGTGCAAGAATAGGAGCCTGACATAATAGTTGTTTCAACATCTGAAAAGCTGTATCTTGTTCATTATTCCACTTAAATGGCACATCTTTACGGGTTAATTTCGTTATAGGACTCGCAATTTTCGAAAAATCTTTAATAAATCTGCGATAATAACCCGCCAATCCCAGAAAACTTTTAATCTCAGATGATGATTTAGGAGCACTCCAGTTCATAACTGCTTCAACTTTAGCCGAATCGACTTTAACCCCATCTTTACAGATAACATGCCCCAAAAATTGAATCTTCCGCATCCAGAATTCACATTTAGAAAATTTTGCAAAAAGATGCTCCCGTTTTAAAGTTTCTAAAACTTGCCTCAAATGAAGCTCGTGTTCGGACTCAGTTTTAGAATAAACCAAGATGTCATCGATAAATACAATCACGAATTTATCCAAAAACGGCCGACAAACCCGATTCATTAAATCCATAAATACAGCAGGGGCGTTAGTTAAACCAAAAGGCATAACTAAAAACTCATAATGACCATATCTGGTACAGAAAGCGGTTTTAGGAATATCAGCATCAGAAACACGTACCTGGTGATAACCCGAGCGCAGATCAATTTTAGAAAAATAAGAAGCACCCTGCACCTGATCAAACAAATCATCAATTCTGGGTAAAGGGTATTTATTTTTAACCGTTCTCTTATTCAGTTCCCGGTAGTCAATACACATACGCAAAGTATCGTCTTTCTTTTTCACAAATAAAACCGGTGCACCCCAAGAAGAAGAACTAGGACGAATAAAACCCCTGTCTAACAAATTCTGAATCTGTGTCATCATCTCACGGATTTCAGAAGGAGCTAACCTGTAAGGAGCTTTAGCCACTGGGCTCGAACCTGGAATCAAATCAATCCTATATTCTACCTCACGAACCGGAGGCAACCCAAGTAATTCATCGGGAAACACTTCCGGGTATTCTGAAACCACCCGATATCAGGAACAATCTGTTTCTCCTTTTTAACATCAACCACATGAGCAAGGTAGGATTCACACCCTTTGGCCAGAGATTTTCTAGCCTTCATATACGAGATAATAGGAAAAGCAGGTCTAACCCTCTCCCCGCGAGCCACTACGTATGACCCATCAGGTAAAGGAAATGAAATTAGTTTTCTATGGCATTTAATAACAGCTCGGTTCTGACTCAACCAATCCATACCCATAACAGCATCAAAACCAACTATAGGCATTAACAGAAAAGAAACAAGAAAGCATGTACCATCAATATCAATTTCAGCCCCAGACACAGCCGTTGTGACTGGAAACGTTTTACCATCAGCTATCTCTACTACTAATGGAGCAGCAACATTTGAAGTAGGCAATTTCAATTTATCACAGAATGCCACAGAAATAAATGAACGATTGGCACCAGAATCAAATAACACACGTGCAGGTATAGAATTTATGAGAAACATACCCGTGATGACATCATCAGTGGCAGCAGCATCATCTACTGACATCCGGAATGCTCTACCCTCAGCTGACGGAGGGTTCTTCCTTTTCTGTCCTGAAGCGGACGAAGATCCCACAACCGATCCCGATACCGACCCAGTCCCCGATTTCTTACCCACACGGCACTCACCTGCTCTGTGCCCTTCCTTTTGACAATTCCAACAAACACTCCTCGGAAATCTACAATTCTTCAATTCATGCCCAAACTGACCACAACGAATACATCTTGCTGTCTGTAGGGTACAAAGTCCATGATGAAAAGACTTACATTTATTACACCACGGGGCTCTCTGAGTAGACCCACCAGATGTAGGCCTACGATTCTGACTGCTCTGACTCTGACCCTGTCCTTGACGTTGACTTCCCTGACCTCCTTGAGTTCCCTGCCGATGTTGAGTATTAAAATAATCAAACCGGGATTTCTGTTGAGAGATTCTATCTTTATTCAACTTCTCCTTGGCTTGAGCATCACCCTCAGCTGACTTAGCTAGGGTAAAAGCTTGAGATAAAGTGCTAGCCCACCTGGTAGCACTCCTGTAATCTGGATGCAAAGCTCTCACAAAATGTTGAACTCTTGAAGCTTCATCCGGAACCCACTGCTGTGCAAATCGTAACTTCTCATTGAATTGCCTAATCAATTCATCCACAGACATATTATCGGTCATCTGCAAATCCATGAACTCCTTCTTGATTCGTTCCATCTCAAAAGATCCATAGTATTGCTCACAAACTTTTCCCTCAAATTGCTCCTAAATAATACTACTCATCTGCTGCTTTGTAAAATGACCAGTAATCGAATCCCACCATACCATGGCATCTCCTTGGAGTCTTTGAGTAGCATAAAACACCCTTACTTTTTCCTCACATTCACAGGCGTCTAATGCCTTAGTCATCTCCCTCAACCAATTCAAAGTTTTATTGGGGTCCGTACTACCGCTATACTCTGAAGGTCTACAATCCATGAATTGCTTATATTTATTATGTTGACCAAATCCTGGGTAAGGGTAAGCTCCTGGTGCAGTAAATTGATAGATAATCGGCTGTTGTGCACCCTGTGAAGCAACAGTAGAATATGGAACAGAAAATGGTACTGAAAGTGGTGGAGTTGTTGACACTGTAGCAACAGCTGCTGTTGGAATCGGTGTTTGAGAATTCTGTGTCAACCTCTGCTGCTCAAAGTTGTGAACTGTTTCTCGAAGCTCCTGTAGTTCACTTTCAAGTTGAAATATATATTCATTCTGAGTTGTATCTATTTCTTTACCCGAAGTGTTGACTATTACTGGATTCTCTAAAACTGGAGTTGTAGAAGTTCCAGCCTGAACAAGGGTCACCGGAATCTCGGTTGTGATCTCTTGACTTGCCATATCTGTTACAATGACATCACCTCCAAACTTATTAGACAACCGTTAGTACACACACAACAAATCCAAACACTCTAATTCCCCCACAGGAAATGTTTGACCAACCTCGAGCCAAGATTTGGGAATTGAACACTCTAAACTTGCTCGCATGCCAAACCAGGGCTCTGATACTAAATTGTAACACCGCAAAAATACAAGCCATATTTTTTTTTTAAATCACAGCGGAAGTAATACGTCATAAAACTAAAAAGGAAATAACATCAAAAGTTAAAACCAACACTGTACAAACATACAGTACTTCCTTTAGTGTTACAAAACATTTCATAAGTATGGCTCATCATTCTAAAACCCAAAATATCAGAGCTACGGTGAAACTTTCCCTGTACACAAAAGTTGCAACCTACCGTGCTCTCAAAACCTGAAACAGAGAGTTAGGGTGGGGAATTAGCACAAAGCTAAGTGAATAGAATCAAGCCACAAGCAATTAAAGCTGAACCACAACGATCACAAGAACGGTTTATCTCAAATATCAAAGGACTGGCGGCTCTGCCGAGCCTACGACCAATGCCGGCCATAGCAATGATCTACCGATAGCCATCTGCTAACAGGCACAGTTAAACCCCCTCTGCTACAACAAATGCAACAGAGGATCTAAAACTGCCTAACCAGAAGCAACTGACCCAGCCCAAAACCACGCTTAGCTGACCTCTGCCACAAACATCATGAGCACAATTTCATGCCTTGATACTCATATCTTGGACACAATTTCAATAATCATCACATAACCAGTCAAACAATCAAATCAGACTAAACAGTCTATCACATGATTAAACAGAACTTGCAGAGCTGTGCAGGTAAATCTCGCGCCGCGGCCACCCATAGCCTCTGCGCCGCGTAAATTTACGCACAGCAAACTGCAGTTTCTGTTTGCTCGCACCAGCAGCCAAAAACCCACATGAAACTCGATTTCCAGGCAGCTAAATCGAACAATAACACTTCCAAACATTCAAACAACATCAACTAACATATAAGGAACAACAAAACATATTTCTAATCATCAAATCATGCTTTTAGATTCTCAAATCCAACCCAATACTTCCATTAATGGTGTTCTTCAAGCTTCTCACCAAATATCCAGAAATCACTTACAATTTAATACTAAATCAGTAAGCAAGATCCATAGAACATATAAGAACATGTATCAAATTCGGATTGGGTATAAACCCACATGAATCTTGAACCCTAGAAAATCAAGTAGCATGTTTTCTTCAAAACCCCATCAAGAACTATCAAGAACTAATCAAATCATGTTAAGAATTATGAACTAACCTTGATTTTGCAACAAAGAACACAATCAATCAAGAAATTAAAGGCTAGAACAAAGCTTCTCTTGGCTTTCTTCACTTCCAAGAATGCAAGAAATGCACAAATGAAAAAAACTTGACTTCTAAAAGTCAATTATAACCACAAAAGTTGGCTGGGATTTATTTAAAACACCACACAGTGTCAAATACTGTTATCTAGCATACAGGAACTTAATTAAAGCGGTCCTACTCAAGTCATTAACAAGCAACGAGGTATTATTCGGGACCCTCGTATAAAAACAAATCATATGGTACCAATATCATATAAAAATATTAAACTAATATTTTTACCTCTTATCTCGCGGTCCAATTTAAATACCAAGTAAGCATCAAATAAATATATAAATAAATAGCAGATAATTATAAACAATCAAATATACTAATGAAAACAATTAAATAACTTACCACTGCCACAAAACAACCAGGCCCTAAACACGGGTGTTACAGAACGGCTGAGATTGGTTCTCGCAGTTCTCGCACTAACAACGGTTCTCGCATGAACCCTCCCCTATATATATATATATATATATAGATGCTTGAAATGTAAAGTGCAGAAAATATATAAATATATATATATATATATATATATATATATATGTATATATATATATATATTAATCTTGATGGATGTACCAGATATATATATATATATATATATATATATATATATATATATATATATATAGTATAACAGAAATTTAAATGACGGTATTAAACAAATAAAAGAAATAAGAAATAAAATGCTGAAAAGTAAAATGCTAGAAATGTAAATATGCTTGTGAAAATAAATATGCAATTGCAAGTGCGGAAATTTAAGAGTTAAGGGTTTAGAAGGATGACACCAAGATTTTTTCGTGGTTCGGTTGAACTCCAACCTACATCTACGCCTTGACCTCCGTCAAGGATTCCACTAGCACCACGTGCAAAATACCTCTTAGCCCGGAAGAGATAACCGAAGTACAATCACCTTTACGGGTAGGTGACAACCACCAAAAGATCTAATCCAAGATCTTAAAAGTGTTCTTCCCCAAGAACACCAATCTTCTTCAGCAAGAAGATAACCTCCAAGTTCTTCACCAAGAACTATAAACACCCAAAAACTCACAAGGTGGGGAATAGTCAAACCCACCAAGAACAACAATGTTCTTCACTCAAGAATACAACTCTCAAGCTCACAAACACCCAACAATGGTGTAGCTTTTTGAATCTCTCAAACAAGAAAAGTATGACACTAAGAACAACTCTCTATAAACTTTTCTTGCTTTCCTTTTGCTAGATCTTGAAGTGTTGTTTGAATATATCAAAGTGTATAAACAACTTCAAGAATCACACAAACTATATATATATATATATATATATATATATATATATATATATATATAATGCAAGATCAAGTGTGTGTTTGTATGTGTAGGAGAGAATTTCTAAGTTGGCAAAAGGTGGAAATGAAAAGGAATGGTGATGTATTTATAGAAAGAGAAGAGAGAAAGTTGTCAGGTGGTCTGACGGTTGAAGCTACGGTCGACCGTGGATCGACCGTGGTCCATCTGCCACAATCTCGAGTAGTAAAAATATTTCCGTTATGTTTCGGCCTTCTCTTTTAAGCTGGTATTTTAGAATTGATAAATACCAAAATAAATATCGTTACACTGTGTACTTTGACTGACTTTTGAAATATTTAAATCCATGTTTAAAAGAGGATGACACCTCATTGTACTAGATGTACTTTGCAAGATCTTTCAAAATTCTCTTTTACCTTTTATCCAATACACAGTATAATAATACCTCTTAAGGATATTTATCATGTATTCTAAAATACATATTTTCACTTTTGCCAATTTATAAAATCATGTCTATTTAAGTTTATTGGCAAGAAGTTATAAAAACGTTGTTCCATAGACAGATATTATTTTGACGCAGTATGGAACATTTTTATAAGTGAAAATTATATGTTTATAAAAATGACATTTTAAAGATATATTCATTTATGATTATATTGTCATTTTTATTTTCACCAACTGTTTCAGTTTTGGCAATATAAAATCTGTAGTATATATTTTCTGAGGTTTTATCAGTGTTATGATCTTCCACAAAAGAAATTATGACTTTTTCTTCTATACACTTTTATAAGTCTTGTTCATTTTAAGAGTATATTGACTCCTATAAATCTCAAATTCAAGTTTTTTAAACAACACTTGCTTTGAATATCCAACAATAATTGTTCAAGATTTCTTATCTTGGCATCTTCTTCAATCTCAATATCTCATGATATTTATATTCTGATATCAAGTTTTTGAGTTTGTAGAAACTAGAAGAAACTAGAAGGGGTTGAATAGTTTCTATATTCACTTTTTCAAATTAATTATATTAAAAATCTGAAATAAATAAATATTATAATAATAAATTGCGGAATATATATAAATGCAGGAAATATATATAAGTAAGTATATATATATATATATATATATATATATATAGGGTGAGGTTCAAGGGAGAACCCTTTTAAATAGAGAACATAGAGAACACGTGTAAACTTGTAATTTATTATTTCTTCTTTACGTTCATGTTCACCCATAGCTACCCAAAAGTCAACTGTACATCCTAAATCTTAAAATCAAAATTATTTCTATAATTATTAACAATTTAAAATTTTGGATGCATTGATGCATCAAATAACACTTTTGTATGCATCGATGCATCAGGATTATATTCGAACATATTATCAAAAAAATGTGACATATTTTAAATCCGATAATCAATGGAATCAAATGCCTAAATAAATTGTGACAATTTTTGAACCATCTGATCAATGAAATCAAAGTTTCAAAAGTGTTCTCTCTGTTCTCTATTTAAGAGCGTTCTCCCTTGATCCTAACACTATATATATATATATATATATATATATATTATTGACGAAACTGTAAATGACTTGAATGTAAATAAATAAAAATATAAAAATGTAAATAAATAAGAATGCAAGAATGTAAATAAATAAAAATGTAAGAATGTAAAGATGCGTAAGTAAATGCTTGTAATGTAAATATGCAAGAATGTAAGAGTGATAATACGAATGCAAGAAAGTAAATGCAAATATGAAAGAGTTAAAGGGTTTGAGAGATGACACCGAGATCTTATAGTGGTTCGGTTAAACTCCAACCTACATCCACTCATTGACCTCCGTCAATATTTTCACTAGCACCACATGCAAACTTTCTCTTAGCCCAGAAGAGATCGCCGAATCAATCACCTTTGAATGGTAGGTGACAACCACTTCAAGTTCTAATCCAAGAACTCAACAATGTTCTTCACCAAGGACACCTATCTTCTTCAACAAGAAGATGTAAGCAAGTTCTTCACTAAGAACTTAAACAACAAAAAACAAGATGGGGAATAGTCAAACTCACCAACAACAACAATATTTTTTACTCAAGAACAACTCACAAAAGCTCACAAACACCAATAATGGTGTAAATCTCAAAAACTCTCAAACTAGAGAAATATGTATAAGATGATGAAGATGAAGAACACTCTCCATATTTTTCTTGCTCCCTTTTGCTAAGTCTTGAAGTGTATTTTGAATAAATCAAAGTGTATATACTACTTCAAGAATACACACACAAGATATATGAATTTGAAAGATCACATGTGTGTGAAGTGTTTCTGGAGAGAATAATCAGATTGCAAAAGGTAGGAATGAAGAAGAAAGGTTTGATATTTATAGAAAGTCAAAAGAGAGAAGGTGAGCTATCAAGGGGCCGGACGGTCGCAGCTCACGGTCGATCATGGCTAGCGACCGTGACCCACTTGGCCAGCTTTTCGAGCTGTTAAAAATTATTTCCGTTATATTACAACCTTCCCTTTTAAACTGGTATTATGGATACAAGATATCCCGAAATAAATATCGTTACATTGTGTACTTAAACTAACTTTAAATTTAATAAACACATGGGTAAATGAGGTGGTGACTCCTCGTTGTACTTTCTTGTCATACAATCCAATGAAAGATTATTTAATACCCAATCATTTGATACACAGTATAATAATAACTCTTAAGGATATTTAACATGTAAACCAAAATACGTATTTTCATATTTGTAAATATAAGATACGTTTAATAATAGTTGGCAAATTATTTTATAAAAACTTTGTTCCATGAATAAATTTATTTTAAGTTTTTGTGAACGTTTTTATAAATGAAAATATACTTCTGAGTTAAAAATGACTTTTTATATATATTCTTCATTGACGATTAATAGTCATTTTTACTTTGAATATTTTTCATTGTGTGGCTTGTTATAAAATTTGCAACTTTAATCTACGTACTTTATATCAAAGAGAACTTTACCATTTTCGACGTTAAAGAAAAAATAGGGTTAAGGTATAAAATAGCAAATTACTTTTTCAAAAACTGTCTATGTAGCTAATTACCAAAGGGTTTGTAGCCCAGCGGTATATGGTGTTTAAGGTGGTGCCCCCTCCTAAGAGGTTGTGGGTTCAAGTCCCGGCGTGGACAGTGGTGTAGGTTTAAAAGGGTGTGTGTGTTTGCCGTTCAAAAAATAATCTGTGTAGGTAACTTACTTTTTATTATCTAAATAGGTAACATACTTTTTCAAAATTATCTACGTAGGTAACTTACTTTTTTATTACCATTATAGGTAACTTACTTTGAAATCTTTTACCACTTCAAACAAAAATTTACTTGTTATCTATTCTAAAACTTAAAAGGGTTTAATGAGAAAAATGACTTGTACAATCAATTAGTGGTATAACATTTGAAGCACATTGACAACATTTATGAATCATTTTATGTGTGTTTGACGGCATTTTGTTGCTTTTTTGGACAACATTCTCGATGGCAACATTTAGATAGCATTGTTGTTTATTTAGTTGTGTATTTACAATATTGCATTTGATACATAATCTGTATTTTATTTGCATTATGACACATATATTAACCCAAAACAAAGTACATTCCACAAAAAAAACCATGACATAAAATGCTTACATGTTGTATTCAAAGTGGTTACCTATTTTAACAAGTCATCAGAAAGTTTGTTACCTATTTAGTTAATAAAAAAGTAAGTTATCTACATAGATAATTTTAAAAAAATAAGTTATCTATTTAAGTAATAAAAAAGTAAGTTACATACATAAATATTTTTGAAAAATAGGTTACTATTTTATCTCTTAACCCAAAAAAATAATATAAACTTTATAGGGCGAAATTATCAAGTAGTATTGAATAAATTAAATGAAAATGAAGGGTTTAACAAGAATTTGCAATTAATTAATTAAAATAGACTTTTTGGACTTTGCTTTAAAAGTATGGTTGGTTAAGTTATTAATTCTTTAGATGAAATGTCTCTACCACTTTACATTCTTTTACAAACATTGTTTAGCTTCCCTAAATCCCCATCAATCATTTCTTGTCTCTAATTAATTTACAATATATTATTATAAAACATTGTGTTTTCTCCATGTAACTTATAGGGTTAGAGTTACTTTATTATTGTTTTTTAATCAAAAATTATTTTATCAATCACTAACAATCAAAGTTAAAATCACCAACAATCAACATAAATATACAACGGCCTTTGAGCTAAGGCCAAAAAACCGAATATACAAAACAAGGCGTGCTTTTGACTTATGTAGATTTTAAGAGTGTGAGGAGTGGTTACTCTCCCTCATATTTGTCACGTCGGCTTTTTTCTTTCATTACTTAGCCCATTACTCAGCTCTGCAGTTATCACTCCTCACCAAGCCATATTTTAGGACCCACCTAATACTCCAGAACTAATAAAAAGTAAGAAAAATATAAAAAAGAAGTGAGAAGAAGGAAGTAAGAGACATGAAGCGAAAGACCTACCACTACAAAATATATACTGATTATTCACGTATTTTTAGCAATATAAATACATTTAAAAGTGTTAAATTTCTAATCAAACGTGGAAAAAATAAGCGTGACAATTTTTTATCAAATATTTGCATTCAAAAGTGAAATTGTGGTAAAAAATCACATTTATTAGTGTGGTCAAATTATCAAAATTTTTATACTACTAAGCATGAAAATTTTGAAAATAATTCTAAATATACAAAAATTGACGCCTTTAAGTGTGCATTTCTCTAAGTCTTTATTTATTACTAAACTTACACATTTAAAAGCATGGACTTTTGAAATAAAATCTACACAATTACAAATGTGGAGTTTTTTTATTTTCTAACAATCTCTATATTTAAACTACTTTTCACAATTAGTCAATTACATGTGTGATAAATTCTAGGAGTTTTACATGTTTTTATGAGCCGTGGAGAAATGACATTTTTTTGTAGTGTACATACCCTCACCCACCAACCACCATTCCACGCAGTTGCCACCCTGGCACCCCCCAAGATCATGACCACCGCGCTACTGTATAGCCGGAAACTTAAACCATGGTTTGGAGCCTCTACCACACGTACCCCCACCCCTCATATCACTCCGTTGATCTCTAATACTATACGTAAGTTTATAAGGTAGTTTTTTGTGTATTATATATGAGAGCTTATCGTAATAAACTTATACCCGGCTGTTGGATTAAAAGTAGTGGTCAAATCTTAAAATGGACACTTGGATTAAAAGCCCGGCAGTCATTCGTTGAGACATCATTTGGTTTATTATTAATAAGACTAGTTAAATGCCCGTGTAAACACAAGAGTAGCTATAAGTGAAATTATAATTCTATATTAACTTGATTAAATAATATATGATTTTTTTATTTGAAAGAAAACGTAATCTAAGTATTTCTTAAAAATTAAAAGAATTTTATATTAATTTTAGTCGTCATTTAAAATCAAATTATCTCAAGTTTATAAACGATATAAAATATAATATAAATTCTAATTAAATTGATGAAAGCTAATATTTTATTATATTAAAAAATATAAAAGAAGATTGATTCATAAAAATAAATAATTGATGAATGATTACTAAAATTTAAAAATAAATCATAAAATAAATTTTCTTAATAAAAGTATATATAGATTATTAACTTGATACTAGCTAAAGGACTCGTGTATTAACACGGGATGATATAAGTCAATTTTAAATTTATATAGTTTTAAAGAGTCACGTATAGTAAAAAAAATTACAAAGCATAGATAGGAAAATAAAATCTCGTAAGAAAATAAGTTTTAAAATTGTAAACTAAATTTATTAAAAGTTAAATAATGATTACATCTATCTAAGTATACGCAAATTAGATCACATAAAAATAAGATTCTAACATAAAATAGATTATGTCTATACATACGTAAATCAGTTAAGTGTAATTTATTACTCAACTAAATATAATTAAAAACATGAGATCTCACTGAATTCAAATATAAATAATAACTTTTATTTTATGTATGAAGTTATTAGTTAAAAAATAAGAAAACTTAAACAATTAGAATTTTTATATAAAATTTCAAGTTGTATGTGTAGTTACAAAACTCACTATCATGACAATTGTTTCACTACCCAGTAATTATGTAGAGTTCTAGTTTCTGAAAGGTTATTTACTCACAACTAAAAATTAATTTTAAAAAGCTCTAACGGCAGTGGTAGTTTTGTAAACAACTTTATGACACTAACCATGTTATAGTATATTTTTAATTCTTTTTATCGAAATACCAAGAAATCAGTGATTATATTGACTATATTATGTAGAGGGAATAACTATAAAAGACGAATAATATGTCCAATAACTACCTAGATGGCTAGATGTTGATAAAACAATTAAATTATAGTAATTTTTCTAAACAACCTCATATTCCGATAAAATTTATATCAAAACGTAGATAAAAATGAGACGATTACAAATGTATAATTATTTTTTCTCAAAACAAAATATATTTGAAGTTATTAAACATAATTTTCAAACAACTTATAATTAATTACTACCCCCTTAACAATTTTTTCTTTAAACCCTCTCACATATTTCATACTACCCCCTTATTTTTTCTTTAAACCCTCTCACATATTTCATACTACCCTCTTAACAAATTATATTCAACCCCTTCCAATTAATGTAATTATCTAAAAAGAATCCGAAGAAACCTTAAGAAATTTTGGAAAGTATGACGTAATCAACATGGAAATTCCGAATTTTTTTAATTTTTTTTAAATGAAGGGTTGTGATTGGTGGAGAATTTTTAGGGAAGGGGTTGATGATGTAAGCAACTCTTTTCTTTTAATAAGATATAAGATAAATTTTGAAAAAGGTAGAAAAATTATAATATTGTATATCCTACGCATATCATTGGAACTTAAATTTTATTTTTTAAATTTAAGTAATACTATATTTATCTTACCTTATCTCATATTAAAATTAAATTTGAATAATAATTATTGATTAAAAGTTAAAAATTGAGCTATAAGTTTGACTAACTAAAGTCAAAATTAAATTTATTTTTAAACAAAATAAACTATTAGAATTTAATTTTGGATAAATAAAGGCTATGATTTTATAATTAAAGTGATGAAGGTTAGTATTTTATATATATTAGATTTGTTGTACTTTAAAATCTTAATATACATGTTTTAACTAAAATGACATAGGAGCAATAAATATATATAATTGCTACCAATCAACTTATGTTCAAGATTAATATTTTATATAAAGATAAATTGACTGACTAGTGACTACATCTTTCGTTTTCTTCATTTCAGATGGGCTTGTATTTTGGATGTCAATTTCATCTATGGATCAAATAGAAAAACCAATTATAAAAATTTAGAATATTATTTTGATATTTGTTTTAGTTATCTAATTATGTATATAACTTGATAAATCAAAAAAATTTAACTATGAAAACATCATTTAGTGGTTATGGAAAATGAAAAGTTAGATGAACGAAAAAGTAATGAATAACACACCAATTGCTTATCTTTTAATAATAATAATAATAATAATAATAATAATAATAATAATAATAATAATAATAATAATAATTATTATTATTATTATTATTATTATTATTATTATTATTATTATTATTATTATTATTATTATTATTACTATTAATTACTACCTCCGTCCCATTTTTATTGTCCAGTTTTGACTTTTTAAAGTCTTTCTTTTTCAACTTTGACCTTAAATATTTTTGTTTCGGTTATATAATACTTCATGAAGATTATATCAATGAAATTACATTTAAAACAAAATGTATTCATATATTTTGTATCAAATATTATATAAATATTTAAGGTCAAAGTTGAAAAAGAAAGATTTTAAAAAGTCAATACTGGACAATAAAAATGGGACGGAGGGAGTACTAAAATATAAATAAATTTCTAACCAGTATCAATTTAATCAGAAAATCTTAATTCTTTATTTAATTAAAACTAAATTCTAACATGCACTGCTCTTTATCAATTTAATTAGAGAACTTAACCTTCTATTTAATTAACTAAATTCTAACGTGTACTACTCTTTAGAGAATCCTAACCTTCTATCTAATTAAAACTAAATTCTAACATGTACTGCTCGGTCTTTTACATAATAATTATATTTAACTATGTACGAAGTGTCATTATTAAGATAATGGTAATAAGATAATATTATTCTATAACCAGTATTAGAATTTCGTCACTCGTTAAGTACGCTTAATTGTTGATTGAGAATTTCTTACTTTTAAATTTTAATTGTAAGCATATTTTTCAAAATCATCAATGATTTGAACTGGTTTATTATATGATCCTGGTTACGTGGGTGGACTATAAGAAAAAAAGAGGTTAGGAAGGTGCATATTTTTTCAATGTTTTTTTCTAGTGTTACACTATTTTATTTTAAAGATCAAAGTATTAAATCAAGTGAAAGACTAAGGTAGTGGTGTAATAACACAAATGTTTGGTGGGTTCGTGTGGGAGCTTTGTGGAAAATACAAGATTGAGGGCTTGAACCTTACTTCTTTCATGACCAGACAAGACATCTGAACATTGTATCTGGATTGGTCCTTAAAAAAGAATCGATTTGGATTCAAAAGATCCCGACGCAGAGTTGGCCAAACGTAAATATCATTTGGTTATCCGATTTGTTTATGTTCGTTTGTTTAATAAACGAACAAGATATTCAACTCTTTTAATTAAACAAACTAACATGAACACAACTCTCATTCGTTCATTTATGTTCGGTAGCGTTCGGTCATCCGTTTGTTTATATGTGTGGGCTTATTTATAGTTTGTGTACCTTCGTTTACGTTTGTTTATCATTTAAATGATGGAACAAAAATGTACACAAACTAACCAATCTTTTAAACAATCGAACATAAAAGCTCATTCATTTATCGTTCGTGTTCATTTATTTATTTGACTAAAGTTAAACGAATGAACACGAATACAAAAATTCGTTAGTTTATCCGTTCATTTTTATCAATTTATTTAGCTAAAATTAAACAAACTATTACGAACAAGTATCATTCGTATATTTCGGTCCGTTTTCAGCCTTATTGGCATCAAACCTTTTTTCTTTCTTTCTTTCTTTTTTTTGCAAACGGGCTTTTGATGGCCAAACAACTTCTTGATATTTGCATCGTTCTTCTCCTTTATATATATAACTAGGCCCACGAAGCCCTCTTTGTGTGTGTGTATATATATATAACAAATAAATTCCTTTTGTTAATCGGAATCATACATATATCTCTCTATTCTGAATCTTCCATAGCCTCCATCGTTTCCTGCGATAAATCTTGAAAGTTTGTGAAGAAAGAAAGAATCTAACACGCCCCGCTCAACCGTAATCGTAAGTTTAACGATCATCTGCACATATTTAAAATGATTTTCTATGATTACGACGTATTTTCTCTTGTATAAGACGATTTAAAGATATTTTACGAGAGTGTTCTTGACTTCAATCTTGGCTAAAGAAAACAGAGATGTGAAACTGCAATGAAGGATTTGAGTTTCGTTCGCGCAATTAATGTTCGGTAGTCTAACTTCGAATGATATCTGATTTGGTTATGATTTTAAAGAATTAGATAACGTATTTTCTTTATGATTAATTGAGATATCGGAGATTACGGATAGCATGAAAATTGAAAAATGTTCAAGACAGTTGATATATAAATATAAGAGCAAATTTGTGTTTCTGCTCAGTTAAACGTTGAAGAATCTATCGGTTTCTATACCAACGTTCTTGGATTCGTACCGATTAGAATAATGATATCGATGGTTGTAACCATTTAAACCATCCGTATAGCATTTGATTTGAGGTCCTCAACCCAGTTCTACATCAGCGTCACATCGAAAATATCAAAATGATCCTAAAGAATATTACATATCAAAATGTCAAATGGAACGTAAAGATTGCATATAAATATCGCGATGATCAAACTAGAGATCATACAGGGATTCACTAGCTTACGGCTGAATAGACATGTGCGTGTGAGATATGATGTCTAAGTTTCAACTAGGAGATTGATCAGAGTATTTCTATAATGTGGGAGTCCTTATGAATGTTATCACAGTTGTAATTAACACTAGTTGTAGTTCATTTTGTTATTTTACAATGATCTTAAATGATATTATCATTTCACGTAAGATTGTTATAAGCATTCGAAATGAGTTATTGCTAGTTCCCATTTCGATTCAGACCTCATAATTTCTATTTTGTTTGTATAAATTTTATTGTGAGAGCATGGGAAGCGAAGAAGAAGCTGAAGTAGAGTGGTACATTTTACAAGAGATGAAAGAGGAAGAAGATGGAATCTACGTAAATCAGTTATTCTTTCATGATCCAGATGGGTCATGATCGAGATATGCGTATGCGATATATTTATATTGCAATATATTTATATTTCATACGCATATCTCGATCATGAACCCATCTGGATCATGGAAGAATAATTGATTCATGTAGATTCCATTTTCTTCTCCTTCTATCTCTTATAAAATGTCCCTATTTCCTTTGGCTTCTTATCCACTACTTACATTCTCCCACAGTATGATTCTTTCACACAAACTTAAAATTAAGGAATTAACACTAGTTGTAGTTCATTTTTTTTACAATGATCTTACCCGAAATGACATTATCATTTCACGTAAGATCGTTATAAGCATTCGAAAGGAGTTATTGCTAGTTCCCATTTCGATTTAGACCTCATAATTCTATTTTGTTTGTATAAATTATATTGTGAGAGCATGAGGGCTGAAGTAGATTGGGACATTTTACAAGAGATGAAAGGGAAAGAAGATGGAATCTACGTAAATCAATTATTCTTTCATGATCCAGATGGGTCATGATCGAGATATGCATATGCGATATATTTATATTGCAATATATTTATATTTCATACGCATATCTCGATCATGAACCCATCTAGATCATGGAAGAGTAATTGATTCACGTAGATTTCATCTTCTTCTCCTTCAATCTCTTGTAAAATGTCCATATATCTCCTTCGGCTTCTTCTCCACTACCTTCATGCTCCCACATTATGTTTCTTTCACACAAACTTAAAATTAAGAAATTAACATGTTAGAAACTTATTTTATAGCTTCAACTTTGTGTTTGATAATTGTGTCTTTTGGAACCTACATAGCACTAGTTGTAGTTCATTTTGTTTTTTTACAATGATTTTACCCGAAGTGATATTATCATTTCACATAAGATCATTAGAAGCGTATGAAATGAGTTATTGCTAGTTCCATTTCGATTCAGACATCATTATAAATTCTATAATGAGAGCATGGGACAGTGAAGAAGAAGCCAAAGTATTACAAGAGATGAAAGGGGAAGAAGATGGAATCTACGTAAATCAATTACTCGTTCATGATCCAGATGGGTTATGATCGAGATATGCGTATGCGGTATATTTATATTGCAATATATTTATATTTCATACGCATATCTCGATCATGAACCCATCTGGATCATGAAAGAATAATCGATTCACGTAGATTCCATCTTCTTCTCCTTTGATCTATTGTAAAATGTCCCTATCTCCTTCGGCTTCTTCTCCACTACCTTCATGCTCCCATAGTATGTTTAATTCAGACAAACTTAAAATTAAGGAATTAACACTAGTTGTAGTTCATTTTGTTTTTTTTACAATGATCTTACCCGAAATGATATTATCATTTCACGTAAGATCTATTAGTGATAATGTGTATCCTACTTAGTGATAATGTTTAGATAAGGTTTATCCTAGTTTAAATGTAATGTTTATCTTATCAAGGGATAAGATTCCCTATGTAATTGTATCTATATATACTCTATTTGGTGAATGAATAAAGGAACACATTCATTCTAAACTTCCTACAAGATCGTTATAAGCATTCGAAATGAGTTATTGCTAGTTCCCATTTCGATTCAGATCTCATAATTTCTATTTTGTTTGTATAAATTCTACTGTAAGAGCACGGAACAATGAAGAAGAAGCAAAAGTAGATTGGGACATTTTACAAGAGATGAAAGGGGAAGAAGATGGAATCTACGTAAATCAATTATTGTTTCATGATCCAGATGGGTCATGTTATAGATATGCTTATGCTATATATTTATATTGCAATATATTTATATTTCATACGTATATTCGATCATGAACCCATCTGGATCATGGAAGAATAATTGATTCACGTAGATTCCATCTTCTTCTCCTTCTATGTCTTGTTAAATGTCCATATCTCCTTCGGCTTCTTCTCCAGTACCTTCTATTTAGTTTGTATAAATTCTACTATGAGAGCATGGGATAGTGAAGAAGAAGCTGAAGTAGATTGGGATATTTTACAAGAAATATAGGGTAGAAGAAGTTAAAATATACTTGAAGATGTTTGTTACACCTTTATATTTAGCTTATTTTTAAGAACCGTTTCCTCATTAGTATAATAAGCAATTTATAAAACTATAGGGAGTATCACTTAAAAATGTTCTTTAATAGACATTCATCATCATCTTATTTTCAAATCATATATAAATGGGAAACCAAGTTCGTAAAGGAAGGCAGGAAGCTTCGATCTATATGAAGTGTGCTTACATAATGCACATATGAATATTAATATACGAGTAGTTAGCAAGCTTCACCCATTTCCAGCCTTTAATCTATCCTCGCACTTATATTTTTGTTGCTGCTAATTCAGCTTCAGGATTACCTAAAGCGTTAAACCACACATGGATTTGAATAACGGTATTTTGGAGGATATTACTTATGAAGAGTTGATTCGAAACTTTGTGTCTAATAATACTAAGAGAATTTCACGATTCATATAATTATGTAGTATGAAATATTTATACTATGGTTCTTTTGTTTAGTTAATGATATAACAAATATCGTAGTTTCTAGAAGTTTTTGCTTACATATGTGTATATAAAAAGGGTGTACTTTTTTTATTCGCACAAAGTATTAAAAATTCACACCATGCACATGTCACTTATTATAGTGATGAAGTGGTGAGTTAACAATCTACCATGTCACCAGTTTTTCATTAGTAACTCACCTTCCTTCCAACGTAGGCCATTTTCATTCTTTAGTTATATAGGTTCACCTATTATTTTACACAACATATTAAGTTCTACCATACGATTATCATCCATCATTTAACATATACATATAAGTACAATACTTGTTAAATTAGCTATGATTAGTTCATCATTAGACACCCTACCACATATATTCACATATGAAACATAAATCTTGAGAAATTCTTCTTATTAACCTATGACATATATTTGTAATTTTGTAACAATAGTTAGTTATTATCTTGTATTATTGATGGTTATCATTATCCTTATTTAGATGATCTAAGTTATTGTATATGTAAGGTTTAACCTAATGTAAAGGCAGAATTCAATATCACAAACGCTTTTATGATATCAGATACTAAACCTAAGTTTTCTACATGAAATGGCACTTGCCGACGACCTTGGGTCATCGTCACTATTCTTTGCTGCCATCCTATTTGTAGGCAAAAAAATTCTTGAACAATTAATAGGCCACCAAATTGGAAATATTAATTCAACTTTTGCTTATTGATTGTGCGATTTGTTGCTACACCGAATCTCGAAGCAGGTAACACACTCGATTTGCCATGTACATCATTGCTTATGGGTTTCGTAGTACATGCGATAAGTCACTTTTTGTTTATCGTAATAGGGTACACACTTCATATTAACATCTATATGTTTACGACATCATTCTCATCGCCAACAAGTTTGTATTTTCATGCATAAACCCAGCGAGCCACATTTTCAGTTCATGAAACGTATACTTCGCTATCATAAAGAAACTCTAGTTTATTGGTTGTGTATCACTACATCACTTGCTAGTATTATTACAACTTATTCTGACGCTGATTAGGGTGGTTGCCCAGACTCCCGACAGTCAACATTTGGCTACTGCGTTTATCTTGGTGAGAACTTGGTCTCATTGTCCTATATTGCCAGCCTACAATATCTCGGCTGAGTGTTGAAGCAGAGTATCAAGGCGCTGCAAACGCCATCGATGAAGGAAGTTGGTTACATAACTTACTACTGGAGCTTCATGTCTTTATTTGACAAGCCTCACTTGACATCTCTGCTATGTATCTCTCGGAGAACCATGTGCATCATCAACGTACTAAACACATTGAAATATATATTCACTTTGTGCGAGAATGTAATTAGCCATTGCTAAAAATGTATTGATATTTTAATAATAATGATAATTGCTTTTTTTCAAACCTTTATTTTATTTTTCAAGTTATAACTTTCGAGTAGGGGGACTACTTGTAACTATTAGGAAAGATGAGGTGAGTGTATTTAAACCCAAAATTTAAGTCACAAGGCCCAATACCTTTATTGTAGCTACTTTTTGCATATTTGAGCAAGCGTGAGGGTTGATGTGTGAGTCTTGACCAATAACAAGAAGAATAGTATTATTTTTGCATCAAAACGACTAGAATCTGCTCAGGTATGATTTCTTAGCCTTCGGTGATCATTTAGATGCTGGTTTTACATTAATTAGTTGGGATCTAATGGGGTTTTAATTGGTTTTTGACTATTCGGAACCTAGGAGAAAACCTAGATCCATAAATTGATTTTGACTACTAAAATGGTGGGAAATGCAATTGGGTTTGTTTAAATTATGTTAGGAATCCGTAGGAACAAGAATAGTGTGATTTGGTTAACTATTGATGAAGTGTGATTTTGAGTTTTCACTTGTCAGTTCTTGAATCGCGAAATATACATGCTATGAATCGTCAAAGCACTTTGAAGTGAAGAATCGTGAAGTCTTGTGGAGCACGGGATCAGAAAGTGAACCAAATGTTACATCGCGAAGTGTGTTTAGTGAATTAGAATCGCGAAATGTAGAATTAGAGTCGAACGCCAACCAAAGATCAGAGAGGGATCACCAAGTGCCTCATGGCACAATGTGGCAAAGTTAGAGTGACCCGAATTCCCAAATGAGCCTATGTTAAATCCAGTAATTTACTCTACATTATACAAACATATCTCATATTTATCTTCTTGAAAAGAAAATCTCATATTCTTCTTTTTAGTAAGAAAATATCAACACGCGAGAACACTTAAGAAAACTCATTTGGAGAGTAGGCAGCATTAAAGCTACATAAAAAATGGTTACTTTCGGGTTACTTTCAGTTTTCGCTTGTCAATTCTTCTTTTTTGGGTTTTTATTAATATTATAAAAAGATCGTGTTAAACAAGTTACTTTCAGGTTATCGTGTTCGCGTCGTGTTCGTGTCGAAAAGTTTCGTGTCATTTCCGGATCGACCTGTTTCTAACCCAATTCAGTTTTATTGCCGTGTTCGTGTCGACCTAAATCATGTTCGGGTTGGGTTTCAGGCCGTGTCAGGATTTGCCAGCCCTAAGTAAGCAACGTTAAAAGCTACATAAAAAATAAGTTTCCGTGAAGTAATTAAAGTTTAATGAGATACAAAGTTGATTGATCGAGTAGAATTTTATCAACTACTAATTAATCGTATGTTTTAAAGAATTTAAAAGAACGAAATCAAATTCTTCAAGGAATAAAATTGAAAGGTAATGAGATCTTGTATCATGTTTATTTGTTAAAAGAAGAATTCAATTTATTTCATTTCAATCCTATATTTTGTTTGATTTGTAAATTTGTCAAAAAAATTGGAATGAAATTATGTTAAATGATCAAACAATCAGGATATAGGAATGAAAATTATGTCAGATGGGATTCCTGCGAAACAAACACAAAGAGTTTTAAGACTATTTATATGTTAATATTAATATGATCAGTAAGATTTACATCGTTTAACTTACGTAATATTAGACCCACAAACCACTTAATATAGAGTAGTTTAGTCATTTACTTATCTACTTATTACACTGATTTGTAAGTTTAACATCACTTAAGTAATCAATTTGTCAAAAGAAAATAAAAACTAATCCATCGAGTTTTCTAATTCAACAAAAACATGGTTTTAACTAAAAACGTCCGAAATTAATATAATGAAACTCGAGGGTTTAAAGTGTAAATAACAATAGCTTAGACGGCATATGTAGGTGGTAAAGTAGCTCCGGCCGTCCCCATCGTAATAATTTTCGTTGACATTTTGGATAAATCCAGGTGGATGTGATGATGTAAACAAGAATACCACAAGATACCAAACTTCAGAACTGAATTTGATAACTACACAGCAAGGTACAAATATCAATACGCGACGTACACATTTTCAATTTGTCAAATGGAGAATTAAGAGTTTGGTAAAACAATTATCGGCCGGCCGGCGTAGTATATATATAAAATTGACGACGGCAAGCGGCGGAGTGCGGAGGATGTACTAATGGAAGGTCGTGCCCTCGTGTTATGTACGTTGGGGCCTACATGATTGGAACCTTAATACATTCCTGATATAATAAAGTAATATCAAACCGGTGCCATTGTTGTCGTTCCACAACTAGAGGTTGATAAAAGAAATAATAATATTAAGAAAGTTATGTATCTTTATATTCACTATAAGATCATGAATAATGTTCAATATAGTTCATACTTGATTCATAGTCCTGAGAGACTAATTTCAGCCTTTGAATCAATAAGATCGATGGTCCAGATTGCATTTTAAAATTTTGGTCGGAATGACATTTTCGTAATTCACATGTGATGCTTTTACAAATCACATGTGATTGTACTGAATCACCTATGATTGAATGTTAAAAGTTCAGGACTATGTTTTTTATATGGACTTTATTGAACACAACTCATAAGATCATATATGAAGTTTATAAGTTATTTTTTTTACATTCATCATTGATTTTAATAATTGTATTGATTTTGTGAGTAACTTAAAAAAATAGAAAGACAAATCGTCTCTCAGGTTGATAATTATAGACACTGAAACATGATATGACCCGGACATGTTAATGAAAGACCTCTTTACCTCTTTCTTAATGATTTTTTTTTCATTAGTGACATACATAGGTCATAAGATCTTTTATATAAAAAATTAAAAAGAAGTATAATATAATATGGAAAATGATGATATTTTTTTTTATTCTTTGTGCGTAATCACTGTTATGATATGAAAAACGTCATAATCTTATTATTAGAATAATGAATTAGGTGAAAAAAGTATAAATATAAAATTCAATTTCATGAGATATATACAAAGTATTATTATAAAGAAGAAAAAAGGCCAATAGCGTGTTTCAAGACATTTTTTGTGGAAGGTAGTGACAAAAAGTGTAACATGGCATATGATTAATGGAAAAGAAATCAATGTCTTGATAACTAAAGCTCATGTGCTTGTAATATTGTCTTCTCTAAAACCTGTAAACGCTTTTTCTATTTTTGTTTATATAAAAAGAAGAAAAAAAACCAATTGTAACAAACATTTGGTAACTTATTTTTGTTAATTTTTCTCAAACTTTTAGAAACTGAATTATATAAAGCTCTAGCTTAAGGCTTTGAAGGAAAAAGAACCATGGATCAAATTTAATTTGGGTGTGTTTGGTAATAAGTTTATGGTGGATTATAGGGGCTTGGAATTCTAGTATTTATAATCTCAGCCCTCTAGTCTTGTTCGGGTGTTAAAATCTTGAGAGAATTATTAAAAACATAATCTCATATAAGCTCCCAAAATAAAAGTCTTTTCAAGTAGCTTAAGACTTGGGCTTGAGATTATCAATGAATAAGTCCTAGCTCCGCCCCATCCTCAACTCCAGGCCTCGAGTCCCAGCTAGTTTCGCCAAACATACCCTTTATGTATACAATACTGCATGGATTATCATATATTTGTAGACTAAAGTGGCTCACAAGTCTACGAGTTAAAACTTTATTCTAGATTGTCAAAGTCAAACATTACCAAGTTGTTTGAGTTAAAATCTAAGTTTCAGTTTGTTTCACCGTAATGTGAAGGAATGTAATGAAATTGAAATCAAATTTCGTTGTATATTGCGTTTGGTAACATTATTTGGAAAAGAATTACATTCTTTGAAGTATTAATATTTCTTCAGGTAGAGGAATGTCATTCCATAACTAACATGGATGGAATTAAAATCATTTTCATTCTTTCGCGTTACGATGAAACAAACAGAACCTAATAGTTTGTATTTGATTGCATCTTGTTTCAATCAAATACTTTAAGCTATTTGATCTCTCAATAAAACTCCAATCTTCATTTGGTCGAGCAAAATATTGTACAATGTACATTCTTCAAGCTATCAAAATGTCTCAATGTTAGAAAAAAGTAATCGAACAAATCTTTAGTTTGTAAAATTCGAACTCCATTGAACGTTTTTGTAGTCACACATGAAATCTTCATATGTCGAGTACTTCATATGTCGCTCGTTTTCGCTTTCACATATGATACATCTTTGTCGTGTAAGTACACTCATTTATGAATTTTAACCGAACAGAAAGAAGAGATATATTTCAAATGAAAAGAAGTGGAAAGAAAAAAGTGAGTGTTCTTTTGTAAATCTATTTTTGTCGAAGATCTATGATTATGAATGATTTGTCTTCAAAAATTAATTCAACTATCTATGAGTACCTTATTTTTCATCATTGTTAGAGTTTAAGGGCGATTTGTTTGCTCTCCAAGGTATTAGGGTTAAAGCTTGAGAGAAACATGTTGTAAACTAACAATTTCACCTCTTTAATATATTAAAATGAGATAATTGGTTTTACATGTGAAAAAAAAAATTTGGTTTTCCTACAAGTATATGCATATTAGTCATTTTAATAGATACTAGTTTATAGACCCGTGTATACACGGGTATTAAAAAAGTAAACTTAAAATATATATCAAAATCAAATAAAAATGTTAGAAGTATACATACACAAAAACTTTCAAATGCGTACATAAGAAACCAAACGCTTCCTTGTTGTCTTCAAATAAAGCAAAAAGACCAGGTTTGAAAAGATTTCAACTCAATAATCAAATGATGATCTTAAAGCTAGAATAGAATAAAGTGATATGGTTGTTTTTATTTTCTTTGCAAGTAAAAGAAAAAAATTAATAACTCACGTGTTAAATATTAAAAATCAACAATGGTTTCCTGTATATAAATGTTGGTCCCGAATGGATACTACAACAACAAATGTTTGTAAAAGGGGGTTGAATACAAACTTTAGCAAATTAAAATTTAAGAGAGACACGGATTACTTTTTATATAATTCTTATTGATGTTAATCAAGAATTACATGAACTAGATGCGGAAAATCTAAGTTCAATAAAAGGTGGCGACTAGATTTGTCTAACACATAGACAATGCTAATCTTAAACAACTAATGTCTAAGATGTTCAACACATGAACAAGTTTGTTACACTGAAAGTAAAATGCTAACTCTTCTAATTCTCAACTTATGAGATTTCAGTGTTTTTCAACGCATGCTTAGCATGTTCCCATGCTTGAGTATATATAAGCAAGGTGTGTCCGGGTTGATGAAGAGAGAAGGAGACAAAGATACTTGGTTTAATAATATTATAATAGATAAAGTTAGTGGGTGAAAAGTAAGTTAACTTTATACACAAAGTGTGTAAAGTGAACATACTTTTCAGTAATGAGTATACTCATTATCTATTATTATATTATTAAACTACTACATTTATATCTTGGAAAAGTAAACTTCTCATTTCACGCTTGTTCTTTAATTAACACCATGCTTTCTGAAGATTTGACTTTACCAAGTATGGAGTTGCCAGCCATACTTAACATCATATCTTCGAGATCTTCTTTTCAAGAGTATCTTTCTCCTTTTCCAGGGGATAAAGATCTATCCTTTTTGTTTCTTTGCAGATATAAAAAGTGCTAAGTACTTTTACAAAGAAAGATCTAAGGCATAATAAGAACAACACATGTTCTGCCTTTGACTAAAGAAAATATTACATAGAAAAGCTATTAACTGATATATAGGATAAAGACTCAGCTAACAGACACTGAACTGCAATTGTAATTTTGCTCAGCTAAGGATAAATGTGAAAGACTCAGCTGACTAGATTTGCTCAGCTGATCGAAATGCTCAGCTAATAATATAAATCAAAGTATAGCTAATAAACTGATCAAACTAAACTGTCAGCTGTTCCCAAGGGCTCAGCTAATCATTTGAGTATGATCAGCTCATGAAGAAAAGAGTGGATAAGTAGCAAATACCTTATCTGACAGATGGGAGACATCAGCTGATCAATGAGATTGTGTCAGCTGATCCTTGACTGCTCAGCTGATCTTGAAATCTTCATTGGCTGATGGTTTTAGACTATCAGCTGATCCAATGTGATTTCTCAGCTGATGCTTTTCGACTGATCTTTTCTTCTCAGCTTATCTTCCTGAAGCTGGTCCTTTTGGCTGATACTCAGTGTTCAGCTGACACCGTGATTCGTCAGCTGACATTTCTTACTTAGAAATTCTTTAAGTCTCAGATGAAAAACAACACATGTTTTTCATCAATCTAAGTCCAAAACTGAATATATGGTTTTGTTAACATTAAATCCTATTTTACTTAATAGATATGTTTGATTTAGGTTTGATATTGCTATCTCCCCAACAATAAATAATTAACACTTCTATTTTATTATTACCTTTATCTAACTACCTACACTAATAAAATAGTTTTAAGACATCAAGAACAACTATATTTACATATTTGAATTTAGATTTTTGAATATATAATATATCTTCTTTAATTGATACATTTTATTATAATCCATATATTATAAAAGGTTTCATACATCTTTCTAATAAGATTGAAAATGCTTTAAAATCAATAACTAAACACTTTGAATAACATACTCAAGTTGACCACTCGGGTCATCATCATAATCTTAAAAACACCCACTCAGCTAAATAAAAATTTACATACTCACTACTATTAGTGTATAACAAAAAATTAAGAATATACTAATTTTTAAAAAGTGTCATATTACAATAAATTTTATAACAAAACGTAAATAAAAATGAGACGATCGCGAATATATAATTATTTTTTCTCTAAAAAAATATATCACAAACTACTAAACATAATTTATAAATAACATATAATTAATTATATTAATATACAGGTTTTATAAAACACCCTCACATGTTTCACAAAACACCCTCACCATTTTCATTCAACCACCTCCCAATTAATTAAAATTAAATTCAATTTCGAGTTTAATCTTTCCCATTATATGGTCAACCAAATCAAATTTGGTGAATAATGAGTTTTGATTGGTTAATTGAGTCTTAATTTATATACTAATTTAGAAAGAATGTAAGCCTTTAAGAAAAAATAAACATCCAATGGTTATACTGTAAACGAGTAGTTCTCTATCTTTCTATTATATCCTCTTAGTTACTAAATTATAGATCGTATTTGATTAAACATAATAATATCTTAATTAATAAGAATTTAGCGGCAGAATTTTTCATTGTAAATTAGAAAAAGAAGATAAAAAGTTGATGATTTATGCCTGGAAGAAGAAATGGTCTCACTCCCCGACAATTCTAAACATGGATCCCTCGTTTAAAATTAAACTACAACTTCCGCCCTTTTCTATTTAGCCCTCCATCTCCGTCCCCATTTTCTCTCTCATTCTCGATCCCCTGCTCTATCTCCGCCTAATCCACCGCTCACCATGCCGCCCACTGACCACCACGGTTCCTTTCTCAACCGGATCAGTATCCGCCGGAATCAGGTCGTCTCCATGGATGTTAACCACGAACAAGAGCTTGATCAACTCGAATCCTTTCAGAAATACGTTTCCGATCGTTTCCTTCAGCTACTACCACCTCCATCTCCCCTACTTCCTACCACCGGAGAAGAGCTCGACGCTCCTGAAACCGTCTTATCCATCGCCTGGTTCCGTAAGCTACTCGACGTGTATCTCTGCTGCGAGTCTGAATTTAAGGCGGTGTTAATCATTGGCCGCGACGCTACACATTTTTCCAAGCCGCCTCTCGACCGGCTCTTGCCGGAGTACCTGGACCGGACTGTTAAAGCATTAGATATTTGTAATGCGATAACTCATGGAATTGAGTTGATTCGCCATTGGCAGAGGCTCGCTCAGATCACGGTGGACGCACTCGAGCAACGGCCAATGGTTGAAGGACACGTTAGGAGGGCAAAACGTGCATTGAACACGCTACTGACGTCAATGATGGCTGATGATAAGGAGCAAAACCACCACGTCGGAAAATCAGCGGAACGGATGTGGTCGATCAGTCGACGCGGTGGCGGTGGCGCTCCTGTTCCAACCGTTAACCAAAATCGGAGGATAAGCCGTAAGTCCGATTACAATAATTTTATAAGTGATGATTCATATACTACGAGTTTGTTTACTTAATTTCTGTTATGTACAAATATTTGGGGAATTATGGAGAAATGATCGAGTAGATTTTTTTGTTTGTTGCAGTTTCCAGATCGTTATCTTCTAATTTCTCGAAGAACTGGTCTGCCTCGAAGCAGATCCAGGCGATCTCTACAAATCTTGCGGCGCCGCGCGGCGGCGAGCCGACGGGATTGGCTCTCCCTGTTTACGTAATGAGTTCTGTTCTGCTTTTCGTTATGTGGACGTTGGTTTCGGCGTTTCCGTGCCAGGAACGGGCGGTGATGGGGCCACTTTTTCAACTTCCGAGGCATTTGGTGTGGGCACAGCCGATGATCGGATTGCTGGAGAAGATCGGAGAGGAGTGGAAGAAGAAGGAGAAGAAAGGGACGATGGGATTACTGGCGGAGATTCAAGTAATAGAGAAGGTAACAGCGAATTTAGTTGAATTTGCGGAGGGGTTTGAGTTTCCGGTTGCGGAGGAGAAGGCGGATGAAGTGGTGGCACAGGTGACGGAGCTGGCGGAGGTATGCCGGAAAATGGAGGTAGGGTTAGGGCCGTTGCAATTGCAGGTGAGGGAGGTGTTTCATAGGATGGTGAGGAGCAGGGCGGAGGTGCTTGACCTCATGGATCAAGTCGGTAAAATTAATACGCCGGCGCTTTGCTAAAGTTATGCGACTTGCTACTTCATGAATCATGACATGTGGTTGTAAATTTGTTTTTTAGGTGAATTTAGGATTTTTATTTTTTTATTTTTTGGGAAATTATAATTCAATATAGAATATTGACAAAAGGAAAACAATTTAATGAAATTTTAATGATTTAAATTTTCTATTGGATACTAGACCAAATGTTTTGGTGATACATGTTGGTCACTTTCTTATACTTGTAAGGAATAAATATATTTTTAATTAAAAATCATAAGATTGAAGATTTTGAAACATTGATATTATAAAAGTTGATTGAATGGGTGTTTGTTTTAGCTTATAACTTGCTTATTTTCTCGGATTATTTTTAATAAATCTAATTTTTCTGACTTATTTTTTATAAGTTCGGCTGTAGTCTTTAAATCAAAATAATAAGTTGAAAAAAATAAACTTATTAAAATAAGCCAAAAAAAAAAGTTTAGTGAATGTTTTGGAATGGTATATAATTTGAGTGTAAAACATGTTCATGTTAGACAAGTTAGGTGCAACATTTAATTTAACGTGTTTAGTGAATGTTTTGGAAAGAGATTTGGTCGGGGACACAAAAGCTAAAGGATGTCTTTTCAAGACTCTCCAATTGGAATGTTGCCGGCACATAAACTAGACAGGGCCGTGATGGTAAGACTGTCCGCATCGGAGCGTGAGGAAGGCTCGTGAGAGCCCATCACGAGGGGAACACCATCGTGGGGGGTGTGTGAGCGATGGCTCACGCTCACATGCGTGAGCTCCATCGCGAGAGTGAGGGATGAACATGTGAGAATGGTTTTTTTTTGTTTTTTCTTTGTTTTTTTTGTTTTTTTTTTTTGTGAGATGTGAAGGGTGTGATGGATGCTGGGGTTTGTGTGATGTGATAAGAAAATGGTGAAAAGCTGATGTGGCGCTGATGTGACTGTGTGAAGGGTGTGATGGATGCTGATAGTCTAATGGAGGAGATCATCAAAAGAAAGATGAGAATAAACAATGTTTTAAAACTCGAGTTAATTTGATTAAAACACGACTCACTTACAAAAAATTCCACAAGGTTCAATTTTTTTTGCAGTTGAACATTTGATTCATATCCTATTGTTGACTTGGTTTTGATTTGTTTTTATGTTTTCACATAATGCATATTTGTGGTCCGTATCCATGACCCGCTATTGACTTGATTGTTTTGTTATTTGTTATTGAGTATAAGTATCGAGTGACGAGTTGATACTATCAACCCTAACTCCTTATTAGCTCTCATATGTACCGTGTACCAAGTCGACACCGCCATTGAGTTCATCAACGAGCGACTTCATCTCCAAGTGGACCAAGTCGACCACACCATTGAGTTCATCTTTCATTAACTCCATCTTTGATTGATTTGGTACCTTCTCCGCTTGGCTCAATATCTGTGATTTAATTTCGAGGTTTGATATACCAAAACTCGTGACACGTTCGTCACACCGAGTCAACTAAAAAACCATGGGTTAAAACATTGGGAATAAGGGAAGCTAAACAATTTATTCGTGAATGGAGGTTCGATTTTAAAAAGGATGTCAATATAACCCTCATCTATATCCTACACACTTGCATATTACAATTTTCGAAGCATTGTAAATTAATGTTATACACTCACATTACATTAAAAGATCAACAATTTAATTCTTCAGGATGAGATTATCTTAACCTTTTAAGAAGTGAGATAATTTGTACACAACATAAATTTGTCACACACAAGTAATTGCTTCTATACTTTTATTATCTTTTATTATTATCCACATATTCAAATATATGATGGTTAAAGTAACTTTAAGGATTTGTCATACCTAAAATAGTATACATTTAGATGATGATACCCTTAAAATATACCCCCCTCCCCAAAATTATTGTCCAGTTTTGACTTTATTAAGTCTTTCTTTTTCAACTTTGACTATAAATATTTTAGTTTGTGTTATGTAAAACTTGATGAAAAATTATATCAATGAAAATATATTTAAAACAAGATGCATTCATATATTTTGTATCAAGTATCATATAACACAAACAAAAATATTTAAGGTCAAAATTAAAAAGAAAGACTTTATAAAGTCAAAAGTGGACAATAATTTTGGGACGGAGAGAGTAAATAAAATATGGTTTACAAGTTTATACGAACAACAAAGTCATGATTATAATGTAACGATCCTTATTACGTATATAGTATCTCCTTTTCTAATAATAAGATGACACCAGAAAGAGTCACAGATTGGATCCTGTCAGTTCGGGGAAAAAAATTTATATTGGCGGTTAAAAAGAGATTGTTTATCTGTAAAGTCAGGGGCGGACCCAAGATATAGTTAGCAGGAGCATGAGACATCAGTCAAATTTATTTGCATAGTGTAAATTTCAATGTTTTAAAGACGATACTACTATTTCGTAGTGTAAATTTCAATTTATTTGAGCTAGTGCTACCACTCATTTCACATATTTTAAATGATGTCATCACCCATTTCAAATCATGGGTCCACCCCTAACGAAAGTCATCCTCATGCAAACGGAATCGTCATATATTCACTATTATGTTCTTGATGCTGCATTAAAGAAGCAAAAAAATCCACTTGATTCCTTCTGCACTTGTAAATATGCAATTTCAAGGAAGTGTAAACTGTAGACTGTTTTTTAATCAGGGTCGGAGTGGATCCACTTGGCCCAAAGTTTGGGGAGAGGCTCACAAGGCCCACTCATGAAGCCCAAATATCTACAATCTTGTTCTTTTCTTAGCCCTTAAATATAGATCTGCTCACTGCTTCCTAGTTCCTACTAGCAAAAATTACTTTTATGCTAGTTTGTTTCATCGTAATGTGAAACAATATAATGAAATTAAAACCAAATTTCGTTGTATATTGCGTTTAGTAACATTATTTGAAAATAAATTAAATTCTTTGAAATATTTATATTCCTTTAGATAGAGGAATGTTATTCCATAACTAACATTACTTGAATTAAAATCATTTCCATTCCTTCACATTACAGTAAATAAACGGGACCATAGTTTTCAATATGTTAATTAGTTAATGTTATGAAGTTGAATTGTGAATTTGAATATGTAAAAACTAAATTGCTAATTGATTTTATGATTTTCAGTTTGGTAATAAAAGTTGGTATCTATTTTTTAATTACAGAACTAAATTGTTGTTGTAATAATTATTCATTAAATATGCTCTTAACTATTAATATCATAAAAAAATAAGTTTTATTAATCTATTATTAATAATTTAATTATTAGTTATTTATTAAATAAATCTCATATTACATATAAGTCATCTAGTTATAGTCATTTAAATTATAGTCTAGTGGTAAACACTTAGGCAAACAACAACAATAATACATAATACTGTCTTAATAGTGTTATATTGAACGTAATACGAATTTTATAAAACATAAATCGATATAAATCTAAATTAAATATAGCCTGAAATAAAATTCCGAGATAATATCACTTCCAAAATTTTAATTTCTTTGTAATTTACTTTAAACATTTGTATTTAAACAGTAGTTTTTTTTATTTTTCGTTTTTCATCACAACGTCACAACACGTGTGATGTAAAAACTCGTTATTTTTATTTACCAAAAAGCCCTCAGTTAAATAATAAAGTTTTGTTCGCATGTCTATTTAGGAGGTGTTTGTTTTAGCTTATTTTAAGAGTTTTTTAGCTTATTAACTTATTTTATGAGCTTATGAAGAATATGGTGTTTAACTTAGCTTATTAGCTTCAACTTATAAACTTATTTAAAGTAAAATAAGCCAATTTTCATAAGCTAAGTAAAAACAATTTATTTTTCTCGACATTAGCTTATTTTTATACTTTTATATATGCCCTTACCTTTATTCATTTTCCTAACACCTTTTTCTTCATCAAATATAAACATGTTTTTTTTAAAAATCATTTTACAATAATAAGCTAAGCCAAATATATTTAAAAAAGTAGATTATTAGCTTATGAGTTGTATTTAATAAAGTTTATATAAAAAACATAGTTCTGAAATTCTAATATTCAATCACATGTGATTGTAAAAACATCACACGTGAATTATAAAAATACCATTTCACCAAAAAATTTAAAATTCAATTTGGACCATTGATGATACTGATCCAAAACTAAAATTAATCCCTCAAAACTATGAATTAAATATAAATTATATTTAACATTTTCATTAACTTATAAATTATAAGTTAACTAAGTTAAGCTAACAAGCTTAAGCAACAAACACCCCTCCGTTTATCTACCACGCCAAAACCCGCTTCGTTGCAACTTGTAACATTTTCGAAACTTCGAATCTTTCGTTCCCATCATCTCCATCGCTTTCTCGGTTGCATCATCTTCTCCCTCTCCAGGTTTGTATCTATCAGTCAATATTCGATTTAGGGCTCAAATTGTGTTTCAGATTGCTGTAATCTTGTTAGGATTGCTGTTTTTGGGACTGTTTCTTTGTCAGGTTGGATGTTTTTTGGGGCTGTTTTTAGGGCTCCATCTTGTCGCGCTTTCGGATTCGAATTTTTAGTTTATTTGGCTTAGTACAGCCTCTACCCAACTCTCGAAGCTTTTGTTCCTACTTCCTAGAACAAATGGTTCCTTAAAGATTTGGTTTAAGCTAGAACTGGAGTTTGAGATATTGCTAACTTTAATTCTTCAAATGCAACATTTTATCTTCAGAACTCCAATAGCAGGACCCTTTCTTGTGTTATGCAGTAAATTTTTTAGATATTTTTCCATGTTATTACACAATCACCTGTTAAGCTTACGATCAGCTCTAAAACCACTTGTTAAGCTTCATGCTTTAACAATGGTAGTTTTAAGCAGAGAAAGCCTCCCTTTCGCTGAATTCTCCTGTAATTTCTAAGAAAGATATCCACGATTTCAAGATAGGGGGATATATATCCCAGGTAACATGGCACATGACTCCTTAACAGAATTACATGATTAACCGCTCTTTAATTCACATCTATCTGATTCATAAATAGAAGAAAACAAAAATATATAATGAAATGAAATAAACAAATATGATGTATGATATATCAATACTATATTGTTTCTACATACATTACTAGTTAGGCTGTTTTTTGTTTATGAATTTGGTTTATCGTGTGTCATGGCTTAACATATGTTATCAAGTTAGGGCAGTTTTTTGTTTGTGAATTTGGTTTGCTGTGTCATGTTTTAACATAGAGTATTTAGTTAGTGTTGTCTATATCTATATTTATTTATTTTTCTTTTGTAAAATTGGTTTGTTTCTGTCATGGTTAAACAACTATAAGCAATCTCAACTTCATTTAACATCCTTTTAACAAAAACAAAGAAGACAAGCATTGACTTCGTCATGGTAAAATCAAGCTATTGCAGTTATTACGAGGTTTCTTTTATCATGTGGGTAGTCAAGTATGAAATGGATAAAGCACTTATTCGATACTCAATGGCAAAAATAGATCCATCTTCAATATTGCATATGTACGTCTAGGCTAGTTGACAATATGTCCATACACAAGGTAGGATGAGTTGAACGTGTTTCACAAATTTATGTGCCATGCTTAAAACATTGGGATGATTAAAAGCTACTAGAAATTTGGATATTGGTGAACAAGTAGTCATTTCTCTTCACATTATAGGCTATAGCTCATAATGTTAAGAATTGAGTGATGGTATTTCATTTTTTACATGTATTATTATAATTAAGGATACATTAGTGAAGTAAACTAGAAATTACAAAGCAATACAAAAGGGTAATTCTGTCATTTCTCTTTTTTACATGTTCATTTCACTATTTCAACTAAGCATATGATAAATTTTAATTCCTTCCTTCCGATTCCAATTTGTTCTTCTACAAACCAAATGGGGCCTAAAAGAATCTAAACATTCCTTTAAACTTTGGAACATATATTCCTGGGGTATGAGAAAACTGTGATCCATTTGATCAAGGAATGTTACAAAAGACAAATATACACATACCCTGTACACATCAATCCTTCGGATAGTCTCGCCGCTCCCACCATCGCCATGTTGTGTGTTTAACTATGAATCTCACTAGTACAAGGAAATCAGTGACTCAACCATTGAATCAGAAGCCAAACCTCACCATTGTGATGCTTTGTCTTTTTTAACAATTGGGGTTTGATTATTTGGAAATCGAACTTATCAGGTTTTTTTTAACATGTTTTTCCTTTAATCTATATGCTTCTAAGTTTGTTCGTATGTTGCTTTTAAACCAAGTGGTCTTTTTTTATTATTTTCTTTTTAAGCATGATGAGGATGTGATTAACCATATGCTTCTTTTAAAAATTGATGAGGATGTGACCCACTGTATTAGTGCCGCTTAGGTCAAGTGGAGAGTCTCCACATGTGTGTTATGTGACATGAAATCCCTTTGAAGTTGAAGGGAAAATTCTACTGGGTAGTGATTAGACCAACCTCGCTTTATGAGACATAATGTTGGCCGATGGAGAAACTGTTAAGAGTCTTGGAGATGAGGATGGATGTGGCAGAAATGAGGATGTTAAGGTGGATTTGTGGCAAGACCATGATAGACATGATCCTAAACGGAGCTTTTAGGGATGAGTTAGGAGTTGCGCCTATCACATGCAGGTTGAGAGAAAGAAGATTGTGTTGGTTTGACCACGTTAAGAAGAGATGCTAAACAGAGCCTGTCGGGAGAGCGGAAGCTATGCAGTCAATAGCGGTGGGATAGCGGTTAGCGGTCCTAGACACAATAGCGGTGGAAAATAGCGGATTAGCGCCGCTATTTCCGCTATATGAGGCAAAATAGCGGTGGAATAGCAGTATACACTTTTTTTTTGCATTTTTTTTGTTCTTTTTGTTTTTTTGCAGACTTTTCGGTTTACACTCCACAGTCAATTCCCATATTATTGTTTACTATATTAGTGTACTAAGTTTTATACAATGCTTTTAATTAATGTTTTATGATAATAATTTTTTATATATAAATATATATTTTACGTAATATTATAAAACGGCTGTCCCACCGTTATCCCTCCGCGATAACCGCTATCCCAAATTTGGGAATTTGACCGCTATTTAATTTTCCACCGCGATAACTGCATAGAGCGGAAGCAGTTATAGTCAGCGGAACTAGGAGAAGAGGACGCCCTTGCAACGATGGGAAGATAGGTTGAGACTCGCCTTGAAGGAATTACAGCTCTCCCAGGGCATGACCTCTGATAGGAATGCTTGGAGAATTATAATTTTAAAGTTGAGGGTTAGGGATAGGTAGGATAGGCGTCTTTCCTTTGCATTGTGATAGGTTGCCAGGTTGGTTGGTTGAGTTACTATATTTGTCTCACACACACGAGGTGGTTATTTGTCTCTCACACACACTCACACTCTTATTTATATTGTTAGATTTAAGGCTTATAATTTTTTTTCTTGATAAGAAGTAGAAAATTTAAATATAGCGGTAAAATAAGGCATCTTTTTTTTGTCTTTATATTATATATTTCAACTTTTTTTTAACTAAATAATAAGTATAATAATTTCTATACGTATTATAATACTTACCAAGTAATGGCACCTCGTGTGCTTCCTCTTCTTGATGGGGGTCTTTTAGGAAGCAGTCTCTTTACTTCAGGTAGAGGTATGAGTTGACTGTCTACATCTTACCTTCCCCATTCCCTGCTCTGGATTGGGTAGTGTTTTGTTGTTTCTAAGCATGATTAGTTGATTACTGGGGTTTTCTTTTTGCCTGGTTTTTTTATTATAGCAATTCATGAGAGTCAAGTGGTATGTTCTTATGCTGCTTGTAAACCAGATTGTTGTTGCTTCTAATCTGATTTCTGATGTTGCATCTAAACTAGATATGCTTATCTTGTTTATTTGATGTCTATGTTTATTTTGATATGCTTATGTTCTAAATTAGATTGTTTATTCTCCTTGTTTATCTGATATGCTTTGTTGTTTTCTTGATGCTGCATTCAATATGTCTGTGTTGTTTAAGATTCATCTCATATATATATTTTTTAATATGAACAAGCTATGTCTTGGCTCAGAACATAACCCAACTAAGAGGCAAAGCTTATATGCTCAACTTCATGTACCAACAATAAAAAATGAAAGGCTAAAGCAATTGATGATTCCTTGGTATGGAATAAGTCAAATAACTAAACAAAATGTTATAGTTGATTACTCAGTAAAGCTTTCTACTTTAAAATTGTATTTGTTTGCAAATAAAATCAGACAATTCTTGGTCTTTGCACGTGGATCAAAGTTATGAATATCTATTTTGTTATTTTCATTTAATTTCACTTCCCTCATTCAGTTTTCCTACACGTTCTCAATTTTACAGGCTGTTTCCAAATACTTATCTATCTCTCACAGTTTGATTTTGACTCCCACAGCTGCTTTTTATTCTGGATTTATGTGCTCCATCACGCCACTTAATTCCTAAATCTCTTCACAACCTGATATTACTGCATTTAATTTTTCAATTCGTTGTTTACTTTTGTATTATTCGATCCGTAGTTGTGTACATGCTGTTTTTCTTCTCTTGAGTTTATAGATTGAGTGTTCTATTTTCTATTCTCCTTATTTTGATCTCCTTTTCAATGCTGAAATTAAGAAAGAAAGGGGCAACCACATGTAATCTGATCCACATAAGGTGCAATTACTTTTCCTTGGATGTGCAGGTGTGTCATACATCAACAAGAAAAGGTCTAGTAACATGAAACAATCTGCCCTAAAGCATGAACTGACTCTCACTTTCACAAAACTGATCCACCTGCAAAGGCCGAGAATTATGATTTTATTTACATCCAAACACAGTTTGTATCTTAAAGTAGAATGTTTTACTCGAAATGAGTAAACAACTTAAAACATTATGTTTAATTATGTCATACCCCGAACGTCAAGTGGATTCTTCCATTTAGTCTTTTCAATTGTTGGTACATGAAGTTTTGTGCATATAAGCATAAAGCATTTGCCTCGGCTGGGGTATGAAATTTAACTCAGGTTACTTATTTTCAGGGACTTAATAGCAGAAGCTTTTTACCTCTGGTAAATGGAATCATCTCTTGGCTGCACTCTTGCATATTCAGACCGCTTGAACCTTTTTGTTTTCCGTCCAATTCTTGCCTTCTCGTTTGTACTTTCCTTGCTTGTTTTTGGTTGGTTTCTGGCGTGGAAGCTACTACTGGTTCACGTCCCTTTGGTCCAGGAGATATTTGGTCTTAAGAAGAAACATCATCTTCCCAAACCCTTAACTCGCCACAGATTCTCACGTTTTTACAATACCCTTAGCCATAATAACAACAATAATTCCAACGTATCTCCTCCTTAGTGGCTGGTAAATTCCTAATTCTTGTTAATCTTTTTCATCTTCACTCTGTTCATTTGTAATCGTTATGATTATATTTGCATATGATATGATTTTGTTTTGTATTTTTGGAAGTAGTTTTAAAGGGATCTTGATCTTTATATGTGGTCATGTCTAGGACATAGTAATTTTGTATATGGTCATGCAACATGGACACAATGATTTCTTATTGTTGTTCTAGGTTTAAAATATTCCTTTTCCTTCTCTGATGGAGAATTCAGAATTACTTTAGGTTTTACATATAGTTTAACTGTCATGACTCTTGTAGCCATAGATTCAAGCTATTTGTCAAAAATTTCAAAACTCATGAAGCAGTTTCATGTAGGGAATTGACAGTTTACCTTGGTTTCATTCTTTTTAAAATTAAAATATTTGTTTAGATATCGGGAGAGATGTCTGCCCTTTATAAGAAGATCAAATCTTGTGTTTTTTAGTTTGTGTTTCTTTGTTTTTCAATAATTACCTTGGTTCCTATGAGTTAGTTGCTATCTAGTGTTTGAGGTCATCTATGGTGACTAGAATAACACACATATATTTTGTTTTGTTATAAGAAACTTGGTAACCTGCATATCAAATAACAAATAGTAGTTTTGTGTGTTAATGCTGCTTTAAAGTCTTTATAAATAATAAAAAATTAGAAATTAAAGGGCTAATGGACAATGATGCCTGGGTTTTAGTTATATGCGTTTCTTGAATGTATTTTACTATTTTAGTTAAACTTCAAATCATTATTTCATTGTTTGAGCTTTTAGAATTCAGACTCTAATTTAAACTTGTAGTCTTGTACAACATGCTACCAAATATAAAACTAATCAATCATTCCCCATGTTTTCTTTTGAGTTACAGGTGACAAGATTTTCTTGTTGGATTCAGATTGATTGTGGAAGTTATTATTAGAATTGTTGAACTTATAGCAATGGCGTTGAGGCGTTTATTTGGTTTTTCTGATGGTGAGCTAATGAGATCTGATTCAAAACCTTGTTCAAGGTTGACGAGGCATACTGCTGGCGTTTTTAGCGTTGGGGGTGCCTTAGGATTTTGGATTCTCTGTCGTTTGCATTATGGTATGTCATCTATATTCAAGTTTTATCCTCTTGATCTTTTTTATTCTTGAATTATCTTGGAAAGACTATAGGCATCTCACATCTGAATATTCTTGATATGTTTTATAACTTTAGTACGAATGTCGTGTATGATATTTAAGTTAAGATGTTTTGCATATAAGATAAAGATGAGTATTTGAAGCCGATCCTCCCTAAACATAGTGTAATGCACTTATAGGTTATATGACTAACAATAACAGCAATATCCGCCCATGTGGGGTATGGACTTTTGAGACGGAGGTTGTAGCAAATATTCTGTACTACAAGATAATATCTTATACTATATCTATTGCATCTTTTACGTGGTAAACTTAGATTTCCTGTTTTAAAATGTTGTAGATATTGTATTTTATTACATCTATAACTAACACTATCACATCAATTGTATTATGTTGTAGGCCCTAGAGTGAATGTTCCTCGAAGTCTAAGGTGGGCAGGTACCGGGGCCATCACTGTAAGTGCAAGCACGGCTTTACTGGTGCGTCTTTTTAGTCCTGAATGTGAACCCCAAAACATAGAGGCCTATGACAAGAAAAAATAACCATTTACTTGTTTTTTTTAAGTCTACTTTGTTGATTTAGATTATGTACTATTCCCTCTTTACGCGTGTGTGTGTCTTTTGCTTTGAAGAACCAAGAATCTGGTCGAAAGTTGGTTACATTCATTGTAAAAGTTTGTTCTTGCTCGAAATGATTAGACATTGTACATAAAATCTATTTTTTACTTATTCGGTTTAATATTTGTTTGTGTCCAGGTTATTCCCTGTTGATTTGATTTGGGTCACATTTGAGTTTTTCTAGATCAAACATGTATTTTGCTATACATGTCAACATGGATGGCAATATATTGGTTCTCAAAGTTCTAATTAATGCTATAAAATCTTTGACATTAATGTTGGTGGATAACATATGTTTTAAAAAAAAGATACCTCAATGTAGTTCTAATACTAAAAAAAGTACATTACTGAAATTGTCTCTGTGGTTTGCTAAAAGTTACTGGTTTAGTCTTTTAAGATCAATAATTACTCTACATATCAATATGGTTGCATTTTTGCTAATTGTTTGGTCTTATTGACTAACACACATTAAATTTACATTTAGTTTGTCTTTTAGTTAGGGGTATTTTTGTCTTTACACCTAAGGATACCTACTTCTTCTTCTTCCCCAGTTCTCTTCAAAGAGATTATATGACTTGAAGAATTAGAATCATAATTAGATAATCAGTTGCTTGAAGCTAAAGCTAAAGATATGATTGTTTACATTCTACCTCCTCATACCCCGCTATTGTGGGATTTGGTACTGTTGGTGTTGGTGTTGGTGTTGAGTTGCTTGAAGCTAAAGATAATTAGAGTTAATTGAAAAGCCAATTTTCTTGCACCTACCAACCTAAGTGTGCAAATGTGATTATTTTGACCCTAAATTAGAGGTGCACAAACACCGGATAATACTATAACCGGTTATAGTATTATCCTGTTCGGTTTTTTTTTGATAGCAAAAACCGGTTTTTAAAATAACCGGTTATAGTATTATCCTGTTTTTAGTATAGTATAGTATAACCGGATAGGATTATAACCGGTTATTTTAAAAACCGGTTTTTACTATAACCGATTTCGTTGATTTTTTTTTTTTGAGTTTTTTAACAACATTTCCTATAATATATACTATAAAAAACACATATATGAAAGAAAATTCAAATTTTGATTAATTAAAATACTTAAAAATTGAAAAAAAAATACGAAAATGGTGATTTTTGGTGAAAAAACTATAAAAGTTAAAGAAAATATGGAAGATATGCACAACTTGATTCAACTCAATACATACCCCAACTATATATAAGTGTTTGGGGTGGCAAAATGGTGATTTTTGGTGAAAAAAACGGTCACAAAGAGGCTCCAACGACTAGTGCAACAAACAGCCCATAGGATATTCTGGACCGGATAATAATCGGTTTTTTTATAACCGGTTTTTTATCCGGTAAAAAAACCGGTCACCCCATATAAAAAATATCCGATTATAATATCCAGATAAATAATATCCGAACCGGATAAAAAAATCCGGTTTTTCCAATAACCGGTTTCGGATATTTTTCGTACAAATCGGATATTCGGTTTTTTTGTGTACCTCTACCCTAAATACTTAAATGTCATAATCATAACCACTCTTACAGCAACTATTTGACTGTTGTATGTACTCTCGATAGCCATTACAGATGCTATTAAGCTGCCTGAACTTGCATTCGCAGCTAACAGCTCGTTGCTGATTCGAGTTGGGTCATCCCCAAGTGACAGTTTCATCAGCATCACTTTCTTGAATCATAATATCCTCAGCAGCTACCCCATTTATTACAGTTAAATCCTTGTGATTTCCATGAAGAAGAGGCGTAGGATCAGATAACAAGGTTGCGGTCTCGTTGAGTAGCTTCACTTGGGTGAAATCAACATGATTTGCAAGCGCAGTGTTCTCAGAAATCGGATTAGTTAAACTAATGTAACTGAAACCGAAGGAGGCATTTCTTCCATTATAACCCCTTTTTTTTCTAATTACACGAGCATAACCCCAATTTTACACAAACCCCTTAAACTTGATCGCCAACTTTACTTCATAATAATATGAATATAATCTACCGCTGGTTCAAGTTAATTTGTTTAAAAGGCATCCAATTTTCGAGTTGTACTGTATATTTTCAATTTGAAAATTTCATATTAGAAACAATCTGCAAACTGCTTAAAGATCAGT
Source organism: Pulicaria dysenterica (assembly GCA_947179395.2). NCBI lineage: Eukaryota > Viridiplantae > Streptophyta > Magnoliopsida > Asterales > Asteraceae > Pulicaria > Pulicaria dysenterica. The sequence goes on from OX359289.1 coordinate 100,804,644, forward strand.
AAAATGTAAAAGAAAACAAATTCATAAAAAACCCCCGAGTTCTTGAGCTTCCGTTCTCGGTCTTAACAACAGCTGCTTGTGTAGTAACTGATGCGACAGTTGTTCCCTTCGATGCAAGCAGCTGCTGATAAGACCAAGAACTGAAGCTCGAGAACTCGAGGTTTTTTTATGCATTTGTTTTCTTTACATTTTACTGATCGGTAAGTAGTTTGCAGATTCTAATATGAAGTTTTCAATTGAAAACAAATAGTAGAGCTCAAAACTTGGATTTTTTTAAACAAATTAACTTGAGCAAGCGGTAGATTATATTCATATTATTATGAAGTAAAATTGGCGATCAAGGGGGTTCGTGTAAAATTTGGGGGTTATGTTGGTGTAACTAGAAAAAGAGGGGTATGATGGAAGAAATGCCTCTTTCGGTTTCCGTTACATTTAGTTTAAGTAATTTGATTTATGAGAACATTGCGCTTGCAAATCATGTTAATTTCACCCGAGTGAAGCTACTTACCGACACCGCAACCTTGTTATCTAATCCTACACCTCTTCTTCATGCAATTTACAATGATTTACCTGTGATAAATGGGGTTGTTGGTGAGGATATTATGATTCAAGAAAGTGATGCTCGTGAAACTGTGTCAGTTGGGGATGAACGTGTATAGAGAACGGTCAAATAGTTGTTGTAAGAGTGGTTATGATTATAACTTTTAAATATTTAGGGTCAAAATTATCACATTTGCACAGTTAGGTTGGTAGCTAGGGAGGTAAACGAGCCGAGCTAGACACTTATCGAGCCGGACTCGTCTAGAATTTTTTTAAGCTCGATCTCGAGCTTGGCTCATTTAAATCATATGATGTTGAGTTCGGGCTCGACTCGTTTAAGCTAGGCTTGTTTGGGCTCTTTGGAGCTCGAGCTTGACTCGTTTATTAAATGAGCTTTAATCTAGACTTGGGCTCGTTAAGGCTCAACTCGTTTCGAGCTTTTAACAATCCGAGCTCGAATAGCTCGCGAGTAGCTCGACTAATTTACATCCCTATTGGTAGCTGCAAGAAAATTAACTCTAATTATCATTAGCTTTAAGCAACTTATTATCTAATTACCTAATTTTGATTCTAATTCTTCAAGTCATATAATCTCTTTGAACATAATTGGGGCATGGACAGATTGGGAAAGAACAAGTATGTATCCTTAGGTATAAGGACAAAAATATTCTGACTAAAAGACATACTAACTGTAAATTCTGTTAGTTAAAAGGATCAAACAAGTAACAAAAAATTAACCATAAAGATATGTAGAGTAATTTTTTATTTTAAAAGATCAAACAAGTAAATTTTGACAAACCACATGAACATTTCAATGATTTACTCTACTTAAAATGATGTTTAGTGTGTATAGCTAAGTTTAGGAAGTAATATTAATGAAATAATAATTTAAAACTAGCCAAAATGTATATTAGAAAACCAAGGATAAGGTAGTGTTTTTCTTAGACATTATGTAATTTTAATTTTTCCTAATTCAAATCCCTAACTCCTCAATCACTAATGTAAATACTAAATAAATGTGAAACCAATAATAAAAATTATATTGTTGTTGTTATAGTATATTATCAAAATCCTATACAAGAAACACCCCTGTTTTTAGATCCTGAATTTAAAATAAAACAAGTTAAAAATCTTAAATAAAAACAAACATGATTTCTATATTGTAAACAAGATAATCATGAAATTTATTAACTCTGTAAAAATTACTAAGAAAAGTTCAACAATTTCAAAGTGTTAGCTTTTCAAACTAATCAACTTGATCTTTGTCAAATTTAAGGTTTAAGTAGTGTAAAAAACCAAAAAAAGAAGAAAAAGAAAAACTCAATCCATCAATAATTATAGAAAATCTCTGACTTTTTTGCATCACAATTCTATATATTAGGCTAAATAATGATTATTAAATTTCAGTTTTAATTTTTTTTCAATGATAACGTTAGGGATAGAGCATGTCTTGGGATTTAGCTCTTGTGATGGATGCCGTAGGGCTGTCAATGGGTTGGATTAGATCGAATCGGTTAAAGATCTGATCTGACCCGCTGATCAATTTAATTGGATTTGGATCATATCCAATAACATTGAGATCCATTTAGTTGAATTTGGATCGGATCAATAATTAATAGATCATGACCCGGAGCGACACATTTAATATTACTACTTTAATTTTATTTATGTAATAAATATATCAAATAACTCTCCCACCCCCACCCCACACCACCCGACCCCACCCGACCCTGTCCTACCACTACCTACCCACCCACCCACCCCACCCCTACCCACCCCACCCCCTACCCTACTCACCCTACCCTACCCCTACCACCTACCCCCACGCTACCCCTACCCTACCCTACCCTACCCTACCTTACCCCACCCTACCCTCACCCCCACCCCTACCTTCACCCCACCCCACCCCACTCCACCCTACACCCACCCCTACCCTACCACCTAACATACCCCACCCTAACCTACCCACCCCACCCCACCCTACCCCACGCCACCCTACCCTACCCTACCCCCACCCTACAACAGCGGTGAGGTGGTGGCGACGAAAACGGCTGGTGATGGTCGGCGGCGGTGGTGACGTTGATGGCGGTAGCGGTGGCGGTGGCGGTTGGTGGTGGTCGGCGATGGTGGTGGCGGTGAAGGTTGGTGGTGGTCGGCGGCGGTGATGACGGTGATGGCGGTGGCGGTGGTGGTGGTCGGCGGCGGTGGTGATGGTGGTCGAGGAGGCGGTTGGTGGTGGTCGGCGGTGGTGGTGGCAGTGACGGTTGGTGGTAGCCGGCGGCGGTGGTTACGGTGACGGTGATGGCTGTGACGGTTGGTGGTGGTCGGTGACGGTTGGTGGTAGTCGGCGGAGGTGTAACACCCTCTTAACCGGCCTAGACTAATAAGGAACTGAGAAGACTCAGTAAGTTAGTCAACTGAGTGTGTCACAACTGTGCAGACTGTGGTAAGTGGATTTATATCTTCGGATATACAGGATATGATATCCTATTTGATATTATGCTCTTGTTTGAACTGTATACATGTTATTTTGGAGATCAGCATGAGCTGAGCGGCTGGGCCTGTTGCTTGGGGATTTACAGTATTAGATCTTGAGATGCATTTGTTGCATTCAAGGGTGCTAATACTGTTATCCATGTTAGCAGGGCTATCGGTAAACCTTGGTTTTGGCCAACCTTGGTTGTAGGTCTTTGCAACACCGCCGGTTCTCCTTGGATTTATGAGCTATGTGTTTGGGCATGTTTGCCTTGTATATGTTTAGATATCTGTTCCCTCACTTAGCTTTGTGCTAATTCCCCACTTGATTGTTTTGCAGACACTCAGTGGTGAGTTTGTGGATAATGAAGACTGAGAATATGGATAGACCAACACTCTGATGTCCAAGATTTTGTATAGAGCCTGTTTTGTAAATTAACACTGTAGTGGTATTTTGTAAATGACAAAAAGACAAAAGTTGTATTTAACTTTTGATTTTAATCCAAGTATATGTAATTTAGCTTCCGCACACAGTTTATTGTTAATTAAAAAGTACAGTGTTACAAATTGGTATCAGAGCCCTGGTTTGAGGATTTGCATGAATGATTTGTGCAATACTCGAACCAAGGCTCTGGTCAGTCCAGTATTCCCAGGGTGGGTAATTAGTAGTATAGTTTTGAGGGTGGTTAGTGTGTTTATACTAACGGATTTAAATCTAACAACTGGTGAGATGTTGTGTATAGAATAGAAATGGCTGACAACGTGAACCAGACCACTACCCCTGCGTCCCCCAGAAGAAACTACAATCAATCTTCAACTGCAGTTAATGAACATCACCACAGAGCGGGTACTTCTCACAATGGTGAGTCAGAACAGCAGGATTATGTATTACAGTTGGAAGATACTCTGCAAACTCTGAGGGATAGAATACAGGAGTTGGAGCAGCAGCAACACCAGACTCAATCCTCACAGCAAACCCAAACCATACAGATGCCTAGGGAGACACCTGTATTTACTCAACCCATACCACCACCTGTCTTTACTTCAGTACCATTCAGTACTATGTCTACTTTGTATGGATCCTTACCGTTTGTTACTATACCACCTGTGTCATAACCCTAACAACAACAACATTCCCAACAGCAAAACTTCTTTATATCGTGGTATCCAACTCAAGGAGGTTCCAGACATAAGTGTCAGTACAAGGATTTTATGGATTGCCAACCACCTGAGTACTCTGGGAGCTTTGACCCTACTATTACTTTGAATTAGCTGAGAGAGACTGTCAAGGCATTGGATGCCTGTAACTGTGAAGAGGTTGATAGGGTTAAGTTTGCGACTCGGAGGTTGAAAGGTCAAGCTGCAACCTGGTGGGATTCTTTGACTGCTCATTTATCCAGGGAGGTTGTGAACTCAGTAACTTGGGATCAATTTCAAACCAAGTTTTGTGAGCATTTCTGTAATACTTATGATTTAGCCAAGGTAAAGCGGGAGTTCTTGGATCTGGCACAGGATGATAAGATGTCAGTTGATGAATTGATCACCAGATTCAATGAGATGTTAAGATTTGCAAAACACAGGGTACCTGATGAGCCATCACAAATTGATCATTTTGTACAAGCTTTGTTGCCTGAGTATTGGGGTAACACTCGCATGGCAACATCATTAGTCCAAGCTTTCACTCTAGCTTGAGCTACTGAGGGAGACGTGAGGGCTCGAGAAAGAATGAACCGTGAGAAAGGTTTATCACACAAGTCTGGTGGGAATCAAGGTGGAAACAAAAGTAAATGGCAGAGCAACCAGAACCGGGGTGACCAAAAGTCCAAGGGTTCGAAGTCAAATTAGAACAGGTCATGGTGTGGAACATGTAAGTCAAGTCATACTGGTCCTTGTACATCACAGACTCGACGGTGTTTGCGTTGTGTTGGAATTGGTCATGAGCCATCAGATTGTCGGTTTAAAACAAATGTGTGTTGGAACTGTCATGAGGAAGGCCATCGATCCGGAGCATGCACTAAACATAGATCAACGGGGACGGGGCAGGGGGTAGCAAATGTCGGTGGATCGTCTTCTGCAGGTCAGAAGCGAAAGGCTGCACCTTCTGCGGAAGGGAGAGCCTTCAAAATGACTGTCACTGAGGCTGCTGAAAACATCAATGTCATCACGGGTATGTTTTTGATAAACTCTGTGCCTGCCCGTGTGTTATTTGACTCTGGTGCAAATAGATCGTTTATATCTGTATCTTTGTGTGATAAATTGAAACTACCTGCTACTGTGATTGCTTCTCCGTTAGAGGTAGAAATAGCAGATGGCAAGTTAGTGCCTGTGACTACTTTTGTGACTGGAGTGCTAATAGATATAGATGGTACTAGCTTCCCTGTAGACTGTCTGTTGATGCCTATACCAGGGTTTGACTTAGTATTAGGCATGGATTGGTTAAGTCACCATAGAGCTAGTATCCAGTGTCACAAGAAACTGATTACTATTTCTTTGGCTGACGGGTCGCATGTCGTGGCTCGTGGGGATAGATCTTCATCTTTTTTCCCGATTATCTCGTATATGAAGGCTAGAAAATCTCTAGCCAAAGGGTGTGCGTTTTTTCTGGCTTACGCTATTGATGTGAAGAAGGAGAAGAGGCCTGTCACCGATGTTCGTGTTGTCTCCGAATATCCAGATGTATTTCCAGATGATCTACCGGGGTTGCCACCTGTACGGGATGTTGAATACAACATTGATCTGATACCGGGTACTACACCTATTGCGAAAGCTCCGTATCGTTTAGCTCCTTCAGAAATCAGGGAGATGATGACACAGATCCAGGAATTGCTAGATAAGGGGTTTATTCGTCCAAGCTCGTCGCCGTGGGGTGCACCTGTATTGGTTGTTAAAAAGAAAGATGGAACTTTTCGTATGTGCATTGATTATCGAGATCTGAACAAGAGTACTATAAAAAACAAGTATCCGTTGCCCAGAATCGATGATTTGTTTGATCAGTTGCAAGGGACTTCATACTTTTCAAAGATTGATCTGAGATCAGGGTATCATCAAGTTAGGGTAGTAGAGGAAGATATACCTAAAACTGCTTTTCGTACTCGGTACGGTCATTACGAATTTATGGTGATGCCGTTTGGATTGACAAACGCACCTGCAGTATTTATGGATCTGATGAACCGCGTCTGCCGACCGTTCTTGGACAAATTTGTCATTGTGTTTATTGACGACATCTTAGTGTATTCTAAAACAGAGGATGAGCATGATCAACATTTGAGACAGGTTTTGGAGATTCTTAAACAACACAAATTATATGCCAAGTTCTCGAAATGTGAATTTTGGTTACGTGAATTTCAATTTCTAGGGCATGTAATTTGTCAAGAAGGTATTAAAGTGGATCCGTCTAAAATCGAGACTGTGATGAACTGGAGTGCTCCGAAAACACCGACAAAGATTAAGAGTTTTCTGGGATTGGCAGGTTATTATTGCAGGTTTATTAATGATTTCTCTAAACTTGCCGGTCCATTGACCAAGTTGACTCGAAAAGATGTTCAGTTTCAGTGGGGTTCAGCTCAGGAAAGTGCTTTTCAAACTCTGAAGCAGTTGTTGTGTCAAGCTCCTGTTCTTTCTTTACCTGAGGGTTCCGAAGATTTTGTTGTGTACTGTGATGCTTCACACGCCGGGTTGGGTTGTGTTTTGATGCAAAGGGGTAAAGTGATTGCGTATGCTTCAAGACAATTGAAACCTAACGAACGAAATTACCCGACACATGATTTGGAGTTAGCTGCTGTAGTATTTGCTTTGAAATTATGGAGACACTATTTGTACGGAACCAAGTGCACGATTTGCACTGATCACAAAAGTCTTCAGTATGTATTTACTCCGAAAGAATTGAATATGAGACAACGTCGTTGGGTTAAATTGATCAAAGATTACGATTGTGATATTCAGTATCATCCGGGTAAAGCAAATGTAGTTGCTGATGCACTCAGTCGGAAGGGATCCTTGGAAACTGTGAAATTTATGCGTTTGGAAATCAAGTCTGATTTAGTGGATCAACTTTTGGCTGCTCAACTTGAAGCCTTGAAGGATGAGAATCTGAAGGATGAACTAATGACTAAACGACAACATGAGTTAAATACTGACTCGTGTAGTTTGAAGGTTTATCATACACGTGTTTGGGTACCGAAGTTTAGTAATTTGAGTGAGTTAATATTGAATGAAGCTCATAAGTCTAGGTTGTCAATACATCCGGGCAGTACGAAGATGTACCATGATTTGAAGACTCGTTATTGTGGCCGACAATGAAAATGGACATTGCACGATTTATTGAAACATGCCATATATGTGCTTAAGTCAAAGCAGAACACCAGAAACCGTACGGATCTTTGAAACAGTTAGAGACACCTGAATGGAAGTGGGATCATACTATGATGGATTTTGTAACTAAACTTCCACGAAGTAAGAAAGGGCACGATATGATTTGGGTTATATGTAACACCCCAAAATGGGGCCTAGTTGTAAACAGTTGTACATGTAGCTTTAATAGTTGTACTTTGACTTTAAGTGGTGTTTTGTTGTTAAATGTAGTAAACATGTTGTTAAATGGTGTCTTAAATGTTAACTGGTGTTTTAAACGTGAATTGGTGTTAAATGGTGTTAACTGGTGTTAAATGTGGATAAAAATGTAGTAATATAAAAAGTGTCATAAGTTGACCATGTAGACAAATAGTTGAAAGATTTTGGATAATGGTTCCAAAAATATCTCCGTTAATTGAAACGGATAAACCTAAGTCGAGTAATAAGTTGAATAGGAGAACAAAATACCCGAGAGGGGGTATTAGCCAACCAAGGTCGGCCTAAGTCTTTTAAGACTTATCAGTTAACACCCACAAACACACATACGAATACATACGTACGTGAGAAGAAACACACACACCCACACTTGCTTGATCTTGGAAGAAGAATTGAAGGGAGAAATCAAGAAGGGAAACATATAGCTTCTAATTCCAGCAAGCATCCAAGTTTAGAATCTGCTCCATATCATCTTCTTGGTAAGTTTTATTAGTCAAAAACCTTGTTCTTGGAGTTTATGATGGTATTGGACTAAATTGAAGGTTTAGATGGTGTTTTCATGTGGGTTTTATGTACAAAACATGTTAGTCAACTTCTATAGATGTTAAATGAAGTGTATAAACAATTGGAATTGAGTTTTAGTCGAATTGGTGTCCAAAAACGTGAAGAACGGCAGCTGTATGCGAACAGGGACGAAGTCTGCTGTGCAGACCCTTCCTACCCCCGTAGGGAAAAGTTCCTACCCCCGTAGGAAAAGGTTTCTGCGGCCGTAGGAGTGTGTTTTATGTATTTTACCACCTACGGGTGATGGAACGAAGCCGACGGGCGTGGGTACATAACCTACGACCTTAGGAACCCAAAGAACTACTTCTGCGGGTGTAGGGGATGTTCTCTATGGCCGTAGTAGTGTTGTTTGGTCTTCTGCGGCCGTAGGCCTTATCTTCAGCGGCCGTAGGACCCTGTCCAATGTTGTTAGAATTGTGACGCGTATTTTAACGAAGTCTTTTGAATGTTAAGCGATAACCCAATGTTGTGTGATATGTTAGGCGTTCTTGAAGAACCGGAAGGCGTTGATCGTTGTGTTAGCTAATCGTGAACTTAAGGTGAGTACCGGTTTCCCATGAGTCTCAGTAGGTAAGCTGTCTGTTGTACATGATGATGTGTAATTGGTGTATGATACATGAAAGAATGTTGTGATAGAAACATACAGTGTGTTTATGAAAGAAAATGTAGACTGTGATAGAGATATACAGTATGCTAAGAAAGAGTCGTACTTGCATGTTGTCTATATGTATGAAAGAGTATAGTTGTGATAGAAACCATGTGGTAATTGTATGCTATGATAGAATTGTATTAATATGTTGGTTATCAACATGAAAGATGTTAACTGGTGTGATTATATGCGCGCATGAAAGATACGTGTATTTGTTATTGTGTCCGGACACTAAACGATAGAACATGGAGGTCGGTCAGGTAGACGGGTGTTAATACCTGGCTGGGTTCTCGGGTAGACGGGTGTTAGTACCTGGGAACTAACGGTACTCAAGTAGTATACGCTTGGGTGATGGTCCTGCAGGCCGCCGTTCCTCTAAGGAGTAAGGTTCCTTGACAGATGGGAACCAACATGATAGACAGAGTGTACCAGGTGGACTGCTATTCGCTTTCCCACTGGTGCAATTGGTTGTAGCTGATTTCCCGGCTAGGATTGTTGAGCGGGGCTCGCTACCCTGCAATATGCGACTCCTACGGGTATGATTGGTGCACCACGATGTGATAGGATAGCCTTGTGTGCTTTCCTGGTTTTCGACTGCATGCTTATTGATACTTATGTGTAATCTGTACTCACTAGCTAGTGTAGCTAACCGGTTCATGATTTATCCTTTTTACAGGTAATGATTAGGCAGCCTGGTGAGACGGGTGCTTGTGGGTAATTGTATTTAACTCTTCTGGAACACTCTGTTGTTATTTATATCTGTGATCCGATGGTCGGTTTATAGTATGGTAACACCGGTTCGTTGTAAGACTTGGTTTAATGTTTATATTTTTATAACCAGTGTTTAGTTTCCGCTGCACGTCTTTGATAAATATACTTAAAAAGTTTAAATTATTCTGATTTTAAGCTCGTGAAACCCGGTGTTACATTATAGTCGACAGGTTAACCAAGAGTGCTCATTTTCTTGCTACCGCCGAAACAACATCGTTGAGTAAGTTAGCGCAGTTATATATTGATGAAATAGTGTCAAGGCATGGAGTCCACTGTCTATTGTCTTTGACCGAGATTCAAGATTCGTGTCTAACTTTTGGAACAGACTACAACAGGAATTAGGGTCCAGGGTAAATTTGAGTACAGCCTATCACCCACAGACAGATGGTCTGTCAGAGAGAACCATTCAGACTTTAGAAGATATGCTTCGAGCATGTGTGTTAGAGTTTGGGGGTTCGTGGGATTTTCATCTGCCACTAGTTGAATTTGCTTACAATAATTCCTATCACTCCAGTATCGGTATGCCACCGTATGAAACGTTGTATGGTCGTCCTTGTAGAACTCATACTTGTTGGTTAGAAGCTGGGGAAAAGCAATTTGTGGGGCCAGATATAGTTCAGATGACAACTGATAAGGTAGCTATTGCCCGAGAAAAGTTAAAAGCTGCAAGAGATCGACAGAAAATGTACGCTGATCCGCGTCGTCGACCAGTATCGTTTGTTGAGGGAGAGAAAGTTTATTTAAAGGTATCTCCATGGAAAGGGGTAATTCGTTTTGGTAAACGTGGAAAACTGGTTCCCCGTTACATTGGTCCTTTCAGAATCAGAAGGGTAGTTAATGATCAGACAGTTGCTTTGGATCTTCCTGATGAGTTGGCAGGTATTCATGACACTTTCAACGTGTGTTATCTGCGAAAGTGCAATGTAGAAGATCAGACTCAGATTCTTCCGATACAAGATCTTCGGGTGGATATTAATTAAAGGTTTATCGAGGAACCAGTTCAGCTACTTGATCGTAAAGTGACGAAACTGAGAAAGAAACAAATACCAATGGTTTTGGTCAAGTGGAAACACAGTTTGGGGTCTGATTTGACTTGGGAGACCGATACAGATATGAGGAACCGTTATCCTTCTTTGTTTGAGCGCAATGAGATTCCGAGGACGGAATCATCTTAAGGGGGGTAGATTTGTAACACCCTCTTAATCGGCCTAGACTAATAAGGAACTGAGAAGACTCAGTGAGTTAGTCAACTGAGTGTGTCACAGCTGTGCAGACTGTGGTGAGTGGATTTATATCTTTGGATATACAGGATATGATATCCTATTTGATATTATGCTCTTGTTTGAAATGTATACATGTTATTTTGGAGATCAGCATGAGCTGAGCGGCTGGGCCTGTTGCTTGGGGATTTACAGTATTAGATCTTGAGATGCATTTGTTGTATTCAATGGTGCTAATACTGTTATCCATGTTAGCAGGGCTATCGGTAAACCTTGGTTGTAGGTCGTTGCAACACCGCCGGTTCTCCTTGGATTTATGAGCTATGTGTTTGGGCATGTTTGCCTTGTATATGTTTAGATATCTGTTCCCTCACTTAGCTTTGTGCTAATTCCCCACTAGATTGTTTTTCAGACACTTCGTGGTGAGTTTGTGGATAATGAAGACTGGGAATATGGACAGACCAACACTCTGATGTCCAAGATTTTGTATAGAGCCTGTTTTGTAAATTAACACTATAGTGGTATTTTGTAAATGACAAAAAGACAAAAGTTGTATTTAACTTTTGATTTTAATCTAAGTATATATAATTTAGCTTCCGCACACAGTTTATTGTTAATTAAAAAGTATAGTGTTACAGGAGGCGGTTGGTGGTGGTTGGCGGCGGTGGTGGCGGTGACGGTTGGTGGTAGTCGGCGGCGGTGGTTACGGTGATGGTGGTGACGGTTGGTGGTGGTCGGCGGCAGTGGTGGTCGGTGGCGGTGGTGACGGTGGTCGCGGAGGCGGTTGGTGGTGGTCGGCGGCGGTGGTTACGGTGATGGCGTTGGCGGTTGGTGGTGGTTGGCCGCGGCGGTGGTGACGGTGGAGGCGGATTTTTTGATATTAAATGGATCGACACAGACATATCTTGGATCGATCCATGTAGTGATCTAATTAAATGGATCGACCCGTTGGATCTCTTATTGGATCAATGGATTGGACTTTTTGACCCGTTGGATCATTTAAATGGAGCAGATCGGATCGGATCTAGATCATGATCCGATCCATTGACGGCCCTAATGGATGGTAAGAGACATCTACAATGAATCACTGATGATTGATGTTCATCTGATTATTTTAAGGAATCTAAACCAGAATCAAAGAATCAAGACGTACTCTGAATTTCAGAAGATAATTGAAGCCGATATTGAAAGGCAAAAGTCCACAATTAAGTTCTTCTTAAAGAAATAGAGCAGATAAAAAACAAAGAATTAGATCCGACAAAAAGTTCATCATTTATTCATTTGTATAGTCTTTAGGTCAGTTAATTATATATTTTTTTAAACGGCAAACACACTCACTCATTAAACTTACTTTAATGTTTACAGCAGGACTTGAACCCAACTTCTTTTAGGAGGGAGCAATACAACACAACACCAAATACCTAGGAGGAGGCAATACAACACAACATCAGATACTACTAAGCTACAATTCCTTTGATGTCAGTTAATTATATGGGTGGTAGTATAGAATATTGGTTTTTGGTTTTTTATTTAATAAAATTTTTAAACTTGGTTCTTAACTTTTAAAAGTTGAACATGTAATCATTTATCTGCTAATAAATGTTAAACTTTCGAAATTGTCTATCTTATCCTTTACACAATCCATCCTTATATAATATCTTTAATTTTAAATCTTTAGAAAATTCACTTATATTATCAAATAATTATATATTATATTTTACTTAAATTATTAAAAAAACCCAAACAACTTAGAGATCTAATGAGAGTGATTTTAATTTGCTTACAATTGTGTGAATTGAAGAGTACGAGGATGTGATACCCGCGCTTTGCTGCGGGATTTTGAATTCATATTTTTGTTATATAGATGAAATATATTATTTATTAAATTTGTTTTTTAAGTATTTATAACAACAAAATTTGAGTTGCCTTATATTCTTTATATTTACTGAAGTATAAAAACGTGAGTTGTGTTTAATAAAGTCTATTTAAAAAATATAATCCAAAAATTTTAATTTTCAATCATAGGTTATTAAGTATATGAGACATGTGATTGTAAAAGCATCACATGTTAATTACGAAAATGTCACTCGGCCAAAATTTTATTTAATCTGACCATTGATGGGGCTGATCCAAAGGCTAAAATGAGTCTATTAGGACTATGAAAGAATTTATACTATGTTATAGATTCCTCGTAAAAACATATACAATTCGGATACACAGAAAAAGTTAAAACAATGGAATGGAGTTGAATTATTAAAATCGTGCGCTAAAATATATTATATTAGAAAATACAAATATAAAATTATAATTAAAACAGATAAAAAGTTTAAATTTGAATATAAATTAAATGCGATGTTTATAGTATTTAATTATACCCAACATTATGTGTTAAATCAAATATATAAATAAAAACATATAAAATTAATTTAATAAAATAAAAATATAATATATCGGGACTATAAATATTCATCCAAATGGGCGGATAATGGATATACGTGGCTACCAGAATAAAAGAATAAAAATGGCCACCAGAGGAAAAGAATAAAAATGCAAACGCAAGGGATTGAACCAGCCACCAACGTTGTAACATACAACTACCAAACCAGCCTGTCCAAGAGACATTAGTGTTAGCTTTTGCTGTAATATATATATATATAACATATTATCAGAAAGTTACTGTTCATAACTTCCTGATAACATTATCCATTTACAATCTGGAGTATTAAACTTCCGATTCTCAATCTTTGAGTTATTGTTATTTCATCATTTAATGAATATTTGCTTAACAAAAAAAAAAAAAACTCAAATACTATGTCATCACACACACACACACACACACACTCTCTCTCTCTCATACTTGAGAACACTGCCGGGCATCACCATCGTCCGGCAACCACCTTCTTTCGGAGACCATCAAATTCAGCAACAAGTCGACTTCACCACTGCCATACCCTCTCATCACTACTCGATTCCATCACTATCCCCTTGGTATTCTTTTTTTACTTCTTTTCTCTTCAGATCTGTGTTCACAGGTGATTATTTTGGTGGTGGGTTCGTGGTTGTAGGTGAGATATGTGGTTGTAGGTGTGTGTTCTTTGATTTATGAGTTTTTCTTTCAATATTTCTGATTAAGTGTTGAGGTATGTACCATATTAGGTCCATCAGACCAAGAGCTCCGACCAACTGAAGGAACAACCTTCCATTGCTGAACCTCAGGTCCATCGGACCAAGAGCTCCGACCAACCCCAAGACAACATGAATGAAGCTGGAACACAGCTGAACCTCATGACCTCCGACCCTCTGAACCTTACAACCTTCAGTTTGGGAGACAAAGACACAAGCAGAAAGGTGTAAGAGGAAAAGCTTATCTACAGCTTACCAAATATGTACATAGGACAGCTGTTCCATATAAGACAAATACAAACTTCCAAGATAAGCTTGTCTAAAGGTCAGACCTGCAAACCTTCATGATATGTCACATCTGCCCATGTCCTATTTATACAAGACAAATACAAACTTCCAAGACAAGCTTCATGATATGTTGAGGTATGTCCGAACCTCTGCAAGTCCGAAGCTAGTGATAACACGTCCGGACCTTAAACCTCCGGATTAGGCAAAGCTGTCAGGACCTTTCACTAAGAGAACATACAGCAGATAACAAAAAGGACAAAGGACAAGAACTAACACAGAAGGTCAAACCAACCAAATGATGGTTGACCTCTGCTCTGTATATCTGCAGGTGAGATACGTAAGACCTGGAGAATAAGACGAACGCCGCATGCCGAGGCCGATCACAATAGAACCAGACAAACAAGGTGCAGTCCTTGTCAAAGGAACAGACCTCAGGAAGGCATCTTATTATCCATCGGATAATACGTAGAACCTTCTAGGTGGATGGTTATATAAGAAGTAGGCTGGCTACCAAGGTAAACATCCACTCACCACTATTCAACTCTCACTCTTTCTCACTCATACACTTGATATCCGCGTAACAAACAACTGATTCTTACGCCGGAGGTTGGTCACGAGGATACCCCTCCCTCGTGACGAGACTAACGGTGGTATGTTTTGCAGATCGTTCAAGGCTTACGAGTTCCAGACGAGCTTCCTCCTTCTTACGTTGAGGCCAAGAACTTCCTTGTTTCAACATTGGCGCCATCCGTGGGACCGACTTTTCTCAATGATGGAATCGTCTCCCTCCATACTTCTTTAGTTCGTCTGGAAACGTAACTACTTTATCCTTCAACCTTCTCATTAGTTTTGAATCATGAGAAGGAAGAAAGGTTAAGAAAGATTCAAAACAAGGTTGAGTTTCTAAAGAAGAAGCTAATGTTAAAGGGTTCGTAGAAATACTTCATCTTTATCACATCTCAAGACTCTTCTTACAACCTCTGCTACAACTTAATCCATAATTTAAAGAAGTTGCAACTACCTTTGGAAGAAGCACTACGATTTTCTCTGAAGCTCGTACTCGTATTCGAAGTTCTTTCAGACCACGACCGGAGGTTGGTCTAGACAAAAGGAACAGTTGCTCCAGAGTTTGATCTTCAGCTGTCCTTAAACGGACTCCATCGTTACAATAGCCCAACCTTGGGATGAAGGTTGGTTTAGAAAAAAAAAGAACCAGTTGTTCCAGAGGTTGACTTTCATCAGTCCTTCAACGGACTCCATCGTTACAATAGCCCAACCTTGGGATGAAGGTTGGTTTAGAAAGAAAAAAAGAATCAGTTGCTCCAGAGGTTGACCTTTAGCAGTCCTTCAACAGACTTCATCGTTAAAATAGCCCAACCTTTGAATGGAGGTTGGTCTAGAAAAACGAATATGTTGCTCCAAAGGTTGACCTTCAGCACTCCTTCAACGGAATCCGTTGTTACAATACCCCAACCTTCGGATGGAGGTTGGTGTAAATAAAAGAAGCAGTTCCTAAAAAGGTCCACCTTCAGTAGCCCCTTCGGACCAGAGGTTCATACAGGCAAAAGAAGCAACCCTTCAGCTACAGACTGATGCCCTTGTCCGAAGCTCCGAACCAATGATCAACAGAGGTCGATCGTGAACTAATTCATTCACCTATATCACAGGTTCTAAGTATCAAACCTATTATACTATATAACTTATGCATGGTATTATACATGATACTTGCAGAACCTTCTTTTGTCATGCATAATACTTGAAATACCTTGTTTATTATAAGCTTCACACCTACATGATATCGTTTATCATTACGCATGATACTTACTTGCTTTAAGTCAAAATTTCCCTCGTGATGAAACATATTATGTAAATGAAACTTATTCATCCTTATATTGGCTATGAATTTAGACATACAAAAAGGATAAAACTACCACGGTGAAATCCTTAGGTGCTTTAGTAAAACAATAATCATGAACATACATGAGGTAACGATGAAGCTCTTATAGCTATTTTATAAAGAATTTAGGCCCATGAAGAAGGTATGCACTCCTTGTACATTAGAACAAACTTGTTGACCAATACATAACTAAAGATAAGAATAATACATAAACGCATATCATAATGTTACTTTCATCTTCGTCTAATCTTGCATAAAGCATGTTCTTACCATAGGTAAGCAAATATATATTGTATGGTGTTACATTTGTCTGCTCTAGCATCTGCCTTATTTGTTGCTTCAGCATGCTTTGTCTTCGTTTAACCTTAGTTACACCAGCAACCAAAAAAAAACGAAAGAGAAGGATAAAACCTTTATTTCTTGCATCCAACTTATAGATCTGGAGGAGCTTAAATACGATGGTGTAACTTCTTCCGACTATAATTCCATAGCTTCTTGTCAGATCCTAGCTCATGCGTGTATATACACCTTAGTAAAATATAGAGGAGTAAGATTTGTTTATAAAGAAGAACGAACGAATATAGTTGATGCTTCGAAGTGCCAATAGATTAGGCCTTCCCATCACTCACCTGAAGAAGAAGCTGAGCTAGGCTTGAACAACATTTCCATTTACCTTATGATGTGAGTTGATACCTCAGATTGATACGAACAGCTTTTCCTTTGACCATGACTGAAGCAGAGGTCCAATCCAAGCTTGAAGTCTAATGTGAAGCACATGTTAGGTCTGGACCAGAGGTCCAATCTGGACCAAAGGTAATATCACTTTTATCTAAATAACAATTAAGAGATGTTAGTTACCACCTATGCTTGCTCATAACATTTGATTGCAGAATTATGATGCTCTAGCTAAGGCTGATATTTTTAATGATAAATTTTACTTAACAACATACCCTTCCATTAAGCTTGAAAATCGGTTTATTACCCGACTTCCAAACCAAAAAGAGGTGATTTGATCGGAGCTACTTCCTAATATTTTCTCGAGGTCCTTAATAATCATATGATTGTTCCATGGCTGTTTATTATTTATTCACCTTCACGAACTTTTATAGCTACGTCCGCTGTTAGAACCTTTTATATCGCCACTTGGCATGGCGTTTTGCAACAACATCATTTTCTAGCGTTGATTATTTAAGTATATGTTGCCTTTCCTATTCTCTACACACAAAAAATGTTTACTAAATTTTATTGGAGCTACCGTCAAAGACTTAATCAATAATAACAACTAGTACTTCCAACCATACACAAACACACAATCCTTCAGCACAGCCACCTTCAGCCCGCAATCCTTCGACACTGCCACTTCAGCTTAGTGTCCTTCGGTATGCAAACCACCTGACCAAGCTCTACAAAACTTTAACATCCTAACACACATTCATTCTGATGACGATCCTAAAGCTTCACCACCGCCGAAGCATACATGTTGAATGTTATTATAAGATAACCTAACCAAGGTTTAGTTTGTGGCTTATATCTTCACTCGAAACTTAAACTCAAAGTTATAAACACACTGAAAGTAACAACCTATGATTTCTAAACAGATATTAACGTGTGGTACGACCTTCGAAGTTTTTCAATATCTAGCATTTTTAGCCGCACCTTGTACCGGTCTTTTAAAGTCATGTACCTGACACATTACCAAACTTATATCTTTAAAATCGCCACTCCCAAAACTCGAAGCAAAAATAAGTAGCCTTCAAAGTTCGTTAAATGCTCCAACCCCAACCCTTGAGGCCTTGACCTTCGCTACTTGCATAATTTATGTTTTATCAATAGATAACTTTTACATTTGTATCTTATGGACTTCATCCTTAGAAAATTTATCTACAACTGCTCTTAAGACACCACGTGGTTTATAGATAAAGCATTTGCTTATTTATACATACATGCATACCAGAGTCCAAACAAAAACTGTTCGTTCGAAAATGACCATAATATTATACTATTCAAGGAAGTCGTTGTAAAACGCAAACTCTCACTTATGATTAGAGATAACTATCATAGCTCAACTATGTTATATTTATCGGACTGAGATAAGATTTATTTCACAATTGATCATACACGCAAGTTAAGATCAACACTGAATTATCTCCTACTATGGTTTTCGTTTATCACAGTACAATTTCATAACAATTGTCATATGTTACTTTTAGTACATCAGATTACCGTTTGTTTGGTCATTATAAATCGACCATCATTGCCCGAATGACATTTCATTACTAATTGAATTTATACGGATATTATCATTTGACACTCGTATGTCAACACCTTTTTTGTTATATATACGAGCAGTGCATCTATGTTTCCTAATTTCGATAAGCTTACAAAAATTTAATTAATCATGAGCAACTTAGCAAAACTTATGAAAAGAGAGAAACCCTCGCACGTAGATACATGCATAAAATACACTTATTTAAGTTCAATAGTACTAACAAGTTAGTACAATTGAACTGGGGGACTACAGTAGTATAGTACTACTATACTTTATCCAAATGAGTTAGACTTTTGTCGCTCTCGTTCAAGAAAGGGTATATCGTTTTCTCTCCATTTTTACTGTTATTATTGTTATTGTATGATTGTATCTAACAAAGCAAAGAGATTGCGTGATGATTGTTTATAGGAGTAACTTGCACAGAAATCGTTGCACGATATACACCTCAAGACCAATCTTGTAACTTGATAAATGTCCGAAGGACAAATATAATTTATCTCATGCTCGATTTCGATTTGGGACCGAACTACCTCAACATGCAATACGCAGCTTGAATCGGAAGCTAGTCCCAAGAGCATGGAACTAATGATGGTAAAAACATGTTATTAGTAACAAAAATGCTACCAATGGATGAGCTCAAAGTGAGTCTTGGGAATGAATCAAGGTACGTTCATTGATCATACTATCCAATTTATTCATTATATATATATAATATATTTACTCATACAAAAACATGGCTCGGCCACTGGACCGGCACAAGTTAAAGGCTCTATGAAATGAAACCTAATAAGATATCCTTCTAAATGAAGGTCCGACAACTGTATCGGCGCATGCTTAAAATCCCTTATGGAGTAAGACCACTAACAGCATCCGATAAATAGAAGGTCCGACCACTGGATCAACACATGTTGAAAATAGCAGATGGGCTAAACTAGGATGAAACTACCCCATGATCCGAGCAACAACTTGCATCATTGACAGGTTGAGCACACCTCATAATTCGCTCCGTAACTCTCGACAACGGTCTTAGTTATGAAAAACGCGTTTACAATGCAATAGCCAAAAAGATGTTTATTACAAGGCAATAGCCAAAAATGTTCATTACAAGGCAATAGCCAAAAAGTTTATTACAAGGCAATAGCCAAGCGATGTTTATTACAAGGCTACAGCCAAATAACAATGATTATGTACATCAAACTATAAACTATTATGAATTGCGCAAGGCTAATGGCCAAAAGATACAAGCATCAGTCAAACGAATACTACTGAATACATGTGCTATAAGAAAATATCCAAAGACATGTTCACCCTCTAGTAAAATTGGGTGATGCGTCTTACCAATTCGATACAAAAACAGTATGATCCAATACATTACAATCATCAATATTGTGAATGAAGCATAGATGTTTGTTACAAACATATAGATCTATACAAAACTAAGATACATGTCCACGGTTACATAACAACAATTGACCGGATAGATAATAAACAGACTAACTTTTTGAGTCTAGAATAACTCACCATATTGAATGTCAAATCACTCTAGACTGGGGGACTTGTTGAGGTATGTACCATATTAGGTCCATCAGACCAAGAGCTCCGACCAACTGAAGGAACAACCTTCCATTGCTGAACCTCAGGTCCATCAGACCAAGAGCTCCGACCAACTGAAGGAACAACCTTCCATTGCTGAACCTCAGACCAAGAGCTCCGACCAACCCCAAGACAACCTGAATGAAGCTGGAACACAGCTGAACCTCATGACCTCTGACCCTCTAAACCTTACAACCTTCAGTTTGGGAGACTAAGACACAAGCAGAAAGGTGTAAGAGGAAAAGCTTATCTACAACTTACCAAATATGTACATAGGACAGCTGTTCCATATAAGACAAATACAAACTTCCAAGATAAGCTTGTCTAAAGGTCAGACCTGCAAACCTTCATGATATGTCACATCTGCCCATGTCCTATTTATACAAGACAAATACAAACTTCCAAGACAAGCTTCATGATATGTTGAGGTATGTCCGAACCTCTGCAAGTCCGAAGCTAGTGATAACACATCCGGACCTTAAACCTCCGGATTAGGCAAAGCTGTCAGGACCTTTCACTAAGAGAACATACAGCAGATAACAAAAAGGACAAAGGACAAGAACTAACACAGAAGGTCAAACCAACCAAATGATGGTTGACCTCTGCTCTGTATATCTGCAGGTGAGATACGTAAGACCTGGAGAATAAGACGAACGCCGCATGCCGAGGCCGATCACAATAGAACCAGACAAACAAGGTGCAGTCCTTGTCAAGGCTTACGAGTTCCAGACGAGTTTCCTCCTTCTTACGTTGAGGCCAAGAACTTCCTTGTTTCAACATTAAGGGTTGTAGATCTAGGTTTGTTTTAGAGTTTGAATCTAGATTTGAGAGTTGTAGGGGTGTGTGTGTGTGTATGAATTTGGGTTTCAGACCGACCGACCGACGTATCTCCGGCAGTGGCATCGGTTCTTCTTTTACGCCGTCAGATTCTTTTAAGACTGACCGACGCCTCGATCTGACCATTAATATGTTTATACGTAGCTTTCTGTTTGTTCTATCAATTTCACTATGGTTGGTTAGGGTTTTGGTTTAATTCTCTGTTGAATTTCGTACCGTGCTAAACAACATAAATAATTCTCTATTACATTTCTGTACTTAAATCCCCGTACTACTAAATAAAAGAGTTAATTATCACTTTCAAAACTAATTTTATTTCTCTACAATTCTAATATCTGCTTTCATTTCCCTTTCTCCCTAGTAGGAACTTAGTTCAGATCCAATAGTTATTGTGTAAAAAGAAAATATCTCTACAAACACAAAACTTACCAAGGATGCTTATCTAGTTAATTAGGAAGGAATTTATAAGGTCTATCTTTTGAACTTAAAAAATTCAAATAGAAGTATATGGGATAAATATGTATTAAAATTTCAATTCCTTCATATTCATTACGCGAGCCAAACACATATGATAATTGTTTGAACCAACCATTAAAAAAAAGTTTGAAGTGAATGTCTTTAAAGGTCAACCATACCAATAACCAAATTTCCAAAATACATATACTTCAAGAAGACATCAAGACTTCCAACACATTTAATCAATTTCGAACAGAGAGTCAAATATAATCGAATGGAGGTATCAAGTTTAGACCACCCGTGTTTTAAAATTTGCAATCGAGGAATTGATGATGCTGTAAATCTTGACTTGTGATCTCTTAGCTTGTCGACAAATAGCCTACCACTGAAAGTCTCAAACAATACTCAACTCAAGTTGAAGAAATTAAAGAGGAGGAATCAACTCAAATCTCAATCAAGAGCATAAAGTGTAAAGTGTGAATCAAAATTACAAGTTACAAGCAGTTGGTGGACTAATCGAGGCTGGCTGTCATGAGTCGCCACCTTGCCGGTCGTGAGGAGGCTAGGGGAAAGAATGCAATTTACCAACTATAATATTGAATGAATAATAAGAAATTACTAGTCAAAGTGGTATATGATAAAAATATATAAATTAATTCCTTCAATTCGGTTTATTCATGTTACCAAATTTCACAACCATAACCATGTCAAGCACAAAATATGGTTAACGATTTTGAATTTTTAATTAAACTAGAAACTAAATCCAAAAACAGTCTTAATATTTCCGGTTAAAAATTACGAGTTATGAACACCCGTACCTTCACTCAACATCTTATAGAGATACATTAAACTCGTAGAAGAGGTTACTTTCTACCGTATCGTCACATTAACTTTTTTCATCCACTACTCAACTCATTCTTAGGATATTATTAATTTTCCCATGCATCAACCATTCATTGGATGAGGAATAAATAGAATACATAAGTACATAGGTCTAAAGAGACCGGACTAACTATGAATTTGAACAATCTCAATATCCTATGCATAGGAAGGAGAGATATATAAATATAACTAAATAATAAATACATAATAATTACAACATTAAATATATTAATTACGTCTAATACCCCCCCCGGCGCAGGTGTAACACTGTACTTTTTAAACATATAATTTACTGCACGCGGAAGCTAATTACATATAATTATCTTAATTACATAATAAATACAAAAAGATTTAACTTGTTTGATGTACAAAGACCTTTACAGTGTTAATACAAAAACAGACTCTAACAAAATATCTAGCATTAGAGAATTGGTCCGTCCATATTCCCAGCCCAAAAGCATCAAGCTCACCAAAGAGTATCTGCAAAACAATCTAGTGGGGAATTAGCACAAAGCTAAGTGAGAGAATAAATATCTAAACATACACAAGGCAAACATGCCTAAACCAAATAGCTCATGAATCCCAGGAGAACCGGCGGTGTTGCAAGCACCTACAACCAAGGTCGGCCAAAACCAAGGTTTACCAATAGCCTTGCTAACATGGACAACAGTATCAGCCCCCTTGAGTACCACAATGGTACATCAAGATCAGATACTGTAAATCCCCCAAGCAATAGGCCCAACATCATACTGATCTCCAAATTAACATGTATATACAATCCAAACAAGAGCATTCCAAATAGGATATCATATCCTGTATATCCGAAGATATAAATCCACTCACCAAAGTCTTCAAAACCTTGGCACACTCAGATGACTAAATTCACCGAG
The DNA here is from genome assembly GCA_947179395.2 of Pulicaria dysenterica. Classification (NCBI taxonomy): domain Eukaryota; kingdom Viridiplantae; phylum Streptophyta; class Magnoliopsida; order Asterales; family Asteraceae; genus Pulicaria; species Pulicaria dysenterica. The sequence goes on from OX359289.1 coordinate 100,827,664, forward strand.
TCTTCTCAGTTCCTGAGATTGAAGTAACCCAAGTCAGTATTCAATTCATAATACTGATTTAAAATACATAATACATGCATTTATACATTACATGATAAATATTCATGTATAACTATCATGTATACCAAATCATAGTTTGATCTTTTAGGAATAACTCCTAAATCCCACATTCCGATAAAATCCATTTATGATCAAAGTCGGATTCCGAGTGATTGACAAATCCCGATAATATCCAATTCCGAGAAAGATAAATTCCGAGAAAAGGCAAAATCCGATAAAAGTTACAATCCGAGAAAAGGCACAATCCGATAAAATACACAATCCGAGAATATGCACAATCCGATAAAATACACAATCCGAGAATATGCACAATCCGATAAAATATCCAATTCCGATAAAAGTGTTAGGGCATTTATCATATCCCGATAGAATGTCCAATACCGAGAAAACCAATTCCGAGAAAACATACAATCCCGATAGAATCACATCCGATCAAATCCGTTTTATCGGATTTCAACACATTCCGAGAAAATTGTCCCGGTATTCATGTATTCCGATAATCATTTTGTCGGGATTCTCAATTCCGAGAGATTCATACCCCTAATTCTGATAAATTCACGTGTTCATGCATAAAATCTATTTCTAACTTACATCTTACTGATTTCATGCATACAAGTTATATATAGATTTCCAGAATTCATCCAACTCATATAAACAACATGTATAGATTATAATCTCTAACATGCATACATCCTAATACAAATCATCAAGAATCAATCGGTAATCATATATATATATATATCAAAACCGAATATATTAACAAACAACCAACTATAAATCAGTGTTCTAACCTTAAGATGATATCAAATAATCAACTTAAAATGCACACAAGCTAGAAGTTGCTTTTCCTTTTGTTTTCTTCCTTCTTCTCGGCCGAACACACACACAAACTCACACCACACCTTCTATGTTAATTAGAAAGAAATAAAAAGGTATGGGTTGAGTTGGTGACCAATGGCGTGAAGGACTAACCAAAGAGGACACTTTTTATTAAATTAATTATTGTTAGAAATATTAAAGTGAGGGGTGTGATATGTAATTACTCAAAGTTGGGGAAATGCTATACAAAGGCATTTCCCCCACATTTCTAAGTAAACTTTGCATTATTCTCATTACTTGTGTTTTGTGTTCTCTCTACTCCTACTCTCGGTTCTCTCTCTCTAACCGTATACAAACACACAAACACACACTAGAAGAACAATCTTCTAAGCATTGCTTCATCCGTATCATAATACGGGACCATCAATTGGTATCAGAGCCAAACTTGTTTTTGGCTCGTGATTGTTCGAAAGAAGACAACAAAATCTCGAAGTTTTAAAGTTTCCAAGAAGAAAAAGCTCTCGGTTTTGCAAAGGCTCAAGAACGTCAGTTTTCTTCAAGATAAACTCAAGCTCAAACAACTTTTAAAGGTAGAACTCATTAAAGGTATAAACTACATCTTCTTTAACTTTCCTTTGAGTTGTTTCGATAGTCTTACAAAGGTTACAAAACATTCTTTGAAGAAAAAATGTAGGACCGGGGGGTTCTAAACTAACACCCTAATGCTAGGACTGATCTAGGATGAGAAATAGTGCGGAATATCTATTTCCCAAACCTCCTAAGGATTCAAGATCTGCTTAGGTGTCCGGCACAAAGAGATCACGAAGAACACACAAAGATTGCTAAGAAAATCACTAAGAACTCACACACAGAATGCTTTATGGCTGCCCAGAACTCTAATTAACTGATTATCGACGATTACCCCGATAAAACACGGTTAAACCCAATTTATATGAACAGAAAACGCAGTATTTATGTTAAACACGTTTCTGCCTTAATTAACTTTCACTACGCACGTGGTGCAACGCACTGCGCACGTAGTGTATATAGTACGCACGTACTAGACATTTTCTAATAATAATTAGTTAACTTTAATTAACCAGCCTCACTACGCACGTAATGAGCACCACTACGTACGTAGTGAGCTTCATCACGCACGTGATGACTTAGATTTATACTTAACCTTCCAAACATAAATCAACACATGATTATATACTTGTAAGCTTAAAATAAACATAAGTAAACACTTAGAATGAATAAACATGTAAACCATAAGTCAAAACTCCATTGGATTATCATTATAAGTAAGTAATTACATATCTGATTGACCAGAACTAGGGATTTACATTCATGCACTAACTCTCCATCTAGGTTCTAATTTTACTAGACGACTTTGTATTGAGAACCAGTGTGCCATCACTCTCCATCTAGGTTGGATCAACTTCTCCCTTTTTTTTTTTTTTTTTTTTTGTATTTTCTAAGTTTTCTGATTTTTTTTGTATTTTCTATGTTTTCTGATTTTTTTTTTGTATTTTCTAAGTTTTCTGATTTTTTTGTATTTTCTATGTTTTCTGAACTATCTCCCCCTAAAATACTAAACAATCTAAAAACTTAGAAAATAGAAACGCAGAAGCACACAGGAAATAAACACAAAGACAAACGAACAATTTAGTCACACAGAAAATAGACACACAGTCACAAATACCTCACACTTGATTATAGCGGTTGACACCCTTCACATAGAAGAAAGAATTAGAAAGCATTAGGAACCCAAGCCCGAATAGTCATGGGTTTCCCGTCTTCTCCAATCACTGGAAGTTTCATCCAAGTTCCAGTCTTCTTAGCAGCATTGCTAAACCTGTCACTCGAATCCTTAGGCATTTGAACACAGAGTTTGTTAGTCCACTTAGAAGTCTGATTGAGCGAAGATTTTCTTTTGCTAACAACTTCGGGATTTTTAGATTTTCTTATGGTATCCCCGTTTGTCCTTTGATGCTGAACTGGAAGAGTTGAGTTTTGATTGTTTTTAGTAAACGTTTTATTCTTTTGAAAAGTCTCAACTTTCCTGTTACAGCGCTGATGTGGCTGCTGATCACACTCGTAACTGAGGTGACCAGGTCTCCTGCACACATAGCAAATCATGTCTGGATTTTGCTTTATAGGACCTTTCGACATCCTTTGAGATCGATAACCTAACCCTTGATGTTTGGGTAATAGTTTGACCTCTTGGTATGGACGGGTATCAGGAGACTTTACACCCTCCTTTTCAAATTTCCGAAGGGCATTGCGGATACGATGCATCAACGGATCTTTCACATTAGAACTTGCCAACAGTTCTCTTATGCCTGGTTCAGCCTTTTTAATTTCTTCTTGCTGAACCTCATTCTTTTGAGGCTCACCCACATTCTCGTGTAACTTTAAATCCTCTTTTGGGGTTGATGCAGAAGATTCATCAACCTTTGTGAGTAGTGGGTCAGATTCAGAGTGAACATCATCATTCACCAGTTGATTTAACACTGGTGGTGGACATTTAGAGTATAACTTCTTGTTCTTTTCTGAATCAGTACCTTGACCTCTCTGATCGATTATGTACTCAAATAAGTAAGAAGACGTGGAATAACTTTTGAGTTTTTGACTCAGAGTCTCATAATCGACCTTTGAAGTAGCAAGGTCTCGTTTCAGCTTATCAATCTCACTTATGTAAAACACTATAGCATCCTGTTTATTTAACAGAGCCACACCTAGTTCATGCACCTGTTTGCCTAAACTTTCATTCTTTTCTTTCAACTGTTTTTCTCTTTCTTTTATCAACAGGTTTTTATCTAACTTAGATGTGAGCTCTGAAATTGTAGACTTTAGGAACACTATCTGTTTTACATAATCATTACAAGAACCACAAGGTAAGCCAAAAGTACATACCTTTTCCTCGGATGATTGACCACAACTGCACACCTTTTGGTTTGACTCATTGGCACGAACTTTCACTGGTGTCTTTTCTGCAGCTGGAACCGAGGCTGGTTCATCATCAATGCTGGCAATTGATTCTTCCTCACTTGAGTAACTTTCTGTCTCGGATTGAGAATCTTCGTTCAACACATGAACATTTGCCACATTAATATCAGCACCATCATTCCCAAATTGTACTGACCAGTCAATTCCCTCGTCCTTTTGAACAACTGCCATTGCCTTAGCCGGTTTTGGAGTTGATTCAGACTTTATGGTTGAAGAGGAAGATGATCTACTGTCAGGACTGGTTTTGAAAGGACACTTCGGTCCCACACTCTTCGGCTTTTCACATTCTCTCGCGAAATGGCCTTTTTCACCGTAATTATAGCATGTTACCGAAGACTTATCAAAACCAAGATTGGTATCCTTTGTAGCTGATATTTGCTTTCCTGTTCTTTTCTCATATGCTCTCGCCCTCCTGACTAAGTTAGCATATGACCAGAGGATATCTTGTCTCTCCATCTCATCGTCATCAATCTGCTCATAATCCTCTTGAGTAAGATGAGCATTACCAATCTTCCCCTTCAGTAGATCATCATAAGAGGAGACTAGCGCACTTAGCATGCTCATATGTGCTTTTACTTCATCTGCGTTCCCATACTTGAAATGCTCGACATTGAATCCAGAAGTAGACACAGTATAGGATGGCCTAGAAGATGAAGCTTCAGATGTAGATCTGCCAGATTCATTTACATTACTCACATAGGCAGATTGTAAGGGGGCATTTGAAGAAGTGGATGACGATACAGGTGTTCCAGAGTAGTAGAGAGAAGGATTTTGTTGATAACTGGACATGGAATCCAAATTTTGTTCCTCCTGCTCTTGCTCTTTCAACTTTGTGATGAAATCATTTAGATCCATCCCGTCAAAACCACCACTATTCTTCAGTATCATAATATATGGCCGCCAGCTCTTGGGCAAGGCTTTTGCCAAAATTTCCACCTGCTGCTTCTCTGGAACAGTAACACCCAGACTGTCCAGTTCACTGAGAAGATGATTATATCTTGTAATGAGAGAAGGAATTTTCTCATCTCTCGTAGCCATGAAATGATCTAATTCCTTTCTCAATTGACTTGCTTTCAATTCCTTGAGGGCGACATTTCCCTCATTTCTCTTCTCTAGTGCTCTCCACAGGCTGTGGGAAGTTTTATATCTTCTGAATTGATGGAAGATCTCATTAGGAATCGCCTGGATTAATTGAGCATAGGCCTTCTTCTCTGCATCATGACTGCTCTTCTGTTCAACAGTCATTACATCATAGGGGGTTTCAATATTTCCCTCCCCCTTGGGAACCATATAATCGGTGCTTATTGCCCTCCGAAGTCTACAGTCAAGGACATCGAGGAATATTTCGAACCTGGGCTTCCACATAGGATAGTCTTCCATGGTTAACAGTTTAGGTACTTTATTGGCACTCCCCATTTCACTGTCTAATAATAAGTTGTTTAAAACTGTTGTCTGTTTTGATGCCATTTCAGTAATCAAGAGCTGAGAACACACAAACTGAAATTATGATATGATAGACCACACATATTTAATACGCACGGAGTGGGAAGGCACTTCGCACGAACACAACTCACTACGCACGTGGTATAAGACCTACGTACGGACTGACACAAAGATACACAGACCTTACTACGCACGAACTGAGACTGTGGTACACACGGACTGAGCTGAATACGCACGGAGTAGTTAAGATATTTTTAATGGAAACATTTATCACACAGACTCAACACGCACGTAATGGATTTACCACGCACGAGTTGAGGAGTCACTACGTACGAACTAGCACACAGCCTATCGAAGATTCTAGAGGATTAACGACTCACCACGCACGTACTAAGGGTCACCACGCACGCACACACAGTTACTTCGTACGAGTAAAATTCAATGATTAAGAACTGTTTAAGTCACTAAGACACACTACGCATGTGATGAGGGATAATACGCACGGACTAGGACTCAGTTCGCACGGGTAACACTCAAACAGATTACGTAAAAACACACCTTTTTAACAGAAAAAGACCTATTTTCGACATAACAACCGATTAAAATCGACGAAAAGGACAAAACACACAGGCCTAATCGACACCTAGATCACGAAATCCTAAAGGAAAAGTGATCAATCAAAACACAAGGCTCTGATACCACTATGTAGGACCGCTGGGGGATGGGGTTCTAAACTAAACTAAAACACCCTAATGCTAGGACTGATCTAGGATGAGAAATAGTGCGGAATTTCTATTTTCCAAACCTCCTAAGGATTCTAAGATCTGCTTAGGTGTCCGACACACAGTAACACACAGAGAAACACACAGAGTAGAAGCAAGAACAAACTCTAAGAACTCACACAGAGATGCTTAAGGCTGCCCTTGGTTTTCGTATTTATCACTAAGATTACGAATTATGAGGTCAAAGTCGCGATTACTAAGGCTTAAGGTTAGATGAGGTCGATTACGAAGGCTTTCGGTTGATTACCTGTCAATTAGTCGATTACCCGCGCACTCTCTCGCTAATATGCGGTTAAGAGATATTTATAGTGTACTTAAATTCACTACGCACGTAATGTATGACACTTCGTACGAAGTGAGTCCAGTACGCACGTACTGGTTATATTAATAATAATTAATTAACTTTTAACCGACCTAATCACTGCGCGCGTAGTGAGATCCACTACGCACGTAGTGATACTGACTTCGCACGTGATGATCTTTCACCTAAACTTAAACTTCCAAACACACATCAACACATGATTAAGTACTTGTAAGCTTAAGATAATCACATAGAATCACTAAGAATATATACACATGCAAACAATTAATCAAAACACATTTGAATTAACATTTCAAGTAAACATGTATGTATTTGATTGATAAGAACTAGGGATTCACAATTATGCACCAACAACAAGTCAATAACAGTTGAGACTAACTTAGTCTGGTGCACACACCTGCTACCATGCCAAATGTGTTAGATGACAATGAGCAAAATGTAAAAAGAGGGTGAAAAATTGACCCCAATCTGAGATGTCAAAAGAAATAGATACATTGATCTATTAGTGTTGAATTGTCAAAGAGCATAAAATGCAGTGACTAAAGCTCAACAGAAACTATCAAAAGAGGTGAAAAATTGACCTCAATTGTCAAAGAGCATAAAATGCAGTGACTAAAGATCAACAGAAATTATCAAAAGAGGTGAAAAATTGATCTCAATGTCAAAGAGCATAAAATGCGTTGACAAAATGACAAAGCACACAAGCATGGTGGTTGGGTATTCAAGTTGTGCAACCTACTGAGTGAGTCAAAACACTGTGAGATTTTAAAAAGAGATAGTCTTAACCATGTACTCAGTTCTGGATAATCAGAAAATGTTGAATAGATCAGCAAGATCAGGCAAGTCATCGTCTTTCTGTTGGCTTGGGTAATGTTTCTCAGTCTCATCTTCAATCTCTACCTCATCAGTATCAAAGACTGGTTCTTGCTCAGCTTTCGATGGAGGCATAAAACTTTGATCAACCTCATTTATGATTACATTTTCGATTGGAATTTGCAAGAGTTCAGCAATTTGTTCTCTAGACAAAAATGGAAGAATTTCTCCTTCCTCAGCATCATAATCCTCTTGAGATACAATCTGACCTTGAATACTCAGTAGTCTTGAAGATTGAGGGATCTCAGCTTTTAATGGCTTAGCAACATATAGATCTTCACACAGAAAATCAAACCAGATAAAGTTGTTGTCAGTAAACACAAAACATCCTTTTCATTTATAACTTAAATGTTTCAGTACATAGGATTTATTATCAACCAGATTACATCAAATAAAACAAAAGTAAACATTTGAAATCTAGAATCAACCTTCTTCCTCATCTGAAAGAACATATGTGTCTTCCTCAGCAGTTCCTTTCAGCTTTAGCAACACATCATCTTCCAGTTGTTCTATCTTCTTGCTGTGCTCGAGAACCATTGTTCGCATTGATTGGTTTTCTTCTTTTAGCTCCAAGATTACCTTTTTGTTAGCTTCATTTTCCAACTGCAGCTGTTTCAGCAGTTGTTCTCTTTCAGCATCTCTCCTTGCAGACTCATCTAATAAACTTTTCATCTTTTCAAGCTCTTCATCCTTCTGCTTTTTTGTCGCCTCTCTTTCAGTCTCTTTAGCCAATAATGTCATCACATGTCGTGTGACCAACTGTAACTCCTGAGTGGCCGAGACTGGAGGCAGTTGAGAACCTGCTAGAGTTGTCGTTGTTGCTGGTGTAGATGAGCCAGAAGTTGGAGTTGCTTGTGTTGTTGGTTGGATAAGGGGCTTATACTTGAATACTTTCCTCTTCTTTCTTTGAGGTTCCTTAGTAACCTCTTTCCCTCTATCCTTTCCTACTCTCCTTTGCAAAGTTTCCTCAGCTAAGATATCCTCACTCTCCAAGATATCATCATATAGCACATTCCCAAGATTTCCTGGTATGTTTTCTCCCTGGGTGGGATCGAATTCAGCACTTTCAACCTCCTCTTCGTCATCTGAAATGATTTGCATGTTTTCCACCCCAGAATTTGAATCTGTATTTCTCCACAAGTGCTTCTTCACTGGAGCTTTGTACTGGGGATTGGCAAGGTGACATATCAGCTTCCTTTTTGGTGGATGCTCACCAATGTACCTACTCATCTGGCCAACGGTCGATGCACTCATGTGTTTCAGCTGCATTTTATCACCATCCTCCTTCACCAGGTCCGTCATCTGACTATCAATCACCATCTGTAGAAACCTAGGGTATAGCAGGAACTTGTCCTTACCCTTTGACATGTTTCCTTTTATTGCTTTGAAGATAACCTTTGAGATATTGAATGGCACATTCAGGATCAAAGATACAAACAGATGAGAAAAAGTTGTGTTGATCTGATCATGGCCCGACCTCCTCGATCCCAGACAATGAGAAAGAATATGCATCAAGTATCTGTAGGGTGGGCAGAACAAGGTTTTCTTTATGGTGTCAACTTCCACCTTTCCATTGTATCCACATCGTAAGAGACATCCTTTTACTCGGCAGCTACTTAGCAGAATGGGATCTCCAGGTGCATCCCCAAAACCTAACAGCTCATTTAATACAGCTTCAGACACAAGGACATCTTGTTTGTTAATCACAGCCTTGATTACATTAGCTTCAGAATCATACACAGCTGTTTTCCAGAAGGCTCGTTGATGTGACAGATACGCTAAGCATCTAGCAGAGATTGCCTTATGAATTCTTGATCTTTTCAGATAATCGATCATCCCATCACAGTCTCTTGTCAACTTTCCTTTCTCTAGATATGCTCGGATGTTATGTATGTCAACATACATAAGCTCCTTTTGAACTTGACTGCCAGATGCAGTCTCCATTGCACCAGCTGTAGATCCCTCGGGTTGAGTTTGAGATGTTGACATTTTTAGAATCTGTAGAATACATATGTAACACATTAGTAACAAATATCCAAAACATGTGAAAGTTGAACAAACTTGCAAAAAAAAAAAATTAAAAAAAAATAGACTCAAAAGTTCATTCCAAATACACACTTCGTGCGGACTGAAACCCAGTACGCACGGAGTGATCCTGCCTCGCACGTAGTGACAAAACGAATTAAACACTATGATTTAAAGGAAATCAATTTCACCACGCACATATTACACTTAGGTACGTGCGTGATGCATGTTCACTACGCACGGGTAGGACTCATCGTCAACATGGAGAACAAGCTTCACTACGCATGTAGTGACATTCACTACGTGCGGATAACATTCAAATCACGAACACTTCAAATTTCGATTTTCTTTATCCTTTGATGTTTTGATCTAATTAAACATGTATTCAACATCGATGAAGGCTAACAAACACTCTTTTCGGTTCAAATCATTCAAACGAACACACAAAATCCCCAATTTATCCCATTTTACATTTCCAGGGTCTTCGGGAGCAAAAATCGATCATAACTCCCTATTTAATGGATGAAAATGGTTAAAAATCATACCACTAAGATCGTGAGTGAAAACCGAACACGAATATGAAGGCAAAATCACTCCTAACACACAGATTCGAAAAACGAGATCGAGAGAAAAGCAACAGTGCGTTTGAATGTTCTATATGCGTAATGGCTACAGACACACGTACCTAGCTTTTATATCCACTACACTACGTACGTGGTGTGATACATTTTGGTGTGTAGTGAATGATATCAATGTTTAATCCGACTGAACTTCACTACGTACGCATTGAACTATGTAGTGCGTGCGTAGTGGATTCACTGCGTGCGCGGTGATGTTAGGTATATGGATTCCTTTCGTTATGACCTTACCTGCACTACGCACGTGGTGATCTGTAAATCGTGCGTAGTGGATCCATTACGCACGTGATGAAATCCTCATATGTGAAACTTGTTACTTTTCGTACTGCACTCAGCAATAAAAGATCAGTAACTTCAAGGCAACTAATAAACATTTAAGCACATCAAAACAGCAAGAACCTTTAAATATAAAACAAAACACACCGAAAGAAGTTAGACCACACCAAAAATCTTTTTGTATTTTTCTGAATAAAAGAAACAGAAAGCATACTATTCACAAACTAATTTCAGGGAGATCTAAAAGCAACAAATTAAACTCTAAAACTAAAAGACAGAAATGAAAATAACTTAAAAGTAACCTAGCAAAAATTAAATTGCTGAAATTAATTTTTTTGTGAGAAAGTTCCAAAATGGAATCAGTACCAGCATTTTTATACTTAGATATCATTCATTTCAGAACCTTAGGCACAAACACACTCCCTCAATTTCTGTCTGTCAATCTAACTTTCCTCAGATAATAACAGATTTAATTTCAACATTTTCTGATTATCCAGAACTGAGTACATGGTTAAGACTATCTCTTTTTAAAATCTCACAGTGTTTTGACTCACTCAGTAGGTTGCACAACTTGAATACCCAACCACCATGCTTATGTGCTTTGTCATTTTGTCAACGCATTTTATGCTCTTTGACATTGAGGTCAATTTTTCACCTCTTTTGATAATTTCTGTTGAGCTTTAGTCACTGCATTTTATGCTCTTTGACAATTGAGGTCAATTTTTCACCTCTTTTGATAGTTTCCGTTGAGCTTTAGTCACTGCATTTTATGCTCTTTGACAATTCAACACTAATAGATCAATGTATTTATTTCTTTTGACATCTCAGATTGGGGTCAATTTTTCACCCTCTTTTTACATTTTGCTCATTGTCATCTAACACATTTGGCATGGTAGCAGGTGTGTGCACCAGACTAAGTTAGTCTCAACTGTTATTGACTTGTAGACTTGGAATGTCTCGATAGTTTGAATCTTTGATAGATTTCCACATGCATAACCACTTATCAGCCTAGACTCTAATCATATGTCTTACATGCCATCTGTTTCTTATTTGATTCTACTCAAATTTTCAGACAGTTTTCTCAAGAATATGTACATGCCTTCAGTCCTAATTTTACTAGACATACTTTGTATTGAAAGACAGTGTACCATCATTTTCCATTTGAGTTGGATCAACTTCTCATTATTTTCTATGTTTTTCTGATTTTTTTTGTATTTTCTATGTTTTTCTGATTTTTTTGTATTTTCTATGTTTTTCTGATTTTTTTTGTATTTTCTATGTTACACCTATCTCCTCCTAAAATACTAAATAAAAGTAAATACCAAGAACAGAGACACACAGACACAGAAAATAAACACAAAGAACATAGCACACAGGCACAGAGACGAGAAGTGCATTAAGTTGCATCATCAGAGACGACCTCACACTTGGTTTTGAAGTCTGCACAAAGAGTAAAAAGTTAGTTAGCATTAGGAGCCCAAGCCCGAATGGTCATGGGTTTCCCATCTTCTCCAACAATTGGCATGTTAATCCAAATACCAGTAGCTTTGAAGTCTGCATTGGTATCTGAACTATTTGACATTTTAGATTCGGGTTTATTGGTCCATTTTAAGTCTTGACGGGGAGAAGCCTTGTGATAAACACTAGAAGCATTTATCACCTTATGAAGTGGTTCCTTCCCTTTTTGACAGACCTCGGGACCTTTGGGTTTAACAAATGTTTCCCCAACAGTCCTCTTGATCTGAATGGGTTGAGTTGATCTTTGATTATTTTGATTAAACATTTTGTTCCTTTGAAAATTTTCAGAAAAAAAATCAAATTTCCCATTGTAGCTCTTTGATCACACTCATAACTGAGGTGACCAGGTCTCCTACAAACATAGCAAATCCTGTTTGACTGGTGTTTTGCAGGATTATGTGGCACTCTCTGATCAACTGGACATTTTGGCTCAACTCCTAGACCACGTTGTTTGGGTAGGATTTTAACTTCCTCATAAGGACGGGTTGCAGGAGACTTTGCACCCTCTTTCCCTATTGTTCTGAGTGCTGCTTGGACATTTTGCATTAGAGTGCCTTGTCCAGTGGAATTGCCTAAAAGTTTTCTCATTCCAGGTTCAGGCAAGTCTTCTTGTTTGACCTCTTTCATCTGAGGCTCACCAACTACTCCCTTTATTTTTAAAACAGGTTTTGAAGTTGAAGCAGAAGGTTCATCAACCTTAGGAGGAAGTTGGTCAGCTTCAGAGAAGACATCTGTTTTCACCAGTTGATTTAGCACTGGTGGTGGACATTTGGTATACTGCTTTTTGTCCTTTTCTAAATCGGAACCTTGAGGTCTTCGGTCGATTATGTGCTCAAATAAGTAAGATGAAGTTGAATAACTTTTAAGTTTCTGGTTTAGAGTTTCATAATCTACCTTAGAGCTAGCAAGATCCCGTTTTAGAGTATCTATTTGATTGATGTAAAAAACTATAGCATCCTGTTTATTTAACAGAGCTACCTCTAGTTCTCTAATCTGTCTATTTTGACTTTCAATTTTGTCTTTTAAAGTCTTTTCTCTTTCTTTAATAATCATGTTCTCATGCAGTTTAGAGGTAAGCTCAGCAACTTGAGATTTCAAGAATACTATGTTTTGTACATAATCATTGCACGACACATAGGGAAGTCCAGAAATGTTACTTACCTTTAAGTCAGCTTGTCCAGTCATGCATGACTTAGGATCTTCTGATTGAGATTGCACAGTCACTGGCGTTGGTCCGGCAGCTGGCACCGAGACTGGTTTGTCATTGTGCTCATCAGTAGTTATTACGGGTTCTTCCTTACTGGCAAAAAATTCATCATCAGCTTCTTGGACACTATCTGTTTCCGATTGTGACTCATCGTTCAGCTCCTGAACACTAGCCAAGTTGGTCTCTGCAACTTCAAAAGTATCATCATCTTTAAAATGCACAGACCAGTCAATACCCTCATCTTTTTGAACAACCGCCATTGCCTTGGTTGAACTTTCAGGAGATGTTTCTGCTTTCTTTTGAGATGTACGGAAAGGATACTTAGGTCCTGAGTTCTTTGGTTTGTCACACTCTCTAGCAAAATGACCCTTTTCACCATAATTGTAGCACGTGATAGCAGATTTATCAAAACCCAACTTGGTATCTTTAGTTGCTGTCAGCTCTATCCCGGTTCTCTTCACTAGTGCCTTGGCTCTCCTTACCAGATTAGCATAGGACCATAGAATGTCCTGTCTTTCCATCTCATCATTATCTATCTGGTCATAATCTTCCTGAGTCAAGTAAGCATTTCCAATTTTACCCTTCAGCAGATCATCGTAGGAAGAGACCAAAGCACTAAGCATCCCCATATGCTCCTTTACTTCTTCAGTGCTACCATGCTTGAAGTGTTCCGTGTTTAACGCTGGCCCAGATTTTTTGCTTGAAGGAGCAGAATATGGTGGTCCATTTGACATTTAAGGTGCAGACTTGTTTGAAGCACATACATTAGAGGTAAAAGCTGTCTGCAATGGAGCATTTGATGAAGTGGCTGGAGAAGCAATGGGTCCAGAGCAGTATAGAGAGGGATTTTGAATGGAACTGCTCAATCTGTCTAGATTTTGCTCCTCCTGTTCATGCTCTTTCAGCTTAGTTATAAAATCATTTAGATCCATGCCTTCAAAACCCTCACCATTCTTCAGAATCATTATAAATGGCCTCCAGCTCTTGGGTAGTGCCTTGGATAAAGTCTCTACTTGTTGTCTTTCAGAAACCTGCACACCCAGACTGTCCAACTCACTAAGAAGATGGTTGTATCTGTTAATCAGATCAGGAAGCTTTTCATTCATGTATGCTGTGAAGTGATCAAATTCTTTTCTTAGTTGTGAGGCTTTGAGCTCTTTTAGAGATGCATTTCCTTCATTCCTCTTTTGCAGTGCATTCCACAAAGAATGAGATGTTCTATACCTTCTGAACTGGTGAAATATCTCATTAGGAATGGCTTGAATCAAGTAAGAGTAAGCTTTCTTTTCAGCATCATATGCTTTCCGCTGATCGTCACTCATCATGTCATAAGGAACTTCGATATTCTCTTCACCCTTAGGAATAGAGTAATCAGCAGATATAGCCCTGTGCAATCGCGGATCAATCCCATCAATAAAAATCTCAAAACGTGGTTTCCAGAATGGGTAGTCTTCCATGGTTAAGAGTCGAGGTACTTTATTAATACCACCTTGTTCATTGTCCATTATCAGATTACTTAAGGCGGTTATAGTCTGTTTAGCAGCCATTGCACTCATATCAGACATTTTGATTAAAAATAAAACAAAAACAGGTACTACGCACGCAGTGACTGGAATACGCACGTAGTGGCTGTGTACTACGCACGGAATGAAAAGGGCAAGTAGACTATCACACAGACTCAGGTACGCACGGATGAAAGAACTCGTACGCACGAAGTGGATTCACTTCGTACGTAGTGAGTGACTTGTTTTCCAAGATTAGTTCTAACACAAAGATTCAATACGTGCGAAATGAAGGACACTACGCACGTGTTGAAGACGCACTGCACACGGACTGAACAAGTGTTACGGAAAGTTCTAGAACACCAAAAGACACTTCGCACGAAGTGAAGAGTTATACGCACGTAGTGAGGGGCACTACGTACGTGTAACCTTCAACAGTTAAGAAACTTTTTAACTCAAAAACTCGAACCTTTGGATGCAAAAACAACCTGTTTATGACTAAACGCACGAAAAATCACTAAGAAAACAATAAACTAACAATCCTTGATGACCAAAACAGACACCTAGATCACAAAATCTTAAGGAAAAGTGATCAATCAAAGCACAAGGCTCTGATACCACTTTGTAGGACCGGGGGGTTCTAAACTAACACCCTAATGCTAGGACTGATCTAGGATGAGAAATAGTGCGGAATATCTATTTCCCAAACCTCCTAAGGATTCAAGATCTGCTTAGGTGTCCGGCACACAGAGATCACGAAGAACACACAAAGATTGCTAAGGAAATCACTAATAACTCACACACAGAATGCTTTATGGCTGCCCAGAACTCTAATTAACTGATTATCGACAATTACCCTGATAAAACACGGTTAAACTCCATTTATATGAACAGAAAACGCGGTATTTATGTTAAACACGTTTCTGCCTTAATTAACTTTCACTACGCACGTGGTGCAACGCACTGCGCACGTAGTGTATATAGTACGCACGTACTAGACATTTTCTAATAATAATTAGTTAACTTTAATTAACCAGCCTCACTACGCACGTAATGAGCACCACTACGTACGTAGTGAGATTCATCACGCACGTGATGACTTAGATTTATACTTAACCTTCCAAACATAAATCAACACATGATTATATACTTGTAAGCTTAAAATAAACATAAGTAAACACTTAGAATGAATAAACATGTAAACCATGAGTCAAAACTCCTTTGGATTATCATTCTAAGTAAGTAATTACATATCTGATTGACCAGAACTAGGGATTTACATTCATGCACTAACAAAAACACAAACCGTGGGTGTTTTTATACACATTAAGTCAAGAAAGTCATTAAATACCCACCTTTTTCAACATTAAATTTTCTGGGTATTTAAGCATTTATGGTGTTCTTGGTCTGAAAGTACAACTGGAAGAAGAAGAAATTGGATTTTGTAATTTATTTAATTATAAATTCTTAATAGTTTAAGTGTTGTACAAGGAAAATCAAGTACTTGCCATACCAATCAAGTACAAGTAGTTAGACGTTATTCAAGGTATGGCAATATGATTTAATAAGGACACATCAGAGTCTATCAGCCGGTTCCTTGGTCAATGCGATTGACTCTTGGGGTGGCTTATAGAATTTTGTCAAGTTGGAACACCTAAGTGTTAATTAAATAGCTATAAGCCGGGTTCAGTAAATCGCATGCGATTGGACTGTGCGGCTTATAGAAGCAGTTGATAAGATAGCCTAAATACCGTTTGAATCGCATTTGATTGAATCGCATACGATTAACACTTACCTTTCAACCTACTATTGGAATCACATTTGATTGGATCACTTATACATTCCATATTGGCAATCGCATGCGATTGACATGACTAACAGTTTATTTTCTAAGTGTTTGATGAAACATGATTGATTCGCATTCGATTAACCATCAATACTAAGTTCTTATTCTGCTTGTTTTCAAGGACACCTAATCGCATTCGATTGACCTGTATTCGCACTCGATAAGATAAATTCCAATCAGTTATTCCTTATTCTTGGAAAAGTGATTGACTCTTTGGACTTGAATTAAAGAACTCTAAGACATTTGGACTTAATCAAACAATCTAATTCATAATTGAATTTAATTTAAATCAGATTTAATTCAAAGATGAATTACATTACCTCAAGTCTATTTAGTTCAAAGTTGAATTTAATCCTTTAAGATCTAATTCAAAATTGAAATTCAAAAGACTTAGTTCTTTAATCAATCATTCAAATCACTTTAAAATCAGGTCAAGTTTTCGAACAATCAAACCATCTTACAAGTGAACGATCATTTCTCTCAAATGTCACTAATCATGTCAAGTACAAATGAGATGATGTCCATTGGTACAGAAAGCGGAAAGGTATCTTCTAACTCTAACTATAATATGGGTTTTAAACATGAACACATACAAACCATATTAATCCGAATGAAAGAGTTAGAAAATTAGGTAATAGAGTTAACCACTAGAAATCAAGTTCTAGAAGATTTTTCACACAACAAGGGTATAGAGGCACAAACAATAATTAAGCAGTTAGATAACGACTTAATTAGCCTTAAGATCCAATTAGCTGCTAAAGAATCTGAATTCTTAGAGTTAACTAATAGCACGAATACCACCATATTAGATCTTAAAGCAGAATGTGCATGTGCTGAAAAGGATTCTGAAATTCTTAAAAATGAACTTAGGGATGACCTAAGTACTCTTTACTTTAGAATCAATGAACTTGAGTATCTTCTGTCCAAACATGATCAAAGTGAAAAGACCATCTCTCAATACAAAGAAAAGGAACGTCCTTTCTCCAAATGGAAGTTCGATGGGCTGGGCTTCAAATTGAGCAAGATTACATCCAAACAATTATACAATGCTGATCTGTTTGGCGAATGCCTTACCCAACGGATGGTTTTTATTGGTCAAGAAGAGGAACGTATTGAAGAAGATGTCAAACGAACCCTTAATCTCATAACTGCAATTCCATTTGACTACTCTGATCTCAATGACTCATACCTCACCTGTCTCACGACATCATCTGATACTGATGTTTCATCTTCTGTCTATTCTGATGAAGAACTCTACTCTCCTGTTTCACCAAAGCCCACTGTTGAATACATTCCTCACAAAGAATTACAAGACAGATTCAACACCCTGCAGGAATCTTGTTTTACCCACCTTGTTCAACAGGATCTTACCAAACCCTTCCAATCAGAAACCACATTTGACCCTCTCCACTAGTTCAAGAAAACGCCATCCTCCACAAGCGTCTCCAAACAGTATTCAATCTTGATGGAAAGATCATTGACGACTTGTGCAAAGAAAATTTTGAATTGCTTGAACGAATCAAAGAGGTCAAAACTGCACTGGAACCACCTACTCCATTTACCTTCTCACCACAGGGAACCGTATTAGATGAACGAATTGAAGGTTCCAAACATGTGTCGACATCTTCTCAAATTGTCAAACTAGTAAAATCTGTTAATCATACTGCGGTAATAAATCTTAAAATTAAACAGATTTACAAACCAAAGCAACTTTCCACTTCTAATCACAGTTCTCGTGTGCACTTAGACGTACCTGAATCATCCCGAGCTGCAGCCAGTCGACCACGACTTTATTCTAATCTTTTACCCTCTGCTGCAGATGTGAAGAAGGCTGGAAACAAGAAGTTTGAAATAAATACATCATGGAAAAGAGCTATTCCTAGATCCACTAGGAGGTGTTTAAATTTGAAACTTGTCTGTGAAAACGTTTTGATGTTTGATTCTGTTTGTAATCATTCCAGTTCACAAGGCAAAACTGCTTCTACCATGTTTTGTATAAGTGATGGTTGTACTCATGGACACTGTGAATTTAATTGTTGTTATGATCAATTGAGAAAGTCTTTAGGTGTTAAACCATGTGCTGATTGGACTGATTTTTATGCTAATCAAGTGTGTGTTCCATTTTTAAATTCAAAAGGTTACATCATTAATCAATGGATCACCACTCGTCAATCTCATGCACTTAAACGCTTAAACAAATCCAACCGATTGCTCACGATCAAGGAACTGGAAGTCTACAGATGGCAGGGCTATGAAGCATTTAAAAGGGCTTGGATTGCACAGGAAAAACACTTGCATTCTCAAAAGCGTTCTCGCAATTCCCCTTCCAAAATCTCCAAACCTTCAAAACCCAAGCCATCATCCATTCAATGAGTAGCAAAACCTACTAATCACAGTGCTCCAGTTCAGCAAAAGCAAGTTGATGCACCGAGGCCACAGAGAATTCTTAAGAATTCCTCGCAACCATGGATTCGCAAACATAACGCTTCCGCAACTCTACCGAATCCAAAACCTCCGATTCCATCAACTGTCAAACCAACAGTGGTAAAGAAACTTTCTTCTCAGCCAATTTCTTCCAAATCTATTCCTTCACGACAACAGATTAAATCCACATGGGTACTCAAGAAAAGATCAGTAGAAGTTTCACCACCACAAGCAGACAACATCACTACTCAATCACTTCTAGGGACTAACAATCAAGGACCCATTCAGATATGGGTACCTAAACGTGATTTATTTTCTTTTTGCAGGTGCCTCACTTGTGGTACCTTGAATCCGGCTGTACCAAACATATGACCGGCAACAAAAGTCTTCTCAAGAATTATGTTCGTAAGTACTCCGGGAATGTACGTTTTGGGAACGATAATGTTGCACCAATAATGGGGTACGGAGACATTGAGAAGAAGCACATCAAGATCAAGAAAGTCTCATATGTTGAAGGGTTGGGTCATAACTTGTTCAGCATTGGACAGTTCTGTGATAAAGACCTAGAGGTCGTGTTCAAAAAGAACAAATGTTCAGTTTTAACTGAAAATGGAGATGAGTTGCTTGCAGGTTCCAGAAATTCTAACTTGTATTCCATTGACTTGGAAAAACATGACTCTCCTACCTCTGTGTGTCTACTGTCCGAAGCATCTACGGATCTGACTTGGCAATGGCACAGAAAACTCTCTCACCTGAACTTTCAAAATATTAACAAATTAGTCACTGGTGACTTGGTGAGAGGCATTCCCAAGTTAAGGTTCAAGAAGGATCATCTGTGTGCAGATTGTGAAAAAGGAAAAATGAAGAAGGCTTCTCATAAATCTAAACAAGTATTTAGCACTACGAAGCCTTTGGAACTCCTGCACATTGATCTGTGTGGTCCTATGAGAATCCAGTCCAAGAATGGGAAGAAGTATATTTTAGTCATGGTGGATGACTACTCTAGATATACTTGGGTCAAATTTCTGCGCTCAAAAGATGAAGCCACTCCCACAATCATTTCCTTCATCAAACAACAGCAGAACAAGCATGGTCAGAGTGTTGTCTCTATACGGACAGACAATGGAACGGAATTCAAAAACAGTACTCTAAAGAGCTTCTGTGATCTTGTGGGGATTAGCCACCAGTTCTCTGCTGCATACACACCACAACAAAATGGTGTAGTGGAACGAAGAAATAGAACTTTGGTTGAATCTGCCCGAACAATGCTTTCATATTCCGGGCTCCCACCTTCCTTCTGGGCTGAAGCAATCAGCACTGCCTGCTACACGCAGAACCGCTCTTTCATTAACAAACGCTTTAATAAAACTCCATATGAACTGGCCAATGGCATAGTGCCTAATATCAAATACTTCCATGTATTTGGTAATAGGTGCTTTGTACTAAATGACAAGGATAATCTAGGAAAATTTGCTCCCAAAGCGGATGATGCTGTTTTCCTAGGTTATTCTACTGAGTCCAAAGCCTACAGAGTTTTTAACAAACGTTCAAAGAGCATTGTTGAAAGTATCAACGTAACATTTGATGATACATTGAATGTTACAGATTTTCCACCTAAATCAACAGTTAATGCTTCTGAACATACCTGTTCAGGACCTGCACTTCAAAATAAAGAATCAGACAATCCATCCAGTTCAAATATACATCTTGATTTTTTGTATGATTTCTTTAGACCTGAATCTTCTCCTGTTTTAACTGACAACATGAACGACACAGTTGTTCAAACAAGTGTTACTCTAACGGCTCCTACGGTCACTGAGACGAATCCATTTGCAGATCTATACGCTGAGGATTCAACTTCTGCTTCTGTCACTTGTCCCCCTGTGACTTCTCAGATTCCTGACCTAGAGAGCCCTCCTGTGTTTGATTCAGACCCACATTTCTCTTCAGAAGATGAAGAAGAAGCACGCCACTTACAAGATCTCATTCCTTCCACTTCCACTTCACATGAAATTAAGTGGACCAGACATCACTCTGAAGAGAACATCATCGGAGATCCTTCAGTTGGCATTCATTCATAAAAGAGAACGTTGAGAAATGATTAATTGAGCTCCAGTATGTTCCTACTGAAAATCAGCTCGCTGACTTGTTTACCAAACCATTAGACGAAAGTCGATTCACTGGGTTGGTATCCAAGTTAGGCATGCTCAACTTGAAAATTTAACATACTGTTGCTCCATTTTTTCCTTCTTTCATTTGCTTAGAGTAGGTGTTACACTGTTTGTTCTTTGTGCAGCTTCATGATGCAACACTCAAGGAGGAGTAACTTTCTGGTGCTACACATGTATCATATGTGTAGGGGAGAAAAATCATACACATACTGCACATGTGTAGGGGGAGAAAAATACAACTGCACACATCCCCTATAATTTGAAAATTTCTCATTTCTTATAAAAAGATGCAAGAGTCTAGGGGAAGTGTGTCAAAATAAACAACTCAGATCAAAGTATTTTGGAATATAAAAATTTTCAACTCAAATTTCCAGATACTTTGAATTTTCAGAAAATCTCTAAGTGTTGAGATTTGTTCACAATCAATCACATGGAATTACTTACGAACCCAACACAATGATAATTTTCTAAGTCTGGGTTCAATTGCATGGGATTCGATCGCATTTGATAGGTTATCGCATGGGATAAAAACACTTGGTATTTATTCCTTAATTGCATACGATAGTCTAACAGAAATGAACCAAGTCTCAATCGCATGACAAACTAACCTTCAATCGCATGCGATTGGGTTAAGAAAGAATGAATCGAATGCGATTCAAATGGATTAGAATCTGGCCCATAGGCTTAATCGCATGCGATTCGATTCGGATGGAATGGAACTGGATCTAACACCTGAGTTGAATTGCAAGCGATTAACACACCAAAGTGTGAATCGCATGCGATTGAGGATTTCTATCAGCCGCCCGAATTTACCTATCAGCCGTGTTTTTACACGTTCTCGGTCCAATCAACGAGTGACACGTGTCTTTTTCACTTTATAACCGTCCCATCCTTCATCAGTCACTTCACTAGTTCAAAACTCACAAACACAAGAACTCTCTCGATTTGGGTACTTTGATTTCGACAACACCAGGACTCATCCTAACAACCACTATATAGACCTAACCAACCTCAAAACCCCGACTTATCCCATAGTCACAGAAATCCTCAAGATCCATCCACTAAATCACCTCTTAACCTACAACCCAGCCACCACAGGCACACATGTTCCCGAGCTATATGTCCAACTGTTTTGGAAAACTTGTGATGTCAGACTTAATGAAAGAGGAAAGGAGGTCATACATGCTGAGGTTGACGAATTTCAAGTTAACATTCCTCTAAATCGCCTCAGAACAATCTTTGAACTGCCCATTGCAGTCAGCAGACCTCCAGCTACAGAATTTGAGGAAATCCCATATGAGGAGGCATGTCTTACAGCCATTCGAGAGATGGGCTATGATGGGGAGCTCACCCATAAGAATCAATTCAAACATACAGGTTTACACCCTAAGTATAACACATTTATGACTGTGCTACAGAGGTGTCTCACCCCAAAACACTCGGGGTATGAGTTTCCAACGGAGAACCAGCTCAAAATATTTGTTGCTGCTGCCAACCACATGCATGTAGATTATGCATTCCTGCTCTTTCAAGATATCAAAGCTACTATGCTGCGAAAGAATTCCCAAAAGAAAAAGGATGCTAATTTGCTACCCTACCATCGCTTCCTGCCGATGATCATCCAGTATGTGATGGATAGGAATGCTGACATCCCCCGCCGGGCAGGTTTACCTTCTATAAACCCTAAGCTATTCTTGTATATTAAACCTGCCACTCCGGTCAACCTGCCTGTTCCTAAACCATTCCCTGTATCTCTCTTAAATCTTTGTGAGCAAAATGATATTGTTAAGAGTTATAGGGAGAGTGTAGGAATACCTCCTATGGTTGTGCCAGAGCCGGCCATACCTACCCAAGGAGGAGTAGCACCAAGTGAGGATATAGCAAATAGGCCTCAGTCATCTGTGGGAGATGCTGAGAGGGGAGTGGAGAGAGAAAATGTTGAGAGGGGTGGTGAAGAAGGTGAAGGTGTTGAAAGTAGAGAGGGAGGGGATGCATATGATCCCGCCACCATTCAAGCCATTGTTCAGTCTCTTTCTCAATCCACCCGCACCCAAGCTGTACTAGAAGAACTTGGTCTTGACATTTCTGAGTCATCCAGTTCTGAATCCTCTCTTGATGAGTCTGCTTCCCATCAAGGAGGTGCCCCTTCCTTTGAACTTGATATATCTCCCGTGGGCACCCCTGACCAACCAATCGAACAACCAGCAGAAAGCACACCCTCATTCATGAAACTTACTGACCCACATACTATCTCTCCCGACCAGACTCACCCCGTTCAACCTACTCAGGTCATTTCACAACCTGGTGGTCTGGTCATTCCTTTGACTTCAACTGCTCAAACAACCACCATTCCTATCATTCGCAGGGCCATTATAGCCCCTGAACATGACATTCCAGTCACTTCGCCAAGTCATTCCTTATCTGTTGAACCTGGTTCTGTCACCCCTGACTCTCTCATTCAACCTGATCAATATGCAGGGTATGGTGCAGGTAGCGGTGATGATGAAGATAGTTTTGTTGTTAGGAGTGCGAGTGATAGAGAGTAGGTGAGAAAAGAAAAAATGAGTGCTGAGGGTTCCCCAAACCCAGAAAGCCGGGAAGCCACATCTACTATGGGGCCTAGCACTACTGGGCCTCATATTGAAGAAGTCGCGGTGATCCCACCCGTGCAAGTTTCTGCCCCACCAAGCCAGTACGGTGTCTCTCAACAGACTCCGTATTTATTGCACAGGGATATAGCACATACACTGGGTCAACCCCAATTGGGTGTTGGACCTATTGAACAAAGAGGACCATCTCCCTCGTCCTCGACTCCTTTTGATGCACGATTTGACATACCGCGGATTTCCGCATATCTTGACCAACACAGGGTAACAATCGATGCACTGAGCTTGTTGGCTCAACAAGTCTGCTCAACTTCCAGAGGTGGAACCTTTCAAGGTTCCATTCGAGGATTGGAAGGAAATCCTGTTGGAGCCAACATCTCTGCTGCTCTAGTAGGTAGTACTGCCTATGTGGCTGGTACTTTAACCGGAAGTCTTATTGATTCCGGGTTTGTTACACGTGCAGAACTTCAACAACATATTCAACAAGCCGTGTCACCAATCCACCAACAACTGCAGATGACAAATCAAAAGTTGGATCGGATAGAGCAAGCCTCCAAGGCCCAAGCTGAGCAGCTAAACCGAATTGAAACACTTCTTGCTGCTCGTCCTTCAGTTCCAGAGCCTCAATCACAACCTCATCCTACTACTATGTCTGTAGATGCTTTAAAGAGCATGCTGTATGTTAGACTTCTGGAGCAAAGGCCAGAATCTACACATGATCAAGACCTTCTGAATACTCTTTGCAACGAACAGCGTCCATCGGGAATCTCCATGGATGACTTTCAAGAGTTTCATGAAGATGTAAACAGAAAGATTGATGGGATCACCAAAGGTTTCTACACCTCTCTCTCAAAGGTCACAGACCGGCTGACTAGCCTAGAAACAACCTGTCAGGCTCAGGCTCAGGGGAATAAGAGGAGACGGGATGATCAGGATCCGGATGATCAACCCGAGGGGGAGAAAAGGAGAAAATACATGTCTGCTCCCTCAGTTGTTGCTACTGTACCTGTCCCACTCGTTACTTCATACTTATCTGCAGGTACAAGTTCAACTGGGTCCGGAAGTCAACACCAACAACAACAACAAATGGCCGATGAAGTTTATGAACAACAACAAAAGGAAAATGCTGACAAACAAATTGTACTTTACGTACCTCAGCAACAATCTGAACCGAGGCCAAGTGATCTTGAAGAAGGTGAAATACCTTACGAGCAGCCCCATGCCGAGATGTTTGACTGGTCTAGTGACTCAGAGGAACAATTGGATGATTTATATGAGTTTATTCACACATCACCTGCAAGGCATGTGGGGGAAGGTAGTTCTGCTCTGTCAGAGGAGGAAGCTGAGGATCCTGAGATGGAAAGTCTATTCAAGGGTATTGATGAATACGTCGAGGTTGCTACACGTCCAGCTTCACCCAGAGTTGTTGACAGATTCTATAATATCCCCAGTGAAAGAGAACTTGCACTAAAAAAGAAAGAAAGGTTAGCAATCTCTAGGAGAAAGCCTAAAAAGAAGAAATCAACCTTTGACGTGTCCAGGGTTCTCAGTGGATTAAACTTTGAAGTTCATCAACAATTCCCTCCTCCTTCTGGTCAATTTCAAGAATCAGCTGCTGATATTTTGGAGAGAAACAGACAAACAGAAGCAGCTGAAAAATTCAGAAGAGAATCGGAATGACCCTTGCCACAGAGCTTCCTAGTGCCACCTGCTCCTCCAGTGTATAGTGGAGATCCAGGTCTTGATGCAGGCAACATGTTTACTAGAAATGCTGGCCAACAACCAAGATGGAAACCATATTTCGTCAATGCTGCTAATCTTGAAGAAAGAATCTCAGACATCTTTTGCAGCGAACAAATACAGGTTATCCCTCCAGAGTTGCGGAACATGGATGATCAACAAAGAAGAAGATACGAACATATCCTTACTCAATCTATGTCAAATCCAGAAGAGAACAAATCAGAATATCCAATCGTTGAACTCATCAATGTTTACACTCAAACCACCTTCAGAATAAAGTATGCCATATTTCACGTCAAGAGAGCTAACAACCGAACATATTTCCTCACTGAAGCAGATCTTAGGTTTGTTAAAGTTGAAGACATTAGCTTTATCTTTGACACTCTTTCTCAGAAGAAAGGAAAGTGGCCAGAAGAAGAATTTGGGAGAGTTGCTTTGATGAGATTCTTAAGAAATCTTATGGAATTCATAGAGGAACATGATCTGTAACTTGGAGCCGAGAACAATTACAGGAAAATCAATCTCTTAAAGCCTAACCAGAGCCATCCAGACTTAGAAAAGCTTGAAAAGTTAACTGTAATTGATGAAGGACATGAAAGCTTCAAGGGTGAACAAGGAGTTGTCTCCAAGAACACTAAAGGTGAAAAGATCTTCATCAGACTTGATGAGCTTATGTCCTACTCAGATGGCACATTAAAAATCCTTCATCACAAGATACATCAGAAGGTATGGGATAACCGTGGGGCCTACACTGGTGAACAACATGCTCAGGCCTATCGTGCTATTGAACAGATCAAGACTACACTGTACAACAGAAAGCAGGTTAGGAAGTGGCAAGTGGCATTCGGCATTCGCAACAAATCAGCATACGAATAGATTAATGTATTTATTTGTTGTGAATGATTACACACCTCACTTAGGGGGAGATTGTTAGAAATATTAAAGTGAGGGGTGTAATATGTAATTACTCAAAGTTGGGGAAATGCTATATAAAGGCATTTCCCCCACATTTCTAAGTAAGATTTGTATTATTCTCATTACTTGTGTTTTGTGTTCTCTCTACTCCTACTCTCGGTTCTCTCTCTCTAACCGTATACAAACACACAAACACACACTAGAAGAACAATCTTCTAAGCATTGCTTCATTCGTATCATAATACGGGACCATCAATTATCAATTCAAATTAAAATAATAAAAATAAAACAAATAATACAAACAACTATTATATGCACATCATGGCATATAATCATTTAATTAAAATATAAATCCCAAGATTAATTAACTTAATTACCTTAATTAATCTAGGCCGGTAAAGAGGGTGTTACAGCAAGCGAGACGGAGGCGGTCCTAGACAAAGCATATTCCGGAAGAACTCAAATTGATGCCGTGGTAGACTTTTAGTAAAAATATCCGCCACTTGGAGCTTGGTTGGAACGAACATAGTATGAAGCGTACCGTTTGCCACAAGTTCTCTAATAAATGATAATCTAGTTCAATGTGTTTGCCTCTCTTATGTGATACCGGATTTTGAGTAAGAAATAAAGCACTTTGATTGTCACACAATAGCGTCGGGTGACCATCAGGTAGAGCATGAAGCTCCCGTAAGAGATGAGTAATCCAGACTATTTCTGCAGCCGTATTTGCCATGGCTCGATATTCAGACTCACAGCTGGAGTGTGAAACGGTAGGTTGCTTTTTGGCGCTCCATGAGATAAGATTGCCCCACCCATGAATATCGAGTATCCATAAGTTGAACAACGTGTATCAAGACAAAGAGCCCAATCAGCATCAGAATAACCAACCAAGGTCGGTTTGGACCGAGAGAATGTCAACCCAAAGGAGATAGTGCCTTTAATATATCGAAGCAGGCGTTTGACAGCAAGGTAATGATCCTCAGTGGGTGAGTTAAGAAATTGACTTACCTGATTCACCACATAAGAGATATCAGGGTGAGTTATTGTCAAATACTGGAGAGCACCAACCAAGGTATGATACTTGGTGGGATCAGAAAAAGGTACCCCATTAAGAACCAAGGGGGTTGAGGATGACAGGGGTGTGGTAACCGGTTTAGAGTCCAATAGGCCGGCCCGTGATAAAATATCATACGCATATTTAGATTGGCTAAGGAAGAGACCTGAATCGGTGTAAGAAGCCTCAAGACCAAGAAAATAATTCAAGCGCCCAAGATCCTTAATTTTAAACTCATTATTCAATTTGGTAATGAAGGCCGAATAACTGAAGAATGAGTGCGTGTGAGAATCAAATCATCCACATAAACAAGTAAATATAATAGGCATGTATCACGTTCAAAAATAAAAAAAGTGATGGATCGGCTCGACACAATGAAAGCCACTAGCCACCAGAAAGGAATGCAAACGTTAAAACCACTCCCGAGGAGCTTGTTTGAGACCATATATGGCTTTATTAAGCTTACAAACATGATTTGGGAAGTGTGGGTCAATGAAACCCGGTGGTTGTTGCATAAAAACCTCATCGGATAACTTTCCATGAAGAAAAGCATTATTGACATCCAATTGGTGCAATGGCTAGTTGTTAGTGACATCCAAAGACAAGACTACACGAATGGTAGTTGCTTTAACAACCGGGATAAAGGTGTGCGAGAAATCTAAGCCCGGAACTTGACTAACCCTTGAGCCATAAGTCGCGTTTTGTGACGTTCAATTGAACCATAAACATGATATTTGGTCCTAAACAACCATTTGTAGCCAACAATATTATGATTAGGAGGACGGGGAACCAAGGTCCATGTTTGATTATGATACAAGGCGTCTATTTCCAGACGCATGGCAGTAAGCCATTTGGTATCACACATAGCCTGAGAGTGATGCGTAGGATCACAGGAAGCAAACAATGCATGAGATAGGACAGGATCTTGAAATTCAGAGAGATACGCTCTATGCTTCGGTTTAAAGATGCCAGCTTTTGAGCGAGTAACCATGGGGTGACCGGTGCGAGAAGGGGTATCATTGACCGATGGGTCTGCAACAGGGGAGTTAGGTGGGGGCGGTGGAGTAGGTTGCTCGGAAGTAGGGAGTGGACTGTTAGGTGGGGGCGGTGGAATAGGTTGCTCGGAAGTAGGGAGTGGACTGTTGGGTAGAGAGCGATGTGGGCTGGAGGGTGGACTTTCGTTTGGGCTAATTGGTTGGGCCGAAATAGGAGAGGTGGGATTGGAAGTGGGGGAGTTGATAGGTGAGGAACATAAGTCACACGGTTTAGATGTTGTAGGAGATGTGGGTGGCGAGGGAGATGGAGTAGAAGATGGTATGGAGGGTAGGGATATATCATTAAAGAAACGAATGTAGAGTAAGGGAAGAAAGAGGGGTGTTATCATGATGTTCGTGAAACAGAAAACACATCTCGTCAAAACGAGCATGACGAGTAATATAAACCCGTGATGAGACGGGATCAAGACATTGATAGCCTTTATATTGCGAGTTATAACCAATAAAAATGCACGGAATACTTCGAGGCGCAAGTTTGTGTGCATCATAGTCACGTAAGTACGGATAAACATGACAACCAAATGGCTTAAAATTAGCATAGAGTGGAATACGAGCAAACAACACCTCAAACGGAGACTTTGAGGAGATAACTTTTGAACGCACTCGGTTTATAATATATACCCCAGATGCAAAGGCATGAACCCAATATTCAGCGGGAACACGAGCATGAAATAACATAGCAAGCCCAGTCTCAAAAATGTGGCGATGCTTTCGTTCAACACGACCATTATGTTGCGGTGTGTAGAGGCACGATATTTGATGGAATGTGCCGTTTTCATTAAGTAATATTTTGACTTTATTGCTCAAAAATTCGGTTCCACCATCACAATGGAAGATTTTTATTTTAGTTTCAAATTGAGTTTGAACCAACTTTATAAATTTATCAAGAACACCACAAAATTCTGATTTCGTTTTGAGTGGATAAAACCAAGTAAACCGGGAGTGATCATCAACAAAGGTAACATAATATCTATAAGCATCAACCGATATAATGGGCGATAGCCCCTATAAGTCACAATGAACCATATCTAAAACGCGTGAGGCCCGTTTTGGATTATGATCAAACGGTAATCTGCATGATTTAGCTAATTGACATGGAGAACATATAACAGGTTTCGGCAAAACAGATGAAATATCCAAATGTCCCAAAGTACGTAATAAGGAAATAGTATCATAGGAAATGTGGCCCAATCTAGAATGCCATAATTCATAGGAAGCTTTACATTTTTTAACGAAAAAAGCTTGAACTTTGGGAGCAGCAGAAAGCATATAAAGTCCATGATTACACGTTCCTTGTGCCAGCACTTCCTTCGTGAGACGATCCTAAATAGCAAATGAATGTTTTGACAAAATAATATCCACATCATTGTCATGAGTTAATTTGCTAACCGATAATAAATTTTTTGTAAGATTGGGAACAACCAAAAATCATTCAAGCAAACGTTATTTGCAATTTTTGAAGTGCCAATATAAGAAATAGGTAGATAGGTGCCATTACCAAATACAACCGAGGCATCTCCGGTGGAAGGTGTGGGATTAGTGACCGAAGTAGTAGAAGAGACCATATGATCCGAAGTCCCGGAATCCACAAACCAATCCGGTGACGAGGTATTTACATGACATTGAGCATGAAAAACATGCGCAATGTCGGAATCACTAGGGGGTGGGGCTTTAGCAAAGGATACAAGTTGTGGGCATGTATTCGCGTAGTGCCCATTTTTGCGACAAAGTTGGCAATGAGGGGGTCTCCGACCCCGACCCCGACCACCCCGAGAACGACCACGAAAACTAGAAGAAAAAAATACCTTGTTGGGCCATATGAGGGGCCTGCCCCAAAACAAAATGTTGGGCCGTAAGACCTAGTGCACTTTACAATGAATTCTGGGCCAAAAAATGTGACATAGGGGCTGTAGTAGATGCTGGAATCTGGGCAGAAACTGGAGTTTGATGGGAAGCAAATGCAACCGATGGAGAGGAGGATCCATGTAGAGAGTGAAGAAACATTTCATGCCCCTCAGCTTGTGCTAATAAATCACGAAAAATATAGGGTGTGCAAGAAGCACAGACAACCATTGAGAAGGTCTCGAAGGAAGCACCAAGACCACATAAGAACCAATGTGTTTTGTCAGATTCATCAACGGGTTGATTGATAGCCGATAGTTGATCGCAAATTTCTTAAATCATCTGCCCAATTCAGAAACAGAGTTTGTACCTTTATTAAGATGACGAAGTTGATCACGAAGTGTTTGAATCCGTTCCATAAAGGAGTTTCCATAAGCTCTTTTGAGAGCAAGCCAAATAGATCTTGCAGCGGTGAGCCCTACAACTTCAGAGAATGCTTCCTCGGTGAGAAAGGCTTGAAGAAGAATGACGGTACGTTGATCGGCAGATAGCCACGTCTGAAAAGCCGGATTCGGAGAGGTCTTCGCATCATCCGAGAATTCTGCCGGGATCAAAGAAGATCCATCAACATGTTGAAGTAATCCTTGATAGGTGAGGAGAGGTATCATTTGATTCTTCCATAATAGGTAGTTAGAAGAGGATAGTTTAATGGTGTTAAGATGAAGTATGGTGGACATAGAAAGATGAGGATCGTGAGCAGGTGAGGCAGGAGAAGCCACATAAAGAAGAACCAAAGGAAAATGGAGGGAGGAAAGGTGATAAGGTGGACGACAGGATCTGGAAGAGGGAGGGTGGGAGGAAGAAATTGAGTTATGAAGATTAAGAGGCTCTTGATACCATGCGAATTTGAACAATCTCAATATCCCATGCATAGGGAGGAGAGATATATAAATGCAACTAAATAATAAATACATAATAATTACAACATTAAATATATTAATTACGTCTAATACTAACTATCTAAAATACATACAATATGACGCCCCCGATTTTATTGAAAAAAAAGTCAATTTTCATAATAAACGAACATAAACGGATAAACGAACGGATTTCTGTGTTCGTGTTCTTTGGTTTACTTTACCCAAACAAATAAACGAACATAAATGATAAACGAACGAATATTTGTGTTTGATTGTTTAAAAGATTGGTTAGTTCACGTTGGTTCGTTTATTATACAAACGAACATAAATGAACTCCCCACCAAATATTTTCACAAACGGTTCATGAACGTTCTGTTTGCTTATAACCCTAAAGCCAAGTTTTATTGTAGTTTCTATACATCAAAATGTTTAATTTTATAATGATTGATCTCTTTGAAAAATTACTAAATGATTGTACGTTGTGCTTAATTATTTTTTCCATTTTAATTACATGCCGAAGTTTAGAAGCGAAAAGATCGATGCTTCTAGAGCAAAGAAATATCAAATTTATTGATATAGTCTCCTTCTTAGACTATAACTTGGTAAGACTTGAAACAGTAGTTTTGTTGTTAATATTTGCTAATTAAATTCACTACTAGAAAATTGTTTATTTCCGACATTTTTTTTCCGATGATCCAAAACTGTTGCTAAAATCTGACTAAATTGTGACACTTTTCCAACATAATAAACTTAAAAATCACAATAGCGCTAGCGACCATTTAGCTTCGCTTCTGAGACCCTTTATCGACAATATTAGCTACGTTGGAAAAGCGTAGATATTTCACGACAATTTACCAACGAAATACCAACAAAAGCATAAAATCCATAAATTAAATTATTTATTTTAATTTTTGTTGCAAAATCGTCGCAAATTCCAATGATATAGCGACGTTAGGATTAAAATAATTTTCAAAACAATAAAATAAATCATATACTTGATATTTAATAATTTATTATAATTTTCGTCGGAAAAATATCGTAAATTCCGACCATATAGCGACGTTTTGTCTAAATATATTTTAGAAACATTGAAATAAATTTAGTACTTTATATTTTATAATTTATTAAAATAGTTGCTACAAAATCGCAGGAAATTTCGACCATATAGCGACGGTTTGTAAAAGGTATGTAATAAATCAATTAAATAAATTTAATTTTTCATATATAAGAATTAAATAATCTATTTGTCGGAAAATTGTCATTTTTATCAAATAATTTAGAAAACAATGAAATAAACTTAATACTTTATATTTTATAATTTTCTATAATTTTCGTCGAAAAAATGTCGTAAATTCCGACTATATACTGACGTTTTGTCTAAATGTATTTTAGAAACACTGAAAAAAATTTAATCCTGTATATTTTATATTGTTATATAAATTTTGTTAGAAAATCGTAAGAAGTTTCGACCATTTAGCGACGGTTTGTAACAGGTAACTAATAAACTAATTAAATAAATTTAATTTTTGATATATAAGAACTAAATAAGCTTTTTGTCGGAAAATCGTCGGAATTTCTATCAAAATACCGACGTTTTTGTAAAATAATTTAGAAAACAATGAAATAAACTTAATACTTTATATTGTATAATTTACTATACTTTTCATCAAAAAATTGTCATAAAATTCCGACAATTTAGCGACATTTTGTCAAAATGTAAATATCGACCATACAACAAAATAAATTTAATACTTTATGTTTTATAATGTATTAATAATTTTGCTAGAAAATCGTAGGAACTATCGACCATATAGCGACGGTTTATAAAAGGTAACTAACAAACCAATTAAATAATTTATAAAACAATCAAATAAATTTAATAATTTATATTTTATTATAATATTACGATTTTGTTAGGAATTCGTCGGTAAATTCAACTATATAGTGACCATTTGTAAAAGATAACGAAGAAAACAATTAAATAAATCAAATATTTGATGTAGAATAACTAAATAAGTTTTTCGTTGCTAAACTATCTGAATTTTCAAGAAAATATTGAAGTTCATATAAAATAAATTAGAAGGCATATAAAGAATTTTAATAATTTATATTTTACAATCTATTAAATTTTTAGCTAGAAAATCGTTCGAAATTCTAACTATATAGCAACAGTTTTAAATGGTAATTAATAAAACGATCCATGCATCCATACATTTAATATTTAAGTTATAAGATTAAAAAGTAATTCGTCACAAAAATGTCTGAATTTCCAATAAAATACTATTGTTTTTATACAATTATATAGGAAACAACAAAATAAATTTAAGATTTAATTTGTGAGAACTGAGAATATATTGAAGTTGCCATTTTTTGCTATTGTATATACCAACTTTTATAACTAGCATTTAACGTGTCCAATTTTCAAAAAATTACATTGAGTGAGTTGTAACCGGTTGTAAAAGGTTACAAGAAGTCATTTTCTTATAAATAATTGAAAATAAAAATAAATATTATTTGTTAATGATAATAGTAATAGTAGTAGTTGCAATAATAATAATAATAATAATAATAATAATAATAATAATAATAATAATTGATTGTCCATGGTTTGGTTTCTAGACCTCAAATGGAGCGATGGTTTCCACAAGTGAATGTCCATGGTTTAGGTTCCAGATTTGCAATGGATCGATGGTTTCCAGATCCGCAATGGATTTATGGGTTCATCCTCATTATCTTCATTAGTACTAGATATGCGATGGTTCAATCTAGGCTTGTTCATCATCGTCATCATCGATTTAAGGCATGTTAGATATATTCATCAATGGTTCAATCGAGGCTTGTTTCGTACGATTACAGGTTACCTCTAACTCTCTAAGTAGGTAAAATGATACACTTAAAGTTAATTTTTCAAACTTAGGTATATTAAATGGTATTATCGAGCTTTGTAAAGTGTACGTGTATATTTATACGTGTAATATGTATTCATGAGGGCCTAATAATAAAATACGTAAAAGAAAGTACTTGTTGATGCAAACGACACACCATATACGCACTATTTAAAAAGAGTAATTACTAAAAAATCATTAATTTAAAATTATATCTATATTTTGATTAATTTGGTTTTTGATATTACTTTTTTCATATTTTTTAGGAGCTGAGGTCGAGCTAATAATGTACATTGACGATCCGAGCTCGAGTTTTAACTATGAACACTCGTCGAGCTATCGAGCCAAAACTCGCTTAACATAAACTAATTGAGTTGAGCTCAGCTTGATTTAACTCGTTTACACCTCTAATTGTAGTTAAGAAACAAATATACTTAATATATATTCTATTTTAAACGTAGTCTTAAAACAAGATATGATCATGCATAATTTTTTAATATCAAACATTTTTGTATGAAACAATTTTTAGATTTCTTAAAGTTTATAAACTACATAATATATTTTAGAGATTTCTTATTAAAATCTTTGGAACCCTATAAAAGATTTCATAAGATTTCCGACGCTGCATAATTCCCCCCAAAATCTTGCTAATTTCCCTCCCAAGTTTTATCCATCATTTTAATTTCCTGGTTTTTTTGCTTTTTGATAAGATTTGATTCCCCATCAACAAAAACCGTTCCTTACCCTAGCTCCTCACCCTATTGTTTGTGAACCTTCGATCACAAAAATACGGCGCAGGCTTGAGCCACCGCCACCGCCACCGCAGCCCTGTTGTTCAGAACCATCGTCACCCCCCCCCCCCCCCCACCGGTGCACAGACCAACTCCGTCATCTACTTCATTTGCTTACTTCACAACCACCCTGTGGACTTCGTGTATCATCTCGTTTCCGTCTCCAAGGGTAATAAATTTCTTTTTATTTCAAAATCAATCTTTCGGTTAATTAAGGCCATGTCGTCGATCCATATCGTTTGTGTTTGCTATTTCTGTATGCTATTATAGTATTAATTAGTTTAAAGGTGGGGTTTTTTTCTTTTCTGTTTTGTGTATGTGTTTGTTAGGGTAATGTGTTTAAGGTCGATGTAGAATTCTATGCCCATGTTTGAGGTGAATTTAATACGAGTGCATGTTGTCTTTCGGTGCTAATAAATTATAAAAAACTCGGTTAACACACAAATAAAGAATGTACAATAATCGATGAGTCAACATAAACTCCAATTTATGAGGAACAAGATTTTTCTATGTTCACGTATTGCGTCCGGTTCTAAAACATACATTTTTCATGTAAATAAAACTGTTGCTTGATAATTGATCCGGGTTTGATAAGCTTTCGTTTGGTGTTCTTTTTTTGAATTAGATGTTATATAGTTTCATGCAACCTGAATGTGTTTCTGATGTAGTTTTATTCCTATATGTGTTAGTTATCACTTACAACATCTTTATATGTAGAGGGACTAAAAGGTTTGAACACTGTTTTTGTTGAAGCTTGCAATTTGGATGCTGATCTTGCTTCTGCTACAACTGCATTGACAACTCTTGTTATTGGGAGGTTTGGTTTATACTCTTCAAAAATATCTAATATAATCCATAAATTCTCATATGCTTTCTTTATTTGCAATTATATATAAAAAGATTGTTTTGTTCCAAGATGCCAATTTTCTAGTCTCTTAAGGTGTTCTCTTAAGGTGTTCTGTACAAGATGCCATCGAGCAGACCCCAGTTCTTCCACCAAATCGGGAGTGGATTGAAGTTCAATCAAATCAGTACGTACATACTTTGAAAATATATCTTTTATAAAACATATTTTATAGCCAAATACTAATTGTTTGTTGAATTGTTTTTATTTTGTAGGTTTGTTAGCATCAACCCTCCTAGAGAGATTACAAATATATTGTTGAACATGTTTGAAGGTCCGTGGACATCATGGAAATACATCCCACGCGATTCCCGCACGAAACTTTTTAATCGTTTCAAGGTTTTGAATTATTCGTAGTTGATTACAAGTTTCAAAATACTACACATAATTTTTAAAAAATTCATTAATAATGATAATTGTTTACGTGTAGCAACTCTTTCAATGGGATAATGAAGCAGATGCCAGTGTTCTAAAAGCATGGGAAAATATAATGAAAGCACGAGTTAAAGATACAATACACGGAGAGAGAAAAAAAGCAATAACAAAGGCAAAAGAAGCGGGCTTTGATGTTGAGGCGGATATGTCTGTCATCATCCCTTATTGTCCAACATGGATAAAGGAGGTACATTGGGTGCAAATGGTTCAAAAGGTACATAAAGCTTTCAATAGGTAGCAAATTTATTTAGTCTTACTTATAGTGTTTTCGATTAGGTTTACCCTTACTTAAATTACTTTAAAATTTTGTTTTGACTCTTTATAAAGTGGAACACCCCTAAATGGAAAAAACTGTCACAAGTTAATGCAAAAAATAAGGAGGCCTCGGTGGATGGGTCAGTCGGGAAGCATACCACAGGATCAGTGAGCTTTCTTGTTACTAAAATGAGGCGGGTAATATACTATTCTATCTTTAGATTTTTAAATATTAGAAACTTTTACGATGTCTTGAAACTTGTATATTTTTAACAATCATTCTATACATTGATTGTAGGAAAAAGAAGCAGGTCAAGCCTTACCATGGAGTACCCATTTTATGGACTTTCATATAACAAAAAAGTCACGGGAAGCGGTTGCCAAAGGGACCGGGGAGCCGGAATTTGTTAGCTCGAAGGCGAAAAGAGTATTGGTATAATTCATTATGTTCTTGTAGTTTTTGTCATTGATTATATTATTCATCTCAAAAAATCTGATATATATATATATATATATATATATATATATATATATATATATTATTTTCAATTAATAGGAGGACTATCTCAACGGTATGACAGCAAAGTATGGGTCAGATCATACGTCTCATCCAATTGGAGATATTGATGTTTGGGGACAAGTTGCAAAAAAATCAAATACAAGAGGATTCATTGGAGTTAGGGGAGCTTCAGATCCCGGTTATGTGGTGACAGGTCAATCGAGTATTGGTCATGCTTCGTCTTTTGTACTATCAGGTGCAGCATCTACTAATGAGGTAAGTGTGTATTTATTCTAATTTATATGTGAATGCTAATAATTATCACTTACCGAATCTATATATAACTTCAATTAGTATACACCAACAAATATAATTAATTATATGCAAGAATTTTCATGTATGTGTTTGTGTCACTTTTATTATATAATGTTGACAACATCAAGAACCAAAATCATTTATATCTTTATTAAATGAATGTAATTAAAGAATGCATTGTGAAACATGTAATAAACTAACTCTATAGGCCAAAAATTAATAATAAGTCACATATTTAGTGGTTTTCTTATTTGTCATTTTAACGAGTTATATTGTTTATAAATCATATTTGGTTATGATATCTTTTTATTATATGTACACTTATTGAAAGAACAAATGGAAGAACAAAATCAAGCTGCGAAAGCACGAGAAGACGAGCTTCGAAAAGAAATAGATGAGCTTCGCAAACGAGATGCGGAACGTGAGGCAGAGATGCGTAAACGAGATGAAGAACGTGAAGCCGAGTTACGAGCAACTCAAGAAGCTTTGAAATTGGCACAAGAAGCAGCAACAAAAGGATTGGAAGATAGGTTAGCTGCATTCGAACGACGTTTTCTTTCCCGTTCACCTCTTGTTTAAAACATGTTGCTACATTTTATTTAGGGTTTAGTGAATGAAAGATAGTATAATATTGATATTTTATATATTTATGATGAATGACTTATTTTGTGAATGAAATACAATTTTATATTTATGTTTTGTATTGAATTGTAATACGATTAAAACAATTAATTATAATTGTATAAAATACGGTATTAATAAAAGATATACTAAACCGTCACTAAATCGACGATAAATTTTATTATAACAAAAAATAAGAATTACGTTCTGTAGAAAAATCGTTGATAAATAATTGGTAAAATTGAATTTAAATAATATGATAATACAAAACGTTGGTAAATCGTCGGTAATTGTATCGATTGCGTCGGTAATTCGTCGGTAAAATTGCGTGGGAAATTCGTCGGTGAAACTGTGTCGCAAATTATTGTCGGAAATTTGTCAATTATATTGAGTCGGTAATTCGCTAGTAAAGTTCCGTCAGTGTTTCGTCGGTAATTTGTCACTAAAATTTGGTCGGTATTTTGTCAGCAATATTACGTCGGTAATTCGTCACTAAAATTTGGTCGGTATTCCGTCAGCAATATTACGTCGGTAATTCGTCACTATAGTTTGGTCAGTATTTCGTCAGCAAAATTTCGTCGGTAATTCGTCACTATAATTTGGTCGGAATTTCGTCGGTGTTAATGGATTTTTATTTTAATATAAAAATTATTTAGTCGGTAATGCGTCGGTATAAATAATATATAATTAATATAAAAAATAAGTTTGGTCGGTGTTTCGTCACTAGTTGCCGTCGTAAATGTGTCGGTACTTACTTTT
The DNA here is from genome assembly GCA_947179395.2 of Pulicaria dysenterica. NCBI lineage: Eukaryota > Viridiplantae > Streptophyta > Magnoliopsida > Asterales > Asteraceae > Pulicaria > Pulicaria dysenterica. Next base: position 100,866,178 of record OX359289.1, read on the forward strand.
CGTATTTATAATATTATTAATAATTATTATTACTTATTATTGATAAATATTTTAATATTTGGCTTCCGTCGATTTTGCAACGATATTTTCGTCGGTAATATTTGAAAAACGTCCGTAAAAACTGTATGAAAAATTAGCAACGGTGATATTTCAAACTGAATATTTTAGTCGGTAAATCGTCGGAAACGCCTGTTAGCGACCATTTTGCGACGATTATTGTTGTCGGTAACTAGCAAATTTCTTGTAGTGATTTATGTAAAATTATTGTGCTTAAGTACGTATTTATCCCAATTAATCATAGAATATTTTCTAATTTTATAGTGAAAATTATTACACGTGTATGGATTAGTTTACTATAATTTGATTTATAAGTTTATTAAATTTTGATAAGCTAATAAGCTAATTTTATTTTTAAACTTAGTGTGGATATAAAGAAGAAATATAATTAAAATCAAACCAATTAAGTAGATCGAGTTTTTATGTATATAAGGAAAAAACAATCAACCCAAGGAAATAAAACAAACACAAGAAACATATTAATACGATAAAATTTAATTTACGTAAGTCTATACAAATAAGTGTAAAGATTCATTTAAAAAAAAGCTTATAAATTTATTTAAAATTATAATAAATTAATGCATTCTTGTTTCGCATATTTCTACCATAAATAAATGGACTCTTCCCTGGTCTCATTATTTTGTACCATGCATCGTTTACCAGTGTTATGTTTTCTAAAGTACCTATATATTAATGCAGCCTACAATGTGAGAAAATGTTTACCTGGAACTATATATGTTTGAAAAAATCAAACAAATTTTTTTTTTTGTTCACATACAATATTTTAGTATTTTTATTTTAAGCTGACCCTTAAAAAGCGTTGTCTAACTTATTTTAAAATTTATGGCAACCATTTCTTTTCTACTACCAGTTTTCAAAGAATGTTGTCGTATCGATCTTGTTTCTATGTTTTTATCCATTATCCATCTAATTAGACAAATACATCCTTTTCCTGTTTCGGAATCTCATACTGTGTTTTCTTCTTTGACAAAAGTTTGAATTCAACTTCATATAAATTCCTTCTAGTAATAGTTATTGGTACTAAATATAAGATATATTAATTATTTTCGAAAGGCTACCAAATTACACATTGATATAATACTAATATATAGTAATATTATTGGTATACAAGCTCACTAGTTAGTTGCTGTTAACATGTATAATTACCGATATTCATACTTTTACAGATAATTAAGCTAGAAAACCATTTACTCATATTTTTACAACGTAATTGCTTTATGTGTGATCACCAGCACATCACACCATCACGCTTTGATGGTACGTGTGGTCGATCTCTTCTCTTCACCACTCGTGATCATTGTCCACGCTCGTATTAATTACCGCACGCCTACTCCCACAAAGTATAGTGGATCTCATATTAAAGGTAGGTTGTGTATGCTTTGGTCTCCTTTTCGCTCTTATGAACAGTTTATGGTGATAGTTTAACAACCCTGTATAGAAAAACCTAGGTTTTACAGGGACAAAGAAGTTATTTAATACTATAGCTTATTTTAACAATAAAAATATATAGTGGTTTAAATGAATACGATACCTAATCAAATATCGTTGAATTGGTGGGTATAAGATCAACTAAAATGTAACTTGGTCAATGTCAACTGGTACGTAGCCAGTAGCCACCCAGGCCCATCATGGGTCCTCAATTAGTTTTATATCGATTAGGACGTTTTAGTATAATATTATGTTTAATAATAATTAATAATGCCATGCTTTTAGATACCCTTGAAGATATGCGAGCATAGAGGATAAATGTTTGTATAAAGAAATTGTATCATGACCCCCTCTATCTATCCTATGATAGATACATGTAAGGTTAACCTATTGATATGATATATATGTGTGAGATGGAGGTGATACACACAAAACCCTTGTATATATATGTGATAGATACATGTAAGGATTTAGACATTTCTTCCTCTCACACATCAAAAACGTTACATCAATTAATTATACTTTTCAATGCAGGTAATACGCACACATACATCATGTGACCGAGTCAAATTAGACTATCAAGGTGTCTAATTAGTTTCACCCAAAATCTTTATTGGGTGTGGGTGCTACTAATTGGACTCTCTTCTCTCCAATACCAAACCTATCTGTCAAATCAATCAATTATAGTTTTCAATACAAGTTAAACACTCACATACATCACATTACAAGGGGTCAATTTAGATTTTTAAAATGTTCAAATAGTTACACATGTTTACACACGCACATAGTCTGTGGTTTCAAACACTCATTTTCTTAATCTAATGATGTCAAAATCACTTGAATCTAATGATGTCAAATAACTAAATAGAAGTAATAAAAATATAGATTAATAATGTGTCCAAAATCTTTGAAATATGATGAATAAATTATAACCATCTTTGTTTTAATAAATTCAATGTATGCTAACACACACGTACCTTTAAATTATAATAATAAGTAGAAAACCAGATTTAAATATATAAATTATTTTGAACTCAAACATATGGATCATAATTTACATATTTGTGAATTGTGACAAGATATATTATATTCATAGTGATAAGCATAGCGATTTAAACAAGGTTTTTATATCTACAAGAAAGTGATTGATGTATTAAATATAGAAAAAGGTACTAAATTATTTAAAGAAGCATAATATTCGTATCAATTATATATATTACAAAATTTAATTACTAATTAAAGACGAATTCCTTTAGGAGACCCACTAATCCTTCTATATAAAAATGGAGAAGTCAGTGCATATGTGAAAATAACTTTTTTGTATCTTTATATATGTTTCCTAGAATTAATATTTTCTTGACCCAAAGCAACTCCTTTTAGTGTAGCCTCGACTTATTGACTCGGTTCTCTTTACACACTTAGAGGTTGGATGACTAAGATTTGACGCGGAGTAATGGTTTGTTATTGACCCAAAACATTTCTTAATGCAAGATATATGTAGCTTCAAGGTTTGTCACATAATAAAGTAGCCGGACATATAGGAGAAGATAGTGACTTGGATTAACTGGTCGGATCATCTAGTAGTATATCAAAATATCAAGATAACTGTTAGGTCCTAAATTTGTGTTTAATATATTCTAGTGAAGTTTTTAAATAGTTTAGTTGTTATTTGATATTAATAATAGTTTAGGTTACATTATGTAAATACCCGATCGAGGAGTATAAGTACTACTTTGCTAGCCCTATTCTAATTAATTAAACAATTCATTCTTATCGTAAGTTTGTTCTCGGCCCGAGTTCATCATTTTGATAATTACTTCGACTATTGTTTGATACTTGATACAATTGGGTCTTACAATAACTACTAACGAGGAGATATAGGGGAAGATAGTGACTTGGACTAACTGAGGCTAGTACGTTGTACAAATCCAATATACATCTTTGTTGAGACAGATAACGACTACCATTTATTAATGTAGCTTAATTGTAACCTAAATAGTAAATTAAGAATCCAATATCCTTAAATGCAAAGTATGTACGTGGATGTTGTATTAATGTAGTGACAAACTCCGCAAAACTATGCATGATAATAGTCTCATCATCATAGACCAGTATATAGCATAAGACTTCATTCCGAGTATAAACGAATATTGATGTCTCAGAAACACGTACACTGTGTAAATCTAAAGCTGATAAGGGCAATAGATAGCTTGAAAAACCAAACTCTAGGTGCTTGCTTAAGAGCATGGGGTATACTCAAAGTCTGCATACCCATGCTTCTGGCCATATCAGCGCCACATCAGTTTTTTCCTCCTCATGCTTCAGTCATGCTTTCAGGCTGGAAATACCCAAAACTCTGCATCCTATTATTATTATTTTTTTTATTAATTGTATTAAAATAATTACTTTTGTTTTAATATTAAAAGATATTAAACTTAAAGTTAAAAAATTCGAATAAAATAAAAATAGCATAGACGATAAATTTATCAAAGCCCGAATTTTGATTTGGAAGACTTGGGTGTTTTAGAAGAACCATCCATAATGCTCACAAATTGTAAAAACTAAATATATGAGAGAAAGTGTGTAGATGTGTGTGAATTTTTATAAGAATAGGAGGATATATATAGGTAGTAAATAAGTAAAAAAAAAAGGAAAAAAAGTTTTTTTTTTAATGTCAAACGGTCATATGACCGTTGCCCACCAAACACCCAACGTTCAAATGCACTCGGTGAGCAAATGCCGAGATTGAGAGAAAACTCGGTATACCAAGTTTACGGAATGGTGTTCCACTCGGTATACCGAGTGCCACCTAGCCCTTACCGAGATTGTGTAGATGTACTCCGTTCGCTCTAACTAACCATATGAGAAAGCAAGAAATAACACAAGTTGAATATTAGTGGTTGGTTTAGCTACAAGACTAAAAGTCTCCTTGTAGTTAACACCTCTGTTTAGGGGTGGTAATTCTTGACATTATCCTAAACCAGACATGAACAAAAAACGAAGCAAGTCAGCACCGACACGAAATAAGTTGGGACAATAATTGGTCAACATGAAAATTCAAGGGTCATGTACAGTTTAACCCGACAAACCTGAAGTTAACTTATAATTTAACCTGATTTAATTTAATAATAATTATAAAATAAAAGTTAAAAATTAAGAATAGAACAATATATAGATATTTGATTTGGATTTTTGAGCCACGTTTTAATATAACATGTTTAGATGTTATTGCCATGAGTTTCGGACCACCAAAACAAAAAATAAAAAATAAAAAATGAAATTTGATGTGAAAGTCACACAGAAAATCAAACTCTAAACTCAAGCAGTAAATAAAGTAATAAAATAGAGACTAGTAAACGTGTTTAAATGAAGTTTAAATGAAGTGGAGTTTTCATTTTCTGAAAATAATAATAAACGTGTTTAAATGAAGGGGTGTAGTTTTTCTTTTTCAGAAAAAAGGAAAAATATGTTTGGTTGAAGTGTTTTCTTGAAAAAGTTGATTGAAAAAGTATATAAGTTTAAATTAACTGAGAAGTTTGGAAAAATATGAAAAAGTGGGGGATTTCTGTGTTATTGGAAAAAATGTGTATATAAACATGTTTTCAAATTTTCAGCTCTCTTAGAAAAAATTCCTAAACAATGAAGGATTTTTCTGAACTCAACTTTAAGGTCCTAAATTCCTAATTGAGGGATGGAGCTTCTCAGCAACAGAAAAAAAGGATAAATGTTCTAATCCATAGTTTCGTACACACGTCTAAAATATTATAATTATTATGATTATTGGAAATACTTGAATATGAACATTTCAAACCGAACACTCGAACAATCAAATTCAGGTTATTTAACTAAAAGCAAACTAATGATAAACAGTAGAATGGCGATAGACCGGAACTTATTTCAACAGGTTATTCGGGTAAATATAATTTTATAGCACATACCAAAAGTTGATAATGCGTTGATTTAGTGAAAAAGTGGATCAACCAAAGCAAGACCCAAACCTAATAGAGCGACAAACTAAATCTGACTCAAAATGAAATGAGGTAAAAAATAGATTGACTAGATGACAGCTTTAATTACTGCTCCGTCTTATGAAAGCCCTTGACATCTAGCTAGGTGGACTTTATATCTACAAATTGTACCATATGGGATTTTGTTTAATGTAGAGACCCACTCGAGATCAACTTACTACTACACAAAAGACAATAAAGACCACTCTATGGGAACCAGTTTAACAAAAAACCGGTTTTTATATGTATGGGAACCGGTTCGTAAATAAAAACCGGTTCCTATCTTAAAAACCGGTTCCTATATGCTTAATAAAGACCGGTTTTATACATAGAAACGGGTCCCATATTATTTACTAATAAAAACCGGTTTTCAATTACATAACTGGTCTCCATATTATAAAATTAAATTTGGGAGGGAGAAAATTTTGAGAGGGAAATTAAAATCAAGGAAAAAACCCTAAATGCCTATGCCATTTCTCATCCGTCACTTGTCACCATTCTTGTTTACCCCTTAATTTCCTAGTCCCAAATGACCTACGCTCTCCTTCCAAAGTTCTTCCCAAGCCAAAGGTAATTGTTATTTTCCAGTAAAATCGAAGAGTTCTTCAAATAATTTCAGTGTATTATTCACCATTCTTTCTTGTTCTATAACAACGAAAACAAGGGATTTCGATCGCTCTCTTCTTCTCACAGGTGTACAACAGGAGGCGAATGGAAGAGTTCTTATCTTACAAATCATCTCGGTTGTATTCCACCGTCAAGTATCGATCGTCCGTCTCTATATTCTCTCTGTAGTTATATGTCGTTCTCGCTCTCCTTTTGTTTTCTTGAGTTATTTTTCTAATGCACATAACTCGTGATTGTAACCCTAGATCTGTCATATATTAAAGTTTGCGATTACTGGTATAAACTGATATGAATCAGTTCAACTGCAGTAACTTGAGGGAAGAAAATATATATTGCTTTGAATGCTTCGTTCCATTTATCATATGTATTGTTTTGCTTTTGATTAATTTACATATGTATTTTTTTCTTTGTTCGAGTACTGCTGGTTGGCATTTGAAATTCGAATTAAGAAAGTGAATTTGTTTCATTTTCATAGGTTGCAGGCTTGCAGCAAAGTAATAATCCAGAATAAAAGTTTGAATCTCATATGAAACTTGATATGATTATTTATATATTTGTTTTTCTTTTAAAGAAATCAAACCAGATCATTGTTGTTGATATCTTTAGGCTTGAATCTCATATGTATTTCAAATATTTTATTTAATTAATTATTAGTCGAGCCGAGCCGAGCCGAGTCGAGCTCGACAGCATCGAATTCTCTCTCGAGTCGAGCTCGAGTTTGAGATTTGAAGCTCGGTCGAGCTCGAGTCGAGTTTCGAGCTTCGAGTTTTGGAACCGAGTCGAGCTCGAGCTTGACACTATGTCGACTCGACTCGGCTCGATTACACCCCTATCTAGGATTATGCATCCAACCAATCTAGTCCTGCATCTGGCCGTGCACTTACTTCACTGTGTATGTACTTATGAACACTATGTACTTCTATTAGATAGTTATTCTTGTTTTACTTGTTTGACTTCAGGTTGTTTCCATCTTACTTGCAATTGAGTTTATTGTTTAACTCATGATGCATCACTTTCAGACTTCAGAATATTTTTTACTTGTTTCTTTAGGATCCAATTCAAAATGTCGCCGAAGACAATGTAAAGAGAATGTGTGAATGAGTAAGTATTTTTTTTACTTTGGCTTACAATTCACTTTTGTCGTACGAAAGCTAACACGATCTGTTGTTTTCTTTCTAGTGCTATTGGTAACCTCTCATGGAATATGATTCAGGTAAAGAATGGCATTATATATATATATATATATATATATATATATATATATATATATATATATATATATATATACACACACATATACAAACACATTGCTTTGAGTTTTACATTGCTTAATACATACACATGTGATATTTTAATTTAGTGTAACCAACAAAAAAAAAATATTGGGAATGTGGATACTATGTTATGAGGTGGATGTATCAGACCCGACATGATGTGCATTTTCCTTCTACTGTAAACACTTATTAATTTTTTTCTACCATTTTATAACATGTATATATATTAGGTCTGGCAATTCGGGTCGTGTTCGTGTTAAATGGTTCGGGTCGTGTTCATGTCAACCATTTTCGTATCACTTTCGTGTCGACCCATTCTTGATCCAGTTTTGTTTCGTGTCGTGTTCGGTTCGTGTCATTTAATTCGTGTTCGACTCGGGTCGTGTTTTCGTGTCGACCCATTTTTTGGAGAAAAAAAACAAGTTATGTTTTCGGTCAAATAACTTGACTTTCATATCGAATTATTTTTTAGAAAAATGTTGCATGTATACCTTTCTTATATCAACTTTACTAAGCTTTTATTACGATTTTTAATTCTTTATTTGTTCTTCATCCTTAACTCTTATTTCTATTCTTAATTTCTATTCTTAATTTCTTATGAATATTTATTAATTTTATCAAAATTAAGATTGGCGGTATTTGATTTGACTCACAATTTTGGAGGTAAAATAAAAATACTGAAAATGAGTCCCATGTACCATTTTGATATTTCCTAGTTACTTAGTTAATGACTTAGTTCATATTTATAATTAAAAATTTCTAAATATTTTTAAGTTAAATATTTTTTGGGTTTTTATTTTTATTTTTATTATATAAAGATCGTGTTAAACGGGTTACCTTCGGGTTATCGTGTTCGTGTCGAAAAGTTTTGTGTCATTTTCGGGTCGACCCATTGCTGACCCAGTTCAATTTCGTGTCGTGTTCGTGTCGACCCAAATCGTGTTAGGTTCGGGTTAGGTTTCGGGTCGTGTCAGGATTTTCCAGCCCTAATATATATATGCGCGCGCGCACACACACACACTTATATATGGCACCCGTTTAATGTACTTGTTATTTAAATAGGTTCGTGAAGTCGTCATCCATTTTCCTTTCCCAAAAAGAGATGGTGTTACTACATGGCACAAAATATATCGAATTTGATCAGGTAAAGTAAACATTGTTTTATTATATTCCATTATTGTTATTCATTGACACACATATGTACGTGTTCATGTACACACTCACACACACTAATATAACCATGTTTCTTAAAAAACATTTTTGCTAATTTATTATTTTTTTAACTACCTTACATTTTTGCTATCATTGTTAACACATTTCGATAGGATTAACCATGTTTCTTTGGTTTTCTTTCTAGTACTATTGGTAACCTCTCGTGGAATATGATTGAGGTAAACAATGTCATTATATGGATACATATACTTGTGACATTAAATTTTACATTGACTTGTGTTTTACACACACACTCACACACACATATATATATGACACTCATTTAATATACTTGTTATTTAAATAGGTGGAGTGGAGTCGTCATCCATTTTCCCAAAAAGAACTACATGGCACAAAATGTGTCAAATTCGATCGGGTAAAGTAAACATTGTGTTTATTATATTTGATTATGTGTGGATTATGATAACTTTTTCTAGCTTGTGAAAAATGTTTGTAATAAAGTTTTTGAATCTAACATAAATGTTTGTGGTCTTGCAGATACAGTAACTATATGTGTAGAAGAATGAAAGATTTTTGAGAAAGATTGTTGCAACTAAGGAAGATTTATGATAAGATATTAGCTTGGTTTTGTATTTATCTCAATTGTGATAATCAACTAAGTTTTGTATAGTTACGTTGTAATATATTATTTAAGTATCTTTTTGGTGAAATTATGTGAAATTTGTAATTCTATGGGCACTATTAGTATTTTGGAAATTTTATTTTTTTAAATTTGTTATTAAAAAGAGACTGGTTTTTATAGAAAAACTGGTCTTTATGGTTTGTTATGGGGACCGGTTCCAGAACAGGTCTTCATGTTTTCTATAACCGGTTTGTCTAGTTTTGTATGGGGACCGGGTCTTTATGATAACCGGTCTTTATGTGTACTTATCGGAACCGGTTAATAACCGGTCTTTATGTGTTTTTTTCATGGGAACCACCCCTAAAAGGCACCCCCACTAAAACCGGTCTTCATGAATAAATTAACCGGTCCCCATTTCTTTATGTGTAGTAGTTATTGAGTGAAACTATAACATTTCATTGATCAATATATTAAATAACATAATAAATGTGTTATTTATATATAGGGTTTACGGTACAAAGTTGTTTGAAGTTTTTTGGATCAACTACCTTTTTGTGTTACAAATAACTGATTTCAATTTCATTCAAATATGTATAGAGGCGAAAACTTATACTTTGAAAGAAAAAACTTTAGTTATCTGATGTAGCTTTTAGGAACTTTTATATAAATTTTAAATTACATAAATAATCTTAGTAAATTCTATTTATCATTAAACTTTTTTTATTAAAAAAAACTCCTTTCACTTTGCAGCTTTTCAGCTTTCATTAGAATAAAATAAAATTAAAATGAGAATTAAGAAGTATAATCTTGTATTAATCCCACTTGATTCGTACCTAAATTTACTTCTTTTGATGCATTAATCATTGGATTTGAGTATTTGACCCGTACTATTACGTTTTTAACCGTATATTGTTTATAATTTTAAAAGACTTAAAGAACGACTTGTTCTAATTCCACTTTACGACTTTTACAAAATTGGTCCACCAGTTGTTCTATCATCTTCCTATTCCATTAATCCATCTTGCAAATATTGAATGTTGTTTTGGCATTAATTATGACTAACAACTCATTTGTCTTGACATATTTCTAAAAGTAACTATCAACCCACTCTTTCCTCTCTCCTAAGTCCTTCCTTCCTCCAAGACTCCTTCCTTTCCTTAGCTACCTTCATCTAATTATCTTATAAATTAGTCACAAACACACACACACACACACAAAGAATACTCAGCCATTCCACAGCTTGAATTCAATATTTTCACTTGATTTCTTCATATATTCAACACATCTCAACTTCACAACTAATCCCCCTCAACATGCCTGAAAGCAAGGTGAATTTCTGCACTTCCTTCCTCTCTTTTTTATTTGTTATTTACTTTAAGGCACATGCACACCCATAATCAAGTCCAAATCTCTTTAAGCTATATGCTTCTCTCTTCTCTTTTGGTTTAATCTTCTTATTTATTTCACATGTGATCTCTTTTTCTCTAATTAATCTTTAGAACAAACTCACACCAGTTGATTATTTGTTTTTAATTTGAAACACTATCTATACTTTTTCATGTGTTTCAACTTTTCCAATCATTTTTAAGAAATCCTCATAACATTTTTAGGCTCATTTCATTCTTCGTGATCTTGGTTTTCATCATTTGATCGTAATATTTATTCAAACTTTATTGCAGAAAATTGTTATTAAAGTTGATGTACATGACGACAAAGGTAAAAGGAAGGCTTTGAAGGCAGTTTCCAGCCTTTCAGGTTAAATATTATTGCCTAATAATTACTACTTCCTGTAATTCATTCTCTATTTACATTCAAGTTTGACTAAACTTACACTAAACCCTTGTTTTGAAATATATATTTAGGGATCGAGTCATTAGCTATGGACATGAAAGACAAGAAGCTGACACTGATCGGCGACATTGATCCGGTGGAGGTTGTTGGAAAACTTAAGAAATGGCACACAGAGATAGTAACCGTGGGACCTGCGAAAGATGACAAGAAAAAAGATGGTGCAGATAAGGATGGGAAGAAAGATGATAAGGATGATGAGAAGAAGAAGAAGGAATTAGAAGAAGCTACGAAAAAATGGATGGAAGCTTATTATAAGGCTTATAATCCTTATATGCCACCACACTATTATGTTCATAGTGTGGAAGATTATCCCAATGGTAATTGTGTTATTTGCTGAATATTGTACGATATTAAAAGATGCATTAGGCACACATATATGCATGTTTATGGGGTTGACTTTGTATCGATGATGATCACTTGCATATATAGGTTATTTATAAAGGGTTTGAGTATAGAGTCTATAGACATATGTTATTCAGAGAATGAACTTCAAGTGCAACCCAGTTGTATCGATCCATGGGTTAGATACGAAAATAATAAACACCAAAGTTGACACGGTATTTGGGGACTTCATTAATATGCAATTAAGAATATCTATAATTTGATAATTTATTAATATACTAGTTACTAGCATCATTGTACATATAGGGTATGTTTGGTATGAAACTTTTAGAAAATTATAGGAGCTGGTAGCTTTTTATTTCAAAAGAAAAGCTCTAATACAAAAAAACTTTTTAAAGTAGTTTTTAAAACTAGCTGGAAGCATTTTATATACCAAATTACCTAAATACCCTCTTTAATTATTTTATAATTTGTTCTTTTTGTCAGTTTTCACTATTAAACTCTAGTTACCAGCTAATTTGCCGAACACATATATAAATAAAATAAACAGCTTCCAGTTCCAACTATCAGCTTCAAGCTTCCAGTTATCAACTAATAGCTTCCAGCTACAGCTACCAGCTACTTCCGCCAAACATAAATGAATACAATATTTCATGCCATCAAACAACATTGTTTCAGGATTAAAATTTTAACACGTTAATGTTTAAAATGACTCGTTATATCAATCCTACAAAAATATAATTGTGAAAGTGTTATTCTTAGTAAAATGAAAACCGTGTTTACTTTGTAAGCCTTATTCTTTTTTTTGTAAAAAAACATGACTAATCATTTTTGAACTTTATCTTATAAATGAATCTCAGTTAGTTATTTTTTTGTGACTATAGGTTAAAAATGTCGTTATCATTGGAATTAGACTGTGTTTTTGAATCAATAGTCGTACTGGTTGTATTAATAACAAAGAAAATGTGTGGTATACAGAAATCACTATAGAGTTTTCAATTGTGATAGTGAGGATTATATAACTAGATTTTTATTTAATAAATAACTACATAAAATATGACTACCTTTTTTGAGAAACGAAACCCAAAAGAGATTCTCATCTCAAACATAGACTAGATATCTAGTGATGAGTGATGACTAAGATCTATCGCACGTTTACATTTACATCTTTTAATAAAATAAATTCAAATCTCAGAGTAAGATATATATATATATATATATATATATATAGTAACCTAAATTCTTTTTCTATCATAATGTTAAGACCTTATATATTTTTATATACATTTACCAACTTATCCCACAAAAAGCGTGAAAAGTAATCTGGGAATTTATAAAATTTCATCTCACAAAGATAGACGAATAAAATTTTAAGTTATAAACTATTAATAATATTTATTATGATTTTAAATTGATTTTGAAGTTATTAGTGTAGACTATGACTTTGAATTGAAAGATGTACATGTATATAAAGTTATAAACTAGCATGATGTTTGTGTAATGCGACGGTTAAAAATAATTCCTATAAATAATAACTAGCATGATGATATCGAACAATTTTCTTTGTAACTAGCATGATAATATCAAACAATTTTCGTTCACAATATATTTATTTTCTTTCTCCATTTTTCATTTCTTTTATTTATTTTTTCTTTATAAATGTTTTATTAATGTTTGATACAAATTTCAATAAACAATAGAATGAGAAACAAAAAGAATATTAAATATACTATAAATCTAACCTTTTGTTTGATTACACGAGTCATTTTAAAAATCCGAGAATGTCTATAAATTTAGGTTAAATGGTATTAGGTTTATGAGTTCTAATTACACGTATTATCTAATACTTAAATTAATATGTGTTATATGATAAAAAAATTTAAACAATTATTTTTATGTAGATCCTTTTCATTTAATTTTTAATTTGTATTTAATATCATATAGGTTGAAATTTAATTTGTATGAACTTGACTTTTTTAAACATCATTTAGTGACAAAAATGTGTCACCAAATATAATAAACTATGTTTCTTCACCCAGGCTTCACACGCGGTGGGATAATATTACTATTTATATTTCTATTAATATATATATATATATATATATATATATATATATATATATATATATTTACTTCAATTTTTTATTAAAAAACGACTCTGTAAATAATAATTTATAAGGCCGGTACATAATTTGAAACTCCACTTCTACCACCAAGGTTAATATACATAACCATTGGGCCAAATACTTAACTATTTTAAATTTATTATAGTTAATTAAATATAAAAAACATTTAAAATTTTATTTTTATTATAATAATAATAAAAATATTTAAGTAACTATAAAGATACATTTACCTTCACATAAAACAAAGAGTGTTTAAAAAATAAAATTATTTAAGTGACTATAAATATACATCTAAATTTACAAAAAACCAAAAGTGTTTAAGATAATAACTAACTAAAAAGAAAAATGAAATTTTATATATTAAATGTTATAAGACAAAAACAATAGAAAATTAATTGTTAAAATATAATAATAATACAAATATAATTAACAGGTAATCTGACAGTCATTTGGTTTTGCATACGGGAACAAGAAAATTCTAAAAAAAAAAGCAAGCCCAATACCACTGGTTTACAACTTTACATATCCAACTGCTATATTACTGCGTCAAATAACTCTTTTTTTTTAAAAGCAGTTTGTTTATATTCAAATGAATAGAAATGTAGAGCCTCACATATATGAGTTATACATGCAAAGCCCAAGAGAAGAATGTTAAATTTCTAAATGAAACATCAGTAGTTTCAATTAAAGGATTAACATCCTCCCTTTACTACCTGACTTACAAAGATACATAAGGGAACCTGACTCTCCTGATTACCACAACTTCGAAATTTTTGTTGGGTCCGTAAGCCAAGCCTCCCAATTTAAAGATCCTCCGAAATTTGTACGACCTCTGAGCCATTGAAAGAGAATGAGTTGTATCTCGAAGAACACGTTTTGAATAGCCTTTTTTTGGTCTGCGAAAATCAGATTGTTTCTGTTCTTCCATATATAATATGCTGTAACTCTCACCACGAGCTTCCATAATTGAGCTACCCACGTCAATGTGATCCCTGTAGCTGTTTCTGAAACGTCTTCAAATGTCGATCCTCCTTGTTGTCTTAAGCCCCACCATCTATGTATAGCCTCCCAAATGTTTTGTATCTTGGTGCATAAGAAAATTGCATGTTCTACGGTTTCTATTTCATGATTACATCTTGGGCATAACAGTGAGTTAATATCAATACCTTTTTCATCAAGTTTATCAAGAGTTGGTAGTCTTCTCCTATCTACACGCCATGCAAAAATGAGCACTTTTTTTTGTACGTGCTTTGACCAGAAGGTCTGTCTCTCTCTTTGGTCTCGATCGCTTAGTTTTTCTTCCAGCTTCTCCCTTACCCATTTGGCTGTGAACAATTCATCTTTTTTTCCGGAACACGACCATTGGTCTTTCTTGAATTTCTGCATCGTTACTGAGATGAGTTGTTGATGAAGTTGTTGTAGTTCAGCCTCCCCTCTAGCAGCCAATCTTTGTCCGTTACTGATCTCCCAAATCCAAGTGTCACCTTCCCAACGTCCAGCATCACTTACCTGCAGTTCTGATGATCCAATTTTCTCAAAAATTCGAGGAAATCTATCTGCCATACATGTGTTTCCCAGCCATATATCTAACAAAAAATTATGTTAGCACCATTACCAACTTCAACCTTTAAGAGAGATTGAAGTGGTATCCCCTGCATTAATAGATCACTACCCACTCTTGCGATTCCAGTCCACAAACCCGAGCCCTTTACGACATTTGAAGTATTTAAACCCCCCAAAGGACCATAAATACTACATATTAATTTTACCCAAAAAGACTCGCGTTCACACCTCAGTCTCCACCACCATTTTAGTAGTAGTGCTAAGTTAAAAGTGTTAAGATTTGTAATCCCTAAGCCCCCCTTATCTCGGTGTCGCATGATCTTATCCCATTTAACCCAACATATTGTTTTATTTACATTCCCGCCCGTCCAAAAGAAACGTTTCCTAAATTTATCAAAGGATACGAGAGTAGATTGCGAAGCTCGGAACATGGAAAAGTAGTAAACAGGCAAACTAGATAGGACAGAATTGATTAGAGTCAACCTTCCCCCGTATGATAATGTCTTTCCTTTCCAAGTTGATAATTTCGTCTCCATTTTGTTAGTGACCTTTTCCCAGAACTTCTTTTGTTTCATGTTTGCATTTACGGGAACCCCTAAGTAATGAAATACCCACGTTCCAACCTTACATCCAATCATATTTGCAAAATTTATCTGTTTTGCGTTACCCACCCCGATACCTCGTAGACAGCTTGTCAACCAGTTTATTTTGAGTCCCGAAACCTCATGCCAACATTTCATGATCGTTCCAGCCGTTTTCAAATTTTTTTTGTTCCATTCACCAAATATGATTGTGTCATCTGCGTATTGTAGGTGTGATACCAACAATTCATCCTTACCCACCTTAACCCCTTGAAAAAGATTGTTTTCTTTTGCCTCTAAGAAAACAATGTTCAACCCTTCTGCTACTAATAGGAAAAGATAAGAAGCCAGCGGATCTCCTTGTCTAATTCCTCTCTCCGGTTTAACTTCATTAGAGGGGGATCCATTGATTAAAATTGACAAGTAGGAGGAACTTAAGCCTGTCATGATCCAATCTATCCAAGTACTTCCAAATCCCATTTGAATCATTGAGCTCTTTAGAAAATCCCATTTTAGACAGTCATAAGCTTTCTCAAAATATATTTTTAACACAAAACCTTTCTTTTTTTTCGACTTCAAGTGGTTTATAACTTCACTAGTAATCAAAATTCCATCAATAATTGATCTTCCTTTTAAAAAAGCCGTTTGAAGTTCACCAATGATGTTATTTAAAACCAATTTCAGTCTATTTGCAAACAACTTGGAAAGGATTTTATAGTACGCACCAATCAAAGTAATCGGCCTATAGTCATTAAAAGTCAATCGGCCGTTTACTTTGGGTATAAGGGTTAGAAAAGCAGAATTACAACCTTTTGATATTCGTTTTTCTTTCTAGAACCATTTGACTGCAGCCATCAGATCTTCTTTTATCAACACCCAAAACTTTTTGAAAAAAGCAAAAGAAAATCCATTCGGTCCCGGTGCTTTGTTGTTCCCACAATCTTTGATTGCTATCCACACTTCGTTGTCAGCAAACTCTTTTTCCAGCAATTGTCTCTCTTGATCAGAATTTTTTTTATATTTGTTTGACTTGAAACATCCGTTTCCATCCCCTTGTTTTATAAAAAACGACCCAAAGTGTATTTCCGCTTCCTTTTTTATTTTTTCCATGTTTTCTTCCCAAACTCCATTGACCGAAACCCCAGCTATATTATTTGCTCTTTGTCTTCTACGTACTGAGTTGTGAAAAAACTTTGAGTTTTCGTCGCCTTCCACTTGCCAAGCAATTCTTGATTTTTGTTTTAGCATCTCAATCTTTTGTTCTTCTTTTTGTTGCAATACTTTCTTCTGATCCATCCAGGTGATTCTTTCCTCATTTTCTAAAACCCCATTGTCAGCTTTAAGTTCCCAATTTGCTACCTGTGTCTTTAATTCCTTCAATTCCACATCCAACTTTCCAAACTTTGTCTTTGACCAAATTTTGAGAGCCTTCTTCACGTTTCCCAGTTTTGCCATGAACCTACCGTCAGGATTCTTTGGCGCTATTTGTAACTCCCAAGCTTCTTTCACAATTACATGACATTCCTCCTCTTTCAGCCAAATATTAAAAAACTTAAAAGGTTTTGCTCCAGAATCTTGTACATTATCGTAGCACAAAAGTGGGCAATGATCCGATTCGTTTCTATCCAGGGCTTTGCATGCTAAAGATCCCCACCTTTTCTGGAAATTTTCTGAAATCAAAAACCTATCCAGTTTACTAAATTTTACTCCATCCGAACATACTCTTGTGAATCTCCGGTTACCCATTTGGATATCTATTAGGTTGTTATTGACTATAAAATCATTGAAATCCTTCATGTTATTCAGGATTATGTTTGTATTGTGCCGCTCACTTTCATTTCTTACCTCGTTAAAGTCACCGAACAGCATGATTTCCTTATCATTATTACCGAGCACTGCTTCTAATTTTGCCCAACACTCCCTCTTTTTTTCTGTTGAATGAGGACCATATATGTTTAAAAAAATGACCTCTTCCTTAGATCCAATCCATTTTCCGTTAATTCCCAGATAATTTTCATCACCCTAAGCAGTTACATCTGATAAGACTCTTGCATCCCAAACTGTTAGAAAGCCCCCCGAATTCCCCACCGAGTTTATCACAGCAAATTTAAAGTCTGAATTACCCCAAAGTTGTTCAATCACCCATTCATCGATAGAACACATTTTTGTTTCTTGTAATCCGAGTATTGTTGATTTTTGTGTATCACATAAATTTCGAACCTTTGCTTGTTTGTTTTTAGACCCCAGCCCTCTAATATTTAAAGATATTATTTTTCATTTGACAGATGAAATTCGAAACCGTACGTACCTTTCTTCTATGGTTTGTCAACCACTTGTTCCCAGGAAAAACCAAGTTGTTCTCCTATGATTCTCTTTTGTTCTTCTGAAGACCAACTGTTGCTTAGGTTCGACGTACCCAACTTTTTTCTTCCGTTTATTTATGTTGATTTCTGATTGGGGTTCTTTCTTCCTTTTGCCCTTGCTAGTTTTTTCATTAGGTGAAAACTTAAATTCCCAGAGCTCATCCAATTCGAATTTGTACAACCACTGTTCGACCTTCGTTGTTGATTTATTTCTGTCACTTCATTTTGTGGTGTTTCGTCAATTTCGATTGAGTTTGGATTTCTAATTTCTTCTATTTGGGGTACAAAAGAATTTTCGCTGCTTTCCTCTGAAACCGACTTAATTTCATTTGAGTGGACTTGTGGTTGAGAATTGTTTATTTGTTTAAGTGGGCCCCTAAGGTTATTTGGTTGTGATAATGGTTGGCTAACACCCCCATATTCTTTTAATAGGCTTACACCATTACCACTTTCTCCATTGGGCCCAAGCTCGTTGTCACCAACTATTTGGAGCCGTTGATAGTACTAATCCATGTATTCACCCTTTTTGAACTTTCCTCCTTTTGTGAAACATTATCGCCGCCTGCAACAGAAGATCTTCCCTCGACTGACGATCCTGTACCAACTCTGTTTGTCGAAGATCTCCTATCTTCCTCGTACTTTTGCGAAGGGTTTTGCGTAGGTTCTACATCAGTCTGACATTTTGACTCCTTCTCCGGTATATCGGTTTCAGCCTCCGCCGGTTTACTTCCGGCCGATTCCTCCGTCCCGTTCACCTTCAAATTTTCCTCTGATTCTGAATCATCTTCATTTTCCATTGATGTTTCATCAGGTGCGTTAAAATCTGATTTTTCATCATCTGAATCTTCGACTTCTCTATCTACATCGTCCACCCATCCATCTTCTCTCATGAGGATCTCCCTTGAGTAACCATGGGCTTTGATTATGTATTTTTCGCATAGAGGAAATTCATATGAGGTGTTAATTAAAACTTTTCCTGCCACCAGGGAGTGTGAATCCGACCATGAGCAGTTCTCAGTTGATATTGGATCTCCCCATTTCGATGCAAGCTTCTTGAAGTTGTTTTCTGTCCAAAGATCTAGTGGTACTCCATAGATCTTGACCCAAGCCATTCTATATATCCCGTTTGGGTAATATTTAGACCAAAGGTCGATTGAACTACACCATTTCCATAATTCTCCATCTTTGTTTTCCACTAAATTTTTTGCCGTCTCAACTGAATTGCAAACCAGCATCACGTCTTTGCCACCTAGAAATTTACAGTCGATGATGTTGCCATTTATTAGATTACAAATAGATTGCATATCTTCCAACATGTCTGCTGTTTGTACTTTAGCTACTACACATTTGTTGAGATTCATTTCTAACTCTTTATCTTTCTCCAGGTCTTTTACAATACCCCATTCCATTTTTGGTTTCTCCTTTTCAACGTGGTTGGTGTTTTTTGGTTTGCTTTTTAGAACTTCAGCATAAGATCTGTTGTCTGTCTTCTTCCAACTTTGACCCACTTCCTTTTGAGTTGTATTAACAGTCACCTTGTTTATCACCATTTGTCTATTTCTGTCTTCTTTTTTTGCTATGTGCTTTAAAGCATCTCATTTTATATGTACCAATCCAGATACCATTCAATGCTTTCATTAATGGTTCGATTTCTTCATTTACTCCAAACCTGACAAAGCCAAATCTTTGTCCATTTCTTAACCACCTTCTTGATATAAATATGTCAACCACTTTTCCAAAGAGTTTGAAAAGTTCCTACAATTTTCTGATACCACATCCATCTGGGAAGTTATAGAAGAACACTGAGATGGAATCTCCTCTTCTTTTCTTATTACCTAGTTGCCTGTTTGCTTCCTTTGCCGATGAACCTTTGCTCTACCAAGCTTCTCTCGCTCCTCTCTCTCCCTCTTTCTCTCTCTCTCTCTCTCTCTCTCGCCATTTTCCTTATCAATTGTCAAATAACTCTCTATCTTTAAAGTTTTGCAACAAATATTTATAAAATATTATTGATAATGTTAGTATATATAATTAACATAGAAATATCGATTAAGCTAATATAAAGTCATAAAATTAAGAGTAAATTACTGAAATGGTTCCTGTAGTTTACACGAAATTACTGGTTTGGTCCTTTATAATCCAAAATTACGCCAGCAGTCCCTGTGGTTGACATTTTGTTACACCCACGATCCTTTAGCCTAACGTCTGTCAAGTGCATTCCGTTTGTTGTCTTGTAGTGAAGGGCATTTTTGTCTTTTCTACTCTTAATCTCATTTCCAAACACAACACTTCTTCATGCGATATATCATCAGGGTTAGAATTAGAGGGTTGCCTCACCTTAGTCCCACCACCAAAACCTCCATACCCACCACCATGACCACCTACCGTCGGGAACAAACCAGACCCACCCCCACCATTGCAGTCGGCGGCCAGATGCGGCATAGCTCCATCAGATCCCGACATCACCTCCGACAGTCGTCGCAATAGCCCCTTTGGCATTTGTTGCGTTTTCCGAGCGGAACCGGCCAAATCAGCCACCGTGAATGTTTGGTGCAGTTGTTAACTCTCTTGGACAAAGCAATCGTGAATGTTTTGGGTTCATACAACCCTCTATTGAAGTCAAAACTATCTATGACCAGCATGGAAGACGGAAGTCAAACCTTTGCCGATTCATACAGTTAGTTTCCAAACCCACATCGAGGACTGCAAGTTTGGCGTCTTCCATGTTTGACTGATTCATACACCCCGTTTCTGATTCATACCTCCGTCTTCCAAACCCACATCGATTCCGTCTTCATCTTGTGGGTGTAGCCTCCATGGATGCCTCAACAAATTCTTCTGTAAGTTTTATCAGCTTTCCTGCTACCCAAGTGTTTGTTGAAATGCCTTGTTAGGTTCCTGGCAGTTTTTTTATGTGGGGTTTCTTGTTTCCCCTTTTGGACTGGATTTACATCGATGGTGCCCTTCTCAACTGATATGCCTTATTTGTAAATTTTCAACCCATAGCAAGAGAGAAATTGGGGACTTTTAACTGGGAACACTTGGGCATTTTAATTCATGTAATATATCATCTAAGATATAGATGAATTCATGCTAATCTAACCCATCAACAAACCAACAAAAGTTTAACCAAACTACAGTTGATAAACATCGGATGATCTCTAACCACGACCACGACGACCAAAAATAAGAAAAAAATCAAAGAGATAAAGTGAAGAATGTTTATCGAAATCAAGAAATGGGCTTATTATGAGTGAATCAAAGTATTTAGGGTTAAGAAATGGAGAAGTGCACATAAATGAGGAAGGTCCAAATCAGAAAAAGATAAAAATAGTGTGAAAAGACCAAAATACCCCTACACTAAAAGACAACTACCACCCTTTTTTTAACGTTTGTTATCCTAAAGGACCATTTCAGTAACAAAATGTCAACCACAGGTACCTCTAGCGTAATTTTTGCTTATAAAGGACCAAACCAGCAATTTCGTGTAAACCACAGGGACCATCTCATTAATTTACTCTAAAATTAAATATACATGTGTATTACCAAGGCCGAAAACTGCGCAATTCAGTTCGATAACATTTTGACAATTGTAGGGATGAAGGAATAGGCTACTTTACGCTCCATTAGATAAAGTTCCTTAATTTCTATCTAGAACAAAGATCCTTTACCTATTTTTCAAACAATATTATCGCTGCATATATTGGATTGCAAATACAGAAAATAGATCAACATAGAACCACCTCTTAACCGTAGAACCTAAAGAACCAATCTGGACCATTTGATCATCAAAATAAATAGTTGAGATTAAGGATGGCATAATTGTAATTACTATGTATTAATTAATATACAAAAGGGCAAAGATGGAAAATTCCCCCCCCCCCCAACAAACCCACATTTTAAATAAAAAAGTACCCATCAAAACTTTAAATTGTCATAACTTTTTAATTTTTGTGAATTTTTAAAAAAAAATTATACCAATATTTTAGTTTTTTAATCCTCTTTCAATCAAGACCACTCTTGCCATATTTTTCAAATTTTTTTATGAAAATGCAAATTTTGTTTTGCATTTTCAGTTAGTTCTTGTTTGCATTTTCAATATTGGTTTCAAAATTTGCATTTTTGAAAGCATATGCATTTGCATCTTCGATTTTTTGCATTTTCGGTTTTTGCATTTTTGCATTTTCAAATGAAACTCAGGTGAAAATGCAAAATTTGAAAATTTTGCATTTTTAAAAATAAATAAAGTTTCAGAAATATATCAAGTCCGGTCTTGTTTGAAAGAGGACGAAAAACTGAATCTAACGATATAGTATTTTTTGCTAAAATTCTTAAAAACGAATATGTTATGATGATTTAAAGATTGAGGGGGTTTTGTTTTTCTTTCAAAAAAGTTGTTGGAGAGGAAGAACTATAGGCGCGTGGGTTTCTTTCTTATTTTTAATTTCCAGTTTTGCCCTCAATTAAAATGCCACGTGTCATCGTCTGGGGTGGTTCTTTAGGTTCTATATTTAAGAGAGGTTCTATATGGATCATTACCCTGCAAATACAAGACCTTGTCTCCGGGTTAATTCATATTAGTTATTTTAGTGTAATGCAATCTTCTAGAAATTTTTTTTGTGTAATACAAGGATTTTAATTAAACATGATAATGTGTTATGGGTGGTGTAAAATGCACAATCATTCAATTCTTAGGTATTTTAGACTCAAAATAGCGGAGTCGAGGGGGACAGTGGCGATAGCTAAGTGCTATATCGATCATCTAAGTGTTGAGCTAATTAACATGATATATAAGTTTGGTGATCTGCTTAGTTAACTAATTGAGTATCATCGTTTTGCAAAGTATTCTGACCCATCTATAGCTATTAATAACTAGCTAATAATTAGCCTTTTAGTAATTGGTTATGGCGGTTATTGACACCGAAATAACTATTTTCCGAGATTTCATATATATAACGAATAATAAACACAAAAGTGAGATGGCAAATTGTCTAAGAAAGAAATATTTTGATTATCCTCGAGTTTATTTTTAAACTATATAGTGAAAATAAAACTTAAAGAAAGTATCCTTATGTACACGATTGAATGATTATTCACTTCTTTTTTATTCTCTATATAACATGTAAACAACATTATCAAACAAATAGTGTAGAGATCATATCCTCTTAGTTGTGATCCGGGTTGAGTTTCTTTGAGGTTGTTCTTTCGGTTCTCCTTGCTTTTTGTGTAGTGCTTGATTTTGGTTTGTCGGTCTCCTTCTTGGTGGGTTTCTTTTTAGCAACGTTAATATGTGTTAGGATTAGTACTGGTTGGTGGTTAATACAGGTTGTTGATATTAATGTAGGTGATCAGTAGTTTATGTAGGCTGATCGAATTAGTACTGGTAGCAAATTTTGAGAAATGGATAAGGATGAATTGTTTGAAGATCAAGTCAGATTGCTGGTTATTCGAGATAAAATTTAGTTTGTTATGTTCTGGAGTGATAGCTATGAGAAGATAATATTTGTGTCTATCCATAGCTATATGATCTCGATAAACATCTTTTAATTAGCATAGTTTGTTATTTTGATAGTATAAATAGATGTTAACAATGGTATTGAAGGTACGAGCCTCAAGGTTAAATACCCTTACAACTGAGATAGAGTTGTACGTGTATTGATTCATTCTGAGTTAATATATTGGGGCTTATGATTGTTATTCTTACTCTTAAATCTGTGTTCTTGATAATTCAAATTGTTATTTCCGCAAACATATTTGTTTACATCTTGGGTCGATAATTTAGTTCGAAACGATCCTGACAAGTGGTATCAGAGCTATGTGGTAGCTTTCGATCCAAGATCATCATGAACTAATCAAAGAAGAGGTTCTTAGGTGATTCAAGTCATCATGAGCGACATGGCTGAATGAGTGTTGGTAACTAAAGTACCAATGTGGAAACCAAACGATTTCGACATGTGGAAGATAATAATCAAGCAGTATATTCTGCTTAGAGATTATATGATGTGGGATATCATTGAGAATGTCTCTAAAGGAACACAAAAGCTTGATGCTGATGGAAACAAATTGCCCAGAGATCCACCAGCAAACGATTTGGAAAGAAAAGAAAGACAGAGTGAGATGAAAGCTTTAAGCACTCTGTTATTGTCTATTCCTAATGAATATCAGCATCAGTTCAGCATATTTGAACATGCTAATGAACTCTGGAAAGCTTTGGAAAAACATTTTTCTTGAAACAAAAGTACCAAAAGAAATCAGAGATCCATACTTAAACAACAGTATGAGAACTTTAGTGCTAGTAAGGAAGAGACAATGACTCAAACATTTGACAGGTTCAACAAATTGGTTGGAGAATTGGCTACTGCAGGAGTGAAGATTGATCAAGATGATGTCAACAGGAAGTTCTTGAGGTCATTGGGAGAAGAATGGACTATGTACACAGTTGCATCTAGGCAAAGTGATGACTTAGAAGGAAAAGAATTGGATGATCTCTACAATGATCTTAGGGTGTTTGAAGCAGAAGTTGAAGAAAAAAGGAAGCCATCAAGTTTGTCACATAATGCAGCATTTGTCTCATCTATTGGAGAAAATGTAACTGTTCCTCAAGCACCAAGAGTGAATGTAACAAGTGATGATGTACTAGAAGAATTCTTTGCAAGTCATGCCAAGTCAACACTAGTGAATGATGACTTAGAACAAATTTATCCAGATGACCTAGAAGAGATGGATATTAAATGGCATATGGCCATGCTCACATTAAGAGCAAAAAGATTCATTTAAAGAACTGGGAGGAAATACTTTGGTGTAAAAAGGGATGACAAGGCTGGGTTTGACAAAAGCAAAGTTGAGTGCTACAAGTGCCACAAACATGGGCACTTTGCAAGAGAATGCAGAGGAGAAAGATGGCAAGAAAGCTCAAAGGAATCTTCCACTAACAGAAACATTCAGAGTAACAACTCCACAACACTGGTGTCCCAAGGTGTTGCACATTTTGATTGGCGTGAACATGCTGAATTTGTTGCACCAAATCAAACATTAATGGCAGAAACCTCAACCAAATAAGATAATATGCCAAAAGAGGTAAAACTTAAACTCTGCACTGAAGAATGTCTTCAAACTGTTAAAAAATACAGAGATCACAACAAAGTTGTTTGTGAAACTTTGTCAAAATCTGAAGTAAGAAGCAGAGAAACAAGTTTAATTATTGCTAGTTTTGAACAACAAGTAAAAGCTTATGTTAGTAATGAGAAAAAGTATCAACAGGATATTTGTCAATTAAAAAGATAAAATGAAAAACTTGTGCTTGAACTAGAAGAAGTCAAAAATCAACTTAACATTGAAATACAAAAGTCTGAAAAGGTTAAGCTTGGCATCAACAAGTTTCAACATGCTTCTAAAACAGTTGAGAACATTATTCAAAGCCAAATTCATGATAAGTTAAAATCTGGATTAGGGTATAACCAAGTGCCTCCTCCATTCAATCAAACTTACATTCCTCCAACTAAAGATGTAGTTGAAAAGTACTAGAATGATAAGGATTCTTTAAAGGAGGTTTCTGTTGATCCTAAATCACATTTTGAACTACATGAACAAAAGAAAAGTGCACAAACACCTCATGTTACACAACAGGCATCTTCCTCAGGGCATAAACACTTACAACAGGCAAAGGTTAGAGGGAATCAAAGAAATTGGAATCAAAAGATGTCCCAAAACTATGGTGTGATCATCAAACAAATTAAGCCTAAAGCATGTTTTATTTGTGGGAAACTAAATCACATTGCAAAACAGTGTTTTCATAACCCTATAAATAAGAAGGCAAAATCTAAACTGACACCATAGCTTAAAAAATCTAGAACTCCAAAGCATATTTTTAAAGGAAAGCCTGTAATGATTCAAAATTATGTGTATGTGCCTAAAGGAAAGGGTGTTGAGGAAGTTAATACAGTTCACATAGAACAGGTAACTCAAAGCAAAACTCAAAGAACATCTTTTTCAACAAAAGATAATCTTGGATCAAGATTTGCTTCTCATGATGTTGTAAACAATGTTTATTTGAAACAATCACAGGTCTTAAAACAGGTTACTTATTTCAATGCTGATGGAAAACCCAAGACAACACAGGCTTGGGTTACCAAAAATAACTAATCTGTTTGTTGATGTGCAGGGCATGCCACCACTGAGAAAGAAGAATATATGGCATGTAGATAGTGGATGCTCTAGGCACATGACTGGAGACATAAATTGTCTTCAAAAGTTTGAAAAATGTGATGGTAGATATGTTGCATTTGGAGGAGATGTCAAAGGAGGAAAGATCACAGGCAAAGGACAAAGTTCAAATGGAAAACTCAATTTCTCTGATGTTTTCTATGTTGAACAATTGAAGTACAATTTGTTAAGTGTATCACAAGTGTGTGACAAGAAGAACAGTATCCTTTTCACAGAAAAAAGTGTATTATTCTTGCTCCGGGTTTCAAGGTAATGGATGAAAGTCAGATTCTGCTTAGAACTCCTAGGAATGATAATGTTTACTGTTTGGATATGGCAATGGCATCACCAACCTCAGAAGAAACCTGCTTTTTATCGAAGGCAACAGCTGATGAATTCTCATTATGGCATAGAAGAATGTGTCATGTGAATGTCAAAACAACGAACAAATTGGTTAAACAAGGGTTAGTGAGAGGATTACCTCAAAAGGAATTTGTTTGCAATGATCACTGTGTTCCATGTTTGAAGGGCAAACAGCACAAAACCTCTCATAAGTCCAAGGAAGTAAATTCAATTGTTGATCCTCTATATCTATTGCATATGGATTTGTTTGGTCCTACAAATGTCATGAGCATTGGAAATAAATCTTACTGTCTGGTTATATTGATGACTACTCAAGATTCACATGGGTATATTTTCTAAAGAGTAAAGATGAGACATTTTTTGTGCTCAGAATTGAAAACCAAACATGATCAAAGGTGAAAATGATGAGAAGTGGCAATGGAACAGAATTCAGAAACTCAATCTTGGATGAATTTTGTGTTCAAAAGGGTATTACAAGACAATTTAGTGCCCCCAGAACACCTCAACAGAATGGGATTGTAGAAAGGAGGAACAGAACTCTCATAGAAGCTGCTAGGACTATGCTGGCAGACTCAAAGCTTCCTATCACCTTCTGGGCAGAAGCAGTGAACACAACATGTTATGTTCAAAACAGAGTCTTTGTGATTAAGGATCATGCAAAGACCCCTTATGAGCTTTTTCATAAAAGAAAGCCCCTCATAAGCTTCCTGAAACCATTTGGATGTCCTTGTACTATCCTCAACACTAAGGACTATCTGGGAAAGTTTGACATCAAGATGAATGAAGGGTTCTTTGTTGGATATTCTACTCACAGCAAAGCATATAGAGTTTACAATAGAACATCCAAAATCATAGAAGAAAGTGCAAATGTGTTCTTCAATGAACATACCTCAAATGTTTCAGGAACATGTCCAAACTGGTTGTTTGATATTGACGAGTTCACAAGTTCTTTTCTTGGCTATAATGAGGTTTACAGGAAATCCATCAAAAGGAAAAATCATCAAAAGATTATGTTCCTTTACACATTGATCCACCATGTTTCACCACTACTTCCTCATCTCCACTGCTTTCACCTGAAAGAACTCACTCCCCTAGATCAGATGCTGGTACAAACAGTGAAAGGCATGAGTCAGAAGAAGACTTCACTGTGCAAGACAAGAATCTCACAGAGACCACTGCTCAAATACAGTCAGAGTTTGTACAAGCAAATCCTCAAATTCAAGAAGATGAAGGAGTTGAACTAAATGATTCAAATCTGATACCCACTGTTCAAGTTCAATATCAACCTTCTTCAAGAGTTCAAAAGAATCATCCAATAGATCAAGTCCTTGGAGACATTCAAACTCCAATGGAAACAAGAAAGAAGTTCAAAGAATCATTAGAACATGCCAACCTGTGTTTGTTTTCAAGTTTTCTATCTCAAATTGAACCCAAGAAGGCACATGAAGCATTGAAAGATCCATCCTGGATTGAGGCAATGCAGGAAGAACTTCTGTAATTCAAAATTCAAGAAGTGTGGACTTTGGTATCACTACCAAAAGGAAAAAGAGCCATTGGTACCAAATGGGTTTTCAGAAATAAGAAAGATGATAGGGGCATAGTAGTAAGAAACAAAGCAAGATTGGTAGCTCAGGGATATACACAAGATGAGGGAATTGATTATGAGGAAGTGTTTGCTCAAGTTGCAAGGATTGAAGCTATATGAATTTTCTTAGCCTTTGCATCTTTCAAGAGGTTTGAAGTATATCAGATGGATGTAAAGAGTGTATTTCTGTATGGAAAGATTGAGGAAGAAGTATATGTTTGTCAGCCTCCTGGTTTTGAAGACCCAAAGTATCCTGTAAGGTGTTCAAGTTGAATAAAGCATTGTATGGACTTCATCAGGCTCCAAGAGCTTGGTATGACACATTGTCAGTGTATCTACTTGAAAATGGCTTCAGAAGAGGCACAATTGACAAAACCTTGTTCACTAAGAAGGTGAATGATGATATTCTGTTGGTGCAAATCTATGTTGATGATATCATCTTTGGTTCTACACTTCCCTCATTATGCAAGGAGTTTGAAACTCTAATGCATCCAAAATTCAAGATGAGCTCTATGGGTGATATGTCATTCTTCTTGGGATTACAAGTAAAGCAACAGCATGATGGAATTTTCATCAGTCAATCAAAATATGTGAATGATATTCTGGAAAAGTTTGGATACAAGGATACCAAAGTTGCTAGTACACCTATGGAAACACACAAAACCCTGACAGCAGATCTTGAGGGGGAGGATGTTGATGTTCATCTATACAGGTCTATGATTGGTTCTCTGATGTATCTCACTGCCTCTAGACCTGACATTATGTTTGCAGTTTGTGTGAGTGCAAGATTTCAAACAAATCCCAAACAATCTCATCTACTTGCTATGAAGAGAATTTTCAGATATTTAAAAGGTCAACCAAAGCTAGGATTGTGGTATCCAAGAGAAGCACCACTGGATTTACTTGCCTACACTGACAGTGACTATGGAGGAGAAAATTTGGATAGAAAACCCACATCAGGAGGATGTCTGTTCCTTAGAAACAGGTTGATCTCATGGCAATGCAAGAAACAAACTACAGTGTCCACTTCCACAGCAGAAGCAGAATATGTAGCAGCCTCCAGTTGTTGTGCTCAAGTTTTATGGATTCAAAATCATATGCTTGATTATGGTGTTACTTTTCTCAACACTCCTATTCTCATAGTCAACAACAGTGTAATTAGCATTGTTAATAATCCTGTTAAACACTCTAAAACCAAGCACATCGAAATAAGATATCATTTCATAAGGGATTGTAATGAAAAGAAACTTATTCTTGTTCAAAAGGTTCATACTGACAATCAACTTGCAGATCTTTTTACAAAACCTTTTGACGTGAGTAGGTTCACCTTTTTAGTATCCAATATAGGAATGATGATTCTTGATAGGTAACTTGAATGTTTCAGGATTATTTACAATGATTTTTGCATTAAGTTTGAATATGGAACATATATTACACTTGGTTGTTTAGTACAGGTGTGCAGGTTCAACTCACTATCTCACAGATAGTACAGGCTGATAGTACAGGCTAACAAACTTCACGCCCTTTTGATGAGATCAGCATTGTTTAAATTTATCCCTTTTTCTTCGCACCCGTAAATGCTATCCCTATTTCTCTCAAACTTCCCACATTAAATTTCACATCTCTCATTCACTCTCTTCGTAAACCCTCTCTGCTACTTTCATTCGTTTCATCATGTCTTCGTCTTCTTCTTCATCCTCAAGCTCGTCCGAAAACGGTGAACTCAAGTTTGTTGATACTCACAACATGGCCGCTTATCTGAAGAAATCGAATCAGTTTGAAGACTTCCATCCCATTGTTGGATTCTTGCGAACTTCGCACATCCAATATGCCCTAACTGTGAAGCCTATCATCTACATTGATCATCTTCTTCAATTTTGGTCTTCAGCAGAATTACTCGAAGCAAATGGGGCTTATTCCATCAAAGCAATGGTTGATCACAGAGAGCTGATCGTTACTGAAGCCCTAGTTCGAGAGCATCTTCAACTAGATGATGAAACATGTATTACTACTTTACCTTCTGATGAAATCTTTTCTACTTTTTCTCAAATGGGATATGAAGGAGAGTTGAGAAGTATGACTTTTCTGAAAGGACTGTTCTCTCCACAATGGCGCTTTATGTGTCATATTTTACAATAGTGCATTTCGAGAAAGAAGGGGCATGGCATGAGTTTGGGGTTCGATTGCCACTGCCATGGTTTGTCTAGCAACTGCTAGGAAGTTTAACTTTTCTAAAATGATTTTTGATGACATGGTGTGGAACTTGCAACACGCTGCCAATAAGTTTTTAATGTATCCACAATTTTTGCAAATCATATTTGATAAAGAGCTTCCAAATCTTTCAAAATTACCAAGAATCTATGGCATTCTTGCTCACAAACCGAAAGTGTTTGCAAACATGCGACGTAAATGGTTGCACTTCTCTGGCAAAGACACTCCATTGTTCTCTACAATGATGGCAGTGTCCCACACTTCTGGTGAGGGGTCAAGCTCACAGCCTACATCTTTGAGCACACCTATTGACACCCAACCCACACCAGCCACTACAAACATTCTTCAGTCTCCTGTTTCTCCACCTGTACCAACTGCACCCCATACACAAGTCACTGCAAAAGCTCCTACACAAGAACCACCTTTAATCTCTTTGAAGAGAAAAAGGGCCAAGAGAGCTCAATCCTCTCTGCGTCCTGCATCCCAAACTTTAAGCCCTCTTGAAGAGAATCCTCTTCAAGAGAATATCCAAAGGGAAACAATGAGCAGTCTCCCATGCTCACGGAGGTGATCTCTAAGGGGTTGGATGATCATGTGGAAAGAGCTCATACCCTTGAGACTGTACAAGGTGCACCTCAAGCCAGTATGAACATAACTAAGACCCAATCCATGGAAACTTCACCGTTTGATAATTCTTTGGAAGCATTAAACACTGAAGGTCCCAGGTGCCAAGAAACCACAGGGGATGTTGGTGTTCAGGCTAAGCCTGAAACCTCATCTTTTCAGTTCCAAGATCCTGCAATGGTGGTAAACACACTTAAACCAGGTGAGAACAGTCTGAAACTTGATGAATTGATGGCACAACATTCTTCCTATGATCCTTCGAAGGTGGTTAACACACCCAATCAAGGTGAGGATAGCTCTAACTTTGCACAATTGATGACATCTCATGATCTTATCATGAAGGAACTCCAGGCTTAACGCAGTTTAATTCAATTCCAACAGGCTGCCCTCACCTCATTAACAGGGATGGTCAAGAAGTTGTTAAACACCCCAGCACCTAAACTTGTTTTGTTCTCTTCAAGTTCTTCAGATGATGCTCCCAAAAAGGGGGAGAATGAACAACAAAAGGCTGTTGAAGAGATAGGTGTTGATAAGGCTGGTACTGATGATGGTGAGAAACAAGAAGAAGATGGAGGAAACAAGTCAAAGCTATCTCAAACTACTAAGGATTTTGAAGCAGAATTGGATGAGATACTTGAAGGTGGTCATGGGACAGTGAAAGAGAAGGTAGTGGAAGATGTACAGAGAGAGGAGGATGTTATTGAGCGTTTAGAAACTGAGATAGTGGAAGACACTCAACCAGATCAAGTGTCAAAAGATGAAATGAATGTTGCAGCAGCTCTACAACAGTTCAAAGAGCAAAAAGGAAAAGACAAGGAAGATTCTAAGCAGCCTAAACAGTCAAGCAAGCTAAAGTTAAAAGGAGTTTCAATTTCAGAACCAAAAGATGGGGCAAGTGAACAGGTAGCTGACAAATCAAAAGGGAAGGGGAAACCTTTAGGTATTATTACTACCAAACATGGTCCAAGGTATGTGGAGATTGATGAATCTTTCAAATACAAAGGAAAGGGAGTTGCTATAGAGAAAGTAAATCTATTAAAGCAAGAACAGCTGAGGTTAGATTCTGAGTTGGCCAAGAAATTGGCTAAAGAATTGGAACAGAATATGCAAAATCAAATTCAAGCTGATGCTGAACAAGCTAAGAAGATGCAGGAAGAAGAGAGTGTGCATTTGGCAGAGAAAGTAAAGAAAGCTAAGAGCAAGAAAATGGATGTAAGTGGTGAGAGAAGAAAGTTCACTGAATTCTTGAAAGTGAGAGGCTACAATGGAAAGCAGCTAGGTCCAATGAAATTTGAAAACATTGTGGATCTGTATGAGAAAGAAAAGAAGAAAGTTGCAAGCTTGGATGAAAATGATCGAATGGAAGTTGAAAGAAGGGTAAAAGAAATGTATGACAACATTTTAAAGCCTCTACCAAACTTTCCAACAATTTCAAAATTTCAAAATCTCAAAGTCAAAATAAAAAAGGTGAAAGTCTGGTTGAACCCATTGCAAAAAGAACAAGGAAGAGCCCAAAGGAAGTTCAAGCTGAACCAACTAAACCATCTCAAGGAACTACCAAGCTTCTAGTGAAGAAAGAAGTTAAGAATGTAAAGGCCACAAAGTCTGTGAAAAGGTCTGACAGAAAGAAAGAGAAGGAAGAAAAGAAGGAAAACAAGGAAGAGAAAATGGCAAAGATTAGAGAACAAGATCATGAAACAGATTCAGATGATTTTGTTGAGGAAATTGATGTAACTGATATGCCAAAGTTTGATGATGATGCAGCTGCTAGTGATAGTGTTGGAGCTGGATTGCTGGTTCCAAGTGAACCTCAAGAGCCTATTGATGTTGTACCTTTGGAGATCAAGAATCCAGAAGTAATACATTGGGATATTATTCGAGTGTATCCAAGGCATCACATCAGGTTGATAAGAGTAGATCGAACAGAAGAGACTTATAGCTCTTTTAGTACATTGGTGAAAGTGATTGGAAGGAATGAGTTGGATGAAATGTATGAGGTTGGAAAGAAGAGAACGTATGATGAAATTAGTGCTACAGATGAGCTCTCTATGACTTTATTTATTGTGATGGAGTATCTGAAGTTGATGTTTGAGCCCAAAAGCATGCATCACATTATTAAGGGAGGTTATAATGAAGTGATTCGTTGGGAGTTGTACCCACAGAATGGAGTTTATGTTCTGTCAAGGAGAAGTGGGTCAAAAGAGTTTTATCTGGTTGACAAGATCTATAAGCATTCCTATTCTACCTTAAAGTCTATGCTGCATGTTAAGATGATCACCAGGTTTGACACAGCAATAGCAAGGAATTTGGTGAGGGAGATGCGTTGGATGGTTGAGATGTATGAAAGGAAAAAGGAGAAGGAAAAGAACAAGAAATGATGAAGTTTTGGAAGCATCCTTAACAATTGAATCCTTGAAACTTAGTGCTGTTTAGCAATAAGTTTAGGGGGAGATTGTTAGGATTAGTACTGGTTTGTGGTTAATACAGGTTGTTGATATTAATGCAGGTGATCAGTAGTTTGTGCAAGTTGATCGAATTAGTACTGGTAGCGAATTTTCAGAAATGGATAAGGATGAATCGTTTGAAGATCAAGTCAGATTGCTGGTTATTCGAGATAAAATTTAGTTTGTTATGTTCTGGAGTGATAGCTATGAGAAGATAATCTTTGTGTCTATCCATAGCTATATGATCTCGATAAACATCTTTTAATTCACATAATTTGTTATTTTGATAGTATAAATAGATGTTAACAATGGTGTTGAAGGTACGAGCCTCAAGGTTAAATACCCTTACAACTGAGATAGAGTTGTACGTGTATTGATTCATTCTGAGTTAATATATTGGGGCTTATGATTGTTATTCTTTCTCTTAAATCTGTGTTCTTGATAATTCAAATTGTTATTTCCGCAAACATATTTGTTTACATCTTGGGTCGATAATTTAGTTCGAAACGATCCTGACAATATGTTATGTTTTAAGTAACTAATTCTTTTGTTTTTCAAAAACGCAATAAGCAAAATTGATCAATTGAGTTTAAATGTAATTAATTTTGTTTGGTTAAACAATATGGGTTTAATTAAAATTGGATTTGCTAATCATTATTACTTAAAATTATAAAGGGTTGCACAAGTTTTTAATTATGGGTGGTGCCCATAAAACTCTTCTAAGACAAATAACCTAAATAAACACTTCAAAAGGTATTTAAGCTAAAAAAAGCATAGAAAACATTTACTTACCAATATGAGTACCAAAATCACTAATGCATGTCGCCTACACCATTTATGTAGCCAATGAATAAAGTAACGACAAATGGCTCTCTTTTATGGATACTCAAATTGGTAATCGGCCGGGTTTGTGACATGCTTTTTTTTGGCTTACTATAGTACTATACATCCTCTCCATATTGCCTATGTTGGTAAAGATCTCAAAACTTTATACTAAATGTCTTAAATCTATAATGTAATCACCTTTTAAATATATCTATTAATTTAAAATTAGTTTCTGGACGGAGAAATTATATTTTTGTTAAGAGAGTTGATTTGTACACAATAAGTTTTTGTTATACATAACAATTGTGACTTTTATGCCTCTAGAATCCCACTATCTTTTACTCTAGTCCACATATTCAAGCAGTGGCGGAGACAAGGGGGGCTGAAGGGTGCTTGTCCCCTGCCAATGATCCCAAAATCCTTAGTATATTTATAAGCCTAAGTCCAGGCACATATATATTAATCCCCCTAATTATAGTTAATTTAATAGCTCAAGTATTGCTTAAAACAGAAAAGGCGAATATTAGGCTTGAAGTGACGATTCTGATATTTGAAAGAGTTTCTCACTAAAGAAAACAAGGTTTCGTAATAGCATGAGTGATGATTATCTTTAAAATAGTTTGGTTGTTTACATTAAGAGAGAGACTGTTGATACTTTCTCTACAGACAGTAATATAGATGAGTTCTATTCTAAGAAACAAAGCTGCATCCAACTTTAAACACACAAAGTATGATTTCTTATCATTAATTTTTGGTTTCATTGAAGTTATATCAATATAAAACATTTGAGTTATTGTTTTAGTTAATACTAGCTAAGCGACCCGTGTATCAACACGGAATTATATAAGTCAATTTTAAATTTATATAGTTTTAAAGAGTCATAACACGTATAGTAAAAATAATTACAAAGCATAGATAGAAAAATAAGATATCGTAAGAAAATAAGAAATGAATAACCATTACAAAATTTTGAAATTCATACATAAGATTACATTAAATTTTCTGTAAAACCTCTTTATAAACAACATTAATGGTTTTATTAGTATGGTTTCCTTCATCATCGCAAATTAAAACTTTTAACCAATCACTTACTCTTTACTCGAGAAACCGTCACATATAACTATCCATGAGTAAAAACGTGTATTTTTAATACTTTTTATAAATATTCTTTTTAAGTAGTTTAAAAAAAAGTTACAAAACTCACTATCATGATTCATGATAGTTGTTTTACTACCAGTAATTATGTAGAGTTCTAGTTTCTGAAGGATTATTTACTCACAACTAACAATTATTTTAAAAACTCTAACGGTAGTGGTAGTTTTGTAAACAACTTTATGCCATTAACCATTAGTTCTAGTATACTTTTAATTCTTTTTATCGAAATACCAAGAAATCAATGATTTTATTGACTACATTATGTAGAGGGAATAACTATAAAAGACGACTAAAATGTCAAATAACTACTTAGATGTTGATAAAACAATTAAATTATACTAATTTTTTTAAAAACCTCATATTCCGATAAAATTTATATTAAAACGTAGATAAAAATGAGACGGTTACAAATATATAATTATTTTTTCTCAAAACAAAATATATTTGAAGTTATTAAACATAATTTTCAAATAACTTATAATTAATTACATTAATATACAATTTTCTTAAAACCCCCTCACATATTCCATACTACCCCCTTAACAATTTACATTCAACCCCTTCCAATTAATCTAATTATGTAAAAAAATCGATGAAGACTCCTTTGAAGCCCAAGATGTCATAATGCTTTTATTTTCCATTTTTTTTAATTTTTTTTATAAATGAAGGGATGTGATTGGTAGAGATTTTTTAGGGAAGGGGAATGATGAGGTAAGCATCCTTTTCTTTTAATAAGATATAAGATTATGCTTGTAGCACATTAATTTATCACAACCGAACTAGCGATTGTGAGAAACCTATGGTCATTGAAGACCTATTTTGGCAAAGCTTAAGTCCTGTTTTAACACACGAGTTTCTTGTTTCTTAACGAAATTTCATTATTTGTTTATCTAGACAACAGATAATGGAACTTTTTTACGTCGTTCATATATATGTGTATTATTAGATAGTGTAAAACCGGCCCCCACTATACTAAAATCCTAGCTCCGCCCCTATATTCAAGGGTATGATGGTCCAAACAACAACTAATTGTTATGTATGACAAAAATCTGTTATGTACAGATCATTTCCCTTTTGTTAATTTAAGTATGCTTTGCGATGATTGCAAATGTTAATTGGATGGAGCAAATATATCCTGCTCATACGTTGGAGCTCGAATGGCTTCATCATCATTTAAATAATCATTAGAACCAGGGGAGGATCCAAATGGTTGCCACCGGGTGGCGGTGAACCCACCATTTTTTTAAGAAAATCAATTATATATGTAAAATGATTAAAAAATTTATATGAGAATCAACTAAATTTTGGATATGAACTCAAAAATCTATTGGCGTAAGGTTGTGAACCCACAAATCCAGTGACAAAGTTATGTTCCAATAAAAAAATAGTTGACAAACGAAATGCAGAGAATACTCGAGCTTAGTGGTGAACCCCCTAAATTTTTTTCCTGGATCCGCCACTGATTAGAACCATCGATGATGAAGTAAAACAAGCACATGTCAAAATTTAAATCCTTAAATTTAAAATAGAAAAAACAATTAAAACCGTCAGCTATTGGGGTTCTGCCCTGGTGGTGGTCAGAAGGTTGTTACCACATGGGGAGGTCTTGGGTTCAAGTCTTCTCGTAAGGGTTTTTCTTCTGTGGTGGTGAGGTTTATCGACGTAATCGTCAGTGACCTAAGATAGCCTAGCTAATCCTTTAACTTCTTGTATATTGATTAATTAGGATAGGATGCCAGTTCTTTGCTAACCGTAGATATGTTGTTTTGTTGTGTTTGGTTTCTTCTAGTTTGTTTTACTTTTCAAGAAAGGGGGATTTTGTTTTGGGAATAGTTTAATTAAAAACTATTTTTTATATAAACAATTTTTTGTAACATCATTAATATGGGTATTTTGATCATTTATATATTTACCTAATTATGAATCCGGGTGAGTCGTCATTAATCTGTGATACTTGATTTTCTTAAAATACTTCACCTTAATGCGTCATTAATGAACCATTAATGAGCCGTCAAAAATTCTTAGCCGTTGATCAATTTAAATTAAAGGCTAAAAGTGATTTTCGTACGAAAAACTGTTATAATTTGAACACTTTTTTATGATGTAATGCTTTTAGGAAGGGGGATGATTTACACACAACAAAGATGTCCATACACAAAAATATATATGGTTTAAACAATAATGCCCTTATACATGTGGATGAGAAAAATTGTTCAAAACCTTATAAGGGCAATAATGTTATGTTTATTGTACATGACTAATATTTGTTGTGTATAAATCATTACAATTCTAGTAGCTGTAATATCTTATTTGCTTTATTTTATTTATTAGTTTATAATATATAATAATAATAAGAATTAACTCCAACTGGGCACATCGTTGTCGCTAGTTACAAGTAAATATGGGTTGATATAATATGGTCAACCGTCCACGCCCTTTGTTAACATTATAAATTAATATAGTCACTATTCACAAGTCTATTTATTACCAATAATCAACTCGATCTCGTCGATTATCAAACTTCTATCAGTTCAAGTTTCGGTTAAAAGTGGGTCGGTTAAATCGGTTCTCGAGTTGGATTAATCGGTTATTTCAAGTTAACCATATTATACAGTTCATTTTTCGGTTAGAATATATTCCATCTAGATATACTCGAAATATCCGAAAAATTTTACAAAGAAAATACCATGCAAAGTAGTTTATTGTCAATGTAGTTAAGCCTAATCTTTATAATAAATGTCAATAGTTTTCATGTTAAATAACTCATAATTTTGTTATTTTTACAACATAATCATTTCGATAACTAGCATATAAAAAATTGACGGATACAATGTGATTGAAATCTTTGTAACATTTTATAACGATGTGAATTGTTGGTATCTGTGCTTAATTGAATAACCTTTAAAGTGTTTACACACTTAAATTTTTTTGAGTATTAAAACATACAAGATACGCATCAAAATTGACAAAATAGGAAAAAATTATAAATCATCAGCCACATATATAGCTAAGCTACAATATAGAAAACATAAAATAAATCAAAAGTCATTTTTGTTATACTTAATACCCATTATAAGTTATAACTGAACCATATTCGAAATTTAACTATAACTGATACCCGAATATAATACAGGTCGGTTTTTGGTTAATTTTCAAAAATCAAAATAACTGAATTACTCAACTCGAATTAACAATAACCGAAAAAAAAATCCAAATAACACCCGTATTGCCTTCAACAAAAACAACCAACATATCAAACTCATTTTTTTCTTTCTTTGGCAGCCTCCTTAAAAAAGATCAACATAACAAACTCAATTTCTTCTTTCTTTTATCTAGCAATTCAGCTAATAGTTCTTATACAGGAAAATCAACATAACAAACATGGTAATACAACTGAAACATTTGGAGAGCTGCTAAGTGCTAACCCAATACTCCTTCTAGCAAGCTCTCTTACATGACTTAAAATCCAAATAAAAAATAGATCACGGGATATCATCTTATTTTAACCCGTAACTTACAACCGTAGACACTCTGCACCTTACAAAAATTAAAAATCTCAAACCGAACACTAAAATATTATATTGTATTATTAAATTGTATTATGTGGTGTGATAATAGTGAAAAAAGAATAAAAAGAATATAAAGAGTAGATAAAATAGATAAAAGTAATAATTATAATAAAAAATATAAGAGTTGGTCCCGAAATATACAAATCCTTTTGTGTTGTTTAAGCAAATAGCAATTCAATAAAGCAACTCATACAATTTGATTTATTTTAAGTTCAATAAAGGTCTATTCTTGGTGCGTGTTTCTTTCATAACCTCTTGTTAATTTATGTTTTTAATTATTATTATAAAAAAGAAAATCGATCCGTAACTCGATCCTATCTGTCTTTTCTTCACCCTTACAAGTTTTTAAAAGTCTGTTTAATGGAGACGGAAATATGCAAAAGTATCATAACCATGACTCCATGAGGTTTGCAAGTGGATGAATATGAGTATATGATATCCCATAACTCGAACTCAATGTTACAAGTTGTTTTTATAGTTGTTTTTATGTATTTTATTTGATAAAGAGTAAATTTCGTTCCTGTAGTTTGTATTAAACTTTACTTTTCGTTCATTAATTTTAAAAACTACACTAACAGACACTATGGTTTACATTTTGTTGTCGGTTTGATCCTTTGTACAAACGGACGTTTGTTTTTTTGTTAAGATCTCCTCACGTACCCTGTACATGAAGGTATATTTGTCATTTCACACCAATCATTGTTACCAAACATATAATAAGGCTACATATAAGAAGCTAACATATATCGGTTAGATTTTTTGATTTTCAAACAAAATTTAGAAGATAACAAATCACTAATTCCCTCAAATTAAAAGACTAACATCCACATAATCTAGAAATAATTTCACTAAATCAAAGAAGATTCAACTATGAAATCATGAACGCGTATAATTGAACTTGATTCAAATCCTCTATGATATATGGTCAAGAAATAAAACAAAACGAATTAATCTACTCTGATTAATATCAATGATGATTATATCATTATCATACAAACAAACTTAAAAGAAATCTAATACAATAAACAAGAAATTACAAACACAAAAATATCAAAACGCTAATCTAAGTTTCTTTTAGTGAAGGCTTACAAATACAAAACTCTTTCAGTGGCAACCTTGAGTGAGAGAGAGGGAGAGTTTCCACAGGGTTGTTCCGGCTAAGGGTGTAAACGAGTCGAGCTTTTATCGAGTAACTCGAGCTCAGCTCGTTCGAGTCGAAATTTATCGAGCTCGAGTTCGAGTTCGAGCCCAAAAAACGAGCTCAAATTATTTCACGAGTCGAGCTCGAGCTTCTAATAGCTCGGATCGAGTCCTTATCGAGCTTTTCGAGTCTTGTATAGTATATATATATCTATATATGTAATATGTATATATGATGGGCTAATATTATAACATATTAAAAAAGAACACTTATTGAAACAAATCTACATTATATACGTACTAGTTATAATAAGTAAATACTGAAAAATCATTACTTTCAGATTTTTCTATATTTTGAATAATTTGGTTTTTGAATTCAATTTTTTTATATTCTTTCGAGCTTTCGAGCCGAGCTCGAGCTAATTATGTATCATGTCGAGTCGAGCTTGAGCTTCAAGTATGAAAGCTCGTCGAGCTATCGAGCCGAGCTCAAGCTCAACATAAAATTTTGAGTCGAGCTCGATCTTGATTCGACTCGTTTACACCCCTAGTTCCGGCGGCGATTTTGTTAGTGGCGGGGGTTGTTCCAA
The DNA here is from genome assembly GCA_947179395.2 of Pulicaria dysenterica. Lineage (NCBI taxonomy): Eukaryota > Viridiplantae > Streptophyta > Magnoliopsida > Asterales > Asteraceae > Pulicaria > Pulicaria dysenterica. Next base: position 100,906,918 of record OX359289.1, read on the forward strand.
CGGCGGTTCTGTTGGTGGCGGTGGTTTCTTCCCAAAAGAAAGAGAGAGAGTTTCCATAGGGTTGTGGCGGCAGCGTTTATAGATGGGGCCGACAGCTATCAGATCTGTTTTCTTTAAGGCGGCGGCGGTTCTAGATGGACGGCGACTGAAGTGTTTCCACAGGGTTGTTGCCAGCGATGGTGATTCCACAAGGCTATCGCCGCCGGCGGTGACGGTTCCAATTTTAGAAAGAGAAAGAGAGTGTTTTGAGGGAAGAATGGTGATTCTAATTTGAGAGAGAGATTTTGTGTGTATGTGTGTGTGTGTGTGTGTGTGTGAGAGAGAGAGAGAGAGAGAGAGAGAGGGAGAGAGACAATCATGGTGTTCCTTTTTTCATAGAAATAATATAAAATGAATTATATCTTTGGAAAAATGGATAAGTGTGAAAATGACAAATATACCCATATATGCAAGGCATATGAGGGGGCCTTAACAGATTAAGAAATGTCCGTTTGTACAAATGACCAAACCCGTAATAAAATGTAAACTATAATGTCTGGTAGTGTAATTTTTGAAGCTAAAGGACGAAAAGTGGAGTTTTATACAAACCACAGGGACGAAATTTGTAATTTACTGTTTAATATATGAAAAAACATGTTCAAAACTTTTGGTTCTGTTATTAAACGAATGAATTTTTAATAATGTTGGGTTTGCATTATAATCAATTTTTTTTAAAAATTTTCAATACTTCATTTATGTACGTTTTGAATTTAACCAAACGAAAATAAAAAAACCAATTTAATAAATTAATGAACACGAACACAAAATTTTGTTCGTTTACTCGTTCGTGTTTGTATGTTTGTTCGGATTAAAAAACGAATGGACACAAACAAGTCATGTTCGTTTGTTTGTAACTTTGTGTCAAATGATTCAATTGTATTCATGATAGTTAAGATGTTTTTATGACATGTGTATATTTGGGAATGAATGCTTATATTGTTTATTTATGGTGAATTGTTATACGTGAATTATTTTAAGATCTTCATCTATAATGTTATGTTTCCCAGAGAAAATTACAAACGTGGTGGATTGTTTTGAGATACTTGCTCATGTTCGTTCGTTTAATTTTAGTCGAACAAAGAAACACACACAAGCGGATAAACAAAGAAAATTTTGTATTCGTGTTCGTTCGTTTATAGAATTCGTTTATTCGTGTTCTTTATGTCCATCCTTTGAATACAAAGAACATCAACAAATAAATGCATATAGAAATTTATAAGTAAAATCATTTATTATTAAACACAAACAAACATAGTACCAAATTATACATACTTAAACGAACGAATGGGACATTATTCATATTCATTTGTTTAAATAAAAATCATATTTTTTTCATGCTCGTCATTTTATTCAATAAGCAAACTTATTATCGGACATTTCAAGAACACTTTGTTGAACATTGGGTTCATTTCTAGATGAAAGGTTCAAAATCAAATTCATATCGGAAATTTCAAGAATAGTTTATGGATTTTTTTTCTAGTTTTGGTATAATAAGGTATTGCTTAAAAAAAAAGAACATTAACATGATATTGATCCACGGTATGTTTAAAAAGGGTACAAACTTGAAGGACCAAAAAAGAAGTGTAAAATGGTCACTTATAAATATTTAACACTTAGCTAACGAATTATAGACTAAAAATAAAATAATTTCAGAACGGGAAGAACATAACCTGTAAATTTTCAGATCTAGAAACCAATATTGTTATTTCAAACAAAATTTAGTTTAGTAAAGTAATAATTAACTCCAATTGGGCACATCGTTGTCGCTAGTTACAAGTAGGGGTTGATAACTTGATATAATATGGTCAACCGTCCCCGCCCTTTACTAACATTATAAAATAAAATAGTCACTATTCACAAGTCAATTTCTTACCAATAATCAACTCTAGTCGATTATTAAACTTCTCTCAGACAGCCTGTTCTTTTACTAATTAAAAAAAGAAATAATTAAAATCAAAGCTGTTTCTGTCTATGCAGACCGAGAAATCGTAAAAGGGTGTCTTATGTATATATTATTGTATAAAATCAAATAAATCATAATTTGGTAGACCGAGGTGTTTCGATATCCCGATATGTGCTATTTTTTGTAATGATCATTCCGAAGACTTCTTGATTGCATCATTTTCGGTTGTCCGAAATTGGATCATCTTTAGCATAAGTTTTGTTGTTGTTGTTCCGTTTCATGGCGTTTGTTTGATGTTGATTTGGGTTATTATATGTAAATGGTGAAATAGAGTGGCATTTGCGAAAGATGTTTAGTAAACGGTGGGTTCTCTTCTTTTGGATATAAAATATAATAAAAAATATTTTAATTATTTTAAGGTTCGTAAATGCTAAAATAAAAGTTTGTGGTTAGAAAGCATACTATAATTATTTGCTTTGTTTATATCCACCACTTTAGAAAAGGTTTTATATCCTCTTATTTATTTAATTAGGAATAGGAACTAGCTTAATACCTCGTGTATAAACACGGGGAATGTTTAAGGTAAAATTTAAACATATATTATTAAGAGTTATTGGGGTTCTTTATTTCAATGTTCATAATAATTTTTATTAATTAGACGTGTTTACTTCATTGTTCTTTATTCATATTTATAAATTATTTTATTTAATAATCTTTTATTAAAAACTAACAATTAACAATACATCGTATAGATGTGTGCGTGCGTTTGAATCAATATATGGGATACATATAGTAATTATGGGACACATTTAGCAAGGGATTAAGATATATGATGTCATACAATAGTGTATGAATGTAAAAAAATTTGAATCCCAAGATTCTCATTGGTGCATTTATATTTAAAAAAGGAAACTTTTATCAAAATCCCTATTCTTTTAATATTAGACAAAATCCCCATTCTTTTAATATTAGATAAAGATGTGTTAAAATCAAGAGTTTATAAAGAGAGAGAATTAGTAAATTTATATGTCAAATTTACTGGATAGAATGATAAAGCAGAAAAGTTGTATTGGATGATATATAAGTTTTAAAAAATGCATATTAAAATACCTTAGGTGGCGTTTGGTTTGCAGGAATTTTTCTGATGAAATTGGATTCTCTGATGGAATTGGAATTTGTCAGGAATTGAATTTGAATCTGTAATCTGTTTTGTTGGCAGGAAATGGAATTGGAATATTTTTCCATAATCTGTTTGGTTTGCAGACAATATAGAAGAATTTGATTTCAGACATGTAAAATGACAGGATTACCCTTCCTGCTTTTTTTTCTGAATAAAGATTGTTTTATAACTTTTATGTAAACATTATATTTAATAAATTACAAAATTATGCTAGTAAACATACTAATAAACATATTAAGTTAAAATCACTACAATACGAATTGTCATAAGTTACTAAAATAATGTAGTAATCTTTGGATACATCCAATTACCTAAATACTTGGGATGATTCGGACAAAATATAGTTATAAAAAAACTTACACATCCAAAATAGCAATCATCTTAAAAAAGAACATCCCAATTCATACCACTACGCCTCAAAAATGTATTTTACCCAAGCCTCCCTATCACTTTCTTCCAATTGCCAAAAGTTTTGTACGTTTATAGGGTCACTTCTTATCTTGGTCAAAGCTTTGAACTTCTCGAATTGGGTTAGTGAATTCATCTTTAGAATTTCCGGAGGGATCTTCTCACTCAATTCATTGATCTTCATGTCAAACCTAATACCTTGGCTCAAGTCTTTTGATATTTCTTTGAGACTTTCTGTTATCAATCCAACCGCATTATTGAACGCGTTATCACTTCGGTTCTTCCTCTTCCTTGAAAGAACACTTGGGGAAGTCTCATTATGTTGCACGTTTGTATTACGGCTCACGGCATTGTCTGAATCAAGTAAATCATCATCCGACTCTTGTGATTGTTCCGAGTTCACGTCTTGCTCCATCTCAACAAAATCTTTAGCTCTATTTCCTTGTGCTCGGTCTTTCCCAAAAACAATGCAAAGGTATTCATAGTAAGGAAATGTTGTCTTTCCATTTTGCCGCATCCTTATGAACCTATTAACCAACATTATTATTTGTATAAAAATTCAAAAAAAAAAAAACGCAATATTAAGTAACAATATAATGATTATATCGTACCTTGAGGTATGCTTCCCAAACCGGTTCCTCCGCAGTAACACATTGTTTTACGGGGTCATAGCCAAACCCACTCGTGTTTGAACCATTTACCATGTCATACACACACTTCCAATCATTTTTCAATACTTTTATCTTCGACGCAATGTGTGGATTACTTAAAATTCCAGAATTCGGAAGTGATTGTTTCAAGTCATGTTCTAGATATTGTAAAAAACCCGATTTGAAACCATTATCTACTTTAAATCCTCCCGAATTTACCATATTCACCATGGCCTCAACTAGTTTTGCTTCTTCATTATTTGTCCATGATTTATATTTTCTAACTTGACTTGTCATACCTATAAACACAAGAAAATTATTTCAATAATCCAACAAAACTTTCCAACAACATAGATAAGTTTACACGTAATCAATATAATACAATACATTAGATAATCCAACAAAATAGATAAGTTTACACGTAATCAATACAATACAATACATTTTTATTTAATTAGCAGGGCCCCTAGATGCAAACATGGATTCGGCTAAATTATCTCTAAACGTGGTCCATTCGTTTGAAGTCCCAATAGTATTAATATTATCCTCATCCTCATGTCCAAGATCTCATGTTCCCTCATCGTTTAACAATTCGATGTCTAACGGATCTACTTCCATTTCTTGTCTTATGAAATTATGAAGCAAACAACATGCCATTATTATCTTATTTTTAGTTTCAATTGGATAATATGAATTGTCTTTCAATATTCCCCATCTTCCCTTCAAAAGGCCAAAACATCGTTCGATAACCCTAAACCTCTATAAGGGGCTAGAAAACCCTCTCCATTTGTGTATCCGGCATCAACCAAATAATAACCTATATAAAAGATTTATAATTAATAACCTATATATAAGATCTATAATTAATAACCTATATATAAGATCTATAATTAATAACCTATTATATTGTAGTTAATAAGTATATTTACATACCCGGTCTTGGAACTTTCAATCCATGTGGTCTAAGAAGAGCATCCCGAAGAACTCTACCATCTGCTGCTGAACCCTCCCATCCCGTTAACACGTATATAAATTGCATATCTTGGGAACAAACTCCTAGGACGTTTGTTGCAATGTCATTCTTTCTTGTTCTATATCTAGGCTTTTCTTCGGCTGGTACTAGACACTTTATATACGTTCCATCTAAAGCTCCTAAACAATTCTTAAACCACTTCCATCTATGATCGGTAGAGTTATCAGACACGGGTTCAGGTTTCTTAAGCAAACGAGTATGCAATCTTATGACTGCATTACAAACTCGTGAAAAAGTCTACTAACTGTTTCTCCTGAACGGCGAAATCGACATACAATGACACGATTCTTAACATTGTGAGCAAGAATATGAAGAAAAATAGCAACTTGCTCATCAATATTCATAAACCTACTTAGTTTCAAGCCTCCAAATACTTCAAGCATATGACACAACTTTGTAAAACACCTACGAGGCATCCTAATTTGTGATATTGACATGGTGTCACTCTCATAAACATATCTATGTAGAATTAGGTATCGATCTACATTTGAAGAAAAATGTTTAAGACGTGGTCTATCTCTATGTTTTTTAAACATCATTAACAAGAGAAGTACAACAATGTGCAAAACCACGTTCCACCATGTCAAAATCAATGACATTTGTCGTTGTGTACGATTTTGTGCTGTTAAATTAAGTCGGGACATTCTTCCTGCGCATGTAAATTCATATTCAAGATGATAAACAAAAATCTTAAACTACTTAAAAAACAATTATAAAAGCATACATTTGTAAATAGGTCAGCCATGGTGGAATTTGTTTATGATGTTGGCATTATGAATTTATGGAAAATCGTAGTAACTGCTCATGTAAATTGTTCAATCTATTCTTTTTTTTTTTTGAACAACCAACATCCATTCATTCATCAATCTCAAAAACAAGTTATATGATATTTTCAGAATGAAACCACATAACCATTGGCAGAGAGAGAGAGAGAGACAAAGAAACAAGTTATATGATATATTTTCAGCATGAATGTTGTGCAAATACTATTGATCCTAGGTTATTTGAGAATGTTTAATATGTAATTAGTTTACATATCTACTATTTTGGTCAAAATCAAAGATGAATAGCCAACAATATATCGCAAAACATTATACTATTTGGTCAAAATCAGAGATGAATAATAAGTTTCAGTCAACGATTGGGAGAGAGAGAGACGGAGAAAGAGAGCAAAAGCTTACCGGCGGTGGATTAGGGTTGTTGCAAACGAGACCGAGAAGGAAGGGAGGGCTGTTGCAAACGAGACGGAAGAGACGGCTGTTGCAAACGGCGAGGGACGAGACGATGGCGACGGCGACGGCCACTCCGACGATGAACGGCAACACCTCCGATGGAGTCGTAACTGGCGACGCAAATGAGCCGGAGAAGAGGATCGAATGTTGGCGGCGTATCTGTTGCAAAACGTGAAATATGTGGAGATGTTATTAGAGCTATTGAGGGTAAGAAAGTAATTCACCACTTTCCTTGTTTGATGGAATTTAAAATCCTCCCATCTTCTTATGGATTTCACTTTCCCTTGTATAAGGGATTATAATTCCTTGTAATTTCATATTTATTGTTTACCAAACGCTGGAATGTCTGGGAATTGGATTCCAATTCCCACAGATTCCTACAGAATCCTTCAATCCAAACAGCATCTTAGAGTTTGCTGTTAAAAAAATTAAAATACCTTAGAGTTTGTTGTTTGTGGGTCGTGGTTGGGCTATCTATTTGATGACATTACATTTATAAAGTCCTTAAGGATATATTTTTAATGGACTAATAATTCGCATGCTAATAGCCTAATACCGCCTCAAAGGCCCATTTTATTCTTTATTAAACGAGAACTTTATGAATATTTATATGTGGTAATATTGATAACTTTAGTAAATGATACTGAACAAGTATTTATTTGCCCCTGCAAATGCAAGGGAAAAATTTTACAACCAACAAATTATTATTAAAAATGAAATATTGTTTAGTTTATAAATCTACCATTCAAAATCTCATGAGAAAAAGGCCAATTAGTTTGCAAATTGATGTATAAGGGAATATCATGAGTTAATGGAAAATTTACAAATCTACCCCTCAAAATCTCATGAGAAAAAGGCCCATTAGTTTGCAAATTGATGTATAGGTATAATTATCGTAAATGTTATTTAGTGTTATATCACTTTTCATTTCTGTAACACTCCGACATCCAAATTTATGTTTTACAATGAGCCCATATAATATTTTTTTCTTTCCTGAAGTTGGAAAAAAATTGAAAACATAGATCGCCATTTGTTTGCTATATTCCACCAACCCGACTATGGACCGTAATGTTAGTATGTTACCCTAGATGACCACTGATAACAAACCTTGTCCTAGGTCATCCAACATCAAAACTTTATAAGACTTTTGAAAAAGACAATTTTGTTAGATTGCCCGGATTTGTTAGGGTCGATAAGAGAATCAATTGCTCATTTACTTGAGTAACTACTGTGTGCGTAAGCATACTCTTCAAAATCAGTAATTCAATCCTTTACAAGTACCACGAATTTTAACGTATATGAGACTGATTTTGACTATGTTAAATTACACATACTATGTCAACTTAGATTGACTCAGCTCAGATGGACATATCATTAGCTTTAGGTTTTTTGAGCACAATCAAGCAACTTTAGCGTTGTTAACAAATATAACATTAGATGCTCATAAGCTTTGCATTGCATTTGATCAACTTTAGGCAAAAAATGACACATCCCCTCTTGACCATTCGTTTTGGTCTAAATCCCCCAAATCACACTATACTACTAACAAACTTCTAGATTACTTTGCATGTAAAAAGTTTCATAGTCCGTACGTACAATAATTATGTCAATAACTATAAATGCTTACTTTGCTCTTAGAGACTTGTTTACATGTGCACACGCTTACAAAAAACCGAACGAGAAACATAACTTTAAACTCTGATAAATCTTACCATTATATGCAACATTACTTTTGCACGTGGTTTAGATTGATTTAACCAACCCATAAACTCGATAAGAAAGTTAACTAAACCAAACAAGTTAGTCTTATATAGTGAGCTACAATGTCTAACTAAAGGAAAGGATATCAAGATTCAAGGCCACAATACTTAATGTTTGGACATTTGTCCAAATTTGGGCGTTTCACAGTCTTTCATATTGTATTCAAGCCAACAGCCCAACATAAGGCTATAAAGGGAATATTAAAAAGGTTGACCAAAATGAGTTGTTTAGAGAAAAACTATCATCTAGTAAACATAGAAAAGATCAAAGATGACCATTATTGAACGCAAAAATATAAAAACATTACAAAAGTTGCAACTGTCATACTATCATTGCGTCAAAAAAGGGCTTCAAGTCCAGTTAAAATAGGTTATGGTATTGGATTTGAAATGGGGGTGGTCTGAAGGTTGGGCTTAATAAGCCTGGTTAAATAACCGGTTCTAAAGAGTATACAACTCTTATTCTTTAAGAGAAAAAGCAGGTTTGTTTCACGTAAAAGAGAGTTTTTTTTCTTTCAAAAAAGCAAGTTTGTTTACACATAAAAGTATCCGCTTATAACCCCCAACAAACTAGGTTTGTCTATAATATAAGAGTCTTTTTCCCTAAAGCCGTGCGCTACACATGACCCGAAAGGCTTCGGGATCAAGAAAGGCTCTTTGGGTAGTCTCGGGTTAACCGTTGCACCCATCTTTGGGCTGAAGGGGTTCGGTTTCTCCAACCTGACCTCATCCGATACTTTATTTTTGCTGTGTAAGAGAGAGTGGGAGAAGGAAAATTTGTTTGTTTGAGTTAGACTATACTTAGGTTTCGGATAAGAGCCCGGTATTTACCTCTAACAGACCGAGCACTTTAATTTGTATTTTTAAATTATTTAATATTATGATTTTCCAACTAAAAATCCCCCTAAAATCCAATATACCCAAATCATTTGTTCACAATGAAACACACATGGAGAATCTAAAATCCCCACGTAGCAAGAACTTATACCAAGAAGAACTCATAGGAGTACGTATAGCCACATGGAAATCTTTCACAAGTATCTCGTTTGTGATAGATAGTTGTCAAGAACTAAAAACGTCGACACTTAAAAATTAATTATCTCATGACATATTTATAAACTCATTTATTGTAACGCATTTTCCCTAATAAGTAGTTTGATTGTTTGCTATTATCGTAAATTTGTTGTTCCATAGTTTGATTATTTGCTATTATCATCAAGTTACACGAGCTAATTGTTCAAATCATAACCAAGAAAGAATTTAGCCCAAAATTTTATGACAAATGTTGTCTGACAATCATAATAAAAACAGTTCTTTCGTATATTCTATAGATTTATTGCGCCTAATGATAATATCAATGTTCTACATCAGTCACTACACAATTAGATTACCCAAGTTTGAGACGATCCAATCATGGTATGATCGTTCAATCAACTATGAAAGTTATCTCGACCACCAAATATAGAAAACGTCTTATGGGCTCGTACATAACATTAATCTTAGAGATGTGTATATGCGTGTGCAAGCTTACAAAGAATAGAAACATAACTTAAAACTCTTCAATCATGCCATTATATGAACCATTAGTATCACACATGGTTTAGACTGACTGATTTTGGACTAAAGATGTTAGTCAAACCATAAATTTCAATAAGAAAGTTAACTAAACCAAACAAGTTAGTTGTATATATAGTCACCTACAATGTCCACCTAAACGAAAGGATAATGAGGCCACCAAACTTAATGTTTGGACAAGGGACCAAAGTTGGGTCTTTGCCGGTCTTTCCTATTATTTTAAGCCAATATAAGGGGATATTAGAAGAGGTTGACCGATATGAGTTGTTTGATTAAAAAGAATTTAGACAATAATTGGGCGTATATTAAAGGTTACCAAACTCATACCATCAATGAACCAAAAAAAAGTCTTTAAGCCCGGTTATGATGACATGTTTGAAGTCAGGACGTCCAAAGGTTGGGTCTAATAGAGCCGGTACATTAACTGGTTTCTAAAAATAACTAGGTTAATTGGTTTACACATATAAAATCACCCGGTTTGTTACCCCCAACAAATGCTGGAAATTAATTATCTAATTATGTGACAATTTATTATGTTAAGACTATAGTTTATTAGGATGTATTATTAATATGTAATAAACTTAAGTATGCATGTACATATTTTGGTGGGATACATGGGCGGTGCCACCACCAACAGCCGCTGATAACCTCCACTAAACCGCCGTCATCTCCCCTCTATATACATGACATCTGCAGTGTATTTGATATGCAATTTCAGTGTGTGAATCCAATTTGGTATTCATATACAAATCCTATTCCTTTTGTGTTTATACTTTGTTTACTTGCAAACATGACACACACACACACCAAGCCCGTATTCCGATCAAAACCCATCAACAAACCTAGTCAAATTTTTAATAAAAGAGCCCGACTATTACCTCTACCAAACCGAACTCTTTAATATTCATAAATTTATAAAATAATTAGGAATTTTCTCGTTAAAAAAAACCTCTAAAATCCAACATACTCAGATCATATATTCATATCACGTCAGTTATTAGTGTATATGTCCAATATATTGCATCAGCATCCGATATATGCTCAAACATACACGTAACTTTCGGCATAATAACATCTCACGTACATTGATGACATACACCATGCTGATGTGGACAAACAACCAGCAATCAATATAAACAATGTTCACAGCTCACAAGGATACAATCTTCATGGACTACGGATTCTACACAGCAGAAGTTTTGTTCAATGTAACACAATGTAACAGTACAGTTAGTTAATTCAGTTAGATTGTTAGTTAGCCGTATACTCACATCTTGTTGTAAGTAATGCTTTGTAGCTGTATATATTTCCCCTGTACCTTAGTTCCTCTCTCAAGAATGAGAATACAATCAATTTTGAAACTCTCACTTCTACATCTCCATCCGTTTTATGGTATCAGAGCCATATCACTGCTCTAATTCATGAAATTTCTCTCCAAAATCCAAATGCATCACTGATAGTTGAAGATGGCAGTACCACAAACTGAAGACATCAATTCCATTCATCATCCTCTCTATTTCCATCAAAATGATAACCTAGGGATGATATTAATCTCGAAGAAATTAACAAGATCAGAGAACTACAGTTCCTAGAAATGATCGATGACAATTGCATTGAATGCGAAGAATAAACTGAAGATTATCAATGGTGAATATGAAGAACCAGACCTGAATTCAAACCTTAAATGCTACTGGGAGAGAACCAACGACATGTTAATCTCATGGATCCTCAACACAGTTACAGAACAAATTGGTAACAATCTAAGTTTTGTTAATTTTGCTTCATCATTATGGCACGAATTACATGAGCACTACTCATAGCTTGATGGACATCGGATCTATCAAGTTACAAATGAAATCATTCAATCTCAACAAGGGAATGGAACTATTGAAGCAAATTATCATAAACTTAAAGGTTTTTGGGATGAATTGGATGCATTAGAGGCACCATATGCATGTACATGCATATGCGACTGTGAGAATGGTAAGACTAATGGTGAAAGAGATCAAAGGAAGAAGCTCATGCAGTTCCTCATGGGATTAGATGAGAACTATAATAACATTAGAAGCCAAATTCTTCTTATTCATCCCCTACCTGCAGTAGCAAAGGCCTACGGAATGCTTAGACAAGAAGAGAAGCAGAGGGAAATTCATAAACCAATACCTACTGTACCTAGTTCACTCAATGCCTATGTTGGGACCATTCAATTAAAAGTCAAATGATAATTTCAAGGGTGATACTCAGTCAGAAAAGAAATCAACATTTAAAAAAGGAGTTATATGTACCTATTGTAATAGGGAAGGACATGCAAAAAGTGACTGCTACAAGATTGTGGGTTACCCAATGGGTCATCCGCTACACAACAAATTTGTTCCTGTATCCCAAAGACAATCACACTTTAACAAAAGCAAAAGTGTCAACATGATTTTTGGTGATGAGGACACTCCTTTGACCACCCAATCTGACACTGAACAAATAGACATGATGGTTCATTCGAGAACGGACCAACTACAAGAGCAATTAAACCAAGTCTTGTCTATGCTACTGATAAAAGGTACAACTGATGTCAATGTTAATCCAACTCAAATGGGAGGTTTTAACTCTCTCATTGCCTCATACATATCTGATTCTAAGGATTTTTGGATAATAGACAGTGGTGCAACAGACCATATTTGTACTTCCCTGCACATGATGCACAACACACATAAATGCCAAACACCACTCTTCATTAATCTTCCCAATGGCCACACCACAACTGTTCATATCATTGGTTCTGTTCAAATTAAACCACATTTTACATTGTATGGAGTTCTATATGTACCATATTTCACTTACAACCTTATGTCCATAAGCAAAATAAAAAGATCTCACACTCATCAGTCACCTTAACTCATGACAAATGTGTTTTCCAAGACCTTAAAGGCCATACCTCACAAGGACACATCAGTGATGGACTTTACACACTCCATGCCTCAACCTCTAGTCATCAACCCACCATTCTCAACAATTCAAGTGACTCATACACCTGGCATGCTAGGCTTGGCCATCCATCATTTCAAATACTTCAGAAGATCACTTCCATACCATGTACAATAAAATACGATTCAAATTGTAAATGTAGCATTTGACCTCTGTCAAAACAAACTGTTCTTCCTTTTCCTTTGAGTCATTCTCATGCTACTACACTGTTTGAGTTGGTTCATGTGGATGTTTGGGGGCCCTACAAACATACAACAATCAATAAACGTAATTCATTTCTCACAATTGTTGACGATCACTCTCGTGCAACCTGGGCTTACTTGATTCCAAACAAACACCATGTTGCTTCTACATTAAAAATGTTTCATGCTTATGTCAAAAATCAATTTCAAACGACGTAGTGACAATGTGAGTTTGTTAATTCTGTGTTGACTAAATTCTTTCAAACACATGGTATTGTTCACCAACCTTCATGCCCATACACACCACAACAAAATGCCAGAGTTGAACGCAAACACAGACACCTCTTAGAAATGGCCAGGTACCTTCAATTTCAAGCCAACTTTCCAAAACATCTATGAGGACATTGCATTTTATCCTCCACATACTTAATCAACAGACTGCCAACCAAAATTCTGTTAGATTATATGCTGAGATAATTAATGGGTACATTGTATCCAATGTTATAAGAGACTAAAGGGTCACACTGCTACACACCCAATTAGAACAGTTTGGAATTTACCAATATCTGTGTGGAAATAATTAATCAGTGGAATTAATTATTTGAGAGAGAAATAAATAATAAATAGTAGGAAAATTAAATATTAAGTTTAATATTTAACGGACCAGTTAATTAATAGTTAATTAATTAACTAGTAAAGTCTAGGGGATCAAAGTGCAAGGAATGAAACTTCAATTAAAGACATGGGCTTTAATTGAACGGACTTGGGCTTGGATAAGGTTTAAAGTATTTAAACCTAGAAAAGGCTCATTTATCCTTAAGTTATTGATTATCGAATCAAGGAAAACCCTAGCCTCCTCCCTACTCTCTCTCTCTCTCTCTCTCTCTCTCTCTCTCTATGCGTCAAACTTAACCAAACACCCGAGGGTGTCCTTTTTGGCTTCTGCGTCGACGGCATAAGGGGCAAAAAAAAGCCTCTCGGCTTTTTACGATTAACGCATACACACACACGATCCATGTTGTTCGGGTAATTCCAGCAGCGGTCTAGCAGCTAGTTCGTTGGTGGTGCAGTAGTGGTTGACTAACTTTAGCAATTCCAAGATTCAAAGAGGTGTTGTTTTTCTTAACCTTTTATCTGGATTGTAGATAAGAAACTGATGTGATCATAAGAAAGATCCTAACCCTTTTAGGGTTTAGAGGGTTGCGTTCGATCCAGTTCCGCTTTAGGATTGAACCAGTATTATCAAACCCAGGGCTTGACCAGTTTGTGTCTTAGGGTGGTTTGGTTAGATCAAAACTCTTCAAATTTTCAATTACAAAAGTCCCTATGAGATAATTTACAATAGACCCCCTACCTTGACTACTTGCGTATTCTAGGATGTAAAGCATATGCATATTCTCGTACAACAGACAAACTATCACCCAAAGCCATACCCATGGTACTGGTTGGTTACCCACACAATCAAAAAGGCTATGTTCTGTATGACCCCACAACCCAAAAGCCTATCACCACAAGAAATGTTTCTTTTGATGAAAAGTCTTTTCCATATCATTCCTCCAACACAACCACACTTACCACATCACCTCCTTTCTGTCCCACCTCTGAAGACCCCACCACTAATCCTTATCCTTATTATTCTAATTTCCGACCACTTACCACCCGAAAGCCATCCTAACACACAATCCATTTTACCACCACACCCCTCACACACTTCTGTCCCAACTCACACAGATAATTCACAAGATGACTCTAATACACAACCTACTTCACCGTCACACCCCTCACACACTTCTGTTCCAACTCACACAGACAATTCACAAGATCACTCTAATGCTCAACCTGACTGTCTTCATGCTCCACCTCCTCTCAAAACTTACCACATCCTTCTTCTACTCCTCCACTTCGAAAATCCACCAGAACTGTCCAACCACCAGCAAATTTTCATGACTATCACTGTTCTTTTCCTTCCCATTCTTCAAACACCATCTACACCAAATACCTCAATCCAAATTTCTCCATTACAATAATTTGTCCCCTCCATCTCTCAAATTTGTTCACTCCATTGACAAATTGGTTGAACCACATACTTTCATCCAAGCATCCAAAGATATCAGATGGGCAGAGGCAATGAGTCTATAAAGAAAGGAAATACAAGCTCTTGAGCACAACTAATCATGGACACTCACAGCTTTACCTCCAAGCAAACAATCAATTGGGTGCAAATGGGTCTATAGAGTAAAGTACCATGTTGTTGGCTCAATTGAAAGATTCAAAGCCAGACTTGTGGCTAAAGGATTCACACAGAAAGAAGGTATTGACTATAAGGAAGCCTTTGCTCCTGTTGCTAAGATGGTCACACTTAGAACTTTATAGGCAGTAGGTATTCATAAAGGATAGCACATAGAACAGCTTGACATCAATAATGTTTTCCTACATGGAGATCTTAATGAAGAAGTTTACATGGACATTTCACAAGGTTATCCTACTGATGTTCCATTCCACACTGTCTGCAAGTTACAAAAGTCATTATATGGCTTAAAACAAGCCAACCGACAGTGGTTTGAGAAACTTACATCCTTTCTTCTCTCTATTGATTTCACACAGAGTCACATGGATACCTCCCTTTTCACATATGATAAACATAGCTGCCCAACCAACATCCTTGTTTTTGTTGATGATATTATCATCAGTGGAAATTAAAAATCTCATATCATTGATGTTAAGACAGCTCTTATGCAAAATTCAGCATCAAAGACGTAGGAGCTTTACATTATTACTTGGGAATAGAAATACTCAGGAACATCGATGGTCTTACTTTATCTCAACGAAAATATGCTATAGACTTGCTTGAACAAGCTACTGTTCTTGATTCAAAACCATGTGCTAATCTTTTAGACCCAAACACCAAGCTCAATTACACTCATGGTGATCCCCTTCCTGATCCTACCATCTAAAGAACCTTAGTAGGAAAATTGATCTATCTCACTCTCACACGCCCAGATGTAGCATTTGCAGCTCAAAATCTCAGTCAATTCTTACAAGAACCCACACCACACTTAAAGGCTTTGCTACGTTCTCTAAGATACATCAAACTATGTCCCAGTCAAGGACTTTTCTTTCGCACAGACAATACTCTCCTTCTCTCTGCCTATTATGATAGTGATTGGGCAAGTTGTCCCAATTCCAGAAAATCTATTACTGGCTACTGTATTTTCTTGGGTCAAAGCCTCATTTCCTGGCAAGCTAAAAAGCAATCAGTGGTCTCACGCTCATTTACTGAGGCAGAGTACAAAGCACTAACAGACACTACTTGTGAACTTACATGGTTAAAAAGTCTTCTTCAAGATCTCAATGTTTTTATCTCATCTCCAATCCAAATCCTATGTGACAATGCTTCAGCCGTTGCTCTTGCTTTTAACCATGTTTAACATGTTCGCACAAAACACATAGAAATAGATTACCACTTTGTTAGATAAAAAATCAAAGTTGGTGATATAATGCCTACTTTCATTCCCTCCAAAGTTCAACCTGCAGACATTCTCACCAAAGCATTGCACAAACCTTGACACTATTCTTGTTTACACAAGTTGACAATGTGAAACCCTTACACATTATCAACTTGTAGGGGGGGATGATGACATACACCATGCTGATATGGACAAACAACCAGCTGATATGGACAAACAACCAACAATCAATATAAACAATGTTTACAGCTCACAAGGATACAATCTTCATGGACTACGGATTCTACACAGAAGAAGTTTAGTTCAGTGTAACACAATGTAACAGTACAGTTAGTTCAGTTAGATTGTTAGTTAGTTGTATACTTACATCTTGTTGTAAGTATTGCTTTGTAGTTGCAAATATTTCCCGTGTACCTTAGTTCCTCTCTCAAGAATGAGAATACAATCAATTCTGAAACTCTCTCTTCTACATCTCAATTCGTTTTACATTTTGATACCGTTATATAGCTATTGATCGACAATGTGAAACGTTATTACAAGTATATATGCAGGATAATGTTTTAGCATACATCTAAGTGTTCAAAGTTGTAAAAGAATGAATGGCATGAAAATAAACAAATTTATAAAGGCAAAGTAACGTTCCCTCCGAGAGTACGTGTATAAGATCCCCACGTTGACTCCATAGCAACTACTTATACCGAAAACAAACTCATAGTAGTATATATAGCCACATGCATATCTTAGACAGGTATCTCGCGTTGGTGATAGTTGTCAAGAACCAAAAAACGTCGACACTAATTAAAAACTATATATCTCGGGACATAATTAATTATGGGTTTAGGATCATCTCATATTTGACTTAAATATGACATATCATGTTCTCTCACAAATATGAGAGGGGGTCCCTTATATTGGTCTAATTTATGAGAGAACATAATAGATCATATTTGACAAAACATGAGAAAATCTTAACCCTTAATTATTTGCTCATTTATTGTAACTTAATTTCCTTAATTAGTAATTTGATCGTTTGCTGTTATCATCATTTTTTTTGTTATTCCATAGTTTGATTGTTTGCTACTATCAGCAAGCTTACACGAGTTGGTCGTCAAGCTTTGCCACACTAGTGAATGTGTGATCGTCTACGTGGTGACCCTACGACCGTGTTGGTCATCAAGATTTGTCATCAATCAATTATTTTTTTAATACATGATCAAAGGATTTACTTGCTTATATTTTATTTTAAATTCTAATCCAAATGGTCATATACGGATATTAAAAAAAGTTATACATTTATATACCATATCCTGCTTGTTATTTTTTTTTATCTTTTGAGAGGTTATATATCATTCTACGGATTAAGACAAGGGTCAGAATTAAAAGAGGAGATTATATAGAAAAGAGAACTAACTGACTACATGTATTATATACTTTTTAAAATTCCTCGCAAGATGTTAATATAATTTTTGTAAGTTTATAATTGATTTTATATATATTCTTATCTAAATGAGTAAAAAAAACTTGTATATATATGAGATCACATATGTATGTAAAGACAAAAAAGATATTCATGCTTTTCAAGAACTTGTAAACATTAATCGTATGCATTAGCCATAAAGAAATGTGGTAAGATAGGTTTATCAATATAGAAGATATAAGTAGGGGTGTCCAACAATTAGACTATAGAATGTATTTCATATGAAACGTCTCATGTTTTGCGTCACGTCAGCGTCATATCAACACAACTCATCATATGCTTAAGCAATAGTATTATTCACACTTTGCACGCTTTAATCTTTTTTTACTTTAAATTAAATGTATATTTTTATATAATTATTACTTATTATTACGAAATGTAATATAAAATTATAAAATTAGATTTAAAAGTAAATTAAAAGAAGATTAATAACTAGTTTTCATTAAAATAAAAAAGAAAGTACATAAATAAAAATATGACTAATAAAAAACTATCAGCGATTTATTCTTTGAATCCATATTTTTTACGAATAACGTCTTTGCCCGTTGAACAATCTCGAGATCCTCGCATTCCAAACCATCATCGGATTGTTTTAAAAAGTGTGACTCATTTCGGAATTCTTTTTTTTTGTAAACGAAGTTTCCGTTCATTTTGATCAAGAAGCCGTGTTGTACTCGTCTATTGAACTTCGGAAGCTGTCAAGATCCTTGATAGTTGGTTAAAATCTTCAAATGGAACCCCGTCGAGGTGGAAGAAACTATTCTTTTTCGTTTCTTTTTCCAACTGGGCGCGCTAGTTTAACAAATTCTACCTCATTTTCGTCGTCGGTTACTTCGTCGTGAGAGTGTGCTTGAGCATCCGAGAAAGTGTTGGAGTCAGACGTGTTGGTTCTTTTGCTTGAACCATAATTTGACGGTGGTGGTGGAACGGGAGCTCATTTTGGTGAAGCTCGAAGGATGTCCTAAGCGTGTTTAAGGACAAAGTTGGTGATGTAAATCTCCCTGTAATGTATATAGGCGTTTTTCTTGATGTCGCGTCCCTTTTTTTCCCGTTTCCTTGTGTCGCGAACAAGGTTAGGTGTCGTGTAACACTGTACTTTTTATATAAACCTATTACTGCGTGCGGAAGCTAATTACATATATAATTATATTAAGATCAACAAATAATTACAACTTTGTCTGTTTAGCATTTACAAAATGTCACTACAGTGTTATTTACAAAACATGCTCTATACAAAATATTAGACATCAGAGTAGTGGTATGTCCATATTCCAAGCCTTCACATTCAGAAACTCACCAAAACGAATCTGTAAAATATGATAGTGGGGAATTAGCACAAAACTAAGTGAGGGAATAATCCTGCTGCTCAGACTCACCGTTATGAGAAGTACCAGCTCTGTGGGGTTGTTTATTTGCTGCGGTGGAGGACTGGTTGTTGTTTCTTCTGGGGGACGCAGGGGTAGTTGTCTGGTTCACATTGTCAGCCATATTATGTCTCATACACAACATCTCACCAGTTGTTAAATTTAAATCCGTTAGTACAATCACACTAACTACTCTCAAAGCTACACTACCAATTACCCACCCTGGGAATACTGAACTGACCAGAGCCTTGTTTCGAGTATTGCACGACAACACCAATGCAAATCCTCAAACCGGGGCTCTGATACCAATTTGTAACACTGTACTTTTTAATAAACCTATTACTGCGTGCGGAAGCTAATTACATATATAATTATATTAAGATCAAAAAAAATTACTACTTTGTCTGTTTAGCATTTACAAAATGTCACTACAGTGTTATTTACAAAACAGACTCTATACAAAATATTAGACATCAGAGTAGTGGTCTGTCCATATTCTCAGCCTTTACATTCAGAAACTCACCAAAACGAATCTGCAAAATATGATAGTGGGGAATTAGCACAAAGCTAAGTGAGGGAATAAATATCTAAGCACATACAAGTAGGGCTGTAAACGAACAGAACGTTCATGAACCGTTCGTGAAATTGTTCGGCGGTAAGTTCGTTTATGTTTGTTTGTTTAATAAACGAACGAACATGTACAAGATTTTCTGTTCGTTTAATTAAATGAACGAACACGAACAGAGCTCTCGTTCGTTCATTAACGTTCGTGAACGTTCGGTTATCCGTTCGTTTATGTTCGTGAACTGTTCGTTTATGTTCGTTTATTTATGTTCGTTTATTTATGTCCGTTTGTTTATTTATATAATACATTGATACATACATATATGATATATATATATATATATATATATATATATATATATATATATATATATATATATATATAATTTATAATTAAGTAATTTAAACTATATTTTGTATAAATTAAGTTGTATTAAAAAGCCTAAATATCTAAATAAGTAAATACTTAAGAAAATAAAAAGTGAAAGGTCTGGGAAGGAGATTTTATACAAAAAGAAACCCTAGCCCCCATTTCATCGACCAAATTCAGCCGCCGCCGAAGTGCTCCCTGCCTCCCTCTCGTCTTCGACCTCATTCCGCCGCCGCCGAAGTGCCTCCCTCTCGTCGTCAACCTCCAGCCTAGCCGCCGAAGTGCCGAACACTACGAGGTCCTCTTTCGTCGTCGACCTCCAACCATCTGCACCTTACACCGATCTGCAGTTGTCAATCACCACCCTTCAGTCGCCAATCTGCACCGTCATCGAGCCACCTCACGGCTGTAAGTGTTTCCTATTTCACGGCTGTTTGCTGTGTTCTGTTCTTGGTTTGTTTTAAGAACTAAGATTCGAGAACCATTTGTGTTGATTTATATAATACATAAATACATACTAATATTCGAAAACCATCATAGATCAAGTGTATTTAATAATTGTATATTAGATTTAATTTGCATTTCAGGAATATGTTGGTGCTCAAGTGTTTCATCAAGAAAAGTTGTTGATGAAGATATTGAACTTCCATAAGCAAGCAAGGTAGCTTTTTGTGAGATAACTCAATGAAGATTTGAAGAACATTGAAGAATTATGTTTATTTTCATTTTAATTTACTTACAGATTTGAACATATCTTTTGTAGACTTATGTAATTTGGTTGTTCTGTACTCTTAACATTGGTTTAAGTTCTATACTTATGTTCATTTCCTGTTCGCGTTCGTTTATGTTCGTTTATGTTCGTTTGTGTTCGTTTATGTTCGTTTAGTATTTAAATAAACGAACACAAACGAACACGAACATCCTCATTTCTTAAACGAACGAACACGAACGAGAATTCCTGTTCGACTAAATGTTCGTGTTCGTGTTCGGTTAAAATTAAACGAACGAACATGAACATACCTCGTTCGTGTTCGTTCGGTTCGTTTACAGGCCTACATACAAGGCAAACAGTCTAAACACATAGCTCATAATTCCAAGAGAACCGGCGGTCCTGCATAACCTACAACCAAATGCCGGCCAAAGCATAGGTTTATCGATAGCCTAGTTAACGTGGACAACAATACCAGCACCTCTTGAAAACAACAAATGCATATCAAGAAAGAGCTAATACTTTATATCCCTAAATCAAGCCCAGCCGAAACACCGCCACGTTGATCTTCGAAACAACATGTATACATATTAAACAAGACATACTGTCAAATGAGCAAGTTACAATCAGGATATCATATCCTACATATCCGAAGATATAAATCCACTCACCGAAGCCTTTACAACTTAATGTACTCAGCTGTCAATCTTACTGAGTCTTGTCACCTCCTGAGATCATAAATACAAGTTAGTACTTGTTTAATAATTCACAATAAACAAAATGCTACTTACACATCTCATGTACAAATAAACAACAAGTACATATCATCAAAGTATATTCAAATAAATATACCATCTTTTCACTATTACCAATTCATCAAGTAATTCTTGTGAAATCTTGTAACTCCATAGCTTAGGCAATGCGTATAATCCATTCCATATGTTATGGTCACAATGTATGCAAATCCAAAGTCAGTCATCAATATCATCATGGAGTTATTTGGTTTTATCTTTATTCGGTTTCATTATCAAAATATTACAAATTCAAGCAATGGCATAAGTTTAATACCGAATAAAGTCCAAATCCAATTAATCCAAATCCGATTGATACATAGTTCAATCCCGAGCAAAGGCCAAATCCGAATATAAGCCAAATACGATCAATGTAATTCCGATCAAATGAAATTCCGAGTAAAGGCACATATTCAATTCCGAATGATCTTCAATTACGGTCAATCTAATTCCGATTAAAGTGTTAGGGAATTTCAGTCTTGGTCTTATTCAGATTCTATAAAATCCGATCATTTCGTTCGGATTGTATCAATTCCGATCATTCTGTTCGGTTTTCATCCAAGTGTTAGGGCAAGGGTTCATCTGTTCGGAATTTAATATAATTCCTATCAACTTATTCGGATTTACCCCAATTCTGATCATACTGTTCGGATTTCATACATTCCGATTATAATTTATGCGGAATTCATCTCAATTCCGAATATTTCCTTCGGATTCTTTATCAATCCCAGATAATTCCATCCGGATTTCATCCGGATTTCATCTCAATTCCGAATGACCAATTCGGTTTTACCAATTCCGCATGATTCAAAGTTATGAATTCCGATTGAATCAAGTTCATGTCTATTTAATTATTTCTTCAATTCTGAGTTAATTTAAGTACATGCATATATATATATATATATATCCAGAAATTAAGATAAACACATAATAAACATGAATTTCACATCAATTTCTAACATGCAATCATCCTAATTTCATGAATTCATCAAATCAAGCTTCATTCGGTTTTCACATATAATCCAAGAAATCAAACATTAATCATGATAATAACATATGTATGCTAACCTGCTGATGTCAAAGCTTACAAAAATCAACAATCAATCAGAAGATTGGATCAACGAATTCTTTCTCTTAATACCTCACTTCGGCCGAGAGCTCCACACAAAACACACACACTCACTTTCTATTCTAATTGCATGTAATGAGAAGGATGGCAAGTGTGTTGGTGACTAAGTGTCCACAAATGGACACCTCATAAAAACACTAACATATTTTATTTAAGATTAATTAGCATTTCCAAATTTACTAATTAATCACATTTAAATAAACACATAATTATAATCAAGTAATTTCAATTATCTATAACTAATATCAAATAATTCAAAATTAGATCCAAAGATTAAGAAATTAATTACCAAATTATTCTAGGCCGGTTGAGTGGGTGTTACAAATCTCTCCCCCTTAAAAAGATTCCATCCTCGGAATCTTATCGTTCTCGAATAAGGAAAGTTTCGTCTAGATCTATTTGAACCCCAATCACTAACTTTATAACAGGCACTAACCTACCATTTGTTATTTCTGATTTAAAGAAAGAGACAATTGCAGTAGGAGGCATTTTCATTTAATCACATAAAGACACATATATGAATGATCTAGTTGCACTAGAATCAAGTAATACACAAGCAGGCACAAGGTTTATCAAAACATACCCGTAATCACATCGTCAGTTCCGGTAACCTCATTCACTGTCATTTTAAAGGCTCTTCCTTCAGCAGAAGGTGGATTCTTTCTCTTCTGACCTGCAGAATACGATTCCCCGACGTTGACTACCCATTGCCCTATCCCCGTTGATCTTTGTTTTGCACATACTCCAGCCCTGTGACCCTCTTCGTGACAGTTCTAGCACACATTAATTTTAAACCGACAGTCTGATGGTTCATGACCAATTTCACAACAACGCAAACACCGACAAGTCTGCGGTGTGCACTGACCAGTATGACTAGACCTGCAAGTCCCACACCATTGTTTTTCTTGGGTAAATCCCAAACCTTCAGATTTCTGATCTTCTCTGTTCTGATCATTCTGCCACTTTCCCTTATTCTGATTTCCACCAGACTTGTGAGACGATCCCTTTTCTCTGTTCATCCTCTCCCTAGCTCTCATATCACCTTCAACAGCCCTAGCTAAAGTGAACTCCTGAATCAAACATGTTGCCATTCGAGTGTTACCCCGATATTCAGGCAGTAAAGTTTGAACAAAATGTTCAATCTGAGCAGGTTCATCAGGCACCCACTGCTTTGCAAACCTTAAAGTCTCATTAAACTTGTTAATCAATTCATTAACATTCATCTTGTCATTCTTTGCTAAGTCCATAAACTCTCGTTTCACTTTTTCCAAATCATAAGCATTGCAAAAATGTTCGCAAAACTTAATCTGAAATTGTTCCCAAGTTACAGAGTTCAAAGTTTCCCTGGAAAGATGTGCTGTCAAAGAATCCCACCAAGTTGCATCTTGACCTTTCAATCATCGAGTTGCAAACTTTACTCTTTCACAATTACAGGCATCCATTGTGTTAACCGTTTCCCTTAGCCAATTCAAAGTAACAGTTGGATCGGAGCTTCCAGAATACTCCAGTGGTTGACAATCCATAAAATCCTTGTATTGATACCTAGGCTTATAACTCTCCTGAGATGGATACCATGGAATAAAAATATTCTGCTGATGAGGTTGTTAAGGTTGGTTACCTTGCAGAATAGGCATATAAGGCAAATTTCCAAAAGGTATTGTCACATTACTAAAACGAGTGGCAGTATAAACAGGAGGTGGTATTGGTTGAGTAAACACAGTTGTCTCTCTGGGCATGTGGATTGTTTGGGTTTGTTGGGAAGATTGAGTCTATTGTTGCAGTTGTTCTAACTGCTGAATTCTCTCTCTTAGAGTCTGCAGTGTATCCTCCAGTTGTAGCACATAATCCTGCAGCTCAGACTCACCGTTACAACAATTCCTATCATAGTAGTATCGGTATGCCGCCATATGAAGTGTTGTATGGTCGTCCTTGTAGAACTCCGACTTGTTGGTTAGAAGCCGGGGAAAAGCAATTTGCAGGGCCTGATATTGTACAAATGACCGCTGATAAGGTTGTTATTGCTCGTGAGAAATTAAAGGCTGCAAGGGATAGACAGAAAATGTATACTGATCCGCGACGTCGACCAGTATCGTTTGTTGAAGGGGAAATGGTTTATTTGAAAGTATCCCCTTGGAAGGGTGTAATCAAATTTCGTAAACGTGGGAAGTTAGCTCCCCGTTATATTGGTCCTTTCAGAATTAAACGAGTGGTTAATGATCAAGCTGTTGCAGTGGATCTTCCAGATGAATTAGCGGGTATTCATGATACATTCAATGTATGTTATTTGCGCAAGTGTAATGTAGAGGATCAAACGCAGGTTCTTCCAATTCAGGATCTTCGTGTGGATTTGAATCAGAAACTTATTGAGAAACCAGTTGAACTACTGGATCGTAAAGTCACGAAGTTGAGAAAGAAACAGATACCCATGGTTCTGGTTAAATGGAAACATACTTTAGGTTCAGACTTGACTTGGGAGGCTGAAGCGGAGATGAGAAGCCGCTATCCTTCTTTGTTCGAGAGCGAAGAGATTCCGAGGACGGAATCTCTTAAGGGGGAAGATTTGTAACACCCTCTTTACCGGCCTAGATTAATTAAGGTAATTAAGTTAATTAATCTTGGGAGTTATATTTAATTTGGGTATTACTTGCCATTATGGGATATTTATTAATTGGTTGTATTATTTGTTTTATGGTTTTTATTATTTTAGTTAGAAAATGATAAATTAAAATAAAATTATGGGGGATGGTGGAGTATTTGAGTAAGCAACCCCAAGCCCATACCTCTTTACTTGTGAAGTGAACTTAGTGTGTTTGTGTGTGTTTCTTTGGGTTGCTCTCGGCCGAGAAGAAAGAAAGGAAGAAAAGAAAATCAACTTCAACTTTGCTTGCCTTTTGTGATTATTTGATATCATTTTAAGGTTAGAATTCTGGATTTATATGTTATATGTTATATGTATTCGGTTTTGAATATATATATATATATATATATATATATATATGAATTCCGAATGTTTCTTGTTGATTTGATGATCTTAGGATGAATGTATGTTAGATTTTGATGATAGATTATGTTCATTATATGTTTAAAATGATTTCTGGAAACATATATAACTTGTATGCATGAAATCAGTAAGAAATAGATTTATGCATGAAGTTATGATTCTGTCGGATTTGAGGTTGAATGACTCGGAATCCGATAGAAGTATCGGAATCCGACAGAAGTTACTCGGATTTGGCCCTAACTCTTTACCGGATTGTGATCTTATCGGATTGTGCCTTTTCTCGGATTTGCCATTACTCAGAATCCGATAACTTAATATCAAATTTGGCCTTAACTCTTTTATCGGAAGCTTGGATTATCGGATTTAAAATTTGATCGGATTGTGAGTTTATCGGATTGTGCATATTATCGGAATTTGACTTTTTACTCGGAATCCGCCTATGCTCGGATTTGGGTAATAATGATCGGATTTTGTGTAATCGGATTTGGGGCATTATCGGATTTGATGATTTATAGATAAACATGATTTGTATATATGTTTGGGGTTTATGTATGTTGAGTATATGTATAAATGTATATATATATATATATATATATATATATATATATATATATATATATATATATATATATATATATACGAAAACATGAATAAATATGATATTTATTATTGGATCAGTATTATGAATTGAATACTGACTTGGGTTACTTCAATCTCAGGAACTGAGAAGACTCGGTGAATTTAGTCATCTGAGTGTGCCAAAGTTTTGAATACTTTGGTGAGTGGATTTATATCTTCGGATATACAGGATATGATATCCTATTTGGAATGCTCTTGTTTGGATTGTATATACATGTTAATTTGGAGACCAGTTTAGTCTGGGCCTTTGCTTGGGGGTGTAACTTACCAGATCTTCTGGTGCATTTATTGTACCCAAGAAGACTGGTGTTGTTATCACTGTTAGCTGGGCTATCGGTAAACCTTGGTTTTGGCCGACCTTGGTTGTAGGTGCTTGCAACACCGCCGGTTCTCCTGGGATTCATGAGCTATTTGGTTTGGGCATATTTGCCTTGTGTATGTTTAGATCTTTATTCCCTCATTTAGCTTTGTGCTAATTCCCCACTAGATTGTTTTGCAGATCCTCTGAGGTGATCTTGATGCTTGGGCTGGGAATATGGACAGACCAAACTCTGATGTCAAGTTTTTGGAAAGAGCCTGTTTTTGTATTTAAAACTGTATAGGTCTTTGTACATCAAACAAGTGAAATTTTTTTGTATCTATTATGTAATTAAGATAATTATATGTAATTAGCTTCCGCGTGCAATAAATTATATGTTTAAAAAGTACAGTGTTACAAGTTGGTATCAGAGCCCTGGTTTGAGGATTTGCATGAATGATTTGTGCAATACTTGAACCAAGGCTCTGGTCAGTCCAGTATTCCCAGGGTGGGTAATTAGTAGTGTAGTTGTGAGGGTAGTTAGTGTGTTTATACTAACGGATTATATCTAACAATTGGTGAGATGTTGTGTATAGCATAGCAAATGGCTGATAACGTGAACCAGACAACTACCCCTGCGTCCCCCGGAAGAAATCACCAGTCCTCTACGGCAGTCAATGAGCATCACCACAGAGCCGGTACTTCTCACAACGATGAATCTGATCAGCAAGACTATGTGTTGCAATTGGAAGATACTCTGCAAAGTTTGAGAGATCGGGTTCAGGAGTTGGAACAACAGCAACATCAGACACAGTTCTCTTATCAAACTCAGACCACTCATTTGCCCAGAGAGTCAGCTGTATTTACCCAGTCAATACCACCTCCTGTTTACTCTGCTGCACCTTTCAATATAGTGTCAACACCATTTGGTTCTTTACCATTCGTTACTATACCACCTGTATCACAACCCCAACAGCAGCACCAACCACAACAATAGAACTTTTTCATTCCATGGTACCCAACTCAAGGAGGCTCTAAACCGAAAGGGCAATACAAGGATTTCATGGGTTGTCAACCACCGGAGTATTCTGGAAACTCAAACCCAAGTGATACTTTGAGCTGGTTAAGGGAAATGGTGAAGGCTTTAGATGCCTGCAATTGTGAGGAATACGATAGGGTTATTTTTGCAACTCGGAGGCTGAAGGGTCAAGCTGCAACCTGGTGGGATTCTCTAACTGCTCATCTATCCAGGGAAGTAATGAATTCTGTTACTTGGGATCAATTTCAAACCAAGTTCTGCGAGCAATTCTGTAATACCTATGATGTGGCTAAGGTGAAGCGGGAATTTATGGATCTAGCTCAGGATGACAAGATATCGGTGGATCAATTGATTGCAAAGTTTAATGAAAAACTGAGGTTCGCTAAGCAATGGGTACCAGATGAACCTTCACAGATAGATCATTTTGTTCAAGCACTGTTGCCTGAGTATCGGGGTAACACCCGGATGGCAAAATCGTTGGTACAGGCGTTTACTGTTGCACGAGCTGCTGAAGGTGACGTGAAAGCTCGGGAAAGAATTAATCGGGAGAAAGGGTCGTCTCACCGTTCCGGTGGAAATCAGAGTGGGAACAAGGGCAAGTGGCAGAATAACCAGAATCGGGGTGATCAGAAATCAAAAGGTTCGGGGTTATATCAGAACAATCTGTGGTGTAAACCCTGCAATGCTAGTCATACTGGTCCGTGCACCTCACAGATGAAACGATGTTTGCGTTGTGGTGGATTTGGTCACGAACCATCAGTCTGTCAGTTTAAAACAAATGTTTGCTGGAATTGTCACGAAGAGGGTCATAGAGCTGGAGCATGCTCAAAACCGAGGCAAAAGGGGACGGGGCAGGGGGTAGCCAATATCGGGGGATCGTCTTCTGCAGGTCAGAAGAGAAAGGTTGCACCTTCTGCGGAAGGGAGAGCCTTCAAGATGACTATTACAGAGGCTGCTGATGACAGTGATGTGATCAAGGGGTATGTTTATTGTAAACTCTGTGCCTGCTCGTGTGTTATTTGATTCTGGTGCCAATAGATCTTTCATGTCTGTATCTTTATGTGGCAAACTGAAACTACCTGTTACTGTTATTGCTTCTCCTTTAGAAGTAGAAGTAGCTGATGGTAAGTTAGTGCCTGTAACTTCCTCTGTGACTGGGGTGTTTATAGATATTGATGGTACTAGTTTTCCTGTAGACTGTTTGCTGATGCCTATTCCGGGGTTTGACTTAGTATTAGGCATGGATTGGTTAAGTCACCATAGAGCTAGTATCCAGTGCCATAAGAAACTAATTACTATTCCTTTGGCTGACGGGTCGCATGTCGTGGCTCGTGGGGATAGATCTCGATCTTCTTTTCCTATCATCTCGTATATGAAGGCTAGAAAATCTCTAGCTAAAGGGTGTGCGTCTTTTCTGGCTTACGCTATTGATGTGAAGAAAGAGAAGCGACCTGTTACCGATGTTCGTGTTGCCTCCGATTATCCAGAGGTATTTCCAGATGATCTGCCAGGGTTACCACCGGTGCGGGATGTGGAGTATAAGATAGAATTGGTACCGGGTACCACACCGATTGCAAAAGCTCCGTATCGTTTAGCTCCATCTGAGATCCGGGAGATGATGACTCAGATACAAGACTTGCTTGACAAGGGGTTTATCCGTCCGAGTTCTTCGCCGTGGGGTGCACCAGTACTGTTTGTGAAGAAGAAAGATGGAACTCTTCGTATGTGTATTGATTACAGGGATCTGAATAAGAGACCCATTAATAACAAGTATCCGTTGCCCAGAATCGATGAATTGTTTAATCAGTTACAAGGGGCTTCTTACTTTTCAAAGATTGATCTACGATCCGGTTATCATCAGGTCAGGGTAGCAGAGGAGGATATTCCTAAGACTGCTTTCCATACTCGATATGGTCATTACGAGTTTTTGGTGATGCCATTTGGTTTGACGAATGCTCCTGCCATATTTATGGATTTGATGAATCGCGTGTGCAGACCTTTTCTAGACAAATTTGTCATTGTGTTCATCGACGATATTCTGGTGTATTCGAAAACAGAGGATGAGCATGATCAACACCTGAGGCAGGTTTTGGAGATTTTAAAACAAAACAAATTATATGCCAAGTTTTCAAAATGTGAATTTTGGTTGCGAGAAGTTCAATTTTTAGGGCATGTGATTTGTCAAGGAGGTATCAAGGTAGATCCATCCAAGATTGAGGCAGTGATGAATTGGAGTGCTTCGAAAACACCAATAGAGATAAAGAGTTTTCTGGGATTGGCGGGTTATTATCGCAGATTTATTAAGGATTTTTCTAAGCTTGCCGGGCCATTGACCAAGTTGACCAGAAAAGATGTTTCGTTTCAGTGGGGTTCAACTCAGGAGAGTGCTTTTCAGACGTTAAAGCAGTTATTGTGTCAAGCTCCTGTTCTTTCGTTGCTAGAAGGTTCAGAAGATTTTGTTATGTACTGCGATGCTTCTCACGCCGGTTTGGGTTGTGTTCTAATGCAGAGGGGTAAGGTAATTGCGTATGCTTCGAGGCAGTTGAAACCGAATGAAAGAAATTACCCGACTCATGATTTGGAATTAGCAGCTGTGGTATTTGCGTTGAAACTATGGAGACACTACCTGTATGGAACCAAATGTACTATCTGCACTGATCACAAGAGTCTGCAGTATGTGTTTACTCAGAAGGAATTGAATATCAGACAACGTCGTTGGTTAGAATTGATTAAGGATTATGATTGTGACATTCAGTATCATCCTGGAAAGGCTAATGTAGTTGCAGATGAACTCAGCAGAAAAGGATCTTCGAATACCGTAAAATTCATGCGATTGGAAATCAAGTCTGATTTAGTGGATCAAATTTTGGCTGCTCAGCTTGAAGCTTTGAAAGATGAGAACTTGAAGGAGGAACTAATGATCAAACGACAACATGAATTAACTTCTGATTCGCGTGGTTTGAAGGTTTATCATACGCGCGTTTGGGTACCGAAATTTGGTAGCTTGAGGGAATTAATTCTAAATAAGGCTCATAAGTCGAGATTGTCGATACATCCGGGTAGTACAAAGATGTATCTTGATTTAAAGACTCGATATTGGTGGCCGACTATGAAAACAGATATTGCGAAATTTGTTGGAATGTGTCACATTTGTGCTCAACTTAAAGCTGAACATCAGAAGTCGTACGGATCATTGAAACAATTGGATATACCAGAGTGGAAGTGGGATCACATCACGATGGATTTTGTAACTAAACTTCCACGAACTCAACAAAGTCATGATTTGATTTCGGTTATAGTTGACAGGTTAACCAAGAGTGCTCACTTTCTTGCTACTGCTGAAACTGCACCTTTAAGTAAACTGGCTCAATTGTACATTGATGAGATAGTATCTAGACATGGAGTTCCATTGTCCATTGTGTCGGATAGAGATTCGAGGTTTGTGTCCAACTTCTGGAACAGATTGCAACAAGAATTGGGGTCCAGGGTAAATCTGAGTACAACTTATCATCCACAGACAGATGGTCAATCAGAAAGAACTATTCAGATGCTAGAAGATATGCTTCGGGCATGTGTGTTAGAGTTTGGGGGTTCATGGGATTCACATTTGCCTTTGGTTGAATTTGCTTACAACAATTCCTATCATAGTAGTATCGGTATGCTGCCATATGAAATGTTGTATGGTCGTCCTTGTAGAACTCCGACTTGTTGGTTAGAAGCCGGGGAAAAGCAATTTGCAGGGCCTGATATTGTACAAATGACCGCTGATAAGGTTGTTATTGCTCGTGAGAAATTAAAGGCTGCAAGGGATAGACAGAAAATGTATGCTGATCCGCGACGTCGACCAGTATCGTTTGTTGAAGGGGAAATGGTTTATTTGAAAGTATCCCCTTGGAAGGGTGTAATCAGATTTGGTAAACTCGGGAAGTTAGCTCCCCGTTATATTGGTCCTTTCAGAATTAAACGAGTGGTTAATGATCAAGCTGTTGCAGTGGATCTTCCAGATGAATTAGCGGGTATTCATGATACATTCAATGTATGTTATTTGCGCAAGTGTAATGTAGAGGATCAAACGCAGGTTCTTCCAATTCAGGATCTTCGTGTGGATTTGAATCAGAAACTTATTGAGAAACCAGTTGAACTACTGGATCGTAAAGTCACGAAGTTGAGAAAGAAACAGATACCCATGGTTCTGGTTAAATGGAAACATACTTTGGGTTCAGACTTGACTTGGGAGGCTGAAGCGGATATGAGAAGCCGCTATCCTTCTTTGTTCGAGAGCGAAGAGATTCCGAGGACGGAATCTCTTAAGGGGGAAGATTTGTAACACCCTCTTTACCGGCCTAGATTAATTAAGGTAATTAAGTTAATTAATCTTGGGAGTTATATTTAATTTGGGTATTACTTGCCATTATGGGATATTTATTAATTGGTTGTATTATTTGTTTTATTGTTTTTATTATTTTAGTTAGAAAATGATAAATTAAAATAAAATTATGGGGGATGGTGGAGTATTTGAGTAAGCAACCCCAAGCCCATACCTCTTTACTTGTGAAGTGAACTTAGTGTGTTTGTGTGTGTGTTTCTTTGGGTTGCTCTCGGCCGAGAAGAAAGAAAGGAAGAAAAGAAAATCAACTTCAACTTTGCTTGCCTTTTATGATTATTTGATATCATTTTAAGGTTAGAATTCTGGATTTATATGTTATATGTTATATGTATTCGGTTTTGAATATATATATATGAATTCCGAATGTTTCTTGTTGATTTGATGATCTTAGGATGAATGTATGTTAGATTTTGATGATAGATTATGTTCATTATATGTTTAGAATGAATAAATATGATATTTATTATTGGATCAATATTATGAATTGAATACTGACTTGGGTTACTTCAATCTCAGGAACTGAGAAGACTCGTTGAATTTAGTCATCTGAGTGTGCCAAAGTTTTGAAGACTTTGGTGAGTGGATTTATATCTTCGGATATACAGGATATGATATCCTATTTGGAATGCTCTTGTTTGGATTGTATATACATGTTAATTTGGAGACCAGTTTAGTCTTGGCCTTTTCTTGGGGGTGTAACTTACCAGATCTTGTGGTGCATTTATTGTACCCAAGAAGACTGGTGTTGTTATCACTGTTAGTTGGGCTATCGGTAAACCTTGGTTTTGGCCTACCTTGGTTGTAGGTGCTTGCAACACCGCCGGTTCTCCTGGGATTCATGAGCTATTTGGTTTGGGCATATTTGCCTTGTGTATGTTTAGATATTTATTCCCTCACTTAGCTTTGTGCTAATTCCCCACTAGATTATTTTGCAGATCATCTGAGGTGATCTTGATGCTTGGGCTGGGAATATGGACAGACCAAACTCTGTTGTCAAGTTTTTTGAAAGAGCCTATTTTTGTATTTAACACTGTATAGGTCTTTGTACATCAAACAAGTGAAATCTTTTTGTATCTATTATGTAATTAAGATAATTATATGTAATTAGCTTCCGCGTGCAATAAATTATATGTTTAAAAAGTACAGTGTTACAGCTGCGGTGATCTTGATGCTTGGGCTGAGAATATGGACAGACCAAACTATGTTGTCAAGTTTTTTGAAAGAGCCTATTTTTGTATTTAACACTGTATAGGTCTTTGTACATCAAACAAGTGAAATCTTTTTGTATCTATTATGTAATTAAGATAATTATATGTAATTAGCTTCCGCGTGTAATAAATTATATGTTTAAAAAGTACAGTGTTACAGCTGCGGTGGAGGAGAGTTTGTTGTTTCTTCTGGGGGACGCAGGGGTAGTTGTCTGGTTCATGTTGTCAACCATATTATGTCTCATACACAACATCTCACCAGTTGTTAAATTTAAATCCGTTAGTACAATCACACTAACTACTCTCAAAGCTACACTACCAATTACCCACCTTGGGAATACTGGACTGACCAGAGCCTTGGTTCGAGTATTGCACGACAACACCAATGCAAATCCTCAAACCGGGGATCTGATACCAATTTGTAACACTGTACTTTTTATATAAACCTATTACTGCGTGCGAAAGCTAATTACATATATAAATTTATTAAGATCAAAAGATAATTACAGCTTTGTCTGTTTAGAATTTACAAAATGTCACTACAGTGTTATTTACAAAACAGGCTCTAAGACATCAGAGTAGTGATCTGTCCATATTCCCAGCCTTCACATTCAGAAACTCACCAAAACGAATCTACAAAATATGATAGTGGGGAATTAGCACAAAGCTAAGTGAGGGAATAAATATCTAAGCACATACAAGGCAAACAGCCTAAACACATAGCTCATAATCCCAAGAGAACCGGCGGTCCTGCAGAACCTACAACCAAATGCCGGCCAAAGCATAGGTTTACCGATAGCCCAGTTAACATGGATAACAATACCAACAACTCTTGAATACAACAAGTGCATATCAAGAAAGAGCTAATACTGTATATCCCTAAACCAAGCCCAGCCGAAACACCGCCACGCTGATCTCCGAAACAACATGTATACATATTAAACAAGACATACAGTCCAATGAGCAAGTTACAATCATGATATCATATCCTGCATATCCGAAGATATAAATCCACTCACCGAAGCCTTTACAACTTAATGTACTCAGCTGTCAATCTTACTGAGTCTTGTCACCTCCTGAGATCATAAATACAAGTTAGTACTTGTTTAATAATTCACAATAAACAAAATAGTACTTACACATCTCATGTACAAATAAACAACAAGTACATATCATCAAAGTATATTCAAATAAATATACCATCTCTTCACTATTACCAATTCATCAAGTAATTCTTGTGATATCTTGTAACTCCATAGCTTAGGCAATGTATATAATCCATTCCATATCTTATGGTCACAATGTATGCAAATCCAAAGTCAGTCATCAATATCATCATGGAGTTATTTGGTTTTATCTTTATTCGGTTTCATTAT
Organism: Pulicaria dysenterica; assembly: GCA_947179395.2. Classification (NCBI taxonomy): domain Eukaryota; kingdom Viridiplantae; phylum Streptophyta; class Magnoliopsida; order Asterales; family Asteraceae; genus Pulicaria; species Pulicaria dysenterica. Next base: position 100,941,678 of record OX359289.1, read on the forward strand.
CAAAATATTCCAAATCCAAGCAATGGCATAAGTTTAATACCGAATAAAGTCCAAATCCAATTAATCCAAATCCGATTGATACATAGTTCAATCCCGAGCAAAGGCCAAATCCGAATATAAGCCAAATCCGATCAATGAAATTCCGAGTAAAGGCACATATTCAATTCCGAATGATCTTCAATTCCGGTCAATCCAATTCCGATTAAAGTGTTAGGGAATTTCAGTCTTGGTCTTATTCGGATTCTATAAAATCCGATCATTTCGTTCGGATTGTATCAATTCCGATCATTTTGTTCTGTTTTCATCCAAGTGTTAGGGCAAGGGTTCATCTGTTCGGAATTTAATATAATTCCTATCAACTTATTCGGATTTACCCCAATTCTGATCATACTGTTCGGATTTCATACATTCCGATTATAATTTATGTGGAATTCATCTCAATTCCGAATATTTCATTCGGATTCTTTATCAATCCCAGATAATTCCATCCGGATTTCATCTCAATTCCGAATGACCCATTCGGTTTTACCAAATCCGCATGATTCAAAGTTATGAATTCCGATTGAATCAAGTTCATGTCTATTTAATTATTTCTTCAATTCTGAGCTAATTTAAGTACATGCATATGAATATATATATCCAGAAATTAAGATAAACACATAATAAACATGAATTTCACATCAATTTCTAACATGCAATCATCCTAATTTCATGAATTCATCAAATCAAGCTTCATTCGGTTTTCACATATAATCCAAAAAATCAAACATTAATCATGATCTAATAACATATTATGCTAACCTGATGATGTCAAAGCTTACAAAAATCAACAATTAATCAGAAGATTGGATCAACGAATTCTTTCTCTTGATCCCTCACTTCGGCCGAGAGCTCCACACAAAACACACACACTCACTTTCTATTCTAATTGGATGTAATGAGAAGGATGGCAAGAGTGTTTGTGAATAAGTGTCCACAAATGGACACCTCATAAAAACACTAACATATTTTATTTAAGATTAATTAACATTTCCAAATTTACTAATTAATCACATTTAAATAAACACATAATTATAATCAAGTAATTTCAATTATCTATAACTAATATCAAATAATTCAAAGTTAGATCCAAGGATTAAGAAATTAATTACCAAATTATTCTAGGCCGGTTGAGGGGGTGTTACATGTCGGGAAGGAGTTGGATCTCAGGTTTGGTGTCTGGTATGGCGTCGAGACCGGCTTGTGTGTGTCAATTTCAGTTTGGGTCTCGGGAACGAATTGAAGCTCATTCATAAACTCATTCACTTATTCTATGGATTTTGAAACACTTATATTGATATTGTGGGTCTAATAATGATAATAATGCTCTCAATCAGGCATTCGACTAGATGGGAACACCTAGGTCCGGAACGATCCACACATGAAACACATCGATGATTAAAATTTTACCCGTAAACCTGTACATTTCCGGTTTTTCTAACTCTAAGTAACCCAATTTTGCCATTGTTCTTTTTTTTTTTTTAAAGGAAAAGAAAGAAAGAGTGAAACAAAATTGATTAAAACCATATATAGTTGCATTAATAATTTGTAAAGTGATGAGTTATTGTTACCGGGGCTACAGACTTAAATGGTATAACAATTATTTAGGATTGAAATGTTAAATAGTTATCGGACAAAAAGTACATGTTATTAATAGTGTAGGGATAATTATGTGACTTACGTATTGATATGCTTCTCTCAATAATAGAGATAATATATCCTTCTACTTTATTCTCTTACTTATCCTTTTCTATACAAGTATCAAAATCAATAAATAAGCTAAGAGGATTAGTTGAATATACATGTCATATTCTGATGACTAAAAAGATGAAATAGAAGGAAATAATAGAAAAATCAGTTTTGCTGGTGCCAACTCATCATCCACCAATCCATCATAACAATCTATTCATCACTAGTTGGGAAATAGTGTCATGACTGTCATCTTTACGGATGGTTATGATAGTTATGTCTACAGCTAGTTATCTTAGCATCAAGACTTTACACTAAAAGAATTAATTTCTGATCAAGACATGATTTTTTTTATATTAAGTAGTTTAGTTCACGCATACAAAGTTAAATTGAAAGAATTATTGGTTGGGTATGATCGTCAACAAGTTATTATTATTGTAACAGGTTTTTAATTTGTTCGTAACAAATACAAGTTTATGTAGATAATTAGAAAAAGTAAGTTCACTACTAATATTTAAGACGCTCATCTCTACCGACAATTAGTGATGAATCATTCATACTGACGTAATAATCAGTCATAATGGATCACTCTCATATATAACAATCACACTACGGATGTATAGTCTTATTGATATCAAATGAAGTAATAGACCGACTATAAACATATTTTAAAACAATATATGCATCAAACTTTCAATGTAAGTTGCATAAAAAAATACAAAGTACGTCATACCCAGCCTTTTCTTACTACCTAACAAGCTGGCAAAACATTATAATATATAGTTGTTGTTGCATAACATGCATAAAAAATAATACTATATATCAAGCCATTAATCCCTAAGTCTGGGCTCGAAGCATGGGTGAGTTGAGAGGCGAGTGTGGTGACATAATATCCTCAAGCCTTCGAGAAGATAACTTGAGATGCAGATTGTTTTGCCAACATTGCTTCTTGGTCTTGATCTTGAGCTCGAGCATTTTAGTTTTCATCAAAAACGTTTTGATTCTACGTACCGCAACCATAACAGTCTCATCATCCATATTCGCAAAACAAACACGAAACCAACCCGGCTCACAACAGTGGAAAGACGAGCCGGGTGACACGTTTAACTTGATTTCGTTTATTATAATTCGCCAGAACGTCATCTCAGAGTCAAACGTCAGCTCTTTTAAAAAGCGACGTAAGTCCATCCAGAAGAAAAGTCCGGCATTGCTCTCCAGGCTGGCTATCCCAACTTGGGATAGCTCCCTGGTGAACATGTCGTGCCTGTGGGCCAACCTGGCTCTACTTTCTGTAATAAAATTCTCGACAAAATCATTGTCAGATAACATTGACGCGATCATGTGTTGGGTTTGAGTTGAAACAAGCCCGAAGCTCGACATCTTTCGGGCTATATTCACGACCGTATCATTGTACGAATAGATTATTCCAATCCTGAAGCCAGGGAATCCCATGTCTTTTGAGAGACTATAAACTATATGGATTAGATTTTGATTACATATTGTGGGATACTCTTCAAGGATTTCGGCTACGCTTATAAACTCGTTATCGCTCGTCACTGTGCCCGCGTAGATTTCGTCACACACGAGATGTATGTTTTTGTCGCTGCTGAAACTGACCAAGGTTTTTAAGGTTTCCTTGTCGAAGAAAGTACCCAAAGGGTTTGATGGATTTGTTACAAGTAAACCTTTGACTTTGATGTTTGACTCTTGGGCTTTGTTATAAGCCTCCTCAAGGGCCTCTAGCGTAACCTTAAAGTTGTTTGAGCTTTTACAAACAACAGGTAAAAGCTGGACTCCAGTTCGCCATCTCAAATCACGATCAAACCTGTGAATACAATATGTGTAAAACATTTAGCTAAAAAGTCAAGATTTGGCTCTTATGGGTCAAATTTGCCTCTTTAGGAGAAAAATATGCACAAAAACTCTTGACCCGAAACTTATAAAAATGGAACTATATATCTATAATATTATTATATTAAATAAAATGTTAGTGTTTTGTCGCCTGTAAACCATGGTTTAGAATACAAATATATATATGACGCGTGTACGTTGTAATTGTTTTTTGTGGTTAGAAAAAACGATACGGTCATGTTCTTCTCAATTTCAGAGAATCTCGGTCCATATTAAACATGTTGCTGTCTTGTCTTAATTAAATGACCATTATTATTGTGTTTCTTCTTTTTTATATATAATTAGGATTAATATCTTCTAATATTTGGTCAAACATGATATATCATTAACTCTCACATCACAAATATGAGAGTGGTCTCTACGAAGAAGACTCATTCTTAACTAATATAAGAGACGATGGATCATGTTTGACTCAAACATAAGAGGTTCGTAAGTCGTAACCCATGTAATTATGTATAGTGACTGATGAAGTCACTACAAAGATTCATTTAACTTTGATGATCATCTACTTGAAAATGTTGAAAGCTGAAATTAACAAGTATATATATATATATATATATATATATATATATATATATATATATATATATATATATATATATATATATATATATAAGTAAGTAACATACCCTGGATAGTAGGGGGTGGGCACCAAGAAGGCTTCACCAGGGTTAGCCAAGCAAAACGCCACCGTTTCATGAGCTCCGGTGGCTCCACCGCTCATCACAATCCGATCAGGATCAAACTTCACTCGGCTTCCTCTAACTCGGCTCATGAAATTAGCTATCGCGCTTCTGAACTCCGGCAACCCATGATAATCTTGAAAAATAGCTATCTCCTTGAAATCTAAACCACCTTGCGGTGTGCATATGGATGCTTCAGGGTGGTTCTCCAGCCATTCTTGAATCAAATCAAAGCAAAGCTGGTTCTCCGCCAGACCCATTTGGATAACTCCGGCTGGGTTGTTTTCACAGTGGTAAGGGTCGCTGTCATAGGCTTTCCAGCCATCGAAATAAGGCGAGTTTTCACCATGCCCGTCGTTGGTTGCGATCTTTGATAACAGCTTGTGACTGTTGTTTAACTCGACGACCTCCATTTAATTTAACTTTTAGTAGTTATTGAGAGATGGAGGTATGTTTTAAGATAAGATCGAATTAAGCTTGAGTATGTTCATAAACTGAGGTGGGTAGGATATATATAGAAGGTTAAGGATGGTTGGGGTGGGGGACCAGATGAAGAAGAGATATAGACTGCTTACCATGCTTGAAAGTTTCTTCCTCTTGAGGGACCATATTTGGAATATTAAGTGAGTTGGCGACTTACACACACATATATATTTATATATATATATATATATAAACAGACAACACCTTCTAAAATCAACATGTGTACATGAATAGTCCATAACTATTCACTATTTGACTAAACACAATTCCTCATACTTCCTCTCCTCCATCTCCCATACTTGTATTCTCCTCTCTGTTTTCCTATGACTCAATCCATTGTTTTATATAATATATACTTTTTTTAAACAGAAAAGGGCTCTTTTTTTAATTCCCTTCCTCCCTCACTGGCTCACTCCCACCCACGTCATTCATCAGACGCTCGTCTCTTTAATTTACTACAAAAACTTTTGATCGTTTTTTCTCTCGCTACGTGATCCAGCCATGGGGCCAAGATGAAAGTGAACAAAATATACATAGTTCGTTCTTAAAGCCATCGGACCAAAATGAAAATTTCGTTCTTGAACCACTGATTTTGTGAGCTCCGTTTCTTGAAGCATATCATATTGTGTTCTTGAAGATTCTCGATCAGTCTGTTAGTTATTGTGCAAGATTTGTATACAGTTTGCTCAGTTCTGAGATTTGTATTTTGTGTTGTTTAAAGTTCTTGTATTTTGTTCATTTATAGCATCATGTCTGTCGTTCTTTCAAAAAAAAAATTTGAAAAATAAAATAAAATAAAAGGATGGCATAACCAGGTCCCTTCATTCTAAAGTCTAAACCCAGATAGTACTGCATGGTCTACAACAGTACAAGTTTAGATCAATGATATTTGCATTAATGTGGAGAATTGAAAAATGATATGTAATGTTAATCTTATCCGGCTCGGATGATATTACACTTATAACTTACTTAAATGATTAAGAAGTTGTTTTCTAAAAAAGAATGATTAAGCACCGGATTATTATGTGGCGTGAATAAATTAAAGGCTCTGTATGAATCTGACTTTGAAGGTGATATGTTGTTTGATAAAGGTCTAAATAAACAATTTGAATGATGTAAATTACCATTAAGCGCTAAATGGTTCCATTAAACAGCAAACAAACAACCTCTAAATATTAAAATGGTTAAACTACCTATCATTTAAATAGAATGCGAGTACATCGCATAATTAAGTTCGGTACTATAAACATTGAGGATTATTTTCCTCTTAGAAAAATGGTGTAGATAATGTTTAGATGTATATTGCAAATTAGTAGCTTAATTCCTCTGAAAAAACCTGCTCAAACATGAAATTCTTTTTTCATTATTGATGGTGTATAAACATTAGTGCATGTGTACATGTGTTAGTACATGATGTACAAGTATCAAATCCCAGGTGTACATATAGATATAAGTACATGAAGTACAATATCTGGGTCACTCTACATTTTTCTCTAATTTTCAAATTGAATAATTTGATGTTCCTTTCATTTAAAATTGGGTAAGCTACAAAGATATGTTTCTTAGTTTTACACTCTGCTTTTGATTTATGATTTATCTTTTAAAACGTTTCATGATGATGAATTGTTACAATTCAGATTTGAACTACATGAAGGTGTCAAGTTGGAATCGGGGGTTTTGTTGTTTTCGTCTTCGTTTGTGTTCATTGGAGCGTAATTTTGTCAAATTTACAGCCACTTATATCTTTTTGCTCATTATGTTGGATACATCAGTGTGAATCGAGAATTTGAAAGATCGAACTCGAGTACGAGCACACGAGCAATATAAGAGTCTGGAAAAATGTTGGCTAGGTTGTAGATTAATCAACAACTACAGTTTACAATACATTTTGCTATTAAGGTAGTTTCTTAATTTGATTTCATGTTTCCTCTTAAGATTCACTCAAATTTATAAAAACTTAAATCAAGGATGGTTTTTCTCAAATTTTACTGCTGATAGTATTATATCGGGTTTATGGTTTGCAAAGCTCAAACCCCATATCCGTATATTGTGTGTGTTTTTGTAGATGCAAGCTAATATTTCTAATGATATTCTTTAAGATATATATATTAAAGCTTTGACTTATTCTTTCTACTTAAAACTCATTTCTCCACAACAAAGGGTGAGATTTCATCACTCAATTTTTAATTGCATCATATGATAGAAATCTCATTCTTTTTTTGTGAAAATTTAGCTTAATGTCATGTGCTTAATTATCATTTTAACTTTTATTATTGTAAAACCTGATAAGAGTCATGTGGTTCGTATATTCCAACTTCCCCTGTCTTTTTAGTTGGAAGAAATATTTGGAAAAACACCTATCTATTTGTACCCATCTCTATCTTAAATGTAGTTTTAAACAATGTTATGAACAAGTGCTGCTATATTTTTGAGTTTCTAAGTTTGTGATACTTTTGATCTATTTTACAGACTTGTATACTAAGCCCATCAAGTATTTGTTTTTTTTTCTTTTTTGTTAAAAACACCCTAATTGTTGGTGTTATGCCAATTAAGCGGTCGCCACCCCACCCTCCACCTACCATTGCCACCACCACGTGCAGGATCATGTTCCATCGTCACCATCACCGCCTGCTGCCCGCCACTGTCACCACTGACCCACCACCACTACCGACCCACTGCCGCCACCTACCGTCTCCATCATTGTCGATGGCGAGCTATGATAGGTCATGGAGGGTGGTAGCTAGCGGTGGTGGTACTTGCAATAATAATGGTTCTCAAATGAATATTCCTCTACGTATTTATACTTTATAATAACATCATAAAACGTCGTGGGCTGTGCGTAGCACAGCCTAAAGCCGTTACTAGTATATATATATATATATATATATATATATATATATATATATATATATATATATATATATATATATATATATATATATATATATATATATAGACAAAAGTTCATGCGAGAACCGTTGTTAGCGCGAGAACCGCGAGAACCAATCTAAGCCGTCCAATTTCCCCTCCTTCAATGTCATTGCCCACCCATAAATTCCTCACGTGCACCCTGCCACACCCTATCCCTTCACGCTCTCCATCCATGATACTTCCCATATCCAAGGAACGGCTGAGATTGGTTCTCGCGGTTCTCGCACTAACAACAGTTCTCGCATGAATCCTCCCCTATATATATATATATATATATATATATATATATATATATATATATATATATATATATATATATATATATATATATATATATTGCTTTGTGATTTCCTCTTGTTCCTTACTTTAGAAACAAGGAGTGGTTGATTTTTGTAACTATTTGTATATATTAAAATACATACAAAGTAGTGAGTTTTCTGACAATTAAGTATATTTATTTATTACTTCATGAAAATCTTTGAATTTGTAGACAAATTAAGCCGACGACGAAGATACTATAAATAAACTACAACGACTTTTGTTACAGTAGATGTAGTTATTATACCATCTATTATAGTACCCTTGTATTTTTAGACAAAAATATCTAAAATTTTTTAATGTTTAATTTACGCAAGTTATATCTTTTCTCTCTTCAATTTGGTACACCGAACACATGATATTGTTAAATTTTTCAAAGAATTGAAAAAAACTTTTATTTTCTAAATGAAAAAGATATTTTCTAATACATCAGACCACATGTGAGATCATGTACACGTACATCTATTGGAATGCACAGTTTCTGGTTGTCACCGATTTGAATCTAAGAGGGTGTTTGGTTCATTCTTTTGGGGGGATTTCATGGGAATGAGATTTCAAATCCCCCCAAATGATGTGTTTGGTTTGCAAATTTGAAGAGGGATTCAAATTCCCAGGAATCTTTGAAATCCTATGAATGGGGGATTTAGAAATCCTCCCACCCCCCCTGATATTTTGAAATCCCACACTCATGGATTTGCTCCGGCGACCTTCCGGTGACTCTCCGGCGACCCCTTTGCCTTTGCCGTTCGAAAACCCTAGCCGGCGACCCCTGTTACACTTCGTCGTTACCCTCTCCGGCGACCCCTTTGCCTTCGCCGTCCAAAAACCCTAGCCGCTGTCGCCTTTTACCCTTCGAAAACCTAGCCACCGTCGCCTGTTACCCTTCGAAAACCTAGCCGCCGTCGCCTGTTACCTTCGAAAACCCTAGCCGCCGTCCTCTAATGTCAGAGCTTCCTCCTTTTGTCGTTCCCCTTCGACAGAAACAGATCACCCTCCGTCGTTCTCCCCCACCTTCGTCGTTCTCCGCCGCATTCGAAAACTCTAGCCTTCGAAAACCCTAACCTTCATCGTTCTCCGCCACCTTCGAAGACCCTTCGCCTGCAACAGATCACCTTCGTCGCCTACATCGCCGTCGTTCAAAACCCTAATCTTCGAAAACCGTTGCCGTCGCCGATGTAATTTGTGGTGTGGTGGTTGGTTGGTGGTGTGGTGCCTTCGTCTCCGTCTCCTGCGCCGACCGAAACCCTAATCGCCGGCGAACAGAGATGGTGGGAGGTCGGTGGTGTAATGGGGTTGTTGATGGGTTTTGTGTTGAACCAAACACAGGTGTGGGATTTTAAATCCCACCAAATGAATTCCCATGAAATGCAATTCCCCTTATAAAATCTCATTCCCCCCAAAATCAAAGAATGAACCAAACACCCCCTAAGTGTTCATGTCTGCGATTTCTAATTGTGGAGAAGAAAGAACAAAAGAAGATTGATACGTATGTTAGTTTAGAAAAAGTTTTGATGATAATTAACAACGTTTAGTTGTCTCGGTTTCATTTTTTATAATGTAAAATGATTGTTTTAATTACTTTGAACAAGAATAGCTATAAATATCTTTGGAAAAAGTTAATGAATTAGTTATGGAAATAAATTTTTTGGGTGTTTTTTTAGCTTATGAACTTATTTTTTCGGTTTATTTTTACAAGTCCATTTTTTCAGCTTATCTTTAGTAAATTCGACTTATTTTTATTATTTTAAATTATAACAAGTTCACTAGTTAAAAAAACAGAAAAAACAACTTTATAAATAATTTACCGAGAAAATAAACGCATAATAAGCTTAGTCAAACACTCCCTTAACATGTATATATAACATTTTTAATTAGCTTATAGCATGCTTGAGTATGATTTTTATATGTGATCGGCATAGAAGTTAGAATACACATTTGCTAGACATAGTTAATATGTTTAAAACTGTTTATTACTACGTATCATCTTGTTTGAAGTGTAGCTATATGACCTTTGGTTAAAAAAAAGTATGACCTTTGGTTAAATTTTATACAATCGGCTTGGGATGTGCATTTACAAAGTTTTTTTTTTTCAACGGCAAACACACATGTACACTCTTTAAACCTACTCCTAAATATCTATTTCACTGTCCACGCCAGGACTTGAACCCACAACCTCTTGGGATGAGGCACCACCTTACATCACCACATATATACCGCTGGGCTACAAGCCCTTTGGTATGTGCATTTACAAAGTTAATTACTTAGTGTGTTTAAAGATGTTTATCTAACTAGCAAAAAATAATGCACATATGTATTAGCTTGTATAGAGTTGTTCTAAATGATCAGAATTGATTTGTTTAAGATTTTACCCATATTTAACTGTTTGTTTGGTTTCAAGTCTATCTTCAAGTTAATTAGCTTGTTTGAATAGGATTTATATTGTATCTTATTAGTGAAGTTTATTTGACTTCTTAAACTGGATTTATGTTTGCATTTTGAAGTTTGAAGTGAAGATGTGGATCAGCTCATCGAATTAGCTTGAAAATCTTACTTGAAGGGTTTGTAATGTTCTACTCCAAATCTCATATCCTCTAACCTATCTATAGTGAATATGATTAAACAATCTTCTAATCTAATATATATAAAAGATTAATTTAAAAAAAAACTATTAGATAATTTGAGCCCTTCATTTAATAAAAAATTTAATCTCAGCAGTTAATTCATTTAATTCTAAGATTTTGATTTTGACTTTTTAAAGTCAAACTAATGTGTATTAGATAAAGATAACACTTAATCAAATCGATATAAATGTCAAAAAATTTAAACAATTAAACAATCGTAAATGTCAAAAAATTATAAACTATTTTAAAATCATACTTCTTTCTTAATCATTTTTCATATAACTATTAATAATGAATATTTTTTAATTAAGTAATTTTTTTTTACCTTTTACCTAAGCTAAAAATTTTATTTGACCTTGATTTTTAGAAGTCAAAATTCTTTAAGTTAGTCAGGATTATTATAAATAGTTTAGTATATCATTCTTAAACTTTAAAATATTGTATTGTCCATCAAATTATCATATTTAGCTAAATTTCTAGTTCTATCATTTAAAAAATAATTTTTTTAATTTTTTTATCATAACAATTAATATTTACGCTTATTGCTTATAATTGTAAATATAATGATCAGTAACATGTACAAGAAATTTAATCACGTCTTTTGGTATCATATGATATCACATTTCTTCAATCACGTTGCTCTCTCCTTTCGCAATGCTTAATTACATCGCTGGTCTTGTAATTGACACCGTCTGTCATCATGTTATTTAAACTCTTATTTTTTCCGCGTTTTATAATTATATAATAACGCTTATTAATGTTTAATATTTTTTACTTTTCTAAACTATCATGTGTGTTACCGGACATATAACTAGTTGTTATAATAGTCCAATGACATTCTAAACATGATCCACGTTATCTATTTACAAATAGATAGGAAATTAATTTCAATTATGATAAATTCTACTATTTGATATAATCCATAAATAGTATATATATATTGTAGAGCTCATAATATGTTTAGCAGCTTTGTGTTAAATTATCTTTTGTAGGTTAAACTTTTGCATGTTCATGAATCATGATTATCAGTGTTCATAGTGTATTTTATGATACAAACAATAATTTGTTAAATCCTTGAGTTTGTTTTTTATGTTGAAAAGATGTTCTATGACAAACAGACACACAGTATATTTGTATGTGTGATTTGCTCTCTTCATTTTACACCTTTGATGATCACCACGCCACCACAATCACCAAAAACCATCTTTGGCTTGCAAATGAGGATCTTTCAGCAAAAAAACATAGAAAATGATCACCATTGACATGAGGTTGGGTTACATAGCAAAAAAACATATATATAACGAGAAATGTTTTTCGTACGAGAACTGCAAGAATCAATCTAAAGTGTCCAATTTCCACGGCTCAGATTGGTTCTCGCGGTTCTCGTACGAAAAACAGTTTTCGTTTGAACTTTTGCATATATATATATATATATATATATATATATATATATATATATATATATATATATATATATATTTGAAGAACTTCATTCGAGAACCATTGTTAGTGCGAGAACCAATCCGAGACATCAAATTCCCTCTCCTTCAATGTCATTGCCCACACATTAATTCCTTGCATGTACCATATCACACTCTATCCCTCCACGCTCTCCATCCATGAACTTTCCATATCTAAGGAATGGTCGAGATTGATTTCGCGGTTCTCGCACTAACAACGGTTCTCGAATGAATTATAGATTAAGGGTAATATAGGAAACTTATAAAATTCTCACTCACCATCCCATAATTATCGCCCCCACTATCTGCTAATTCTATTTTTCAAAAAATTTAAATTCATGTAACCTAAAACCGTCGCACACTTTGATGCCTTGTGATTTTCTTTCTGCCGTCGAATTTATTGAAACGCAGCCACCGTTTTCTTTTTTGATGAATTGATTTGCGGTTGGATATATATATATATATATATATATATATATATATATATATATATATATATATATATATATATATATATATATATAGAATGAGGTTCATCTAAAAAAGGAGATTAATGTAAAAATGATGAGAGACAATATATTAATGACACGTGGTAATAACTGAAAAGGCTATTTTTGGTATTTTGAATAGTCAATTCTCTGTTCCTTAATTCACGCAAGCCCCATTATCAGATTGACTTTTGATTTTTCCTTTGAACATCTTCTCCGAACCGAATTTTCATCATGGGCTACCATCAAAGAAGACCGCTGTCACTCCTCGGACCTCCGGTTGCCACGACCTCTCCCATCCACCATCACCTCCACTGCCTCCGCATTTACATATCAATATCTCTTCATTCTCGAAGATATACATCAACGCTGAGTAAGGATGATTCGTAAATACATCATCATATTTCAAGGTCGATGATTGGAGTTTCAATCGTCTTCATCTTCAATTTCGAGCGTTACTCAATTGTTCACGGTTGACGGTTACCAGGCTTTAAAATTACATCATTCTTGTTTGTTTGCTCGTTCCCGTCTTCGGTGGTTACCAATGTGTGAAGATTCTGAAACTATTTTTCGAATATAAACACAAGTGAGTGTCTCGATAAGTCGTTCAAAGTCTGGACGTGGTTGAATTTCTCCTGACGGTTTCTTCCATGGTCGTGATTGTAGCAGGCTGCCGACGGTTTCTTCATTTTTTGCATCGGCCACAGTCGAACGTGATTCGCCGGTTATTTCCACTATTCCTCTTGCACTACCTCTGGCCGGAGTATACTCGTCGGTGACAGGAGCCCTACGATCATCTCGGGTTTTCTTATCTTCGATGGCATCAAGTGCACTTTGGAATCCGAATTTTGTTGGCAAGGAATTTCTTCCACTTTCTTGGTGCTTACATTATAGATCTGAATGACCTACGATTGTGTATTGCAAAGATTATGTTCAAATAGTTTGCTATAATATGTAAAGATGTGATTTTAGTTACTGATATTCAAGTGTTTGATAAAATGTATATTGATTCTTGTATGTATCAGATATCCAAGTTTGATTCATCAATTTTACAATATGTTCATCAAAAAATCTGTAGGTTAATTTTTGAGGTATGAATCATATATGTTTTTGTATTTTTATATACTTTATTCATAGATCTGTTCTTGTGATTGTATCTTCATCAAAATTATGCTTTCGTTTCAATTTGATGTTAGGTAATGGTATCAAAATGTTTGGGCATCAATTCATCTTGAGAAGACTTACTGTGCATCAATTTGTTGATGAATCGTCTTATGCATACAATTCCATGATTTATGCCAGGTGGTGAACATGACTTCACGAGCCAACATGTTTTTAGGAGTTACTAATGGTCTTCAATTCCTAATTTGCCCTTAATGTCCATCTAATAGGCAGTTACGGTTTTTTTTAAATTTGATTATATACTTTTGATGAAAATCTAGTGGCCTATAATCACTCTTACATTTTTTACCTTAAAATCCTTTTTACTTGATCTTAACCCTATATATATATATATATATATATATATATATATATATATATATATATAGACAAAAGTTCATGCGAGAACCGTTGTTAGCGCGAGAACCGCGAGAACCAATCTAAGCCGCCCAATTCCCCCTCCTATAATGTCATTGCCCACCCATGAATTCCTCACATGCACCCTGCCACACCCTATCCCTCCACGCTCTCCATCCATGATACTTCCCATATCCAAGGAACGGTTGAGATTGGTTCTCGCGGTTCTCGCACTAACAACGGTTCTCGCATGCACAATCTTTACCGTCAAATTCCCTCTCCTTCAATCTTATTGCCCAACATTGAATTCCTTACATGCACAATGTCACACTATATCACTCCACGCTCTCCATTCATGAACTTCCCATATCCAAGGAACGGCCGAGATTGGTTCTCAAGGTTCTCACACTAACAATGGTTCTCAAATGAACCATTTATATATATATATATATATATATATATATATATATATATATAGGACGAGGTTATATATAGAACATTTCTTAAACATAGAATCTAAAGAACACATCCTAATAATTACACGTCGCATTATCATTAGGGGCAAAACTGGAAAAAAAAACTCCACGCGCCACTCTCCAGTCGGTCACCCTCCAGCCAAGAATTTAAATGATCATAACTCATTCGTTTTTAAGAATTTAAGCAAGAAAAGTATATCATTAGATTCAGTTTTCCATCCTCTTTTAAAATCAGGCTTGATATATTTTTGAAAAAAAAATCAAATGCAAAATTTTCAAATTTGCATTTTCATGTGGGTATCATTTCAAAACGCAAAATGTAAAAAATCGAAAATGAAAAATATCGAGGATGCAGGTCATGCAGATGCTTCCAATGAAAATTATGAAAACGTAAAATACAAACTCACAACACTACAATGCAGCCCCAAACGCAAATTACATATTCAAACCTAAAATGCAAATTCTATACACAACACTACAATGCAGCCCAAAATGCAAATTACATATTCAAAAATTGCATTTTAAAAAAAATTAGAAAAATATGGGAAGAATGGTCTTGATTGAAAGAGGATAAAAAATATAAGATAGGTATAATTTTTTGCTTAAATTCGTAAAACTTAAATAGTTATGACAATTTAAAATTTTGAGGGGTAATTTTTTTTCAAGTTAAAATGGAGGAGGAAATTGACGTGGGTTTTGGGGGTGATATTCTATGTTTGCCCCTCACACATTCAATTATTGTATATAAATTTCATATAATTACAAAATTATCATCTTTAAATCTTATCAATTGATTTTGATAATCTAATAATCTAAATTGATTCTTTAAGTTCTCTGTAAATATATATATATATATATATATATATATATATATATATATATATATATATATATATATATTTACATCTCTGCCTCGTAATGTGTAAGCTAGCACGTAGTTGATTTTTTTTCTTTTATTTTTTCAATTGCCTAACATCTTCCTTTCTTCCAAAATTCATCATCAATTAATTTTTTTTATCAAGTTTTTGGTTATTGATGTGCTATCAAATAAGAACTAGATTTATATTTTTGTATTTTATTATCATTTTTATATGAATATCATTCATCAAAATTTGGATTCATCTAATATTATAACTGGTTGGGTGTATAACCTGCCTTTATAGATGAATTCTAGATCTGTATCAATTATAATTGATAATTCGTGTTGTATATCAAATAATCCATAGCTTTTTTGATTTTTGAATAAGTGTTTTTTTTTTTCTATGATATATGTTTACATGATTTTAGAATGTGGTTAATAATCAAAATACTAAAAATACTCTTAACAACCCGATTTTAATTAATTTATGTAAAAAAAGTTAGTTATTATCTCATGAATCTAGTGACTCATATTTTTCCTTAATTTTTGTAGCATAACTAATTTTTTTAGTATATCCCTACCATATATATTTATATATGATAAGTTTCATTTGAGAACTAATTTTATAACGAGAACCGCGAGAACCAATTTGAGTCGTCCAATTCCCCCTCTTTCAATGTCATCACCCACCCATGACACTAAAATCGGCTATAATAGGTTCTTACGATACTCACACTAAAATCGGTTCTCAAATGAATCGTCCCATATATATATATATATATATAGGGGAGGGTTCATGCGAGAACCGTTGTTAGTGCGAGAACCGCGAGAACCAATCTCAGTCGTTCCTTGGATATGAGAAGTATCATAGATGGAGAGCGTGGAGGGATAGGGTGTGGCAGGGTGCATGTGAGGAATTCATGGGTGGACAATGACATTTAAGGATGGGGAATTGGACAGCTTAGATTGGTTCTCGCGGTTCTCGCGCTAACAACGGTTCTCGTATGAACTTTTGTCTATATATATATATATATATATATATATATATATATATATATATATATATATATATATATATATATATATATATATATATATATAAGTTAAAGAAGGTATTTCGAATCTCTATAGGCGTTACATCAGTGAGTGATCACATTATGCTGGTATAAATTTTTACTTAAAAGAATGATATTCATATTTTAAACTAAAAAAGATACATCTTTTAGATTAATTCACATCATCCTATTTTTTTTTAATTCATAAAAATACGTAGTGAGAGAGAGAGAGAGAGAGAGAGAGTTGTACAGTTTGAGTATTAACTACTGAGCGATGCCGCTTGAGCATTCTAAAACATGTTAATGGGTCGAAGGTAGTATTGCTTGCGGTGCTTCAAACACAATATGAAGTTTAATACCGACACCACTCTATATACC
The DNA here is from genome assembly GCA_947179395.2 of Pulicaria dysenterica. Taxonomy (NCBI): domain Eukaryota; kingdom Viridiplantae; phylum Streptophyta; class Magnoliopsida; order Asterales; family Asteraceae; genus Pulicaria; species Pulicaria dysenterica. Next base: position 100,958,587 of record OX359289.1, read on the forward strand.
CTAATAGGTAATAGCCTATACAGAAAATATTACAAATTAAGGAGGACCATGAAAAAATAAAGTGTTATATATTTTTGTGGATAGGGTGAGAAGTTTTGATCAAACAAAAAAATTAATGGTCACAACACATAAAATCATATGATATGATTATGTCTTCCATGGACGAAAAAACAAAATGTTATCAATTAGCCACACGCGGCAATGCAAAAGGCAATACGCACGGCCTACGGTTGAGATATGATTTTGATTAATACACGTATATTATAAAAATTCAAGACTTGCACCTACATTCCACCAACCTCATTCACTCTCCTTCACATCTACCTCCATTATTGGGTCGCAATTTGCACAAACTTACACTATTTCTTTTTTATTTATTTTTATATTCTTATTTGAAATATATATATATATATATATATATATATATATATATATATATATATGACATAGTTTTTAAAAAAAATATTGATGTGACATGTCTAGTATATAAGATATAGTGGACAAGTGGTTCAAATAGTAACGCTCTTTGTATGATTCTCTTTGGACCATCTTAATAATCTAAATTGACTCATTCGATGTGATATATATGAGTGTATGATATATATTGAAATATGTAACCCAGTGATATAACGTAGCTAGTATGTGAAAAGGAGGGGTTCAAATAGTAACACTCATTTTGTATTTATACTGGGGGTACTACTATTTGGACTCACTTCCCTCACATATCACACATGTCAAATCATTCAATTACAATTATACACTCATAAATATCGCTCAAATGGGTCAAATTATATTATAAGAGAAGTGAAAAATAGAATCATGTGGTTGTGTGTATTTGGATCCTAGTTTGTCTATATAACCTAACCTTTTTGATATTATGTATGTGAGTGTCCGTATTGTATTGAAGAGTCTTGTTGATAAATTTGATATATATTTACGATGTGATGGAGTGACTGCAAATAGTTGCGTTCATTTATTTGTAGTATCCAAATAGTGCCTGCAATTAAAAAATCAAGGAAAAAAATATCGTAAGCTTATAAGACATAAATGTGGTATCCGTATATATATTTTATTTTAATTGTGAAGACTAAAATAGAATACAATGTTCATGTTAATAGAAGAGTTGTTTGATACAACCATATGAATAGAATGGTTATAGAAGAGATACTAACTATATAAACGGTATAGTTTTCATCAATATATCTATAGTAATGCATTTCGTGATCTATAAATTCTGTAATTCAAATTCACAATATGTGGGTTATTAAAGGCTTTCTATATAATCAATTTTTATATCACATCTTATTCTATAGAAAAAAATACACACTAGTACAAAAAACACATTTAGACCCGGTTTTTTAGGGTCTTCAGGCCCGGTTTTCAGAGGGGCTTGAAAGGGGGGGAGCTTGAAAGTAGAGTTTCAAGCCCGGTTTTTTAACCGGGTCTGTAGATGACTTTCAAGCCCGGTTATCTAATAAAAAACCGGGTCTAAATCTCAATTTTTAAAAAAAAAATATATTAGAAATTTTTCATGCATAAATTAATCTAAATTTTTTTGAAAGGCAAATAAATTTATTATCAATTGTCCCAATGGCAGCAACATGAAGTTACAATAGCATACTTACATCATCAACTAAAATATAGATCCATATCTAAAAGTCAAGAAATCTTAAAGAACTAAGACACCAATATAACCATATGCTAAATTAAAGAAAGGAAAGATAGACTCGCTGACATTTTGCAAAGTTACAGCCCTCTCCAAAGATCCCAAACAGTCCTCTTTGTGCATCGATCATTCTCCAACTTGTAAATGTTCCCTTTGCAGCCCTCTCAAAAGCTTCCATGCTTCACTGATTTAAAGCATCTCATCTTTAATAGCCCACTTAAGATAGAGGAAGACAACTCATTATTGATATTTTTTTTCAGAGATTGCAACTGGTAACCGATCACCTAAAATTCTTTCTTGTTAGAGAGCATGATAAAAAAAATTCTGCAAATCCATTACCATGTTATACCAAAGCAAAAGTGCAAAACTAGTCAGCTCATATATATATATCAATGAATATAACCAACCAAATAACCAATATGAAACATATAGCAAAAATATTTAATGACAATAGAAGGCTAGAAGCAAAGGAAAATTGACCCGTAACCCGTTAATATGGAGTAGGTATCCGTTATTCTTCTTCTTGAGACGTCTGAAGCATACTATAAATGAATCTTCATCAAGCCTACATAAGTACATATACAAAATACAAACGAACCATTTGATGGTTCTTTTGCAGTTAGCAATTTACATATGTTATGATTGCATATGCCTACTTTAATTAAAAACAAACAACAGCGAGGCAAAACAATGAAGCAAAAAAATAGAAAAAAGCAACATTAGGATTATCAAGCACATTCAAGACAAGACAACAATTGTTGTTTGTATAGATAAATAAGTATTCACGCTTTATCCTTGATATTCATAAGAGTTACCTGTACAGTTTGTTCATAATATTTACCCTGAAAATAGTAACCATTGTATGTCAATTCAACACAGACAAATCAGACAAGAAAAAAAACTAAGAAGCAAAAATTGAAGCATTCTCACCCTATATCCTTTAGCAGAAATTCAACAGTGAAGAGAAAGTGATACATAACTTGCAACAAAACCTACAACGGTGAAGAAAAAGATACAAACAAAACAAAATCCAAACAAAACCTACAAAGAAGAAATAATACAAACAAAAATTCAAGACGAAAAACTAAACAACAGTCAAGAAAAAGCTACAAACATAACCTGCAACAAACAAAATAAATGATACATAAACAAACAAAATCCAAACATAACCTGCAACAAATAAAATCCAGAAAATTAACCACGAATATTGAAGCAAAATACGAACTAGAAAACTAACCACAGGAAAATCCGACTAAGAAGCAAGTGTCGAGTGTGATAGGCACTGCTCGTCTTCGATTAAATCGAACGCAACCCTCCTTTATGCCGGCGATGGTGAATAGCGACGGTGGAATGGTGATGAAGGCGAACAGATAACGAGCAAGTCGAATTTTGGTGGTCTGGGTGGTGGAGATTATGGATGTCGCCAATGGTGATTTTGGAGTAGCCGATGGGTTGCTGTAAATCGGGGATCTTGCGAAGGAGAAGTGGAGGGATGAGGGTATTTGGGGCATTGGAGTTCAACTTTTCCCGGTTGGACAATTAAGGGGCGGGAGATTGAAATTTTTTCGGAGGGTTTGTAGGAATAGGACCCGGTTTCTACAATTAAAATGGGGCTTGAAAGTGTTGTGAGATTTGGGGAGTTTTGAATTTAGGTTTTAGACCCTCTTTTTTTTATAAAAATCGGGTCAAAATGTTTCTCGACTTTTAGACCCGGTTTTTTATTAAATAGCCGGGTCCAAATCTTTTAAAAACGCGCACAAGGCCTTTAGAGCCCGGTTTTAAGAGTTTTTTTTTTAAACCGGGTCTGAATAGGGGAGCCTGAATGTCTTTTTTGTAGTAGTGACAATGAAATAACCTATAATTAAGTGTTAACGTAATTAATGATAAATAAAACTTTAACAACCAATAAAATAGATGACTCAGGTGCAATCAACAACATCGTGGTCTTGGTATGTTAAGATAGAACATTTTTAATACTAGTTACTAAAAGATTAATCTAATTAACCGATACAAAACCATGCTTTAAGAGTACATCCATGCTCTAAGAGCATGGGGAGTACCCCATGAGAAGCATCCAATGTTTCGCATTACATCAGCGTCACATCATTCATGCTTCAACCATGCTTAAACCTCCGTATTATCCATGTTTCAACGCTTTAAAGATTTTTTTATTGAAAAAAATACCTCCTCTTCTCTTTCCTCCCTCCTCTCTCCTCTTTTTCTCTCTTTTTCACTCATCTCTCTCCTCTCTCCATCGGTATTCAAGCGCCGAGAAGAGATGCTATGCTTCGGTACCCCAACTTGGGTGGTGGTGTTTGCTTCGGTACCGTGGCTCCACATGTGCATACCAATGCCATGCCGAGACCACTCCCTATGCTCTAAGAGCATGGAGTACGTGTACCCATGATTGGGCATCACATGCTTTGCACCGTATCAGTGTCACATCATCATAACCCACCCTATGCCACAACAGTGCTTAAACTTTCGTATTACCATTGCTTTGCACGTTTCAAAAAAAATTATTAAAAAAATACTCTCATTTCTCTCTCTCCTCTCTTTGGTAATCAAATGTCGATACTCTATGCATTTTTTGCAGTATTGCCCATGGGGTTGGTGTTTGCTTTGGTACCACAAATCCACATTAGCATGCCAAGAAGTATACCCCATGCTCTAATGTTGTGTTCCCGAGATACAATAAGGAATAAAAGAAAAGAAAAGAAATTTAATGAGATAAAATAAGAGAAAAGATAGGGTAATGATTTTGATTTTTCGAGTCCACGGGTTAGAAAAAAATGAAATGATATTACAGAGAAAATACATAAGTTTGTGTTCCCTAGTTGAAGATAGAGAAAAGAAAAAAAGGTCAATTTACAGTATTACCCTTATTTTTTAACATACCCCAAGCTCTAACATGATCACCTCTCATATATTGACTCTCCATGTTACTAGGCAAGTTGACCAAACCTAATGAGTACAATCTATGCTACTTAGCATGCCGGGAAAGCCGTGATTCAATTCAAGTGCGGTGTACAATGTCTGAACATCATCATTAGTAGGTTTGCGTAAATATTTTCTTTTATAGAGGTAAATAATACTTTTGCAGAAATTGTGTATTCAATCCCGTGATGTCTTATCCGATATCCTCAAGTACTCGTCAAGAGAATCAGCAGCCGTACACCAATTGTCGGATAACAAAAGTACACTTTTGTAGCGGAAAAAACCCCTTCCAACCTCTAGCATCTCATGCCCACTTGAAAAAACCATACTCTTGCTCAAGATCGTGAACTATACGCTCGTGTAGTCCTTTTCTCATCCGAAACCGTTATCTAAATATATCATCGTCATAAACCGGGTTCTCGCTAAAGTAGTCGTGAACGAGCATCTTGTGTCCAATTAATCGATTTCTATTTCTCGCTGGCCTTCTCGTTTGTCGACTCGATGTTTCTTCGTCGTCATAAAAAATTAGATGTGTCACTTCTCTCGCAATTGCAAACATAATTCTATTATTTCTCTCGAAATAACCGTCAGTCGAAGTTGATGATGATCCATTTGGTGAAGCCATAAAAATTTATGTAGCTAGGTTTTCTGTTAAATATATAGATGTTTTTAGTAGAGATGTGAAAATTGGGTGTAAAATATGGATATGAAAAGGTTATGTATATATAGGTGAAAATTGTGATTAATTAAAAAAAGGAAAAACCGTTGGGCAACGGTCAAAATTAAAAAAAAAAAATAAACGTTGGAGGGGGTGGGGTGGGAGGTGGGTCTTCTCGATCGAGTAAATGAACCCGATGAATCAATGATGATTACCCGATTGCCTACCTGATTTTAGATAATTGTGTTCTCGATGTTACTCGTTAAAACCCGATAGCTTCGGGTAATACATAACGTTTAGTCCTATAAAAATTAAGCTAATCTTAAAACATAAAGAAGGGCCAAGTCAAATAAAGAAATTTAATCTAAAACAATATTGTATTAAAGTTAGCTTCAATTTTTCTTTTAAGTTTTGGGTGGAGACCTCTATTATTCATAGTTGACTTATACTTACCAATTCTTGACCCTATGAGTATTTGTTTTCTCCTACAATTCAATTTTTATGTTAATAGTACAAGTCTTTGAATGACTGTAAGAGTCACTATAAACGTTTGTTGTTAAATTTAGGTCAACTTAATTGCCTTTTGACTGTGTTTTATTTTTAGAAAGTTTGTTTACTGTGATTTACAACTTCCACATGCAACCAAGAGAGAACAGCCTGTATTTGGATAATTACAAAGTCGACCTACAAGAGGCAAATTTAGACTTTTTAGCTATATATGTATTAATATAAGAGTACCAAGAAGCTAGTAGCAATATGCATCACATACAAAACATCAATTGAAAACACCAAAGAAAAGTCTGCAAATATGACCAAAGCTAAGATGCTAGAAAATAAGTATTACACCAAGTGAACCAATTAGGACTTTTCTTGTTCCTCCTTGTGAGATTCAAAAGAAATAGTAGACTTGAATTTGAGAGGTTACATACAACATGTTTGAGGCTGCTTGAGGAAGAAAACACATGATTATTCCTCAATAACCACAATACTCCTACATGTGTATCAAAAAGCAGTCCCAAAGTACAAAATAATATTTATTAATAAAAAAAATCTTTCAAGAATACGTCACTTTTAGATACCAGTTTTTTTCTTTTTAAAAACCTCATAAATCATAATTGTTAACTCGCGTTGAAATCCTAAATTTTGATTTGTGACTCGACTCGTAAAAGTCACAACACTACTAAGTATATACAAAAAATATATATAATATCATATATATGCAAAATTTAAGTTAACTATTTAAGCATATTTACAATTATAATAGATGTTAAAATTAGTTACTGAATAATCTATGCGAATATTAGTTTGATTAGCCTTTAAATTTCATAATATACTATTATGTTTAAAAATTGAACATTGTGGACTTGTGGTGGTTTGAGTGTTGAGTAAAAATGCATACTGTGGTTGAGTACACAAATATAAATGCAGGTGTGACTGTTGAGTACGCAACAATCAATTGATTATGTGGGTATTCATCATAGGATTTTAGATTTATAGTTGGCCTTATAGTAAAGGAGGATATTTTATCTTGGGTCTTATGCTTGTGAGTCGGCTAGACAGAGAAATTAGTCCAACAATCCATCAATACAGGGGGACTATAGAAGACAGAGTCGACTGATAAAGACACATTCATTAAAGACAGAAATCAACCGACAAAAGCTTATGTTTCATAAAGAAGATGAGAAATGAGAACTAAATATTCGATTTTGCTTAAAAAAGGTTTCAGGTTTGCGAGTTTTTTCTTAGAATTTTTCATACATCTATGTTGAAATGGTGTGGAAGGATTGATTAGAAACAAAGACCACTCGATATTTGCTTTATTGGACTCGGCCGAGTCACGAGGTGATTCAACTCGGACCGAGTTGTATCAAATTCACGAGTCACAGACCGAGTCAATCACCTAACCGAGTCATGTTCCGAGTCAGCTCGTTTTGTGTTCTTGACTCGACTCATCCGAGTCAACTCGTGACTCGTACAAGTTTAACAACTATGCTGATAATATTAAAGTGAGTAGTGGGCTTTCAAAAGTATATACCAAATGTAAAATCTGTATTGAAGATAATATAATTTCATAAGATAAGGAAACTCTAAAAATATAGGATAAATTATAGCTTAATATCTTGAACTTAATTAACCGGGTTGAATATTATCGTAAAGTATCAAATATGACCTATAGTTAGGGGTGTTCAAAAAATCCGAGAAACCGAGAAACCAAACTGCCCCGCATGAACCGAAACCGAAAGTACCGATACCCGTAAAACCCGTAACCCAAAAAACCGAAAACTAGGGTACTCACTAGACGCGAGGCGGGTTCGGTTTCTAAAATTCAATATCCGCGGGTACCTACCCCGCCCCGTATGCATTTAACATATATATATAATAACAGAAGTCATACGAAAACTTAAAATCCTCAAAACTACACTTAACTTATCCCTAGTAGCTCCCATCGTCTCCCTCAATTCTTCTTTCTTTAGCTTCTATATTGAGATTTGCAAGCCTGTTACGATCGGGAGTTTAACATGGATACACCGAAATCGATCAACAGTGTCAACTTCGATCATATAGTTATTTTGTTTCTACGAGGCTCTCATTGAAGATCTGTTTGATTTTACTAGTAACTTATTCATTATTGTAACTTGTTTCTACCGTTGTTTATTGTTTTATTATGGATCTAAACTTGTTGAAAACAGCAAAAATGAAAAACTGTTCAATTTTAGGGTACCCGTAACCCGAACCGTGGATACCCGCCTCTCTTCGGGTACCCGCTGTTCGTGGGGCGGTTTCGGTTTCTAAATCTAGATATCCACCTCTCAGTGGCAGTTTGCAAAAATTTTATTACCCGTACCACACCGCACCATGAGCAGCCCTACCTATATTATCCTAAACTTGATAAATCATTTGATTTGGTATCATGACTTATTAAAACTTAGTCTGAAACTTAGTCATTTAGTACCCTGACTCAGTACTAAATCGACCAAGCCACCAAGCGTAGAGTGTTATATTGCATCTTTGATACTTCAAGATACCAAACTATACAGATTATTAAAACTTTAAAATAATTAAAATCGGAAAAAGATCAAGACCGAACAAATATGATCACCCAAATTTTTAGAAAGAGTTGCATGTCTAACACATTGGCTACCATTTGGAAGAATGCATGTTATTAATTAAGCATGATATTTTCGTGATTGATGTTTTATCAACCTAAGTTGTATAATTTTCTGGTGTTTTAGCAAATATCATGTTTCCAGAATGGCATTTACTAAAGTAAGTGTGAATCAGCTTCTTCAAAATTATGTTTGCAATCAAACCAACACATAATCATGTTCTTAGAATACCATATCAAACACCATTTTAACGTTTACAAATCATAAAAGTTGAAAATAAGTTCCAAAGTGTCATTCAACATCCACTAATCTTTTATTATGATCAACATACTTACTATAAGGCTAAAATGAATTCCTTTTAGTTAGCCACTTTAAGAGTTTTACTTTTTAAGGATAACATTTTGGAAATTCAATATTCAAACATTCTTGTTTATGTTAATTAGAATAATACCCCTTAATGATTTCTCATTAAACACAACAATGGACCGAGATGCAGTTGGACCTGGTTGTCGCTCGGAAGTGGGCCTGGGGCCATAGCCCGTACGGAACCATCCAAGGGGGAGGATAGGCCCAGCCATATCTCGGGTACCCCCAAGGCGAAGGAAGCAGCGGTGGCAGCCCACTCGGTGGCAGTGGGGCACGGTGGGCAGGAGGTTGCGGCGCGATAGCAGAGTCGCTAGAAGGGAGCCGGCGGTTTAATTGACCCTTTGCGATTATACTCGGGTTTGCGATGGGGCTTGTTGAACTTAGAAGATGATTCCGAGAGAAGCACACTAGGAGATGAAGTGTGATCATGGTGAGCCATGGTGGATGGTCAGTTGTGTGTGTCTTTGTTCCTCAACTAGCAACATTGAACGTGCCCGTATGAAAGTAGGAAGCTTTTCACCATGCCTAATGAGACTAGCAAGATGTTCAAACTTATTTCCCAAGCCATTTATCATATAGGTAACAGAGGTTTTTTCATCAACCGGGAAGTCAATATTAGCCAACAAATCCAATATGGTTTTCAAACTTTGACAATATTCTGTGACACTTGAATTAGCAATAGAGATATTACGAAGCTCTTGGTCGAGTTAAAAAGTCCTAGCTTCCTTATTATCACGGAAAAGGTTTTCAAAACTTAACCACACATCCCTAGCACTCACATTTTTCTTAAGGATCATTCGTAAAAGAGATTTAGAGATAGTACCATATATCCATAGCTTTATAAGCGAATCCATTTTCTTCCACTCAACATCAGTAGGCCCTTTAGATGTAACAGTCCCGTGGATGTAGTCCGAGACACCGAAACTAACGCAATGAGTCTCAAAGAGTTCTCGCCATGCATCATAGTTAAGTTCATCAAGGCCAAGGATTAGAGGAACATAAGCCTTGATGTTGGTAATGTCAAATGGTTTATCAGAAATAGTAGAGGAGGCGGCTACCATCGAGAGAGGGAAGAGCCGAGAAGAAAAGTCAAGAAGAGAGAGGGGAGAAGTCTGTCGATGGTAAGGAGGGATGGAGGGGGGGGGGGGGGGGGGGGGGGCAATTAGGGTTTCGGTAAATCAGAGAAAGGCTCTGATACCATGTTAATTAAAACAAATCCCCTTAATGATTTCTCATTAAACAAATCAATATATAGTTACAAGATTGACCTTGGGCCAAACAATAAAGGGTTAACCTAAATACAACACAAATACAAATTAATACATAATAATATACACGTTAACAGTTTAGTGATATATTATAGTCACTAACATCTACTATTCATTTCAAAATGGTAAAATTAACTTAGTTTTATTTAGTCTAGATAAAGAATAATCTATATTTATTAGTTTTAATTAAACTATCATCTTAAATAGAACAATGAGAGTAGAAATAACTACTTCAGGTTTATCAAATTAAAAGAATGTTCTTTATGTAACTTTCTTTAGTTTATTAATATATTTTATCATAATAAATTTTTTATTAAAAAACATATACACTTATAACTCAAACACACTCATGTCATATATTTAATAAGAAAAAGGATGGGATAACATGATATTGAGATGGAAACAACTGTAAACTCGATCAAAGCTGACTTGGAAGTAAGAATATATAAATTATATTTTCGTAAATTGTGGAAAAGGAAAGGATACGTCGTATAAATACAATGACATCAAAGAAAATGCAACAGAACAAGAGCATGGCCAAGTTGACTTAACAAACAAACATGATTCATGAATTTCAGAACTAAAATGTTTAATCTAAACTGTAAGGGAATACATGTAGGAAGTTGCTAAAAGATTTATTTATTTATTTGCTAAATCAAAATTATGATTTTTATTCTTAGAACTTTTGTAAACATAAAAAACTATGAAGAATTTATGGAATAAAATACTAAATAAGATCGAAACTGTTAAATATGGTTTGATCTCTAAAATTTTAACCTTTTGTAACCATCAAACTTGTTGCAATGGGTTTTAACTACTTGACTTCCTATCACACGTTTTAAATCTTAAAATTATTGGGTAAAATATGGTTTCATCCTCACACTTACTAGGATTAAAATGTTTACATAAAAAGTTTAAGATTGAACTGTTTTTAAGTGTAAAGTTTGAGAACTAAACCATTATTATATCGAATGAAGTTTCACATGTGTTGTAGAAAGTCACAGGACTAAAACACTCAATTAAAACAGATTTGAGGGTTAAAATGTTTATTAACAAAGATTAAGAGTTATTCCATTTTTAATGTAAAGTTTAGGATTAACCATATTTACGTTTTTATCATGGTTTTAAAAAGGTCGTCATGGCTTCGCCATAGCTCCGTCAAGGCTTGAGGTTTGGCTATGCCGTCACGCCAAGGTCCAAGGCTTAAACGTAAGGCTTGATGTATGTTAAGGATCAACTTAGCGTACATTTACCCGTTATTATTTTTTGAGACATGATAAAAATATTAATGAGTTATATGAGCTGAATATATATAGTTATTCAGTTATAATAATGGTTAGATAAAATAAAACGAACAAAAAGATGGATAAACTATGTTATAAATTACATACAAAAAGATGGATAAACTATTAGGTGCTTTTTTTGTATAATTGTATACTTATAATAAACTTTACATATAAAATTGTAGTCTTAAGTCACGCCTTAAGAAACGTCATGGTCTCTAAGTTTTAAGACTTGAGACATAATTATTACGTCACATCGCGTCTCACGTTATTTATGACCTTGATTTTTACCCTAGTAAAAATTGAAAAAAGCAATATTCATAATTACACAAATATTGAAAAGAGCAATATATGACGTCTTTTAAAGCGGGCAGCGGACTGAAGGTGGCGATATTATATATAACAGTTGTCATCTTTAAAATAAACATTATAAAAAGTGTTATTATTATTATATATATTCTTACTTTCAACTAAAAATGCCAAATGATACTTTCTCACATATATTGCAACTATCAATATTAAAATTCAAAGTGACTATATATATATATATATATCAACGCCGTATTCTCACATAAAAAACTTGCTATAAGTCCAGAAATTACACAAATCTTTAATTGAAATTAGAAAATCTTATATGCTCGTTTAAAATTAAAATGAACACAAATCGAATGTGCTTTTACTAATAAAATATGTCACATAAGTGATCTAAGAATCTTGAATGTGACATTGTGACGAGTACCAAATTTTATTATATGAAATTTATAGCAAAGCTTCTTTCTTCATATGAATATTCTTCTTTACTTTCTTAAAATCCTTATTTCGTATATAGCACCCCTTTTGTGTAGGATAGATCAGTGGAAAATTCGTGGGAAAAAGATGTTTCTTTCGGATTCTCATAATCGACCGTGGCTAAAAGCTTTGTGAGAAAATCATTTCCCTTGGATTTCCCAACATTTTCCCACGGAATCCATGAGAAATCCGTTAAAAATCGGCATTCTGACTCAAATCCGTGGGAAATCTGTTGAAATTTTCCCACAAAATCTAGTACCTGAGAAATCTGTTTCTGATGCTTGATTTTCTTGTAGTGGTATTGGTATTTTTAAAAATCCAAAATATTAAAAAAAAAGTTAGTATTGTTGTTCAAAATAGATTTTTCTACATATGGGGACTTGGGATATACATATTTTTGACCTTGTAATAAGATGGGCACAAAACAAGAAATTATTCTACAAATTAAGTCCGATAATCAATGATCAGGTCTATTTACGGCATAAAAATCTATCTATTAATAAGGGGAGTAATACAATATCTTTATTAAGTATATATTATGAAGTTATGCTTGTTTGATATTAGACAATACTCAACACATCATATGTAGTGTTCTTTACGTCTAACATATGGATATTTATAGTTTATGTGAAGGGAGGTGATTCGTACACAATAAAAACTGTCCATACATAACAGGTACAAATACATCACAGCACATGGTACAAGTTAATACCGTAAAAATTGTTATGTATGGACAATTTCTGTTGTGTACGAATCATTACCCTTACGTGAAAGGTGTATGTGTCCATCTGACCAACCAAATGTGATATTGCCTCTAAAACTATGTAAATATATAAGGTTTCAACTGGTAACGAGGGAGTAACTCAATACTCTGAATAAGCATATTACAAAGTTACATTCGTTTGATATGTGATAACACTTAATAAAATTATAATGAAATAATCACATGGAGCAAGTTATTGAAAGTTTAATCATATATATTGAGCTAAATTTTCGTTAAAAACAAGGTTTTTACAACATCAAACTCCAAATCATCAAATGTCATAGAACTATTTGTGTCTTTTTTTTGTTTAATTAGAATTCATGTTTGTGCCTTTTCCATTCAGTTTTTCTTTTTTTCTTTTTGGTATTAATTTTTTTAATGCTTTTCATGAATGATAGGTTCTATTTTTCGTTTCCTTGTTCATGATATACTTTTTCAAACAATATAATATATTATTCATTTATCTGATAAGAATATTGTTAAGCCAAATCAGTAAGATGATTAATAACAATATTACTGATGACAATATATATGTACATATGAAGCACGAAAAAAAATAAGAAAAAAGAAACTGCTTTATTAAAATATGGTTTATTCCTACAACTTGTCACATCTTGAAAAGGACCTATAACTTCTTTTAAGCTCCATGCATCAGTTAATTTCATGGATGTGAACTTCAAAGTTTTGACGTACCTATTTTACTCATTTTCTAAGCTTTGTAGTCCAGAATCTAGATTGTTATTAGGTTCATTAGTAGGTTTTCTCGTAAATTTTGAAGGCTATGGATGTATATGAAAACTGAACCTCTTTTATATACATATATAAACAAAATTTTAGTGAAACTACGTATATCATAAACTAAAACATATCATAAACTAAAACAAAAGAACTATAGTATAAATATTTTATATTATATAATTATATAAATCATAAAAATTTTCTAGCATTATTAGAAACAAAATTTTGAATCAACTATTCATAACCATTAGGTGTAATATAATATTCTATCCATTAAGTCTTGTGACATTCTGGAAAGTAAGACAGACTTCATAACTTAAGTTTTAAAAAACTTGTTTTCGCACATGTCAAAAGTATTGAAATAGTCAACAAACTTTATATCCAATAATTGCATTATGAAGCAATTGACTTGTTAGAATATTTTAACACACCAATAGGTTTGATAGTTTCATCAAGTAAAAACATATCAAACAGTTTCAACTCCTTATAAAGTTCATTCGCAGCAAGATTTAATCATCAATCATACTCAAGTGTGGTTTCATCACAATTACAACATGAATTAAGACCTTTGTCATCATATCCTAATATCTCTTTTTGGGGCTTATAGAATAATTAATATAAAATATAAGTTTCATAGTATTTATATTTTATTAACTTAGCTTTGAAAAATTATAACATTATATAATATATAATGTAGAGCCTAAATCCACAATGGAAACCCCAAGGTTCACTACTCACATACCTGGTCATCCTATGCACCAAGTGGGGCGTGACTCCCACTCGAAAACCTAGATCCTAAGAGTATCTTTGCTTTTTCTACTTTGACTGTGCGAGTACAAGTGCCGCTTTGTCATTCAAGTGTAAGTGCAAATGAATCCAACTGAGATTTCAGCTCCTCCTCACACCTTCATGATGGCTTAAATGACCAAACACTTTATCTTAGAAGGTTATGTCATACCTACTAGGCCCAAAGTCCATGTATGAGCGAGATGGTGTACTACCCCTACCTACTAAGTTCGTAACATGTATATAAATCAATAGCATTGATATAACCATAAATAAAATGTAGCATACGTAGTCAGGCGCATAGCATACAAGTAACATGTATTTGCAGCTTTAACATTTAGCACGTGTAACCGAATAATTTACAACCATTTAACATTTACAAAATTAGGGTTTGTCATTGTACTTAGTTTTGTAAGACTACTTAACTTACTTGAAGTTCAGAGTAGAAACCCAAACGCACCTTCAACAAGTCTATCGAGAAACCTAACTGAATAAACAAACACTTAGCAAGAGAAGATGAACAACAAACGTCGAACAAGAATCTCTTGGCAATTGCCAAGTACGTGGTAGATCACCAAAACTTGGCCATCGCCAACCACGACTGTCGACTGATTGCCAAAATATAGATCGTGAAGTGTCTACCCATCGCCAACCCTTATGCGTCAAACTCTAGGTCTCGCCACTTGAGGTTGGGGATTCCTCTTACACCCACGCTAACACAACAAAAAACACATGATGAATAGACTCATAAAGTCTAAGGTTCTCATTCCTTAACCCAAATTTCGTAATCCAAATACCCATCTTCTCAGAAATTATCAAGGATTAAAACCCTAGCACCAATCTTAGGATTAACTAACAAAGACCAAGTCGATTAGTGATTCTTATTCAAGAATGTTGAACCCTACGGTGGTTATTGTACGATCAAGAAACATTATCAAAACCATAAACTCCATTTACAAATCAATACGAGTGATTAGAGGGAACTTACTTGATAATAGTTGCACCAAAAGCAACTCGATTTCTTGATCCTCCTTCCCTTTGATCTTCAGGTGAGAGCAACAAGTACACACACAGACACACACATAGTCACGTATTTGGAATTGTTGATCGGTTTAAGAGACTTAGTAGGGATTAACCTAGTTAACTTTACACCCTATAATCCTATATATTTCCCTTTTTGTCCTTTTTAGTCCCTATACTTTGCTCTAGCTCCCTTTTCTCTTTACACGTTTTAAACTAGTCTATGTATTAAAATTCGACCAACGACCTAACATCTAATAAGCTAACTACCGAATCATTAATTTTTTAATAATAATTAACAAAAGAGAGTGAATGGTACTTTAAAACCTCGGCCATTACACTAATACTACTAACACAAACATGCAACACTTGCTAGGTCATCAATGACTATCGCCGCCATCACTACTGGGTGTGTTGCCATTGACCACCATCGCCATCGGTCTCCGTTGGTACCAACGGTCTCAATGGCGACGCTCGCCGCCACCACTCATCAATGCCGCTATCGAGATAAATCACCTTCCACTTGTTATTCGCCACCGGTACCACCGACTGCCACTGCTAACACCATTGATCGCCGCCAACACCACACCAATCACCACTCACAATGGTCTCCGCCGAAACCAACTGACATTGTTGACACTGACCACCATTAGCGTCGACGATGTCAACAACCTCCCTAATACCATCGGTTGCCGGCAACACCGCTGACACATATTTTATTTTACGTGTGTACCATGTCCATATTTATTTATAGATGGGTATGTGTATATGTTTGTGTTTGTGTGTTTGTGTGTAATATTGAAGTGTTTGCATAAAAATCAATAAAAAGTATTTTGATTAATTGATATAATTGTGTTCTAAATTTTTCAATAAATTTACAAATCAAACAGAAAAATGCTTAAAATGAAATTTAATTTTTTAACACCCAAATAGAATACGAGATCTCATTCTTAAAAACTCTTTTTCTATAAAATTTAATTCTTTTAAAAGAATCCATAAAGTTACAACATTATGCGAGAAACACATTTTCTTTGATTTCAATACAAATGGTTTGAGCTCCATTTTACTTGTTTTTTCAACCAACTTTTCCATAGTCAACACTCAACATATATCATATTTTGCTTTCAAAAGCACGTGTTATTACAAAATTCAATTGAAGTGTATCGTGTTTGAAAAAAAAAAAGGGGACATACGAAGACATGATCATGCACTAGCCACCTATTTGTGATTCTTTTTCAAAGGTTCCTCATGAAAGACTAACATGTATATTCAAACCAATCTAGTTATATTTTGAGTGTTTTGACGGTAATGAATTTGCATGGATGTTTGCTTCTTTTGTACCACAAAGTAAACTTGAAGAATTATAACTTTGACTTGATTTTAAACGCGGTTCATTTTTTCTATTCTCACAATGATAATTGACCATTTATATTGACTTATTTCATTTGGGTAGATAAATTGATACTTTTATTGATTTTCTCTCTCTAATTACGACATTTACCTAATTAAAACGTTGTAATAATATATAAAAGACGACCATTTTTAGATTTGTGCATAAAGTTGTGTTTGAGTTACGCTATGTTGTAAATGAGAATATGGAATGGTTGGAAATTGGTTATTAAATCGGATTAAATCAAAGAAATGGTGAATGATCAATTGGCAGATGCGGGGGAGACATCTACTCTTAAGTCAACCAGGCAGATGCTTAAATTTGATTGGAAAAGTAATTCGTTGAATTGATTGAAGTTTGGAAACGTCCGACCGACCTTAGCTTAATCGCAGAAGGGTCTGGGCCTTAGAAAAATCGGGTTGTTTTTCTTCTTTGTCGATTAGAAGGAGTTTTGATGATCTTTGGCTTTGTCCAGCTATTCACTCGTAATTATTTTGATGTAAGTGGGTTCTGTTAAAGATGAATGTTTAATTTGGAGATTTTGATTAGATAGAATGCCTACTTGTTCTAATTTAGCTATAAGAGGAGTGACCCTAATCTTGGATTTGTATCTCATGATCAAATTCATTCTGAGTGTTTTGAAGTTGTACCTCTTCAAAATTGGTGTTGTCTGAATTGGCTATTTGGCTAAAGGTTTAAATTTCCTCTATCATAGAGTTTTAAATATGTTTAATTTGGATAGATTACGTTGAGTAATGTCTCACATCGGATGAAAAATGACTTTGTAATGTGCTTAATAAGGGTTCTTGGTTACTTAACTTATAACCAGTTAGTTTTGAGTTGTAACTCACAAACTTACATGATATCATAATAAGGTTCACCTGTGGTTCGTCAAAGACCACATAGATTCCACATAACCCATAAGTATCTACGTGTTAGGTGCGAAAAAAGGAATATCACACGTGATGGGGCGTGTTGAGTAATGTCCCACGTCAGACCAAAAATGATTTTGTAAGTGCTTGATAAGGATCATGTGTTACTCCACTATAGTCAATTAATTTTGAGTTGGAATCCTACAAACTTACAATATAGTAGGCCGTGTTAAGCTTCAAATCCTTACCGGCTTACTGTGGTGGTATAGTACTCTTTGTTTGGGTTATCTAGAGCTAGAGGAACATCAAGGCTTTCAAGAGCGGGATGGATAGAAAATTGGATGGTATGTCTAGCTATATTCAAGCAGTTTTTTTTTTTTTTTTTTGGAATAAAACATAGGATTGTAGAAAACCAATCTTGTACTTAGTGTTGTGATCCTTTTAGTAGCTCGTAATTTTTTATATATTATTATTTAACATATTACTAGTTTTTATTAATAATATTATCTTTACCGTTGTAAAAGAAGTATAAGGCTAATCAATAGCCTTGTTAGCTTAACTAGTGTGTTGTGTGTAGGTGTGACGATGCGACCTTTATACAATAATACCTGGTCAAAGTCACCAAACGAGTGGGTCTAAGTGTTTAACCAACCCATAATTTGTCGGTGCATTGAACTTTTAGTCGTATCATGACTTTTTTATATGAAATGCAAGCTTTTTAAGTGTGATCTTCTCGTTCAACCACATATTTGATGTTTAAATGTTGAGAATTATTTTGATTTAATAACAAGCATAAAAGCCTCTCCTTTGTAATTAAACTCTTAACTTTCCAATATTTTTGCATTCATAATATAAATTGTTATAGAATAACAAAATCATATAGGTACTATATTTTATATTAATACTTCTTTTAGTCGTATCATGAGTTTTTGTAATTAAACTCTTAACGTACGATTCATATGTATTATTGATCATCATTATGTTTAATTGAGAACATACAATCATTATTTCTTAGACTTAAATGATGTAATTATTATAATTATAATAAAAACTCTAATCAACCTTAACTCATGTTTACTCTATCTAATTCTCTAATAATTCTCGTCTCTCTTTGAGTATTTTTCTTATGTCTTGGGGCATTCCTAGCTTTAGTTTCTTAGTGAAGTTACTTGAAATTGTTTATGATTGTCTTGTACGTTATAGCTTATTAGCAAAATACAATAAACATCTATAAATATTAATATATAAATTTTACCAACTTACCATTAGTTTCTCAAAAGCGCAATAAGCCATTTATTTAACATAAGTATTATATTATTATCTTCATTATAAGTATTATATCCGGCTATGTTTTTTTTTTTGAAAGACAGGTTGTAGATATATATCAAATGTTTAAATACACTGTACAGAAGATTCACATTTAACAAGTTCTGAATGTGAATTGTAAAAAGATTGTTAATTCGATAAGTGGGTCATCATGGAGCCAATTATCCGATTAACAATCCCCAAAAGATCACCTAACAGTACCAAAATCCACCGAGCTTATTGTCTATCGTAAACACGACATATTCTTCGGATCCGTTAACCAAACCATCCATCCGGCTATGTTAAACGGTGTAAAATGTAGTTACATAACTCGAGATCAACATATTTAACGAATTTCTGGATTTATGTATGCGGTGATATTTCATAAATAATAAGACATTAAGAATCAGTTGTTTCTTCTAGTAATGTTTTTTTGTTGTCGTTACAAAAATCACTTTATTTTCGTACTTATAACATTGCCTATAAATTATCCAATTATAGCACTGATAAGCAGGAACGAATCTAAGATTTTTGTTAACAGGTAGCAGTGTAGCACCATATAATAACAAAATTTAATTTAATTAAAATCGAGGGTGTTCGAACTTTTTCGGGTTTTCAGTTAACCAGGTCGTGTTAACGAGATTTCAGTTGTTGTTCCGATATTTTAGGGTCAAAATATAAAACAAAACACGATTTTATGAAGCTTTGTTATTTAAATTATCATTTTTAAGGTAAACTAAAATATTTTAAAGAAGATTGAACTATATCTTATTATTATTTTTTAAAATACATTTTATTAAATGTTTGTGGCATCAAAAAATCATTGGTGTCACCTCAAAATTTGACCCGTGACACCGGTTCAAAAATATTAAAATTTTCCGCTCCGTCTTCAAAATTTACCATAGTCAAAGCCTGTCATGCATACACTTTTCTATGCTCTTGTTCCACTATATATGCATGGTTGAGATTGCTTCTTTCTACTTAGAGTGTTGGGCTTAGCTTATTAAATACTTATAAGGCCGAGTTATAATTAATAAGCCCAATTTTCGGTTTACTACTAAGTTACAAGTTTATTATAACCTAAATTAAAAAAATGTCAAGTTTATGAAAAATAAGCCGGAATAAAATAGGCTTATTAAAAATAGGGTTTAGTTCATATATATGTATCAAATTTTACACCTTTTGCTATTTATGTATCAAATTTACAAACTTACCATTTAATGTACTGAACTTTTAAAAATTAATCAATTTATATATCAGGTAACCTTTTAAGCAGGTAGCAGGTCATTCTATCATTTTTTTATTTATTTTTTATAACCATGAATTGCCACATCATTAATTAATGTCACGTCAACAATTTTTGTATCATTCAATACATCTTCTATCTTCAAGAAGATGATGAAGGCATGAAGCAGATGAACAAGGAAACCCAAAATCAAAATAAACAAAATCGTATGAACAAGATCTGTAACCGAAATCAAAACTTATCAAGGAGCCTAAATCAAGATGAAATCAAAACAAAAATGCACAGAAAATTCATTCATTATCATCATCTTCATCGACGGCATCAAAACTGAAAACGAAAACAAAACATATCAAGAAACCTAATCTGAAACCAAAATTTAGGATCTATAAAATAATAAATCAAGACCTGTAAAATCCTTAAATAGCAACCCTAAACATAAATCGAACAATGAACTGAAATCGGACCATATATCGAAACCCAATCTGAAATCGAAACCCTAAATCGAAACCCAATCTGAAATCGAACCAAGAAACTGAAATCGAGCCAAGAATTGAAATCTAATCAAAAAACCATGAACTTACTTGAAGATGAAGGTGAATGAAAGCATCGATTGAATCCACAGTAACTGCAATCCATACTAAATTCACTGAAGTAAAAAACCATATGAAATCCACAGATCGAACGTTGTTTTGAGGAGGATCGAAATTCATAACCAACGTGTGTCTCGGGTAATAAAAACACCGATCTTTGAACGCATGTTTGAAATGAACCAACTGAACCATCGCATGGTTTATCTTGGGTAACCAACCGAACCATCACAAAGATTTGAATCGCATGATGAAGCCTGGAACTCATCTTGGGAACAAACAGATTGAATGTTGTCTTGGGAAACCCAGAAAACTAATGATTTATCTATATTCATAAAATAACAATTTTATTATGATTTATTTTAATCTATGGAAAATCCAAGTTAGACTCCACTTCATCAGCCACGTAATTAAAACTGGAGCCACATCAGCATACAACTTGCTATAGCAGGTTTGATGCATAAATTGGTAAGGTTTTAAAACTCTAGTACATTAAATGATAAGTTTGTAAGTTTGATACATACAATAGAAAAACATGTAAAGTTGGATACATATTTATGAACTAAACCCTTAAAAATAAGTCGAACTTATAAACTCATGATAATTTAATAAAGACCCATCTGTTGCACCTAGTTGTACAAAACAAGTTTTATAACTGGTATCAAACTTGAGCCACCTACATATTTCCATCTACTTGTTCAATCCGAGCAACTTTTCATAGGGTTTACGAGAGTTTAGACGGATAGTATGTTATCAACATTCATAACCAAAAGGAGCGATCTACTCCTAAACCTTATGTAAATATGCAAGTTTCAATTACCTCATTAATTGGTGCATTTGGGCATAATTTTAGCTTAGGAATTACAAGTTAGGTTACGCCATTAATGGGACTTCTGCTAAATACATGTTTCGTGCCTACACAAGCATATGGTAGGCACAAGTAGCACAAGGTAATCGTCTTTTTGTTTATAAAGGTGAAAAACTAAATCTTTGATGTAACTATATGAAGATTGTTTTCGAAGAATAATTATTAGGCTATAATACACTTATAGTCCATGTATTTGGTTATAATTACGATTTGGTTCCAAGGTCGTAAAAGCTACGGATTAGATACATCTTGACCTACCTTTCCCCATTAGTTATTCGTTTTTCATATCATAAATCATTCATACTAAATTACTATTAGAAATAATAAAAATAACAAACACCCATCAACCGATGAACACAAGCTCTAAACCTCCTCGTACCCTCTTAATTACTTTGCCGCACACCCTTGTCTTCGCGTAGTTTTTTGTCCGTCTTACCCCTTCTTATACACCACCAAACCATCACATCATATCCAATGCGTGCAAATGCTTCCTCCACCTATATTATAAGGTATTCGAAGCAAAAAAAATCATATTTTACATATTGAAAATTCTTTATCATTCGTTATTGTCCATTTAGAATTTTTATCAAATAGTTTTTTATATTAAGAACCAACTTCATACCGAGCTTTTAAATTATTTGGATCCTTAGAATGTTTCATTACTTATTTTATTTTGTTTTATTAAACACCCTCTTAGAAGCTTTGAATAATATGTGATTTTGACAAAAGTGTAATTTAATATAGGCGCAAATTGCATGAAAATGCAACAAACTTTGGTTAAGCTACCACGTATACGACGGACTTTTTTTTTAAATTAATACAACAAACTTATAAAATATTACCATTGTATGTAATTGGTAACCTGAATTACGGGTAACCAATCATTTTTTATTCTTGTTTATATTTTCTTTTTTTTAATTCATATATATGTTCTTCAAGATATTCATGTGTGTTCTTCAACTTTATGAACATATATAAGATATTCAAGCATAAACAAACCTAATCTAAGCATAAATCAATCTATATTTGCACTACTAGAAAAACTGAAATTTGCGACGGATTTGCGACTGAACTAAGTTACCAGATATCAAGGGCAATCCGTCACTGTTCCCTCGCTAATTTGCGACAGATCAGGATTCTGTCGCAAAACTGTCGCAAATTAGCGAGGAAAAAAAACCATCTCTAATTCGTTGCTAATTAGCGACCGATTACAGACAGATTTGCGACGAATTCTGAATTAACGAATATCGTCACTATTCCCTCGCTAATTAGCGAGGTATTTGCGAGAGATAACGACGGAACCGAGTTGTATAGGATCAATCCTATTCCCTCGCTATTTCATCGCTAATTAGCGACGGATTTGCGACGGAACCATGATATTCCATCGCTATTCCCTCGCTAATTTGCGACGGATTCATAATTAAAGTATATCGTCGCTAGTCCCTAGGCAATTAGCGAGGGATTTGCGAGAGATTACGACGGAACCAAGTTATTAAGGATCAATGGTATTCCGTCGCTATTCCCTCGCTAATTGGCGAGGGATTTGCGACGTACCTGTGGCATTTTGTCGCTATTCCGTCGCTAATTTGTGACAGATTCCTAATTAAGGTATATCGTCGCTATTCCCTCGCTAATTAGCAAGGGATTTGCGTGAGATTGAGACAAAACCAGGTTTTCAAGGATCAATGTTATTCCGTCGCTATTCCCTCGCTAATAAGCGACGGATTTGCGACGGAACCATGATATTCCGTCGCTATTCCTTCGCTAATTTGCAAGGGATTTGTGAGAGATTGCGATGGAACCAGGTTTTCAAGGATCAATTGTATGCCATCGCTATTCCCGCGCTAATAACCGACGGATTTTGCGACAAAACCATGATATTTCGTCGCTATTCCCTCGCTAATTTGCGACGGGTTCAAGTTTTTGATTATTAAAGCAATTTCGTCTACATTCCCTCACTAATGAGGATATGTACAACTTTCACGAGTTAAAGAATGGTCCACATTTCCTTACTTGTCACTCTAGGTCGTCCTAAATTAGTTTAAAATGGTTAGGTGTGTAATCGAGCCAAGATAGCTCGTGAGTTACACGAGACCCACTCAAAAAATAGTTGAAACCAACTCAATGCGAAGCTATTCGAGCTTAAACTACTTGAGTATGTTTTCGAGCCTAGCTCGACTTCCATAATGCTTAGCTCGTTTGGCTCACACTCCTAATTGAGTGTTGGAACCAAGTCGAATTCGACCTTGGCACTGTAGTGACTCGACTTGACTCGATTACACCCTTAAAATTTGTCAATCGTTCTCAACCTTGGTCTATCAAAGTCATATTTTCTTTTATATTGGGTGAATCAAGTCACACGTACTTGAAACCAAAAACATCAATTTGTACCGATATACAACAATTGGTGTCAATATATGTCAACATTAGTTATCATCAACTTTGGTTAATTAAGGTGGTCATTGGTTAATATAGAGTGTTCATGGTGAAAATTGCTGGTTCTTCAATTTACAGTGAAATTGATGGTGAGTAGCCCACTATACGCACCCTACTCTATTAATATTATACTTAGTTCAAATTAGTGAATCAAAATCAACATTGTGTATTCAATATAATGCTAAAGGTTCAAATAGATGAATTACAATCACATTTGTTCGAATAAGTCAAACATGTCCAATACGTGAGATAGCGACATCTAGTCGATTACTACCTATGTTAAATCGACAATAGATCACACACACACACAACACACACACTGTAACCATAACCGAACATCTGGTTAATAGTTTGGTTTTGACTAAAAACCAAACCATGCTCACAAATTGTTAAATTACACTTATCCCTACTTTTATTTATTTTAAATGGTTTGTTGGGGGAAATTACAAGCAAATTCATTTAAAATCTAGAAAACCTATTTAAATCAGATTGTAAAAAGTGAAAATCATAATCTAATTTTTTTATTTCCCTTTCAGTAACTTTTAAAAAATTTAAATTGAGCTTATAGAAAAATTAATCACAAAAAATATATATTATTAATAAATTGAGCTTATAAAAAAATTTAAAAGAATTAATATGAAATCATTTTCATTTTCAATTCCCGCTCTCAATTCCCGCTCCCTTTTCCCTCCCAATTTATCCCCTAGCTAGTCACTCGTTCCATTTGTACCCTAACGTAGCACCAAAACCATGTTCCAGTTGCATCTCCCGTCAACCACCACAATGTTGCCAACCGCCGATCGATTACTAACCAGTGAGCGCCGGCCACCGAACCCCGACCACCACCACGAGCACCGACGGCCGACCACTTCTTCACTCATTACGGCGAGCGTCGAGCGCTGAATCGTTTATCCTCTTCCCGTTTCTCTCATTCCCGTAAGATCTACTCCACCTTTTCACTCGTTCTGTGTGATTAACTATTCCCTTAATCTTGATGTGGCTATTAGCATACTAGTTGTGGCTATTAGTTTTCACTCGTTTTTCACATTTTTTGCGAATCTGGACTCCCAATTTCTACTTTTTCACATATTGAAGTTGTGGCTATAAGTATCTAATCTCATTGATCTTCAATTTCTTTTTTTTTGCAGTTGGGAAATTGAAGCTGTTTTCATTTTTTGGATTTCTGGTTAGGATGTCATTTGTACAATTAATCTTTTAGGCTTAATTAATCAATGATTCTGGAACTTGCTTGGTAAATCATTTAGGCTTAGTTCATCTTTATGTACTCTATTCTTAAACTTGCTTAGTTGAAATTTATTTCCATAAAGTGGTTAGGAGGTCAAAAATCTTTTAGGCTTAAATTTATTTCTGGTTAGGAGGTCAAAAATCACTAGTATTGTGTCTAGAAGGTTTCTACACATCAACGATTTACTGAGACATTCTAACATCTAAGCAAGTTTAGGAATTTTCCAGTTTTTGATTCCTCTAATCTTCAACATATGATGCTTTGATGCAAGGGGAGATTAGTTGCTTGCTAATTTCAGACTTCATAAATCATTTTATTTGATATAGAACTGAAAAAAATGTGCTACTTACTGATTTTCTTACTTGCTCTAGTAATCCAAACCACATGTTATTGGTTCAAAATACCAAAGTAAATGGAAATACAAATTCTTAAACCTCACTAATTTATCAAAAACACTACTGAAGAAAGTAAAATCATCATGTATAGTGACTTGCTCTAGTGATCCAAACCACCTGTTATTTGTTGGTTATCATAAAAATTTGAAAGGTCCACACGCTCATCTCTCAAACTACTTGCAACTCTAGGATGATCAACCACAGGTGCAAGGCCCAACATTGTGGGTATCATCTTAAAGAGGTGAAACAAGCAGTCCAATTGGTATGTAATTACTACTATTTATGTCTTTCTTTACTTGTTATCTCTGGTTGTTCATTACTTTATAATAAAAAAGTATAAAGCAGATTTCTATCTTAGAGCATTATATGACATTTCTTTGATTATTAGTATCCTAGATTTCTGCGTGATACTTCAATGTGGAGTTTATAGGCACGCTAACTTTGAGTTTTTTCTAATTTTTCTAATTTACTCTGTTAGTGAGTAAGCTGTAGATGATGTTGGATCCTATTTGTTTTATATATAAACAAGCTGACATTGTGATTTGAAGAACTTGTGCATATTGTATATATTACTCTCAGAGGATGAACCCACATCTTAGATGAAATTTATCGTGATACAAGCATAAAGCCAGTAAAGGGACTTTTGGGGTTGCAATATAATTCGCTTGTGTATGGCTTTCTATACAACAAAATTGTGATCAAATTCGTTTGTAATGTACCAAACGAGTATGAATAAGTCAAGATATGTGTAACTAGTTTGTTATAATTTAAAGATAATCGGTTAGTGGTTAATATGGTAGAAATTGGGTTTTAAAGAATGGTTGCTATCAACCAAATAAAAGCAATTATGATATATGTTTCTAATGACTCATAAGGGTAGTAATAGGTATTAATGGGTCATTATGACCTATTAACATGTGAGTCATTATGACACGAGGTGTGTGTGTGTGTGTGTGTGTGTCTCTCTCTCTCTATATATATATATATATATATGTGTGTGTGTGTGTGTGTCTAAATTGGTTAAATTGAATTCTTACGAGCAATATTGGTGTAAATGTTCGTAATACATCTTAATAAGTCATATTGAATACCTTTAATAGATTATATGTGATTGTTATATGTCAAATATTGGTTGTAATATGTACTTATTACACTCAGGTACTCCGGCTGAAATGACAAATGCAAGAGTTGTGTGAACGATTATAAAAACTTTTAAAGGAAACGGAAGAGTCACGTAAAGAAATGGAAGAGTCTTGTAAGCGTGAGTTGGAAGAGTCTCAGAAGAGAGAAGAAGAAACACAAAAGGCTATGGATGATCGGTTAATCAGCTACAAGCGATGTTACTTTCTCATTTAATTGTATATATATGATGATCTAATTTCCAAACACTATTTATAACTTTATCTACACCAAATACTATTACAAGTTTATCTAATGTGATTGAAACTTTGATTTTGGTATCAAATATAGTGTTATGTTTATATATGTATTGAAAAGAGGAATTAAAAAAATAAAATAATATAGTCGTGATTTTTTAGAATCCGTCGCTAATCTGTCATAAATTCGTCGCTAATTTCCGTCGCAAATTCGTCGGTAAAGTGTTTGTCGCTAATCTGTCGCTAATAATTCTGTCGCTAAACCGTCGCTAAGTTACTACACAAACAAATGATGAAAACCGTCGCTAATCCGTCGCTAATGGTCGGTCGGTAATCCATCGCTAATCATCCGTCGGTAATCCGTCGCTAATCTCCAACCTTCTAGCGACGCCTATATTCCGTCGCAAAGGGATGGAAACCGTCGCAAAAATTCGACGCAAACCGTTTAGCGAGGAAGGTATTAGCGACGGACAAAATCCGTCGCAAATCCGTAGCAAACCGCGATTAGCGACGGATTTGGCCGTCGCAAATCTGGATTTTTCTAGTAGTGTTGTTCATATAAAATAGATAACTCATTTAACCATAAAACAAAAAATTTGGAGTAGATTTAAATATAAACCCAATTCTATAAACTGAATACAAGTATATGGTTTAATGCATAAATCAGACACAACTCATGAAAACCAGATCTGCCATAAACTCTAAATTTGTAAACAAACCCCTAAACCATGAAGATGAAAAATCCTAATTCTTTAACAAACCCTCAAATCTTTAACCCATTTGTAACAAAAATCGCACATGAGGAACCCTAATATATAATCTAAACTTGAAAATGAAGAAAGCGAAAGGAACTAGTTGTCCAAGACTTAAATTGGTGGCGGTTTGGTAGTTTGAAGCTAAAATCGGCAATAGTGGGTAGATCTTGAAGCGATGATGGTGGTGGTGGGTGGATCTTCAAGGCGATGGCGGCAGTGGTGCTATCACTATGAAAGCGGCGGTAGTGACCCAATCTTGACAAATCGTAAATGAAGATGTCGTGGGTGTTTGTGTTTGAATCAGATGAAGATTTCAGAAGTAAAAATCATTTGAAGATGAAGATGTGGTGTTTTAAAGATGAAATCAGCGATTGTGATGGTGGTTTGGACTAGAAATTGGCGTCGATGGTGGTGGTCGGAGAAACCTACGAATGACACTATATTTGTGTGGGTGTTTGTGTGTAGATCTTGACCAGATTGTGATGGGTGTTTGTGTTTGAATTAGATGAAACATCTTTGATTCCCAAAGAAAGTGATTGGACTTATCTTCATTTGAATTAACATTATAAAAAAAGGAGTTACCAATTAATATAAATGAAGTAATCTTTTATAACAAATCACTTACATAAAACAATAAGATTTTATAAGTTTTCTTATATTAATTAAAAAAAATTATAATTTAGAAAGCACGACGTCGTATCAAGAGTGTCCATTTTTTACCCATTAGTCGGGAGAAAGCAACCTTAAAAAAAAACCCTTCCTGCTTGCCGTCGTCGTCCCTTGAGCAGCCTGGAGAGCGAAAGAGACTACCATTTGACGGCGGAGCAGCCATGGCAGCTCCGGAAGCTCCTCTATGTTATGTCGGCGTCGCCAAAAAGTCAGCCGCCTTCCGCCTCATGAAACAAATGGTTACTTAACCACTCAATCTCGTAACTTTAAACTTGTTTGTTTAATTACACCAACATGTTTGATTGTTAGATATGATTTGAATTGTTTAGGGATGGGAAGAAGGTGAAGGTCTTGGGAAGGAGAAACAAGGAATCAAAGGTCATGTTAGGGTTAAGAACAAACAAGACACTGTTGGTATGATTATCAATTTATCTTTCTCTTATTGTTAAATGTTTGTTTTATGTTTTAGGTCAACAATATTATCAATGAATTAATCCCTAGATAAATGGAGATTTGTAAGTCAGTTTATGCTAAGTTGCTTAATTGTTGTGATTTGTGAATGAAAGATTTAACAAATGAACACTTATGGAAGTATGTGGATTAGCTTATTTTCCGGCTTACGAGCTTATTAGAATTTTGAATAAGCTGTCAAGTCAACTTTTTCCTGCTTATAAGCTCATAAGTTGAAATTGATTACCACATAATCTTGAAAAAAATTGACTTGGAAGCTTATAAGCCGAGAAAGCTAATCCGAAACCCTTTTTGAATGGCCAAATCCACCTCGATTGGACGTAAATGATATGATTGTGATAAATTTGTTATTTATTGATAAAAGCTATGGAAGTGAGTGAAGTATTCAATGTGACAAACTACTATACTATGTGCAAAAACTTAAAAAGAAAGACACTAGTTGCAAGAATGATCGGTTTTGGACAAAGTATGGAAATTGAAATGAAACAAAACAAAAACCGTAGCATTTTACAAACTAACCTTATTATATGTTCTGTAACCTGTAACTAAAATGCAGGTATTGGTTTAGACAAGCCGAATGCATGGGCATTTGATACAACACAATTTGATGGTATTCTCAAAAAATTGAAAGTGGTAAGATACTAAGATATTCACTTATGTTTATAAACAATGAGAAATGTTTACTCCTTATTCATTTTATAATGAAATCACAATTAGTTAAATATTTAATTATTTATCATGGAAATGTAACAGCAAACAACAGTTGTTGAAAAGGATGATGACCTAGAAACAGACTCACCAAAAGAAGATAAAACAACTATCAAGTCCACGCGGCCTCAAGGAAGGTGTGTGTTGTTACATATAATTTTCCTTTTTCGGTTTCTAATAATTTCTCATTACTGACTTCACGGACATGTAATCATATTTACGTGTTACTAGATACAAGAGAAGAGAGAAAGGAAAGCATGTTCGTGCTTACTCTGCTCAGGATCTTGAAGGAATCCTTGTATGTGTTCCTGCTTTGCACTGATATTTCCTAATAACTAACAAAAAAAATCGCTTGTTTTTTTCCAATTATTAGTGTATTATGCCTCAATTTTTGCACAGTTTTTTTTTATTACTAATGGGTTGTTTGAAAATGGGTCTGGTAGTTATAGTTCCACATGTATTTGTTAGAAAACTTGTAGATTATTGTATATTCTTGATCAACTATATATAGGAATACGATGTTGCATAAGAAGCCCTATTAGACCCTAAGCTTATCTGTACAATTGAGCTGGGCTAACATACTAAACTCTAAGTAATATATTGTTTAATAGTATGCCGATGTTTTTGCAGGTAAAAAAGGTTGAGGATGATGCAAAACCCGAGCCTGAAACTTTTTGTTATCAGGATGGGGATTTGGAGATGGTGGAAGCATCTGAGAACACTGTAAATTTGACAGGTAAATTATATTTATATGGTAGACATAACTTAGGTATATGAAAGATTTCTGATCTTGTCATATTTTTTAATATCATATTGCATTAGAAAATAATATCTTATTGTTCGAGGAAGATTCTTACGGGAAGGAAATAACAGATAAAGAATATATCTCTGTTTGCTACCACCCTGTGGATCTAAATACTTGTCTATTTACTTTTATATCAGTTTTTAAAGTAAGGCTGAGATGAATAGTGAATATATGGTATGCTCTAATTCGGTTTAACTTGGAGAAGGCAGTAGCGTCATAGTACATTACTAACACCTTACAAAATAAATGCCACATTCTATAGAGTCCTTAATTATTAGCCAAATATCTAAAACGCATCTTAATGACATAGTTGGTGTCCTTGAGAGAAAAAGGTCTTATCTTTTTTTTTTCACATCTTCAAAGATAAGTGGTACAATAGTATTGTTTACTTTTTCACACAAAAAAGAAAACGAAAAAGAAAAAAAAGATCTGCAGTTGGGTTGAACAGGGAGATTGGGTTGATTGGGTTACCAAGGAGCGTTTGGATTCTGAAG
Source organism: Pulicaria dysenterica (assembly GCA_947179395.2). Taxonomy (NCBI): domain Eukaryota; kingdom Viridiplantae; phylum Streptophyta; class Magnoliopsida; order Asterales; family Asteraceae; genus Pulicaria; species Pulicaria dysenterica. The sequence continues at coordinate 100,989,591 of OX359289.1, forward strand.
AGGGTTGATTAGGTTCTAATGAGGGTTGATTAGGGTCGACAAGGGTCTGCCAGTAGAAGAAGTTGATGACGAGCAAGAACAAAAACACTAAAAGCAATTGGGTTTGCCATCATTGAGAAGGCGCAACTATTGGGTCCGCCATTAGAAGCAATTGAAACGACCGAGGTCCAATGTGGGTCTGACAAAGACATGGCTGCTGAACCCTGACCATGAGGCTCGTTGGCAGAGAGGTCATTGACAGCCGATAGATGTCGGTTGATGAGGATGTTGTCAAACAGGTCTTGTGACGTTTGCTTTTATTCCTGCCCACCTGCAGACATAAGAATTGGGAAACAAAACAAACTCCACCACAGTTTGATAGAGATCGAGAAATCACCATTGCAGAATGCAGATAGAATTAGTAAACATTAAACTAATATTGAACAAGAAATGAAACCCCACTTAACCATAATCGGAAAATTGGTCCAGATAAGAATCCCCATCTCGATAGCCAAGAGCTACGAGCCTAATATATTGACTAACATAAATTCTGTTTGTCTACAAATGGACTCACCACCCTTATTAATAGATTTTTACCTCTAATTAACTACTAAACATATTACTATTATACCCCTTCTAGAATTAACTATCCATTCCTTGTCATCACTCCCACCTTCGAAAAAGTCTTGTCCTCAAGACTTGCTTCCAAATGAGTCCAATGATCTGGTAGTTTTCCTGGAGGTAAATCACTAACCAACAATAGTCCCCATTAATAACAGCTTGAATGAAACTCTTTAGACCCCTTCATAAAGCTGCCTCACAACTAAATCAAACCCATCAATTATGAAGATATGATCTTCAGTTTCATTTGTGACCCAAACAGTGAGAACTTCAGCATTCATTCTTAGCTGCCAAGTCAAATTGACATTCATTCATCATTGATATAATAGGCGTTTCAATTACCATTGATGGTATAGGCTTCACCATCTTCATTCTATTCATTCCTTAATCAGCATCTGAGTTTTCTTCCTCACTCATCATTGTTGTCGATTCCATCACATGAGCTATATGATGAACGTCACCGTGAGAGTCACCACTTCCACCACCGGATTCAAAAATATGATCAAATCCACCACCAGCCCCCATTGTTCCACCACTGCCAGAACCACCTTCCCCCTCACCGGAATCGAAAAAAATACCCAAGCCCTCTCCCTCAATCAATTCACCATCGGACCCCTTTCTCCCATTAAAATTAGAATCAGAACCCTTACCTTGTTGTTTCAGCCACCACAATATAGCCTTACGAAACTTCCTATCTTCAATTCGATCTGCTTCCAAAATCTCAAGTGTCAATTTGATCTCTGTGACATCCGATTGGAGTCGTTGAAGCTGCTCCTCATGAAGATCCAATCGAGATTGAGTAGATCGAATCTCCATGGAGGTCAATTGGAACAATCAATCGAAAATAAACAGAGACTGGCCTACGAATAGCAAAGTCGACAGACAGAGACTCACAAATTGACAAAAGCAACAAAAACGAAATCAAATTACAATCGGCATGTCAAACTGGTAAATGATGCAATTCGTGAAAAGAGAAACGTGATTTTAGGACAGTTTGAAAATTGCAAACACCGATTCCTACAGACTTGACTGAAATTAAATCGTGAACAGCGAGTAACGAAGAAGATGGCAGGGAATTGATTCTGGTAGAGCTTGGCAGGTCGAACCAATGATAGAGATCGAGAAATCACAATTGCAGAATACAGATAGAATTAGTAACATTAAACTGAAATTGAACAAGAAATGAAACCCCAATCAAACCACAATCGGAAGATTGGTCCAGAGAACAATCCATCTCTCGATAGCCAAGAGCTACGAGCCTAATACAAGCCAATATGTAATTTCTGCCTGTCTACAAATGGATTCACCTCCCTTATTTATAGATTTTTACCTCTAACTAACTACTAAACATATTACTATTATACCCCTCCTAGAATTAACTATCCATGCCCTAACACAGTTGATTGTGCCTCGTGGAGAGTGATGTATATGTTTTGGGACGCCGCTAAGAAGAAATTTTTACAATTTACTTGAAACGGAAATATCTAATAACTTTTCCTAATCTTTTAATTCAGAAATATGCAACACATTAGGTGTAGTTAGATCTGTAGTTTTAGCATATCTTTGTGGAACTAAAACTACATCTCAACATTGTTTAACAGATATTTCCCCAGATTGGTGGGGTAATAAATACGGATTTGTATCTGGAGGTTTCCTTGGTGCTCAATCCAGGAAAAGGAAGTCTACAGTAACTGAAGACCCTCAAGATTTCAATAAACGGACAGTATTCCATGAGAAAGATCAAGAGGATCTTTACAATCTCGTTCAAGTATGTACCTTTTCCCTTCACTCCAGAGTTAATGTTATCTATATCTTTAGGATAAATACTCATAAAGTATTTTGCAGGATAAGGCGACTTCTGGAAAACAGGGACTTGGGATCAAAGATCAACCAAGGAAAGTAGCAGGTGTCCGATTCCAAGGGAAAAGAACATCTTTCAATGATGATGAGATGGAGGAATCCGAGGCTGAAGATTCTCATTCTCCAACAAAACGGAAACGTGATGACGTGTTAGAATCACAAAAGAATGTTGAATCAAAGCCGAAGCTGAAGAAGTTGTGCAAAAAGCTTCTTTGTCAAGTATGTGATTAGAATAAAGTTGAATCTATTCTAAAGCTTTTCAAAAGGAAAAAAAAAAGCTATATAAAAATATGTCCAATGTTCTTTTGTGTTGATTACCAATTATTTTGGCAGGTACCTGAGAAATCATTGAAACTAAAACAGCTCAAGGTTCTTGTTGATGAACACTGTTCTATTCTTTCCAACTTCTCTTCTAAAAAGGACGCTATTGCATTCTTGAGAAAGAAGGTATGGCTCTATCCATGCATCTAACTGTCATTAATCATGCTTTCTTTTATATGTACATATTTTTTGTTTTTCCCCTATAAAGCATATTCTTACTTCTTTGAGGTTGAATTTGGTGGCCCTTTAAAAGTCTTGCAATATTTGATATCGTTCGCTTTGTGACTGCAGCTTGAAGGTAGTGACACGTTTACTGTACAAGGAAAGAAAGTCCATCTTTCAACAAAATGAAGACAAATTTTTGGCTCCAAGTTGAGTGTAGAGTCTGCTTCATTCACATGTATTGTTACAATGTAGTTGAATTTTTTGTTAAAGATAACATTATAATATTTTCGTATGCGATATTTTGTGGAATGTTTAGTATAGAATTGGAAGTTCTAATATATATTTGTTAAGGATTGCTTGTAAGGCCAAGGTGGTGTGACATTGGTATCTGGTTCGTAACAATTGCATTGTTAGGTGTTGTTTGTTAGAACAAAATAGTCCAGTACTGAATGATTGTGAATGCTGATTAGTTAGAGGCTTGAATAATCAGTCTAAATGACAGGAAATTACCCATTACTCTTGTGGATGATTGAGTGTTGAAGTAATATATGCTGTTTGCTATGTTATAAATGAATGTTACAAAAATTATAATCTAGTAACATCAAATAAAATAACAAAGTGAGGATCAAAGACCACGCATGTAGTCAACATACATTGGATGTCAAGGGTAAATGTTTAAAAAAACCCTCCGAATGATTTGTAGTGGCATATACAGAGGAATCGGTCTGCACCTATATATCATTCAGAGCTTAATCTTCTTGGTTGCCAAATGCACTGAATGCCGACTAATTCATCATTCATGATGAATGGACCCATTCATTGGCTAACAACAACCTTAAGTCCCGTTTGTTTCACTGTAATGCAAAGAAATTGAAATGATTTTAATTCCATCTATGTTAGTCATGAAATGACATTTCCCTACCTAAAGGAATATAAATACTTCAATGAATTTAAAGTCTTTCCAAATAATGTTGCCAAACGCAATATACAACGGAATTTGATGTCAATTCCATTACATTCCTTCACATTGCGGTGAAACAAACTGGACCTAAGTGAAAAGCTACCATTCTACATTTTCTGTTGCCGGCTGACATTTATAGTAAGTGGTCTGATACAAGGCTGGCTCATTAAGGTCTAAATATAATGGGCCTGCACAAGTTTATTTGCCAAGTATTTTCCTAAGAAATCATAGCCATGGAAGTATAGAGCTTCAATTTCTGCTCTCCGGCCACTCTCAACCATTACTGCTAACTCTTCCTTATAGTTATCCTATCAAAATGATCTTTTAATCAGACTCGAGATGTCATTCGTATAATATGATGAGCTTTAGAAGCATACCTGCAATATTTCTGAAGAAGCCAAGCTTTTGGCAATTTGCATATCTTTCGGTTTCAGTGGAATGAAAGATGATTCGGGTATAATATCCAAATCGTCTTTCCTTAATCCTAACCACTTAACGTTGCAAGCTGTTGAAGGAAGAGTTCATAGGTTTCGATTGTCACACGCAGTCACACAGTAAGATTCAATATTTAACAAAAATAAGCACCAAGTACCATATCTGTATGCTTCTAGGCCCATTCCAATGCTTCCATACTTGAAGGTGCAAAGAATAGCCAATCCAGCTGGATTCCTGATATTAAGATATTACAGCGCAAATAACAAGTGGTTTTGAATCTTTAATTCTAAAGACCTATATAACTAAAGAAAACCAAAGCAAAGCAAGAACAGAAATTGTAGTAATCGGTACTCACCAATCAACCAACCCGAAAATTTTTATTTCAGGAAAAGCTCGACTCATACGGTGAAGAAGAAACCTATTTTGACCAAAGTTAAGATATCAGGTAACAAGTAACTACAGTTTCAGAACTTGATGTATTGCATGTAAATGCTACCTTGTAGCAAGATCAGGGTATCCTTTTCCGGTAATAAGAATGCATGGAATTTGATTGAAAACTCGGTCCTCAGCCAACCGTTGAAATATTGCATGCTAGACACGAAAATTTTAAATAATACTTTTGTCATTCCTTGAAAGGTAACGCCTTTTTCCACAATGGGACTAGAAATTGGTTAGATAGCACATAAATATAATACTCCTAAAACTGCATGTGTCTTCAAGTGACGATTCAAAAAAACAGTACCTTCTCAATCACAAAGATATACCGAGCATCTGTCTTCATGATTGTTCTTTCTAACAAGTTGAGGTCACCAGAAATAGCATATCCGGAGGACCCGCATGTAGCGCAGTCAACAGTCTCTTGGTCAGGCTCCTTGTTACAGTTTTGAAGCCAAGGAACAACCACAAGCAAAATCAGTTTGGAGAATGAGTTTAGGAACATGTTATTGTTGACAATTAGATTCGCATTCACACAATTAAAATTACAATCAGTTTGATAAAAATTTCAAATTTCACACACATGGGTCTTGTTCCAAAGAAAGTGTAGCATAGCGTTATGTGTACCATGTACTAATTCAACTTGAGTTCATAATGTCTAAGAGACCAATGTAGGTATATACTGTAGACGGGAATACAAGTAAAGAATAAGAAATTATACCTGCAACAATAAGCGGCCAGCAACAGCTCCTCTACCAGATGCCATGATCCCAAGACTAAAACGGCTGCATCGAAGCAAAGCTACCACATCTGAAGCAAATATATGTTATATTTTGAAGAGATGATGACATCAAATAACCAGATGAACGTTGATAGAAAAACAAGGGTTTGACCTTGGATTGTTTGATTGACCTGTAGTTGAGAAGTGAAATAATCTGGTGATGCACAAAGCAATTTGTAAAATAATTCTCTCTGAGTTACTCTCTTTTCCTGAAGTAGAATCTCGTAACACATCTCCATCACCTTCCACACTAATTTTCATAATGAAGGATAAAGTAATGCATTAAATATTAGCAAATTTTTTATGTGTTCATGCTAATTTCATTGTTAATGGAGACCTCCAAGTTACCTCTTATGAAGGACTTTGCAGTATTCTCTCTTGTCAAACATTTTGTGCTGAATGAATGTGAAAGAAAAATCCATGAAACATCAGTTAATAGCTCCTGATTTACTCTGCTATTACTGGCCTTACGATTTATCTGTTTCATTCAATGCACAAATTGATCATCCGCATTAGTATTGCCGAAAATTTCTAAACAAATATTGATCCTTGTATCATACGTCGCTTAGTGCAAGTGCAGAAAAAATGGATTCCAGAGTTATCTAGTTACCATTGCGATTCATCCAAATACTAGTTCTTAAGACGTAAACTAGAAATTATCCTTAAAACCTACTTGGTGATCAGATTGTAATTTCACTCTATAGGTTAATCACAGATACTCCACTCAATCTGATAGAACTTGTATTCAGTTTTATATTACGATTACTGATTTTCATACGGACTGAAACAAATCAGCGTCAATAATCAAATTCAAATGGCAAGGCATTCTAACCAGAGGGAGGTTTGAGATGGCTGGAGTTGGAGAATTTAAAACCTTGAGGAAATTAAGGACTGCTACTTCGATTCTAGCTCGAACCTGATCATTTGATTCCGGAAATTATTGATCAGGTTTTGAAAATTAAGAAGTATAGCATGCTGAACTGGAAGAATAAGAAGTACCTCAATAGGATCAAGGATATCGGCATAGGAGAGGTGCTGCTCGGTGAAGAAGATGGTGGATCTGCGTACGTCAGCCATTTCTGGATAACTGCATTTGGTCAATTGGTCTGGTTTAGGTCTCGCGCCATAGCTTCTCTATAGTATTTTGAAAAGTCATCTTTCAGTTTTTTTCCATTACAGTATTACACTGATGAAATAAATTTACTACTTTAATTATAATAAAAAAATAGAGATAGTTTATAGAATCCGATATGGCAATATGTGTATAATGAGATGTTCAAATGAGAACTGATATTTTGAAAAGACTTAATCTTGGCTCTCCATTTGAATTGATCGGATGTTTTACGGTTTTTCCCTCACCATGAATTGTGATGGGTTTATGACCGTTAAATCTAATATATCAATATTTAACTGATGACTAAGATTTGTTGTCCCATTGTCACCTAATATATATACTCACAATAACTATCCTCTGTTTGCATATATCGTTTTTTATTAAGAATTGATTTTCCCTTAAATTCCTTTTGTGTTGTATTTTGTAACAAATAACTACTAGTATATAAGATTATAAGTCACTATTTGACCATTTGCAGGACAAGGTGGCTCTTCGGGAAGTAGGTAATGATACGGCCCGTTAAGGTCAGGTTTACAAAAGGCCACGAGGGCTGATTTCATCAAGTTCTATTTATTTATTTGATTAATAATTTAATATTTAGTTTTCTAAAATGTAGGCTAGGGTTGCATCGGCTTTTACTAGGGGCCAGCCACCCCATAGTTACATTATTCGGATATTTTGCTTTGTCGCTTAGACTTGGGAGATTTTCTGAATTTCAGAGTTTATCATTAAGCTTTTGACTAGCGGTGCCTATTGCTGCCGGTGTTTATTTTGATCGATTTGATTCATATCTCAGAAACGCCATGCGGAACTCATGAAAATTTTTCTGCGGTAGGCAAAGGGAACAACGCAATTGCCGCCATCGTTGGCCGTCCCTATGTCGTTTATTCACACGAGTAGCATCCAACCTGGACTTACCCTCTCTAACCCAGTATCACATCAGCATCCACATGAACCAGCGATGAGGCGATGGTGCTGGTTGTGAACCAGCTTGAACCAACCAACCCGCTTGGCCACAGATACGGGTGGTCTGATGATTTACGCTTCTCAGTTACTTCCTTTATTTGTGTTCATTTTATTTTATTACCGAAAAAACAACCCTCATATGAGCCATTAACAAACTCAAGCAACAAGCAACAAACATCAACCAACATAAAATATATATAATCTTGAACCAAACTTCATAAAAAAAAAACCAAGAGTACATAAACAGAAAAAAAAACCACATTGAACCGTAACCTAGAACACATCTAAATTTGTTTAACTTTATAAAATCTTTTACAAAAAAGCAAAATTAGATGCATGAGACATGTTATAATGTGGACAAAAGCATTCATAATGTTCTATTAAATTTTAGATCCAATTGTCCAAAGCAAGTTCAAGGTACAAGTAGATTTTAATAACTTGAGTTTTAAGAAACTTATTAAGGGTGACTTGATGTGATATATGTGAGGAAAAAAACTACTTTGAAAATTGTGTTTAAGTGATTTGACATATATGTATGTGAGGGGAGGGGGGATATATAGTATCACCCCTTATTAATTATCAGAATAGTAAGAGTTATTGATAGTTGAAACATTAAACAATTATTATATATCTAAATGAACCTGACTCGTGATGTGCATAGAATTTTAAAAATTTCAGTTTCTCCTACAATGTCTCCACCTCAACCCCTCATTTCCTAATATGTATTTTTTGGGCTTATAAAATAACTATTTTATATGTATATATAAAGTTAGGCCTCTTTTTAATATGTGTCACGTACGATGATACCTCATACATGATACACTTTCTTAAAGACCCTCATATTTGAGAATAGAAAACACTATGTTCTCGTTTTTTCTTTGTTTTCATCAATTTAAATGATATTATTATTCTGGAATAACTCAAGAGGAAATCTTAAAAAGATAATTGAGAAGTATACTTGGATATTCTAAAATCTTGCTAGTTTTATTTTAATAAAAACTTATATTACCGTTTAAGAAAAGAAAACGTAAAAAGACGAAACTAAAGATAAAGAATAGTCTATTGTTGAAAATCGAATTTGAAAAAATTATAAAAAAAATGCAGGGCATTCCCAAGTGAAACATTTGTCAAAGATACAGGTCCACCTCTCTCTAGTCAGTCAATTATTTGTTGTGGGCCCCGAAAGACCATTAGAGTCAAACCTAACAGAGCTAAGCCCTCATTGACGGTGACAACTCGCCGGAAATACTTACCAATCGCCCTGCATCCGTTACACTTAGTTAAACCTTTCCCGTAAACTATATATGCTTCTCAACGCTTCTTTGCCCTACCTACTCCAACTGCAACTCTGCAATCGCCATTTCCCTTTCCCCCCTCAAACTCCCCCGTTGAACTAGAAGCGGTTAGATTTAACTCCTTAATTATTGTTTGTTAGATCGGAGATGATTTCGACGGCACTTGAATAGATGGATGCCGTCGAGTTGCCGCTTCCAACCGCTGTTGTTACGAAGCTCATGAGATCGTCCGGTGGTGGCGGTGGTGGTGGTACCACGGTTGAGATGGTGACGAGCCAATTGGAGAGTGCAACTAGTAGTAGCAGCTCCTTTCATCCCCCGAAAGGTGATTGAATTCTTAGATTGTTATCTTAATAATTACTCATCCAGTTCTTCAATAAACAATAATAAAAATAAACAGTTTCCAAATTCAAATTCAATTTTCGTTTGTTTTCAAATTGAGTTCAAATCTTCATGATTGCAGTGATTAGTATAGAGTTTAAAGTTAAATCTGCCTAACCATTGTTATTTATTTCTTAAAACCTTCATAACGCTCACAGAGAAGATCCGAGCTGCTAAACAGAAGACTATTTCTGTTGAACGCAGTGAAAAAAGGAATGCCAGAATTTCAAAGAGAAAATGTGATTCTTTTTGTATAAAGGTTGGCTTGTCAAGCTTCAGTTCTGCTGCTGGTGGAACTAAAATATTTGGTATGGAACTTCTGTTTATTATTTTTCTGTGTTTATGACTTTATGTTTGCAAATTCAAGAAAATCAAAGAAAATATCAAGAAAATTAGCTTAATGAAAACAAATCAAAGCGTAGTATAAATGCAATTTGTTTAGTTTGATTATGTGTTCCTTCTGTAACAATGATGACATCATATATCAATCAGGAGGATATAGTTTAAAACACGGTATTTATGATGTGGCGAAACATCTGGATGAGGTGTCTTTGAATGAACTCCTTGATGATACTTACAAACGTCCGCAAAATCATAAAGACAAACAAAAGAATATGAAAATATTGAATGAAAATATTTTGCAATCAGTCAAAGATGCTTGCTCAGTTCTTCAGCTTCGAAAGTCAAGTCAACTGCAGAATTTAGCCACTGCTGGTGTTACTTATCACCAAAATGCTTCTTCTTGCTTACCAAACTGTGACACTTTTGGAGCTTGCAAAAGTGATGATTATTCTTCATCATCTAACAAGGTTGGTTTAGGGGCTGTTTGCTAAAACAGATTGATTAAGCACTGAATAATTCTATGGTCTGAATAATTTAAAGACTCTGAGTGAATCTGCCTCTGAATGTGACAGACTGTCTGATAAAGGTTCTGAATGAACAATCTGAATGATGCAAATTACCATTTTAACCTTAATGGTGATATATTATATTATAAGATATAATTGTTTAACAAGGTAACATGTGAAAGGAGTTAATAAAATACTTGGTGCTTAATGATTCAGAATACATATTAAGGTAGAATGATTCAGCAGCGTTCTTCTGATTCATTCAGCACAGTCTTCATTCAGAGGCAGTAATAAAACACGCTAGCATTCAGCGCTAAATGGTTCCATTAAGCAGTAAACAAACAACCCCTTAGTTAATTTCTATATCAATGCTATATGCATCTAGCTAAAATTGGGTCAATATCAGCTATGTTTGATATGGGGGTCAAACGTGTCAAATGAGTCAAACTGGTTGGAAATCATCTAAAATATATTCGAATGAATACCTACTAATTGGCTTACTATAAACTTATATTATATTTATTTGTTTTTTTAATCTTTAAGGTGAAGGATTCTTGCTCCAGTTTCATTGTTCAGCCCTGCTACATGGTTGAAGTTCCATTATTGTCACCAAAGGATGTTTTGAACCAGCTAACTCCATCTCTTCACAAGGAACTTGATCTTTTGCATCTTGAAATCATGAAACCTAGTTTGATGTCAAGAAGTAACCTTGGTCGAAGCGGTTTACCAAGTTTCCCTTGGTCACATATTTCTGGTGGCCATTTTAGAACTAACCCTGATTTGGTTAAGTTAACTACCCTTAGTAAGAGTACATGCCAAGGTAGATGGGTCAAAATAGGGAACTCTACATTGTCCTTTGGGGACACTACCAACTTCCTTGCAGATTTGGGATCTCTTGCTTATGATCAGAGCATTGTTCCGTTAAGAGATTCTAATAATACTCGAGGTAATCTATTATTCCTCAAGAAAGAAAAGAAGGAAGAAAAACTATCTTCATGTACTCATTATGATGACAATTGATCCTTGTTATTAATTAGTTTCCTGAAGCTTATTTTCAGATGGGTGCGCTCCAGGGGTACTAGCAGCTGCTCAAACATTATGTGAAATTGCAACTCTTTTCCACAAACAAGACCAAAGTGTGACAATTAGATGGCCAAAGAAGAGGCCATTTACTTCTATATTATCAAAAAAGCCTAATAAGCTGAGAAAGCTTGCGCCAATGGAGTGCAGAAGCCTGCCCAACAAAAATAGGTATGAATAAAGTCTATGTAATCACTAGAATTAAACCCGTCATTTTAGTTCTTGTTCTTTCTTTTTGTGGTGATAGTCTCTTTATAAGAAAATTCAAAGATATTACTGATTCTAAGATTAATTATAAGGTCGATAATTTTCGTATAAATACTTAAAAGAAGCGTACTTTAACAGTTTAACCTGCCATCCTGTATACTATAGATCTAAATTGAATGACTGAATCCTTTGTTGATGCTAGATATGCTTGTTGATGGGAGATACTGAAAGCTTGAATCTTGTGGTTAATTTGCAGTTCATTGTCAAATTCACAGTGTTAGAACTGAGAAGTAGCTGTACATAGTTTTTCTCAAAGTGAAGGGGAGAATGTTGTGTAATCTCTCACTTGTAATCTTCTGTAATGTTTTTGACTCTCATAATGTATCTTGTGGGAGAAAAGACTAAATATCTACTCGTCATTCCAAGTTAATTTTGATTGTTGTAAATGTTTTTTATTTAAAAATGTTCCCTAGGAATTAAGGTTAAGAATGCTGGCTTGAGTAGTGTTAGGGTTTTAGTATGAGGAACCTATTCTACTTATTAGGATAGTCTTAAATGAAATGTGTAACACTATCAACGTAAATTATCATTAAAGAGATATTTGAATGTGACAGTACTTAATTTAGGTGCTGTAGTGCTGCTAGCAACATATATCATTTACCCAATAAACGTATTATTGAGTAATAATTTATTATTCTAATTTCTGGTGAGATATTTAGTGAAGTGTTTGGTGATACGTCTTGAAATTGATTTATAGCCTTTTATATTTTAAACATTTTAAATACTATTTGCAATTGTGTTTAAAAAACAAACAGTTTCACGTATGCTTTTACATAAACGCTGTTTTGAAAATGCAAAACAATACAGTCCGAGTCGATTACGAAATTGAATTTCATTTTCTTTCATTAATAAAATATGTTATAGTATGAAAAGAACGAGAGGCATTGCCTCTGTAAGAAGTTAAAACTAAACAGCAGAGGAAACACGTAAATAACCAATAAGTAAGCACCACGCATACTTTAAATCAAAAGGGGATGTAGCTCAGATGGTAGAGCGCTCGCTTAGCATGCGAGAGGTACGGGGATCGATACCCCGCATCTCCATTTTTCAGCTGAATTTTTTTTTATAACTTAAGTTTTAGGGCGAGCTGCATGATTAATAAGAATACACACCCTTACCGTCTAAATGTTGGTCTTAACACTGGTCGATAGGTTAACAAAAAAGAACAAGAATTAATAAGATGTCCAAGCTCCAAAAGGAAAATATGTAACGGGGCATCGATGAACCTAGCTATGTTCAAATCAAGTAGCTTTCGAATCGCGCAATCCCTATGGGAAGCAAAACTTACAAGTAATTTCAATTTAGACATGTAGTAATGAAATGTTTTTCTAGCATAGTAGCATATATGACTTAGTAACGGGTTGGATGACACGAGTGGAGTGTATACTTGTAAAATAAGTCAAGCTAAATTATATCTTAGACTTAAAACAAGGGGGATGGACCTACAAGATACAGTGATATACATTAATGACTTGTAACTCTAGTGAATCAAGTGAAGAGAAACTTTGAAGCTAGCTAGTGACACTATAATAAATTTTTGTATATGGAAAAGGTGCAACAACTCCTGAACTTCAGACCTACAAGATAGAATACACAGAAGGAACAAAAAGGCAAGCTGACTATATAGTAGTTGCATTATATAGTAGGAGGTTTGACTGAAGCATGAACTGTGTGGACACAGTTGATTTCAGTGTATAAATTTATGCTCTCCCCATAAGGATGTTGTAAGCTAGGTGATGAAGAGCATATGTATCACCAAAAAGGGTGCCAATGTGGTTTAGCCCATTTGGTAAGGCGCCCCCTTTCCTCGCAAGAGGTTGGGGGATCAAATCCTGCTGCATGCAGTGGGTTGGGGGTTTTCCCTTAGGGGTTTCCTCCATGGAGTGAAGGTGTGGGGCTCGAACCTTGGTTAAAGCCAAATAACGAGGGGTGGTTGAAAACCCGCCACCAAGCAATTCGAACCCATACTGGAGAGGCGGGGAAGTGTCCCCATTAATTTGCCGGTCAAAAAAAATCACCTACACTTTCAAATGTAACATGTATTCTAATTAAATATGTGAAGGCCTTGCAGCCACAAATTTTTTACAACACTCATGTTGATTAAATCTGGAAAACAACTTCCATATATATATATATATATATAGGGTAAGGTTAAACAAAGAACCTCTCTTAAACATAGAACCTAAAGAACTCTTCTGGTGATGACACGTGTCACATTGTTTAGGGGCAAAAAAGGAAAACTAAAGAAAAAAAAGTTACGTTCTCCAGCGTCTCAACCCTTCCCCCCCCCCCCCCCCCCCCAACTTAAAAAAAAATACCCCCAATTACTTTAAATGATTATAAATCGTTCGTTTTTAACAATTTTAACATAAAAATTATACCATTAGTCTCAGTTTTTCGTCCTCTTTCAAACAAGACCGGACTTGATATATTTCTGAAACTTTTTTTTTTTTTTTGAAATGTAAAGTTTGCATTTTGAGCTGGGTTCATTCAAACTCAAAATGCAAAATCCGTAGTTTGCATTTTGAGATGGGTTCATTCAAGCCCAAAATGCAAAATCCGTAGTTTGCATTTTAAGCTGGGTAATTCAAGCCTAAATGCAAAATCCGTAGTTTGCATTTTGAGCGAGGTAATTCAAGCCTAAATGCAAAATCCGTAGTTTGCATTTTGAGCTGTGTTCATTCAAACCTAAATACAAAATGCAAAAAACGAAAACGTACATGCTGCCCAAATGCAAACAAAATTTTCATGTTAAAAAATTTTTAGAAAAATATGGGAAGAGGGATCTTGTTTGAAAGAGGATTAAAAAACTAAAAGATTGGTATAATTTTTTTGTTCAAATTCACAAAACTTAAAAAGTTATGACAATTTAAAGTTTTTTGAGTTTTTTTTTAAAAAAATCAAGGTTGTTGGGGGGGGGGGGGGGGAGATTTTCAATGTTTACCCTTTTCTTCCTTAATTAATACATGATAATTACAGTTTTGCCACCGATCAATCTCATCCATTGATTTTGATGATCTAAAGGTCCAGATTGGTTCTTTAGGTTTTTTGTTTAACACATAGTTCTTTATTGATCAAATTTATATATATATATATATATATATGACTTCAGTGGAATTGAACTACTGATCGATCATCTAACAAATTAAAATCTATATATATTTACATGCATAACCACTAGATCCAAGACAGATGACCTTTCCTTCCTTTTCTCAAGAGAAAATTGAGAATCTTTTGATTCATCCAACCTTTTGCCATCCTAAAATATCAATATTACCAAGGGTTTCTTGATCTCAACATTGTTTGCCGCACTCGGCCGGTACGTACATCACTTGGGGATTTTCTTTAAAGAGAACTAGAAAAGAAAGAATTTGGATGGAAACAAAAAGGGGTGCACGTTGTAGCTCGAGTTTCTTTTTAGAAAGAAAATAAGAGGACTTTAAGAATATGTATATTTTCTTTTTCTTTTTTTTCCCTTTCTTTTGAAAATTGATAACGTCATCAGAATGTTAGTATTAACATGTGATGAAATACCCATTTAAACATAAGTATCATTATGCAAATTATTTTTTTGAACGGCGATCATTATGCAAATTATTACGGTGGTTTAGTTTGATTTGTGGTTACTTAATTTTCTACAACATTTGATTAATCTAATTTTTATGATATAAAGATGAGGTAAGTGATCGATGAATACATGTTCGCAAAATTTACATATAAATATGTATAAATACATGAATATACATGAATTAATTAATGGTGCGACACAACCTCATTGTGATTACTCGGATTTTGTCAAAAAATCTCAGACGTAACACAATATTATTGTGGTGTTGCATTCTTTAAAGAGACATTTGATCTAATAACAAAACAATTGCCATTGCAAAACCACAATCAAACCCTTGATTTACAATCAAGTCGAAAACATCTAGCCCAAATGACACACCTCTTGTTGTTGTTTCTTTCCTTCGAATCTCGGCTACTACATTTCTGGACTCATCAAGAACCTTGCATGATCGGTTCGCGTATGACCCCTCAATCATGTACCCACTATTCTCATCAAATGGTGTACGATAAACTCGAGCTAGTCTCTTTAACTTCGGTGACAATATATCGACTAGTTTTCTTGCTCGACATATCGGTTTTTGCCTCTTTGATGATATTTCACCTTCAAACAGGAGCCAAGTGTCTACTATCTTGAGTTTCTAGTAATTAAGTATATGTAACAAGCATAAGATTCATGTAATAAAGGTATATATATATATATATATATATATATATAAGTCCTAGTTTTTAAGCAAATATTTGATACTATATAGTTATTTTATTATTATTTTACAAGTCTTATTAATTTAATACAAAATAAAGTAAATAAATTTATGGAACAAATAATTGGTGCATGGTCCTACTATATATTTATCTTCTGTTCTATTGTTGATAGGGTTTACATATGTCCATATGAAGTTATGAACCTTTGTGAACACTAATTCAAGACTTCTTTACAAATAATTGAAAATGATTATTTAACTAGAACTTTATTAATAATTGAGCTTGAGTATTCTTGAAATAGCTAGGTAGTTAAGCTAAGTTAAAAGACACTAATATTAATTATTGGACATATTTCAATAAAAGAACGTATACATGTATGGGTATATGTTCCATAAAGGTTAATATAAAAATATATTTTTAAAATTTTAATACTTGATCACAAGTGATTTACAATCATATATGATTATAAAATCATCATAAATCACATATTCATTACGAAAATATCACTCCGTTTAAAATTTTAAAATTCAATCTAAACTAATATATATTGCAATTATATTATATATTAATTAATATTAATATATATGCATAATATACCTTGCTACGAGAAACAGTGAAGATGGGTTTTCCGGAAGCATCCATGAGAATAACTTCTTGACGTCGGCAGCCACCGTAATTATCAACTCTATATACTAAATCACCATCGGAGTTAATCACGGTGAACCCACTACACCCCACAAACAATGACTTTCTCCACACTGTTAAACTCCTCTGTCCATCACCACCACCACCGCCATCAGCGCCACCGTGGCTGCAGCCACCGGAGCTACCATTAATGGGTAGTCTTTGATCTTGACATCGCTCTTCATGCACAGTCCTCGACAAAGATTTCAAGAATCGTAGCATAATCTCTCTCTCTCTCTCTCTCTCTCTCTCTCTCTCTCTCTCTCTCTCTCTAAAGTTTGTGAATGAATAAAACAATCAAGACAAGAAGAGATATTTATGATGATGATGATCGATGGATGGATGAAGGTATGAGGGGCTTTCTTGTAATTTTCTTCACTCCGTGGGGTTAATTGTACAATGCATATCACATGGCTACGTACTACACCCATTTTTTTTGACGATAAATACATATAAGGATATATATGCATACACGCGTATACTAATTTTAAGAATAAAACATATGATATGTGTGCCACTGTGGTAAATCATATAAAATACAATATATACCCATTTTAAAATCATGCACTAGATTTGGGTTTTATAAATAAGAGAGCGTAAATTGAATTTATATTTATACATGGTGAGTTGTGTTTAATATAGTCCATATAAAAAGCATAGTCCTAAATTTTAATATTTAATCACATGTGATTCAATATAAAATCACATGTAATTCAGTATACAATCACATGTGATGGTAAAATCATTACATGTTAATTACGAAAATATCATTCCGCCCAAATTTTTAAAATTCAATCTGGACCATTGATGGGGCTGATCCAATGGCTAAGATTAGTCCATTGGGGCTATGCAATAAGTATGGACTATATTGAAAATTTCTCTATACATGGTACATATAGATATATATTTTCAAGCAAGAAAAACGCAAGTGATTATTATGATTCAAGAAACTAAGTCGAGTTTGATAAGCTAGGGAAGTCGACATAGTAGTTAGCATCGGAAAATTCTTCTATTGATGAATAGAATAGAATAGAATTATAATGAGAGAAACCATTCTCACATTCTATTATTATAAATAACCGATCTTTTTTCTCTCTCAACTCTTACTTTAAGAGTTTTTCACTTTTTTTTTTTTTTTTTTTTTTTGTGTTTAACAACAACAGATAGAACATCTATGTATACACAAGTCAACCACTATATCATTAAATGAGTTCATTTGGCAAGGTAATTTTTTATTTAGCCGGTGGACATGTTTTTCAACAAAGGAGACTATTGTAACTATCATGGCTATGGTCTTTGGAGTCTATTATGGAGTTGGCTGAAACATAACTATCGTTTCGATGGGTTTTAAAATAGTCAAGGAATAAGGGATTGTCGTCAATATCAGCATTGTCAAGAAGCTTAGTGGTATTGTAATAGTTTATGTTTGGAGTTGTAAATGATCTAAGGTCATGGATTCGAATCTTGTTATAGATATATTTAGTGATCTAAGGTCATGGATTCGAATCTTGTTATAGATATATTTAGCATGATTTTAGAAGCCATTCAAAAAGAAAGGAAATCTAATCATTATACTCTAATAGTTCTAAAAAGTAATAACATTTACTTCACACCAAAACCTTTTAGATTCTTCGACTCTTGGCTACATGAATGAGATTGTGAAAGAATAATAAGCGAAGCTTGGAGAAAATTAAACCAATGTTAATAAAATGGTTTAAATACTTTTCACTTAACTAAAAAGGTCATGAATCCAGAGGACATTAAAGTAATTTGTTATCATCTTTAAAAATATATATATATAAGTTTTGTAAATATAGAACATGTAAAAAGTAGATCGATGACAATACCTATAAATTTTATCTTGAAGTCACATTAAGAAAAGAGAGGTAATATATTTTTTAATTCATCTTTCTACTTATAAAATAAAAAGAAGTGTAAAAATCTATAAAGAAAGTGAAAAAAGAAAATTCTTGGAGTGTACAATAATCCAATAACAGAATTCGGGAAGAGTTCATTCGAGAACCGTTGTTAGTGCGAGAACCGCGAGAACCTATCTCAGCAATTCCTTGATATGGGAAGTTCATGGATGGAGAGCATATAGGGATAGAGTGTAGCAGGATGTATGTAAGAAATTCATGGGTAGACAATGACATTAAAGACTAAAAAATTGGACGACTCAAATTATTTCTCTGGATTCTCATACTAAAAATAATTGTCAAATGAACTTCTTCGAACATAATTGTAAGTGTCTTTTAAGAAGTCAAAAGTCAAATTTGACTGATCTAAAAAGATTGTCATAAAAATGTGAGGACCTACATTTCAAAATTGAATTGGGAATAGTATTCACTAATTAATTCAGGCCACATTATATCTTGAAAAAGTACGTGTCGGTAAATTAAATCATAAATACTTTTACTCAAATTTTCAGGAATTGTATGTGATATTTTAAAAAAATTATACGAAAATACAGAAAATTTATATTAATTATCAGTATATAAAATAAATTATTTAATAACTATGTGGATCATTCTAAAATATTAGCTAAATTAGTTATAATAATAATTTTAAATCAAGTTGAATATAAAAACAAGAATTTAAAAATAAATAAGAGAACCATTTTCAATCACATTTAAATGTATATATAGAAATTAGATGCATTTGGTGAAAAATGCATCCGATTCCATAAATGTTTTTAAAATACATTGTGTTCGCGTAATGCGGCAGAGGTGAATAGTTTGTGTTTGATAAAATGTTCGATTTTAATAACGTAAACATATGGTACTCACGTAATGCGGTGTCAGCAACGACTTCTCATCAACAACATGCCCATTTTCATTTGCCTTTTTTATTATCCTTATTTCTCTTTTTCACATCGACTATTTTATTAAGTTTTGAAATAATTTTTTGAAAAATAAAAACTAAGAAAAAAGTATCTAATTGTCAACAAATTAGAGAGAAAAATAATCTAGTTTTGGGGATTTTATTAATGTGAATGATTTAAACAAAATTTGATTAATTAAATTATTGGTGTCATATTTAATGAGTTGGCAAAAACAATTATCATAATTAGTTGAGATAATTAAGAAAATAATTGATTAGGCTATTGCTTTAAGGGTTTGTATTATTTGTATAAAAACATATACTACTTAAAATTAAGTAGTCTTAAAATTTTAAGAGAGAGAATGTTAAATTCTTTATAAGATAGTATAAAATAGATACTAACATTGCACCCGCGCAATGCGGCGGCGATGACAATAGTTTGAGCTCGACAACATGTTTGATTTAAAAAGTAGGGTATGATATGTGTGAAATACGATGTTAGTCAACCTATCCATGTATTTTCATTACTTTTTTTACAACCAACCATTTTATTAGTTGTTAAAATAGTTTTTAAAAACAATCAAAAAATATTATTATTAAATAATTAGAGAAAAATATATTATAACCTTAAATTGTACTAATGTAAGTAATTTAACCATAATTAGATAAATTAAATAATTTTTGTGATGTTTAATGATTTATAAAAGTAATAGTTGTTTTAAATTAGTTGAGATAATTAAGTGAATGATTGTTGGGCTATTGCTTTAAGTGTTTGTAACTTAAGCAAAATAATTTGTACTACTTAAAATTAACTAGTCTTAAAATTTTTTAAAAAGAGAGAATTAAATGTTTTATAATGTAGTATAGATAATTCATAATGTCTTTTACAATTTTTAATTGTATTTAAGTTGTTATTTAAAAATTTTCTTTTACTTTTTTTATCTTTATTTTATTTTTTCTTAGTTATATTCTTCATCGTTTTTATTATGCTTATTATTTTAATACTACTTTTTTGTTTGATCAGAGGTCTTATGGGGAACACTCCGCTCAGACAAGACCGGGCACTATTATTTTCTTGTATTATCCATAGAATAAATGAGTATAGAAATTCGCGCTTCGCTGCGGGTTTGAATCCTCCATTTAATTTTGTTTTAGTTATCATTATAAATAATTAAATTTATTTTCTTAAAAATAATACAATCAAATTTTATAATACCATAATATATGCAACTTGTTATATACTATGAAAGCTATGACAAAGTTTATTGTATACACCGGTAACTAAACAACAAACACATAAAAAAATTGTTTTTATACAAGGAGAGAAAATTATGAAAATTAATTATATTATTTTAAAAAATCTTAAGTTGGTTATATATAATAGCAATTAAGACCAAGTTCATTGCATTTTCATGCAATTTACTTTTTAATCTAATAGCTAAAATGTGTAATTATAAATACTGAGAAATGTTCAATATAGTCCACACTTATTGCGTAGTCCCAAGGGACTAATCTTAGCCCTTGGATCAGCCCCATCAATGGTCCAGATTGAATTTTAAAAATTTGGGCGGAGTGACATTTTCGTAATTAACATGTAATGATTTTACCATCATATGTGATTGTATACTGAAATACATGTGATTTTATATTGAATCACATGTGATTAAATATTAAAATTTAGGACTATGTTTTTTATATGGACTATATTGAACACAACTCTATAAATACTTTAAAAACTTGTCTATTAATACTTTTACACCTTTACGAAACTTATTATTAAGTATATAATAAGAAAATCTTAATTATTTTAAAAAGAAAAAGACACATGTACACAGCTAATTCTATTATGAAATATATATTCTACACTTAATATCTACTATAGAACTTGAATCTATAACCTTAGAATACCCAATATACCATGTACCAATGAGCTATAAATGTTTCAATAATATCTAAAAAAAATACTAATAATGATAATTTAGTAAATAGAATAATACTAAATACTTAAATCATTTGATTAAATACTTGATAAAATATCAAAGAAAATCTAAAAAAGAAGAGGTAAAAAAGAATCATTTAAAAACATAAGACTTCTAAAAGAAAAAAATGAAGAAATGAATTCAATAAAAGAGTAAATAGAAGAATAAAAAAAAGTTAACAATGTAAGAGTAAGAGGAGGTGAAAATTCAAATTAAAAAACCAAAGAAAACGTCACATGAAAAAAAGAAAAAAAAAAGACAGAAAAAACCACAAAGATGCAGGAGGGGTGAGTTGAACCCTTGATCTCCAAGATGTAGCAAAGGTGCCTAGCCAACTGAGCTAGATTACATACAAGTTACCTTCTCACACAGTTATTATATATTAAGTAAGTGGCGCATTATAGTAAATCCCTTTTATGAACAGTGAATCTGATGCATTTTAAGGCTTGAGAATTGTATATTATTATTAATTTAAAGAATGCTATCAACTCTTATAATCTTTCCGTTGTATATAAATAGAATTCTATAACAAGTTATTTTAGTTACTATTGTATATAATGAAATTTTTGCTACTTGCATATAATGAAAAGATTATTAAAGTTCGAGTTAATTACAATTTTGGTCATTAAACTATCCCAAATATGCAGCTTTGTTCCTTTAAAGATCGAAAGTACAAATTACGTCCTTATTTTGACATAGTAGGTGCAATGTCAGTCCTTTCTGTAACTTCCGTTTAGTGCTCGACGTTAAATGCCCATGCACATGTGCCCCCCAAGTGAGGGTAAAATGGTCTTATTAACTCACATCAGGTCCTTTATACTCATTTACGCGCCTATTCTCTAATTTAATAAGGCTTACAGTTGGTTTAGGAGTTCGTAGCAATTTATTAGCCCTAATTCCTACCGATATCCTACTGAAATCGCTCACGATGGGTGAAATTTGGCAACTACGAGCAGCAAATGATAATATTGGGGACTTGAATCAAGTGTATGGTAAGTCAAAAACTTAATTATATTTTTTTAAGACCAAACATTAACCTAACCGTATACATATATGTATTTAAAACATAATAATCAAGTTTTTAACTTACCATACACTTGATTCAAGTCCCCAATATCATCATTTGCTGCTCGTAGTTGCCAAGTTTACCCATCGTGAGCGATTTCAGTACTATATCGGTAGGAATTTGGGCTAATAAATTGCTACGAACTCCTAAACCAACTGTAAGCCTTATTAAATTAGGGAACAAACGCGTAAATGAGTATAAAGGGCCTGGTGTAAGTTAATAAGACCATTTTACCTCATGTGGCGGGCACATGTGGGCATTTAACGTCGAGCACTAAACGGAAGTTATAGAAAGGACTGATATTGCACCTACTATGCCAAAATAAGAACGTAACTTGTACTTTAGATCTTTAAAGGACCAAAATTGCATATTTGGTATAGTTTAAGGACCAAAAGTACAATTAACTCTTAAAGTTTCCTAAATCTTGAAAAGCAAGGGAAAAAAAATGCAAGGGCTGGTTTAGAATACAGAACGCAAGACTTCTGTCACAAGTTATTTTGCCGCTATGCTAAGACCCACAAGCAATGAAAGAATTATAATCGTTAATGTATGATGGAGCTCTGTATAAGGTTCAATCGCTTTGGTATTGGTTCGTTGTTGTCCAGCAGTTGTGTGATTGATTTTCAACATATCAGGTCTTACTTAATTTTGGGATACGGCTGGGCTGCTGAGTTGATGCAGCTTTCATGGTGTTCTGTTACATTTTTTAAGATGTCCCTGTGTGCTGTTTTATTAACTAGTTGCTGCTAGGCTTGAACATTGCGTCGATTCAAAGATGTGTGTTTCTGAAGATGTCCATTGCTGTTTTGTAAACCTGGTGCCGCTAGGATTAAACTAGCATGGTCCTGTGTAATTGTGAGGAAAACGCTATTTGTACTTTTGAGTTGTTAATGTTAGCATGCAGTTCAAAAAAAATTTTTGTTAATGTATTCTTTTCTAGAAAAAATATTTTATTTTCATGTTATTTACCAATTTTTTAATATTTTGTTATATAACTTTTGCTAAGAAGAGCATATGGAGATACTTCTTACTGTGTCAATAATAATTTCTGACTATTTCGTAATTTTCTTGTATCAAAGTATTACAATTAAAGGTTTTATGAAACTTCGATTTAGCTGGATTTTATTTCAAAAGTCTGTAAAAAATTTAGAATTTAAGTAAAAAGGTGACAGGGAACTTTACCTTTTTCTTCACTGACTTAAGACATGATCGTTCACGAGCTTAGAGAGGAAGGAGTGGGAGGGTGGTAGAGGGTGTGGTGGGCAAATAACTTGGGTGGTGGGTGTGGTACCACACCATAGAGGTGTGGTGGGGGAGGAAATGTGGTGATTACCACTCAAGTGGTAGTGATGTAGTAGGGGTGTGTGAGACCATTTATTTATTTATTTAAGTTTTGATTGGTTAGTTTGGTAATATATGGGTCCCAAAATTTGGTGTGATAGGGAGTAACCACTACGAGACTGAGTGGTGAGTTGAGTGGTGAAAGAAAAAAGGTGACGTGGCGGTGTGGTGAGTGTGAAAGGGTATGACCACTCCTTGCTCTCTTACCATCACACGAAAACGTTTTTGTAGTGATTAAGAAAGAAAACAAGGAAGCTTTGTTAATTTTCTAGTTGTTCCTATCCCATCCAAATCTTTTGCCCTTTATAGTTCATCTCAAATGAATGAGTTGTGACATTATATAAAGCTAGTCAATTTAATATGAAGGTAAGGTCTTTTCAAACATTCGTGACAAATTCAATTTGTGTCCAACAATTATACCTTTTTTTTTATCATATCTTATTGATTAAAAGTAATTCACAAACCTTTCACATGTACCTTTTCATTTTATTTAATTTTACATTCAATGATATCAGATATATTATGTGATTTTTCTTTTTTTAAGGTTATGGTTTTAGTCCCTTTGAGAATTGAGACGGATATAAAAAGTATTTAAAGAAAAATTTGTAAATTTGATATCAAATCTTTTAACGTAATTAAAAGATTAACATATACCAAATTTATTAAAAATCTAAAATTTTATTTGATAAAATAAATTTAATTGCTTAGTATTGATTATTTACTTAATTAAAATTAAAATTCAGTTTTGACTTTTATTCATCAAGATTGAATTAAATTTATTAAATAAAGATCATATACGTCTTTCTTAAATTCTAGAATATCATATTCGTCAATTCTAGTTTATAAAGATCATATTTACTCTTTATAATAATTCAATTCAAAATATTATATTTATTTTTTCATTTTAAATATTTTATAATCTTTATTAATTATAACCAACATTGAATTGACCTTATTGCGCATATAATCATGATTGATAACTTGTTAGTTTACCAATTTTTACACTTATAAAAATTAGTAAGTTGTGTTATAAAGAATAATCTTGAAGTTTATAGCAACACAACTAATATAATAATTTAAAGAGAGTAGAGATAGAGAGATATCACCAAGAGTAGACAAGAGATTTATAGTGGTTCATGCAAGTGTTAACAAACTTGCACTACATCCACTCCTTGGCCTCACCCACCAAGAGTTTGCTCCACTAGTTTCTCTCTTTGAAGGTAGATATAAACCTTTTACACTTCTCTTTTTAGCTTACAAGAAATAATCTTCTCTCTTGCAAACAATGCTAAGATAAGCCTATCTTCACTCTAATTATGTTGGCTAGAGTTAATCCTTACTTCTCTCTAATTTTATAGGCTAGAGATGATCCTCACTTCACTCTAATTTGAAAGGCTAGAGTTGATCCTTACACACTTATACAAATAACATAATATATAGAGATGAAGATTTGCTCTTGAAGACTTTGCACTTTTTCTCTTGATCTTGATCTTGAAGATAGTCTTTTTGTGTGGAATATAAGCTCACAAGATCTTGTATATTTTCTATATTTTTCAGATGTCAAGAGTATTTTTGAAATGAAGACATTAGCTTGTTTAAATAACCAAGGAATGACAAAAGGGAATTTTGTCTGAATGCCCCACGGAAGAAGCCACGGTCGACCGTGCATCTTCCGTCGCAGGTCTGGACAGCTTTTTGGAAGTTCAAAATATAAACGTTGCACTTTGTATAAAACCATACTCAAACATTTTTTGCCATAAAAAATCATTAGAAAAAGCATTTAGAAAAGTCCCAAGTTGACCTACCAAAAGAGTTTGAATTCTTTATGCAAATTTGGAAGGTTGGAGGGATTTGCAAAAATGATGTTGGATATTTACCACATATAGAAGATGCTTTTCTAATTTTAGTCTTGTGGCAATTCAATGCAAAATCATGTTTAGTTTTTGCCACAATAAGAAATAATTTGTTTTATTATAATTTGTCTTACAGGACAAATTAAATAAAAGTTTGGAATAACTTTTGTAAACTATATGTGTGACATATTTACAAAAGATTTGATAAATTATTCTTTTGTCAAAATTATTTGTGAACTCTTATATTTATTAATCGCCTTTAAAGATTCCATCTTCAATTGTCGAGTATGAGATCGGTTGACATCAAGAAAGACGATGTTAAGAGATGACGTTTGTGCGGCGACAGTTGATTCACGGTTGACCGTGGGATCGACCGTGAAAGTTGAATGTTTGCTTTTATCTTGTTTTCTTCTTTGCTTGTTTATTTGAAGTCTTCAATTATTTGTCCTTCACTTGATCATCTTAATTTTAGGTTTGTTAACCTTTAAAGAATGTAACATATGAACATATGAATAAATTTGATAAACAATAATATTACTTGTTCATATTTTTATCATCATCAAAATAAGGATTCATTTCTTAATGTGTGACCATGTATGCACTAACAAAATACAATCATGTCTCTTTGTATCATTACATCACGTTTCCATCGTCACGTCTGCTCTCAAATTTGAGTCGACACATCCACCGTTGATTTGGCTGTTGACGTCGTTTATTTTCATTCTTAAATTTTCATTCCATTTGTGTTTTATAATTATTTGATATTTTATTATTACATTTTTAATTTTATAATTAAATGTTTTTAAACAAACTCGTTTATCACACATACATATAATCTTGTAAAAGTATAAACTATAACTTTTAGAGTTCAAATATTATACTTAAACAAGAGAGTAGTTAGCGCATCCTTTATCAAGGATACGCTGATTTACCCTTGAGATAGAAACTTTATTTGTTTAATAACATATATATAGTAAAACAATTGTAAACATATATTGATTTAAAATCTCTTTAAAGACAGACAAATATATTTAGAAATTCATACATAATATTTTCATCAAATAATTTGTAGAAGTATTTATAATTAATTTAATTTTTTTTATTTTAATCAAATTGAATACGTACGTATTTACATAAATAATCACAAAAAACGGCAGATATATCTACTAAATTATTTGTATATTGTTTTTGTTAAGATTTTAAAGTCACAAAAATAATTGTATTTGAGAAAAAAAATCATAAGCCATTTTAAGAAATTAAGGGTTTAATTAGTAAAAAATTCTAAAAGTAAAATAATAATATCACAACCCTTTTTTAATATGTATGGTGATATTATTATTTTATTATTTTTTATAAGAGATGATTTTAATTAAAATATTTAAAAGATTTTCGATAATGTGAAATTTACCTAAATTTTTTAAAAGATAAACCGACAGACAATTGTCGGAAAATAGTAATTACAAATTTAAGAATTGATTTCCATGGCAATTCAGTCGTCCTATATTGTTTTTCAGATTATATGTTTGTGTTATAGAAAAATTGATTAATAAATATGATAAATATTAATAAAAATATACTAAATTATTAGAGTAATTTTTATATGTTACACGGGTTGTTTAAAAAATATATTAAAAATAATAAATTATTCTAAGAAACGAATTTTTTTAAAAGAAAGATAAATATTGCTAATTTATATTAATATTAAAAGATTAGTATATTTTTATTTTTATTTAAGATTAGTATAATAATGATTAGTTTATTAAATTTATTTAAATCAAATTTAATTTAGATTAGTATAATAAACATTAGTTTATTTTTCCGCCTTATATAAAGATTAGTAATGTTAAATGTATTTTTAAGTAATTCTAGTTTATTTATCATTGATTTAATTAAGAGTTATCTTTATCTTAATTTAAATTAGTTTGACTGTAAAATTACAAAATCAAAATTTTAGAATTAAAGACATAAACGGCTAAGGTTAAATCTGTTATTAAATGAGGGGTCTAGATCATCTAATAATTTTTTTCTAATTAGTATTTTATATATATTAAAAGATTATAAAAATAAAATAATAAGAATTAAAAAAAATGATGATAAATTTGTTCAACACTCAGACCACTGGTAAAAGCATAGTGGTAAGGTTGAGAGCAACATGAACACAAAAACATGATATCATGTTACGAAAACACATGATTGTATTTTTTATACAAGTTATCAATCATTGGTGTAAAAATTAGGACAATAAAGACAAGTACTTATTGGTTATAATTTAAAAGTATTTAAAAGGTTAAAAAATATTTTAAAATGATAAAATTAAGAATATGGTTAAATATAATATTCTTAACAGTTATAAAGGATAAATATGATATCTTTAAGTTATGATAAATAAATATAAATATCTTATAGTTGAGCGTGTTATCATGATACAAAAAAGGTGATTATATTTGTTCTGCAAGTAATCGATCATTATTATTATATTTACGAGAAATAAGATCACGTATTAGTTATGCCTAAAAAGAATTTAAAATGGTTGGAATATATTTTAAAATGATTAAGCTAAAATTTGGTTTATGTAACGCCACGTCTCACGAGCTTAAAATTAGAGTTAATTTAAACTTTTAAATCAAAATCATGCAGCGGAATTAAATGTCATTCACAAAAACATCATGGATTGACTCGGCTGTTTAATTACAACAAAAGAATTAGCCGAGTTCTCAACCGACAAGCGTTACCACTAAAACCGACCACCGGATCCATACAACACGACAAGTGTGTTCCCAAAAGATATGTACAACAAAACTACCATCAGAGCCCGCCTCA
The DNA here is from genome assembly GCA_947179395.2 of Pulicaria dysenterica. Lineage (NCBI taxonomy): Eukaryota > Viridiplantae > Streptophyta > Magnoliopsida > Asterales > Asteraceae > Pulicaria > Pulicaria dysenterica. The sequence goes on from OX359289.1 coordinate 101,017,932, forward strand.
CTAGGCCGACTAGTATCAACCTGCGAAAAAGGGAATTCATGCACCGTTAGCTACAACTAGCTAGTTAGCACATATTACACATAAGTATCAATAAGCAGACTATCACATATAGGAACAACACACAGGGCTATCCTATCATATTGCGGCGCGCCAATCATGTCAGCAGGAGTCGTGGTTTGCAGGGTAGTGAGCCCCGCTCAACAACCCTAGCCGGGGAATCAGCCCCAACCATTTGCACCAGTGGGGGAGCGAAGAGCAGTCCACCTAGCGCAACTCCAGTAATAACCAGTTCCGGCTTGCACCGAGAACCCCATTCGTAACCAGTTCCGGCTTATTGCCAAGAACCCCATCTCATCAAGGAACGGCGGCCTGCAGAGCCACACCCAAGCGTATACACCTGAGTACCGTTAGTCCCCCATTTCGTGGCCCTAGGGACCCCGGGAACCCAGCCAGATCACCAGTCTATCTGGCTGACCTTAATTATTCTCTAGTCAGTGTCAGGACAAACTGAAGTTAACAAGTACGACCCAATCGGGTCCAGTTGTATGCATGCATCATATACGACAATTAATACGACATGTTAAATCATAATATAGCTAACCTCGAGTGCGCACGTATCAAAACACCAATCGCATGTCAACAAGTACAATAGATAACTTACCTACTGAGACTCATGGGAAACCGGTACTCACCTCGAGATCACAAGAGGCAGATATAATGTCGGGAATCCCAGAGTCCTTCGAATCACCTAACACAATAGGTTTAGACTTAAGCACCAATTAACGACAACTAACGAAGCTTAAAACACAAGGCTACAAAGCTGTCAGCAAAAGACCCATGCTTGAGATTGCAAGGGGTTTCCTTACGGCCACAAGGGCCATTTCAAACCCCCCCTTATGATCACAAGGGATTTCCTTGTGACCGCAAGGGTCCTTCCCAATTCACCCACTCTTACGGCCACAAGGAATTATCCCTACGACCGCAAAGGATGTTCTTAGGGTACCTATGGCCGCAGGTTATGTACCTACACTTATAGGCTTCATTCCTTCACCCGTAGGTGGTAAACCATGACACGACCTCCTTACGACCGCAAGACCCATTGCCTGCGACCGCAAGGAACTTCAGACTCCTTTGCGACCGCAAGACTTTTCCCTTACGACCGCAAGGACCACTGTTACAGTGTGTTCTTGCTCTGTTCGAGCACAGCCGCTGTTTTACGTTTTTTTGACACAAAAATCGACTTGAATCCGTTTTCAAGTGTTTATACATCATCTTTAACACCTATATGAACTTACTAACACATATTTGACACAAAACAACCATTACAACTCCTTTGAATCCATCAAAATGGATCCTCTCATCACTTTAACTCAAGAACTAGGTTTGCACATGAAAAACTTACAAGTAGAAGATGAACACCAGCTACAGGAACAGATTAACACTTGATTTCAACTTACAAACCCTTCACAAATTGATCTATCTTGGAATTTCTTCTTCAAAACAACAAGAGTTGGTGTGTAGGTGTTTCACGTATGTTTGAATGTGTTTATATGTGTGTTTGAAGCTTCCTGTGACTAAGGGAAGCTTTAGACCGACCTTAAATGGTCAATACCCCATCTCGGGTATTTTGTTCCCCTATTCAACTTAAAACACGACTTAGATTTATCCGTTTTAACTAACGGAAATATTTTTGGAACCATTATAAAAAACCATTTAATAATTTACCGACTTGGTCCACTTACGACACTTTTCATATAACCACATTTTATCTACAATTAACACCAGTTAACACATAAAACACCATTTAACAACAAGTATACTACATTTTATAGCAAAACACCAATTAAAGTCAATGTACAAACCATAAAGCTACATGTACAAACGTTTACAACTGGGCCCCATTTTTTGGTGTTACAGTTTAAATTACATTATAAAATGTTATAAAAAGTAAATATATATGATATTTCTAAATTAGTATGACAAATACGATATTTTAAGATTTAAGGATATATATTAAAATCTCTAGTAATTTTGATTTTCAATTAAAGTCTATATTAAATCCAATTTTGCCTAAGATAGTTATAATTGGATTTCAATTTTTATCAAAATTATTTGTTGAGATTTGATAGTTTAAATTTGCTATACAAATTAATTGCCATGATCATATAATAGATCTTATATATATATATATTAATCTTTTATTTATAAAAGATTTATCATCATTTTGCTTCATAACTGTGCAATACAATGTAATTTCGCTACAGAAGAAATTGTAGATTTAAACTGTCCGAAAGTTTAAGCAACCAATATCCTCCCCCCCCCCCCCCCCCCCCCCCCCCCCCCCCTCGGTGTTTTTAACAATGGTTAACCCGCCCTCTCCCTTTTGGGTCCGATGTTTGGGTTGAGGCTCGGGTAGAAAGTTTTGAGTTGTGAGACTTGATGGTTGCCGCCTTGGCGCCTTTACCCCACCTACTTTCTCTCTTCTTTCTCTTCTTCTCTTTCTTTTTTTTATGTTATTGAATAAAATAAAAAAAAATGGTTGGTAATACCGAGAAGAGTATAACTAAAATTTGGGAAAAAAAAAGAATGAAAGAAAGAATAATATGACATTGATGTAACAAAAGTAAATTAAAGAAAATATAAAATGTTAGGTATAACTCATTGGTTTAGATTATAGGAGTACTCCATACTTAAGTATTCATTTGAATCATCACTATATCATTTTACTTTTCTTTTTCTATACTTCAATTTAAAAAATACTCGTACTTTTCACACTTCATGTGTTTCAAAGTTTTCTTTAACATAATATGTTATAAGCAACTAGGATTTCCCATAATCGCTTAGTATATATTTGTTTGAAATCCGAGTTCACATTTATTGACACGTGCATTTACGCCAGGTTTCAATCATCACTACCCGTAATTAGTTTCTAGCTATGGTTAATTTGTTAGAGTATGTGGAGTACTCCTTTAAGTCTTCGTGTCAAATTAGCATCGTATCAATCCTATTTTACTTTTCTTTCTCTATACTTCTAACTAAGAAAATACTTATACTTTTCATACTTCATGTTTCTTAGAGTTTATCTTTTTTGTTTATTATCTCTTTCTCTTATCTTTGCTCTTTCTTTATCATGAGGTATGACCATGCCAATATTACTTTTATTTTTGGCTACCCCAAATGTCGGGAATGGTGTGTGAGGGTGGTACCACATGAGACGTAAGTATGAATCTTTCTCCCACTCCGGAGGGTCTTATACATATATTAATAAATAATAAAAATTCAAAAACATGTGATAAGAATATTAAGAAAGAGACAAGCATACCTACCTGTTGTTTCAGTTGCCAACCTTTATCTAGAAAACCCAATCTTCTTGATTAAACACATTTGTTTTCTAGTGTGAATATGTGTTCAAAAACACTATAAATGAGATATGTATGTGTTCACTGTCTTATTTTACATGCAGTCTTTTGATTCCTTTTTTCTTTTAAATATTCTACTGATCGATTACGTGTTCTTTCGTATATATTTTTTTAATATTATCAGTTGGTTAGTTATCTAAAGTTCCATATTTAACGAGTATAAAGTATCTTGGCATAAGTTTTTGTTTTTCAAGAAAGATCGATCGGGTACTTATTCCCAATTATTTGAAGTGACATATCGATCATGTAAGAAGAACAACGAAAACACTATATATGTTTGGTTCTTATCTGGTGATGGGAGATTAATTGGTAGATTATGAACAAGTGCATTAGTCTAAATTAAGCATTAAGTCATTGGAAAGGATTTAAATAACCCTCGATGAGTTGAGATAAAATTAAATGCCTGATTCTACTTGTAAACTATACGACGGATAAAGAAAATATGTAACATAAATAATTAATGGAACTTAAAAGTGATCATGATACGTTTTTTTACTTTAAAAATTCAAACCATTACATGATTAATACTTGCATATGATATAAAACAATGTCTACATGTATTCTTTGAAGTAAGATACATCAATAATTTTATCAAACAACTAAGCATTCAAGAAATCAATAAACTAATTATTGAAAAATTAAACACATTGACCAATCAATGAATCAAAAAAGATATATGGGATAAAAATGTACACCCAAGCTTACAAGTGATAGTAAAAAAAGATAACACCTAATCGGAATAGTCAAAGCTTCAAATCTTCAATGGTTGAACTTTTCAGTCAAACCAACTATTCGAATAATCAATTTAACAATTTTGCAACATGTGAATAGAAAACTATGAACTTTCATTACACATTTACACTTGTAATACCAAACTAGCAACTTTATAATTATTCCTTTATTAATAAGGTGAAGAAACACTACAAGAAAAATACGTTTTTGCCACGTGAACTTTTTGCGGCGACATATGTCGCCGCTAAAAACCCGCTAAACGACAAAATTTGGGCCCACTACCATCTGTTTTAAAGATGTCGCCGCAAAAAGGTTTTAGCGGCGACACGTAGCGCCGCTAAAAGGCTTTCCCTCTTTTTTTTCCCACCGAAAACCATGGCGGGATTAGTTCCCCCCTAAAATATTCATCGTCGCCGCAAAAAGTGCATCGTCGCCGCAAATACGTCGCCGCAAAAGGATTTTCTTATTTTATTTATTTAATTAAAACGAATTTCGATTTTCTTTATTAATAAAATATATATGTCGCCGCTAAAGGCCACATGTCGCCGCTAAAGGCGTCGCCGCAAAAAATTTTACGAGATATAGGGTTTTTCAGCTTTCTTTCTGCCATTTACTTGCTCCCGTCTCTCTCTCTCCCGAAGCTCTCTCTCTCTCGAAACCACCGCCGGCCGGAGCCTCTCTCAGCCGTGGAAACCGCCGAGCCCGGAGCTCTCTCTCACTCTCGTCGAACGCCTCTCGCCCCCGCTCCCTCTCACCGTCGAAATCGCCGCCGCCTCTCACCACCCTTCTTCCTCCGCTGTTCGGCCTCCTCCTCCGGCGCCGGCGACTCGTATTTGAGGTAAAAATCCCCTTTTTTTGTTTATAAATCTTGGGTTTTTGTTTTTAGATTCTTATATGTTTGTGTTTTGTTTGTTACAAGTTATCTCCTCCTCCTCTATTAGCCGCCGCCGTCGACCACCTTCTGCCGCCGCCGCCGCCGGTCAGAATCTTTCCACCGCCTCCGTCGACCTCCTCCTCCCCATTGAGGTATTTTTTTTTATTTATATATTAATGTTATATATTAATGTTAATTAGTTTAGGTTATTATTAGTTTGTGTTTTGATTATTATTATTTTTTGTTAGTAATTTAAATTATTTAATTGTTAATTAGTGGTATTAATTTATTAATCTAAGGCTATTGTTAATTAATGTTAGATTAATTAGTGTTAGATAATATTGTTAATTAATATTAGATTAATTAGTGTTAGATTAATTTACATTCATTATGTTAGATAATATTTTATGTTATAATTTTATATTATTGTTAATTAGTATTAATGTTTAAGTATTGTTAGTATACTAATAATGTGTTAAATAATTGATTAATCTAGTTGTTAATTTAAATTCATTATGTTAGATTATATTTAGTGTTATAATTTTAGATTATTGTTAATTAGTGTTAATGTTTAAGTATTGTTAGTATACTAATAATGTGTTAATTTTGATTGATATAATGATTGACCCGACCTGTTTGTGTGATATATTAATATTTATTTAGTATATAATGGTCGAGCCGTTTGATTGATATAATGATTGACCCGACCCGTTTGTGTGATATATTAATCGTTATTAAGTATATAATTATTGACCCGTTTCATTTGTTTATAGCGTGACCCGGAAACACAACAACCCCCAAGCTTGATCGAACAATATATGACAAACCATTCACGCAATGGTGTCTTTACATCCTCGGATGTTGAAGAAAATCATGTAAGTAATTATTTATACTTCATTAAAATTATTTATAAAATCTGATTTTATCTTATTTATACACAGCGCCGTATGGTTTTCATGAGAGACAATCAAGTCGGGAGTGAGAACCCTATGAGCGAAGAAGATATTTTGAGGGCGGTGTTGGGTGAACGTCGAGGACACGTTCGTGGGGTTGGAAGAACATTAAGTTCTTCATCCGTATCTGCTGCACAATCTACCGCTCAATCCCAGCCTACGGAGAGATTATATTCACAGGCCGAGGTAGATAACATGTTAGGGGATGTCCGGCAGCAGCTACAGTCTCAAAGCGAACAACTGCAGCAGCTACAGTCTCAATCTCAACGTACATCCGATCTCTATGATATATTACAGGCGGCAGGTATAAATACTAATATTTCCTCAAGATCCGGACGTCAACCAACCACCGACTTGGCTGATATTGAAGAGTCTAGTGATGAGGATTAGATTATATGTTTGTTAGGCGAGTACTTGTGATTGTTTAAAAACGTTTTTGTTAACTTTCAAACTATCGTGTGTTCTACTTCGTTTGTTATTACGATTAGATACTTGTTTGTTAAATCGTATTGTTATACTTGTTGTTGAGTTCTGAACAGCAGGTTTTCTGAATATTGCCCGGTTAAAAACGGGTGGAAAACGCAAAATGCAGCAAAAGCTGCTGATTTTATTTTTGCCTTTTTGCGGCGACACATGTCGCCGCAAAACGTCCTTAAAAAAGAAATTATATATTTAATAATTAAAATTATACGTCGCCGCAAAAAACAAATGTGTCGCCGCAAAAAGATTTTATTTTAATTTATTTTTAAATTATATATGTCGCCGCAAAAAAATATATGTCGCCGCAAAAAAGTATCCACGTGGCGGAAGGTGGTCCCGTTGAGTGTCGTCGCAAAAAGTAAAAATTGACGTCGCGAAATGTTATTTGGGACGAAGTATTTGCGGCGACCTTTTTGCGGCGACATGTCGCCGCAAAATATGTTTAGCGGCGTTATTTTGGCTTTTAGCGGCGACAAATGTCGCCGCAAATGGTGTTTTTTTTTGTAGTGAAAAACAATCAGTATATAAATAGCATAATGTGCAATCTTTTTTATTTTTTTTAGTCTTGTTGAAACCATTTAGATATCATAGAATTCAATTTCAAAAAACTTGAAACGACTCTAGTTTTTTTATCGTTACCTAGCTAGCCTTTGTTCAACCTGTTCGTAAATCGTGCATCTTGAGAACTCTAAAGGCGACTTCGATTTCCCGACCATCCTCCATGGCGCCATTCTAAAATCTGAAATGTGATGTGTGCGCTGGCCTCATAATCGTCCGCCTCCGCCCTCTTCGATTTCCCCTTCTATTCCCCTCTGTGGTAATTTAGAAGTACGATTCGAGTTTCGACTCAAGTTCTTTAGTATATTAACTAGCGTAACAAGAAGTGATGAACATGTATAATACAAGCTAGAGGGAGCAAGATCCCGGTATTCTCGATCATAACAAGATATATAATACTTTCCATGCATGCAGGGCCGGCCTGTAGTGGTGCACCCGGTGGCACGGGCAACCCCTCAATATTTTCCGAGTAGTGTAAAAAAAAAAATTTTTTTTTTTAATACAAGTGCTACCCCTAAAATATGTGGAAAAAAATCGTGCAACCCCTGACCAAAAGGTCGGGGTCCGCCACTGCATGCATGGTGATATTTGATTGGCCAAGTGTCCGGGTCACATATTTCTTGTGGAGTTCATTGTTAAGGGATATCCGTAAAGACTTCCCTTTAAAGTGTCCTAAGTCATGTGTTGTTTTGCAGATTGAAGCTAGCATATAACTGTCCGGTAGGGTTCACAAAGTTGTTCAACCGATCTATACCTGGGCATAGGAGAGAATTAACCATTAATTGTTATCTACATGCCTTTCATATAATTACATATTTCGATCCAGTGAGATTTTTTTATACTACTAGTAGTTTTTAATACACTACAACCTCAATCGATTGGAACTTTGTATGTTGTTCAAAATATTTGAAGTATTATTATTTAACTTTAATTGCAAATTTTAACTTCATTTCCTATTGCATCCTTTTTCAAAAATCGTACACAACTCTAAACAGGAGCGGATCTGGCTAGGAGTAACGAATGGCTTTTGCTAGCGATCGGATGATTTGATACACATTTTCTATACAAGCACTTTGGTTAAGCTAAAGTTGTATATAGATGATATTGGTAAACAGAATATGTATTAAAAACTATAGAAAGCATATATATTTTAGTTTAGTTTTCTCCAGTCGCTGAAAAACCCTAATCTTGCAGTCAAACAGCCGCCGCCCTCCCTCCTCCGGACGTCGGCGTTAGCCGGCAGTCCGGAGAACCTTCTTCTTCATCTTCGTTTCGTTTTTCCTTTCCTTGTTCGAAATCCCGGTCGAGATCTATGGTCGAGAAATAAATCAAAAGTTCGTATTTCAAGGTTTGTTCGTGGGGCGATTTCAGTTCAGATCTTTAGTTCAGTACGTGGGTCGGCATTCAAGGTTCGGAGAAGTTTAGATCAAGTGCAGATCTCTTCAGATCAAGTTCGGGGAAGTTCAGATCGTTGGTTTAGAAGGTGGGTCGATTTTCAGGTCAGATCTTTGGTCGAGAGTTTCAGTTTCAAGTTCAGTTCGTGGTTCGTATTTTGGGTCTAATTTCAAGGTTCAATTCGTGGGTCGAGATCTTTGGTCGTGGTTGTTGTGCATTTGGTTCCTAGATCTTGCCGTCGTGTTTCGTTTTGGTCGTGGTTCGCTCTTTTCTCCGGCCGTCGTGGCTCGTTTGGTCGAGATTTTTAGTTCTCGATCGAGAGTTTAAGTTCAGATCGTTTTAGTTCAGAAGTTCCTGATCGAGAGTTCGTGGTTCGTTTGGTTTCCAGATCCTTGTTCGAGTTTAAGTTCAGATCGTTGTAGTTCAGAAGTTCCAGATCTGAACTTGTTTTAGTTAAGATCGTGATCGTGGTTAGTTCGTGTGGTTCGTGGTTAACTCGTGGTTCGGGTGGATGGTGGTTCGGTTTGTGGATCCAGATGTCGTTCATGGTTCGATTGTTCATTGCTTCAGTTCGTGGCTCAGAGTTTTGTTGCCCCTGTTCGTGTTTGGTTAGAGTTCAAGAGGTTGCTTCAGATTCGTGTTTTGGTTCGTTGCCCCAGTTCGTGTTTGTTACCCCACTTCGCATTTGGTTCATGTTTGGTTCGTGTTGCTCCAGATGGTCAGTTGGTCAAATTCGTTGCTTCAGTTCGTGGGTTCAGGTTCCGAGTTCGAGGTTGGTAATAGTTCAAGGGTTGTTTTAGGTTGTGTTAGTGGTTTGCCGATGTTTGTTCGTTGTTAGAGATGTTGTGTATCTTTTATCGGTTGTAATATCTAGCATCTTGCTAGTTTAAATTTAATAAATTATCTTGCCTTTCAAAAAAAGATGATATTGGTAAACTTTGAAACTAAATCAGGATATAATATGGATATCATTTTAGCCCGGGTTAGATCACATGGTTTTAATTTAATAAACATGAATGATTGTTATTTTCTAGTTTTGTTGATGACTCAAAAGGAATATATAATGTGTGAACATGCATTATGTATATGAAGGTGACATTTCTATAAGTGGTAAAACAAGTCAAAGATCTTCTTTGGAAAATGAAGGTAGATTCCAATCACCATCTTATCTTTTTTTTAATTCTACCTCCAACCATGAGACATCATTCCACTATCTCCATGTATTTTTCCAAAATTATAGGAATTTTTAATCAAATTTATATTTTTCTATCTTTATCTAATATCATATACACACTAAATAATGAATATAATGCACTAATTATTTTGTTTCATGTTCTCTTTTAATTTTAATATATATCTTATCTTGTAAATAGAAAAATAAATAGTTATTTTAAAGTGAGAAGACATAGAACCTCTCTTTTTTATTTCATTGCTTTAATTCTTTCTTATTTATCATTAATTTTTCATATATTATTTTGAATGTCAAGCTTATGTAGAAAAAGTATAACGTTTAATATGATAGAAATAGCTTTTTATTTTTTTGGATTACTATAAAGGATTAGGCAATGGAAAGATGTTATATTGTTATAAGTGGTATATAAGGTATTAATGTTGTAAGCTCTTGTTTATATTTTTTTTGAAACGCAAGAAATTTTAATTAAAGTTAAAACTAGCAAAATACTAGTAGTACAACGAAACTACAAAACAATAAAACTAACCTTACCTAATCAAAAACTAACCCGACCAAACCAAAGGTTGAAACAAATTCAAAAAGAAATTTCAGAAAGCAATGTTGCATCGATCAGATTTATTGACTTTGTTGGTCTCGTTGGTGTTGAAAAGAGGATATAAAATGTTTTTATCTTTGTTGCGTGTCTTTTATATATATGAAAAACGATATATCTTTTTATTATTTGTTTCGTACTTTATCATTCTACTCAGTACAAGATGACATGTGAAATCCAATAATTCTATTATTTTATCTTTACTATTGATTTTGACACTTATGTTGATCTTTTGAATAAGATACTAAGTAGAAGGAAATAGTAAAATAATATATCACCTTTCATTTATTAAACTCACATTTGAATTCCAAGTGATTTCTCAACTATGCTAAAAAAACCCTAGAAGTTATATTACCTATAACTATAAAGTAAAGTTCTATAAATTTTTGATTAAAAACGGGAAATAAAATATTTTGGTGATAAAGAGCTTCAGATATTTAGGTTATATATATGTAGGAGTTATATAAAAACTAAATGAAATAATTTGAAAAATAAAATAAACTTGGAAAACTTTGGGTTAGCGGGTCAAGTTTTGTTAAATGATCGGAAAAGGTTTGTTTTAGCTTATTATATATTTATTATTTGGCTTAATTTATTATTTTAAATCATAATGTTAGTAAGTTTAAAAATATAAAAAAAATTATTAAAAATAAACCGACAAAATAACATGGTAATAAGCTAATTCAAACAATCCCTAAATATAAGTTTCGGTTAGATGAGGGATGCACCGTCATATTAAAAATCAAAATACGAGAACAAACATATTGATTGTTATTGCTTCTTTGAATATGCTTAATCCACATACACACAATTTTTCTGTGTCTGATTAACTGGGAGCCAAAAGGAGTTGATGGAAAACTTTGAAATAAAATCCAAGTAATCTTTTGAGCTGTAATTTGACAATTCCAACTTCCAAGTAAAGATTGAAGCTGTCTAAGCTTGCTCTGTTTTAAATTTTTTGTTTACTTTTAAACTTTTGAATTTTTTTCCATCTTTTATTTTATATATTTTTGTTTGTACTATATAATAGCTGATAAAACTATATCTATAAAAATACATTTAAATTGTAACCCATTCACATATTTTATACCAAGTATTATACAACACAAATGAAAATATTTAAAGTTAAAATTGAAAAAAACTAAAAAAAATCAAAAATTTAAATTATTAATCAAATTTATGCATAAATTCAATTACATTTTCTATATAACACATGAAAACCCTTTATTAGCTACATATGATATTATATATACTAATATTTAACAGAAAGTATAAATAGTAACCTGATATATATATATATATATATATATATATATATATATATATATATATATATATATATATATATATATATATATATATATATATATATATATATAATCAGAATCAAATAAAAAGAGAATTATGGTAAAAAGAGTAAGGTGAATTCTAAGCCTGACACGTGTCAAATCCAACCAAAACTAACCCAAGGGTAAAATTGGAATTTAAAAAAAAAAAGGTTCCCCCACGTATATTAATCTGCCGCCTCCCTCCCCCCATTCACGATGCACCCTTTTCACGATACAAATCCCTAGTCGCCCCCCCCTGTCGATCCCTGCTTCCTCCTCCGTGAAGGCGCCGCCGACGACCACAGTTTGCCGTCCATCCCTCTCTAAAAACCTCCGACGACCACCAGATATGCGCCGCCCACGTCTTTCCCTTTAATCGTTGCCTGCGCCGCTGCCATTGAAGCATTCGCCACCGCTGCTGCAGCACCACCGCCGCTGCATCACCACCGGCACCTCACCACAACCGACGCTGCACCATCCACTGGAGTCGAACAGACCGGGGATGCACATCAGATTTTTAGGGTTTCATTTTCTACTTCGGTCGCCGACCCCGGATGCACAGTCGCCGATGCACATCCTCCACTGGTTCGCGAATTTGTTTACCTTCTGTGATTCAATGTATATGAATAGCAAAAGTACGCTTTTGTGTTTTAATCGTGCATCTTTACGGATGCACATCCTCCACATCAGTTTTATTTTTATTTTTTTGTTTCAATCATGCATGTGTACACTTTGTGTTGTTTTTTGATCGGCGATTAAGAAGAAAAATTAGGGTTTTTGGTGATGTTGATCGGTGATGAAGAAGGGGTGGGGGAGAGATGAACAGTGATTGTCCCGTACTTTTTGGTGATGTAACCGCCCCGTGCTTTCTGGTGTTTATTTTACCAATATACCCTTTATAATATATTTTAATTTTGTTTTATTTTTTCGTTTTTGACTTTTTAATCTTGACTTTTTGGTTGATCCAATTGTTATTATTCCTCCTTACTTTTTGTACCTTAAAATCATTTTTACAATATCCCTACCCTATATATATATATATATATATATATATATATATATATATATATATATATATATATATATATATATATATATATATATATAGAGAGAGAGAGAGAGAAAGAGAGAGAGAGAGAGAGAGAGAGAGAGGTGTTCACTCATCGGACAAAACCGAATTACCCGAAAATATTAGATCGGACTATTTGGTTTGGATATTTCGGATTTTTGGATCAGATTGGATTAAAACCGAATAGTTATTATGGATTTCGGTTTGGTTCTGGTTACTATAATTTAAACCGAATAAACCGAACAATCCTATCCATTGATATTGATGATCCGAAGGTCCAGATTGGTTTTTTAGGTTCTTTGTTTAACACATGGTTCTTTATTGATCCAATTTCTCTATATATATATATATATATATATATATATAGAAATTGGATCAATAAAGAACCATGTGTTAAACAAAGAACCTAAAGAACCAATCTGGACCTTCGGATCATCAATATCAATGGATAGGATTGATCGATTGTAAAACTGTAATTATTATATATTAATTTAGGATAAATAGGGCAAAAATGTAATTATCCCTCTCCCACACCCACGATTTTTAAAAAAAAAACCTACAAAAACTTTAAATTGTCATAACTTTTTAAGTTTTGTGAATTTAGTCAAAAAAATTATACCATTCTTTTAGTTTTTTAATCATCTTTCAAACAAGATCACTATTCCTATACTTTTCTAAAAAAATTTGAAAATGATTTTTTTTTGGCATTTTGGATTACCCAGCTCAAAATGCAAACTACGGATTTTGCATTTAGGCTTGAATTACCCAGCTCAAAATGCAAACGACGGATTTTGCATTTAGGCTTGAATTACCCAGCTCAAAATGCAAACTACGGATTTTGCATTTAGGCTTGAATTACCCAGCTCAAAATGCAAACTACGGATTTTGCATTTATGCTTGAATTACCCAGCTCAAAATGCAAACTACGGATTTTGCATTTAGGCTTGAATTACCCAGCTCAAAATGCAAACTACGGATTTTGCATTTAGGCTTGAATTACCCAGCTCAAAATGCGAACTACGGATTTTGCATTTAGGCTTGAATTACCCAGCTCAAAATGCCAACTACGGATTTTGCATTTAGGCTTGAATTACCCAGCTCAAAATGCAAACTACGGATTTTGCATTTTGGGCTTGAATGAACCCAGCTCAAAATGCAAACTACGGATTTTGCATTTTGAGTTTGAATGAACCCAGCTCAAAATACAAACTTTGCATTTCAAAAAAAAAAAAGTTTCAGAAATATATCAAGTCCGGTCTTGTTCGAAAGAGGACGAAAAACTGAATCTAATGGTATAATTTTTTTTGTTAAAATTATTAAAAACGAACGAGTTATGATTATTTAAAGTAATTGGGGGTTTTTTGTTTAAGTTTGTTGTGAGAAGATTTGCTTGGTGCTGTAGGCGCCGATTTTCTTTCTTTTTTTTAATTTCCTTTTTTGCCCCTAGACTATGTGCCAAATGTCATCACCAGGGAGGTTCTTTAAGTTCTTTGTTTAAGGGAGGTTCTTTGTTTAACCTTACCTTATATATATATATATATATATATATATATATATATATATATATATATATATATATATAACACTAGTGTAACAAAGTGATCCAATACGTACCATGTCTATGTTTATTTACAACTTATTATTTTTAATTATATATTTATAAAGTAACTATTCCCACTAGTTATTGTAACTTGGATAACTATATTTTAATCTTAATAATATAAGTATCGAATCTAATTTTAAAATATCTCGACTCTTTAAACATGTATTTGTGTTACAATTAAAACCGAATTGTAAAAACCAATCTAACCAAATTGTAATTTGGATGGTTTGGTTCGGATCTTAAGATTGTTTGGATGGATCGGATCACACTTTTCAAAACCGATATCCAATTAGATTTACTCAATCAGATCGGATCAAATCGATCCATCCGAACGTATACCCCTATATATATATATATATATATATATATATATATATATATATATATATATATATATATATATATATATATATATATATATATATATATATATATATATATATATATGGGATGGTTCAAACGAGAATCGTATTTTGTACGAGAATTGCGAGAACCAATTACAATCATTGATCAAAGAGAAGGAAGGTTGAGATTAAAGAGTTGTTAATGAATAACATTAAACTAATCAAACCTATCCTAAATTAATTAAGGGTAGTTTGGACATTTTTACATTACCCCCGCATTTTTTAAACTAATATATACATCAAACATAAAAGTGTTAAATTACGAAAATTATACCAAATTAACGAGAAAATTATGCTCTTTAATTTGAGACCGGTCTTGATATATTTTTTCAAATTTTTTTTTGTGTTTGCTGAATTATTTTTTCTGTACAGCTCGAAATTTGCACTAGTGCTTTTTTTTCTGTACAGCTCGAAATTTGCACATATTTACCTGGTTTTTTCAGCACAGGTGTAGATATGCACTTATGCAAAATTCGCACTAGTGCAAATTTCGAGCTGTACTGAAAAAAAAACCCAACAAACATGAATTTTTTTTTCCAAAAAAATATAACAAGATCGGTCTTAAGTTAAAGAGCATAATTTTGTCGTTAATTTGGTATATTTTTCGTAATTTAACACCTTTTCGTTTGATCGATAAAAATGTTGGGGAAATGTACAAATGTCCATACTACCCTTTTCCTATTTAAATTAAATAAAAAAGACAGGACATTAAATGGTTGGCCAGAAATGGTTCTCGCAGTTCTCGTACGAAAAATAGTTCTCGTTTGAACCGCACCCTATATATATATATATATATATATATATATATATATATATATATATATATATATATATATATATATATATATATATATATATATATATATATATATATATATATATATATATATATTATGCCCAAGCATTAGCTAAATAGAAGTTCTAGCTTGGTGATAAGTTTTTTTTAAACGGCAAATGGAGACACTTCCTCGATTTTTCAGAGTGAGTTCGAATTGTTTGGTGGCGGGGCTTTCAACCGCCCCTCGTTATTTAGATTTAGCCAAGGTTCGAGCATTACACCTTCACTCCATGAAGAAAACCCTTAAGAAAAAACCCTAAACACACTGCATGCAGCAGAATTTAATCCCCCAACATTTTGCGAGAAAGAGGGCTTCTTAAAATGTAAAAGGGAACAATTAATCTATGGAAAGAAAACTTTTAAAAGATGAAATTTTCGAACATGAAACCTTGCGAGAAAGAGGGCTTCTTACTACAATGGGCTAGACACCATTGGCATAGCTTGGTGATAAGTAGCATATACATTCAGTCACAAGGTTTCATGTTCGAAAATTTCATCTTTTAAAAGTTTTCTTTCCATAGATTAATTGTTCCCTTTTACATTTTAAAAAGCAACAGGTGAGAATAATTATTTTAATATTAAATTTTTATTATTATATTTAAACAATTAATTTCATATATTGTTTGTTATTTCTTTTATACTTTTAATATATAACTAGTTTAAACGTTTGTGTATACATAAGGGTTAGACAGAATTATTTATGTGAAAATCACTTAATTAAATATATGATTGTTTTGTAAGAACGAAAGAATAGTATGATCTTAGACTTTCTTTAAAATTAAAAAAATCTTATATTAATCCAGTCGATATAAAAAAGTAAATAATGATAATTTTTTAAACATGTAACATTTATTTACGATAAGATTTGCAAAACACATTGTGCTATATAATTTATATTAATTTTTTATTAATATTTAATATTTATTATTTTTTACAACTAACCGTGTATCATATGAACATATGATTTAGTTATTAATATTAAAATATTATTAAGAGATTGATAGTAATTTCAAATTAATACAAAATAATATATAATTTGTATTTACTAAATTAGATGGATGTTCATACAATCAAATTAAAATCTATATATGTCGATTTTAAATTTAAAACAAAATTTATATATATAAAAATTATATCAACTTAAATATAGTTTTATCTCATATATTTTTAAATTAGATTTTAATTTTATATATTCAAAATCAAAATTGAGTCTTTAATTTTAACCTAAATGAATGGTTAACATCTAATTTTGATTAAATAAAGGCTAAGGTATTTTAATTAAGTTGACGAAAGTTAACATTTTATTTATATTGGAAGATGTTAGTGCAAATATAAATACATATTCGTGACAATCTCAATTTTATCTGCATACGATGTAAATTTTTTGTGATACAAAATCTATCTATAACATATAATATTTCGTTAAATGTTTCGTTAACTGTAGTACGAAAAGCTTAACTTACAATATATTTTATTTCAAACTAAATGACATGAACACATTGTTAATTCTTTTTGAGTTTTATCTACTGTAATGCAACATTGATGGTTGGACTCTAGTTTTTATATTATTAACCATGTTTATGTGTATGATGTTATTAAAATACGCAACAAAACCTAAAATTTTTCAATCCAAACAAGATGGCGAATGTACAAGTGAATACTGAAACAAACTTTCATCACATTTTCAATCCTAATTGATTAAATTTTTTCACTATATTTTAAATCTTTATAATTGAAGTAAGTAATATTAATTATCAGCAAGTGTTTTTATCCCGCCGTAAAAAGTGGATATGGAAAACCTCGTTACAATATGGAAAGAACTCGAGTTTCAAGAATTTTGAGACAAGTTAATTACGAGATTGGTTGAATTTTCTTTTATAGGCGAACTTTGATGCAGGACCTTCGAGCAATAGCAACAGCAACCCCATGTTGATCCTCATCGCGTTAGCTATAAAAAAATAATTTATTATTAAAGATTAATAAATTATTGATCAAATTAACTTAGATCGAATTTTCACATCAAATTGATGGTCAATTTAGTAACCACGTCTTAATCTTCGACTTCAAGATATTTGAGCTTTTTTCAAACACGTCTAAATCTTGGACATTTTTTTATAGACGCTCAATTTTGAAATTTCCTTTGTGAGAGATTCGGGCAACTTTTTTTTAGCTCCTGTTGTGATATTTCACCTTATTGCACACATGATAACGTTTTCTTAACTCCTCTTGCAGATATGTGTCTTTACTTGATATAATTTTCTTATTGTAATATTGATTAAAGGTAGCCGTTGCTTTGAAACAAAAAAAATATTAATATTGTTAAATGCCCATTACCGTGATCATGAGAATCACCATCAGAAGCCATGACAAGAGGCGTTGTGTAGCATCATTTTTATGGGGATCACGATGTCATCATACCTTTTACTTGATCTTGTATCAGGCCCGGCCCGGCCCCCATATATGTGTATAGTGTGCTCATGCATATAGGGTCCAACAAATCTTAGGACCCATCTTTTTAATGTCCATATATATATATATATATATATATATATATATATATATATATATATATATATATATATATATATATATATATATATATATATAACTCATATATTTTTGGTCCCTGTGGTTTGTTAGAAATTACGGAATTGGTCCCTGGGTCCAAACTTTTACGGGTTTGGTCCCTCCCGACCCGCTTTCTTACGCTTTTGGTCCCTCTCCATTTTAAAAAGACTAAAATACCCTTCTCATATTCATTTTCTCTTTTTCTTTAATTCTTTATCAAATTTTAAATATTATTTACATATTACATATTTGTTTAAAACATAAAAATACCACATATAAGAAATGTATCTCTCTTTCTATGATTTACTCCACTCTCTCTCTTCTTGGCAGAACCCCATGACCTGACCTCCATATCTTTCATCCACCGCCACCGTCACTGCCACTGCCACATCTTTCACCTACCACCTTCATCTTCAACAACCGCCACCAACATCTTCATCCTTAACCACTGATAATACCATCTTCCTCAACCTCTGCCACCGACACCCTCATTTACAACCACCGGCCACTACCACCCCACTCATCGACAACCACCACCGCGACCGCCCCTTCACCACCTCCTTTCATCTTCAAGAAAACAACCATGAATATAGAACCCCAAATCGTACACCACCAAACAATTTTCAGAACCAAATCGAACATTTAATCAAGAGGTAGTTACAGATCTAGAAATCAAATTCCAAAGCCCAGCCGCTGGACAAGAAAAATCGAAAACCCTAGTTGATGTTTGATAGCTTATTGGTGGAGGGTTTTCGTTTTGGGTCTCCGGTGTGTATGATTAATCGATTATTGGGTTTAGGTTTTGATTTTGGGTTTCAAGTGTGTTTGATTCACACGAATTGGTGACATCCATTGATAGATCTGCCACCGCCATTATCATCTCCTTCTTTTTCTCTTGGTGGTTAATCGAGTTCTTTATCAATGAACACCCATGGATGCCATGGATTTAGGGTTAAATCTTGTTTTTAGTTAATCAAACTTGGTGGGTTTATTTCAATTAGGGCTTGCAGTCGTTTGCTTTATTTCCAGTTAGATTATTGAGGTTGGGTGTTTATTTATATTAGAAGTATGCTTGATTTTTCGTGCTCTAGGTGGTTGAGTATAACGATGGCGGTGATTATAACATTGAACTTTTTAAACATATAATTTACTGCACGCGGAAGCTAATTACATATAATTATCTTAATTACATAATAGATACAAAAAGATTTAACTTGTTTGATATACAAAGACTTTTACAGTGTTAATACAAAAACAGGCTGTAACAAAAAAATCTCTAGCATCAGAGTATTGGTCCGTCCATATTCCCAGCCCAAAAGCATCAAGCTCACCAAAGAGAATCTGCAAAAAAATCTAGTGGGGAATTAGCACAAAGCTAAGTGAGGGAACAAATATCTAAACATACACAAGGCAAACATGCCTAAACCCAAATAGCTCATGAATCACAGGAGAACCGGCGGTGTTGCAAGCACCTACAACCAAGGTCGGCCAAAACCAAGGTTTACCGATAGCCCTGCTAATATGGACAACAGTATCAGCCCCCTTGAGTACCACAAATGAACTTCAAGATCAGATACTGTAAATCCCCAAGCAACAGGCCCAACATCATACTGATCTCCAAAATAACATGTATATACAATCCAAACAAGAGCATTTCAAATAGGATATCATATCCTGTATATCCGAAGATATAAATCCACTAACCACAGTCAACACTGTTGGATTCCACTCAGATGACTAAATTCACTGAGTCTTCTCAGTTCCTGAAATTAAGGTAACACAAGTCAGTATTCAATTCATAATACTGATCCAAAATAAATATCATATTTATTCATGTTTCTCATGTATATGCTTTCATCATACATAAACAGATATACAAATTCATGTTTATCTTTAAATCATCAAATCCGACTAAATTCAAATCCGATTGAATTGAATTCCGAGTAAAGGCCAAATTCCGATAATACCCAAATCTGATAGAATCAATCCCTATAGAATCAAATTCCGAGCAAAGGCTCATTCCGATAGAACGCACAATCCGGTAAAACATGCAATCCGAGAATAGTTAATTCTGGCAAAACATCAATTCCGATAGAAAAGGTACAATCCGATAGAATCCATAAATCCGATGAAATGAATTCCGATAAAAGTGTTTGGGCATTTTATCTATCTGATTTCATACTTAAAGTCATGAATTCCGGGAAAATACCCAATCCTGATAGAATGGAATTCCGAGTAAAAGATATTCATCAAATCCGATCATTCTTCTCGGTTTTACATCAATTCCGACAAAAGCTAAGGCAAACAATTCAATCTTCTCGGATTTCAACCAATTCCGATCAAATATATCGGATTTCACTAATTCCGACAGATTCATACTTTAATTCCGATCAATTCATATGTTTTTGCCCAAATTTGATTTTTAACACAAATTCCTACTGATTTCAAGCATGTAAGTGTTCTGTGTTTCCAAGAATCATTCTAAACATATAAACAACATATATTGTTCATAAAATCTAACATGCATACATCCTAAGTTCATCAAAACATCAAGAAGCAATCGGTTTCCCTACAATATATTCAAATCCGAATAAATTAAAAATCAACAAAACTTGAATTCAGTATTCTAACCTTGTGCAACAACTAAAACAAGATCCAACTCAATTAATTCAGTGTTTGCTAATTGTTTTGATAATTTCTTCTACTTCTTCTTCTTTGATTTAAAACCGAGAGCACAATAACACAAACACACACTTCACACTTTAGGTAATTTGCATGTAATGAGAATGAGGTGGTGAGGTTGGTGACTAATCTCACCAAAACCGGCCAACACATTATCCACTAACTCAATTAATTCTAATTTAATCAATTATTTAATTTAAACTAATTAATCAAATAATAACAATTATTTATCATAACAACAAATAATTCACATAGTTTAAATAATATCTCAAATATTAACTTAATTAATTACCTTATTAATCTAAGCTGGGTAAGAGGGTGTTACAGTGATGGTGAAGATGAAGATGCCGATGGTGGTGGTTGAGTATAACGATGGTGGTGGTGCCTGATCCTACGAAGAAAGATGGGGAGATAGAGGGAGAGAGAGAAGGCAGATTATAGAGAGAGAGAGAGAGAGAGAGAGAGAGAGAAGACATATTATAGAGAGAGAGGTGGTGGGGGTCGTGGGTGGTGGAGATGGCAATGGTGGGTGGTTAAGATAGAATGGCGGTGATGGTAGTGGGTGGTGGATATGGGTTTTGTTGATGATGATCCAGGGAGAGAGAGAGGAGAGATAAAGGCAGAGAGAGAGAGTAGGAGATGGTAATAAATGGTTTTTTCTTTTTTTTAAATTATCTATTATTGAAAATGAATTAAAAAAATTAAGAAAAGAAAAAAGAAGTAGGAATAAGGTCTTTCAGTCAATTCAAGTTGAGGAGGGACCAAATATGCAAACAAAACGGGTCGGGAGGGACCAAACCCGTAAAAATTGTGACCCAGGGACTAATTTCGTAATTTTATGTAAACCACAAGGACCAAAAATGTAACTAACTAACTAACTATATATATATATATATATATATATATATATATATATATATATATATATATATATATATATATATATATATATTGAATAATAGCCCAACAACCTTCTTCAAACCTAGGCACAAACAATGAAAATATTGAAACCAGGTCTTCCGCCTTGGCACCTTCCGGCTTCGTTGCTTCGACCCAATCGACTTCCAGAGAGAGAGAGAGAGATTGAGCGAAGACTGTTGGAGTTTTCTAGAAAGGATTTGTCGATTTCCAAGATATTCATCTCGATACTCACTACTCAGCAGAAGAATCAAATATTAAAGTGTTGAACCGTCGAAGCATGAATCGATTCGGCAGTCACACTCATCTCGAATTCTCGATGTTCATCTTGATACTCACTTCGACAATCACACTCATCTTTGTATTCTCTACATGAGCTCTGTTCTCTCTATGTTCGTTACTCAATACCAAATTACCAATTTACCATTGAGTGTCATTGACGATTCATGGGCAGTTGGGCAGACATCAACGATATGTGAGGTAATACCATCGAAAATTGTTTATGTTTCTGCAGCAGGCCATAGAAAATTTTAATATTATATATTTCTATTTCTTTTATTGGTTTTTTATTCTAATTTCAAATTTAATGACTAATTTTTGTTACAGAGGCTCCATTTTCATGGTTTTTGGTGTAACAATCAACCAAATAAGTGTTCTATTAATCCCTCGACTGTGTATCTCGTATGATTAAGAATACGATTTCAAGATTTTATTATGATTTTGGGTATGAATCTCGAACAAACAGTGGGCTTGTAGGCTTGCATTCCGCCATTTCGAATTCTATAATGCAAAATTGATTGGTTATTTGATGCTTTAATCTTTTAATATATAATAAGAGTTTATATTTTGACGGGTTCTAGACATAATGAGGTATGAATTATGGATTCTAATAATCTGATTTTTTTACCTTAATAGGAGTTTATATTTTGATAGTACTTATTTTTGTTAAATTGTATAAGGCTTATCTTTTATTATTCAGACATAATAGTAAATCCCTTATACTAAATATTACCCGTTAATTAAGTTTTGATTAGATTACACCTAAAAAGTTATCAAAGAAATTAAAAAAATATAGAAGTAAATCAGGAATATTGTCTTTTGGTAATTCTGTCTTCTTGTATTGATCATTATAGAATAAAACCAATCTAAATGGCCACGTAGTCCTTATCTTTTCTTACTAATTTATATTTTATGTTATAATTGTTTACTAAGCAAGCAATCACTGATTTGTTTTGAAGACAGCCCGTCACGCACGTGCAACAGTTTCCTTTAGAAGCGCAAAGAAAGACTTTATTGTATAAATATATTATAAGATTACTATATTTGTCTATTATTAATTATTCAATAATGGTAATAATAAGATATTAGCATCGTAGGTTTATCTCTTTTTTCAATTAGATTCTCTAGATAAAGTATTTGTTAATTCATACAACTTTAATTACAATTCTCATTTGTTACACATTTAATGATTTAATTCCTATTAAATAAAAGTAAAGATCATATTTTTCAAATTTTTGATGGTTTAATTCCTATTAAATTAAGCATTTTTGGACATATATATGAGAGCTTTGAAGTTTAGAAGAATATCAATATAGTTTTATTAAAGAAAATTTGCATATCATTTTTAACTATATTAAGATTAAGGCTGTTTAACTATATGCGATTGTATGTGTGTACCGGCTCTATGACCAGTGGTTGTGAACTTTGGAGGATTAATGGTAATATGAAATTGGCTGTTCAAAAAAAATTAAGGCTGTTTAAAAAAATATATTAGGAGCTAACTTGGAATAAAGGACGATATTTTAGAAAAACAAATATCTCTTTTAGTTGTGTGGTGGTAGATCATTGGCTGGCTTTACTATTTAAAAATTTAAATTATTCAAATATATATGCATGGGGCACCAGGCATACTGGGTATATAGGCTGTAATTGAACAGCACGTTCATGAACCGTTCGTGAAATTGTTCGGCGGTAAGTTCGTTTATGTTCGTTTGTATAATAAACGAACGAACATGAATAAATATTTTCTGTTCGTTTAATTAAACGAACGAACACGAACAGAGCTCTCGTTCGTTCATTTATGTTCGTGAACGTTCGGTTATCTGGTCATTTATGTCCGTTTATGTTCGGTTATATTTTATACAAATATATATATTTATATTATATGTGTGTGTTTAAATATAGCGTTTATTTGTTTAATAATGTTGGATTTGTATTTTAGTGTGTGTTTATTCATTTACATTTGTTTATCACTTAAATGAGCGAACAAAAATGTACACGAAGTAAGCAATCCTTTAAATAATTGAACACACATGCTCGTTCGTTTACCGTTCGTGTTCGTTTATTTGTTCGGCTAAAGTTAAACGAACGAACACGACACAGATTTCCGTTCATTTATCCGTTCGTGTTCGTTTATTTGTTCAGCTAAAGTTAAACGAATGAACACGAACAAGCCCCGTTCGTGTTCGTTCGGTTCGTTTACAGGCCTTGATATAAATCATATCGGATTCTTTTTAGATAATACATGAAGGTATTTTCAGATAAAAAACGTTATTAAGATGTCGTAACAAAGATATGATATAAATAATTGATGGATTTAGTTCTCAACATAAAGATTTACTTGCCGTTGCTTTTCAATTTCATATTAAATATTACATATATATTAAATACTAGATTAAATATCCGTGTGATACATAAATTAATTTAAAAAATAATAAATATTAAATATTAATAAAAACATATTAAATAATATTAAAACTCGAATTAACTGAGAATATTTAAAAAATGTCGACGTATGACATCAACACTCTAACCAGCGGTAGAAACATCGACGCAAGCGCGAGGGAAGACTTGTCAGCAGAAACATGGTAGCATGATACGAATAGACGTGATTGTATTTCTTATATAAGATGTAGGAAAGATGTGATGGTTGAGAGGGATACATATATATGTTAGAGTGATATGAATGAGATGAAGGGAGATGGAACGAAAAAATAAAGTGGTGGTGCGTGACAATAATAATGAGAGGGAAGAATGTGTTGGACTGAAAAGTAAAACGTGCCTCAAATCAACCAGAGTCTATTAATATTTCTGTGGATTTGGATTACATTTGTACATCTTGATACATATATAGGTGGGTGGCAGGCGGTTTTCTGGCGGTAGTGGTGGTATTACGTAATATTCCTATATTACATTTTTCTACTATTACTAAATACAAATGATACTTAATCAAGATTAAATGTAATATGATGCACATTGTCTTAGAGTTATGGAAAAGAATAAAATAAATTACTTTTTAATTTTTAAAAATGATAATCTTATTTCATATATGGATAGTTGAAAAATAAATTAAAAAGATAACTATGAATAGAATGAAAAGTTAAGTATGAAGACATAAGGTGTAATTGTCATTTAAAAAAAATGAAATTACCTTTTTCATTTTTAACCAAAGCCCTAAGAGCTATGGATGTAACGCCGAGGTTTCACAAGGTTAATTTAAAAAATATATTAAGTAATACATTAACCGTTTAACCAAAAGATGTATTTACTAAACACAGCGGAAACTAAAAGTTAGTTATTTACACAAACTGTATCAGTGTTTAAACAAAACAACCCAACGGAGTTACCAAATATCTGCCGACCATTAACCAGTAAATCAGAGTTAACAAAAACAACCGCAAAAGTAGTGTTCCCCAAAAATCTTCGGCAGTATAAGCCAAAACATGGCACCCGTTCTCACCATCATCTAATTACCTGTACATAGGATATATACATGGAGGGGTTAGCTATAAATAGCTACTGAGTAACGATTAAACATAAGCATCGTAACAAAGATGTCATAGCATGCAGAAGATATCACAGAATAACAAACAAGTCTATCCAAACAGCTAGCGATGTTCCGGTGCCCAGGAGGAGTCACGTCTTGCAGAGTAGTAAGCACGGCTCAATGATCCAAGCTGGGGAAAACCGAATACATCTATCATATCGCGCCGGTGGGGGAGCGGGTAGCAGCCCACCATTGCATTAACGAGCGGGGAAATCAGTGAGAGCCCCTATTTAATTAACGAGCGGGGAAGTCTATGAGAGCCCCTGGTTGAGGCAAGGGGTTTTGCAAGAACCCGATCCGCGGCCGCGAATCACCGTACCTCAACAGCATCAAAGTGCCGGCACGAACACGTATTGGCCGACTATGGCTGCATCATAACATAATTGGCCTACTCAAGCCATAACATAACATATTGGCCTACAAAAAACCATAATACCAGCATATACCAAGTTTACAACATGATTGGCCTATTCAAGCCTAACATAAGTGCATAGCAGCGTATAGCATAGCAAATTAACAACACATAAACCATAACTTACCTTAAGCTTGTTATAACATGTTTATCACGAAACCTAAGGTTAACCGGTACTCACCTTAACAACTACAGCAAGCAAATATAGTGTTCAGTATCTTCTGGTTCCTCAGAAGTGCCTAACACATCATATACAAGCTTGTTAACACCTTAACACTTATCACATAATACGAATTACAAGCTATTCATACTGGACAGGGTCCTACGGCTGCAGAGGTCAGGTCCTACGGCCGCAGAAGGCATAACAAACTCCTCCTACGGCCGTAGAGGTAACCCCTACGCCCGCAGAGTTTCTCTTCATTAAACCGAGCCCTATGGCCGTAGGAACTTATCCCTACGCCCACATGAGCTGTTCTATGGTGAGCTACGGCCGTAGGTTACGTACCTACACCCGTAGACCTTGTTCCTTCGTCCGTAGACGGTAAACCACACAAAATACCCTCATATGGCCGCAGAAACCTTTTCCTACGGCCACAGAAGGCTTAATTACAAAAATTCTGAAAAACACCCTCCTACGCCCGCAGGAGCTTTTGACTACGGCCGCAGGAAAGAAACTGCTCCTACGGCCGCAGGAACTTTCCCCTACGGCCGCAGGAAGGTTCTGCACAACAGACCTTCTTCCCTGTTCGCGGACAGACCTGCAAAATGCAAATACCCGTTTTGACACATATTTCGACCAAAACTCAGTTCCAATTATACCTAAACATTGTTTGACACCATTTGGAGCTTACCAATACATTTGACAACACAAACTAACAACTAGGACTCATCATACACCATCAAATTGGTGTTTCTTGTTCATGAACTCAAGACTAGGTTTTTAACATAGAAATACTTACTTACAAAGATGGAGGTACAACAGATGAACTCTTGAATCAATTAGGAAACTCACTTGCTACTGATTTTCTTGAATTCCTTTTCAAAATCTCCAAAGATTGAGAGGGTGTGTGTGTGTACGTATGGAAGTGTGTGTGTGTGTGTTTTGGCAAAAGTCAGGGGATAAGAATCCCACAAACCGACCTTGGTGTTTTAATATTTAAAACGCGGTATTTTGTTCCCCTTTTTAACTTACAAATTATCCCTCGTTTACCCGTTTTACCTAACGATGATATTTTTAGAACCATTACCTAAAACTGATTACTAATTTACCAATTCTACATATTAACATAACATTTTCTCGTAACACCTTTTCCATCACAGATAACACACATTATTAACAAATACCAATTAAAATCAAAGTACAACCCTATTAGCACATAGTACAACTACCTACAACTAGGCCCTATTTTAAGGTGTTACAATGGATTTCATCCTCCTAATATTAATTACCGACCAAGCACAGAAATTTGAACATTACTTATATGACATTTGAAATGTGGCTGGCTTTGAGATTTTGAAGGCCCTGTACAATTTAATAAAAGAGGCCTTATAATTAAAAATAAGGTTCCTAATCATAATTCATAGTCATTTAAGGACTAACCTTAAAAATTGAGCCTCTATAACAAAACTTAGGTATTAAACTAAACATTAGAAACAAAACCACAAACATATAATTATATATTTATATTGTGTTATAACTTATAAACAAAGACCAAGCAAGATTGTGACCAAACCTCAATATTCGATGACGTTAGAGACTAGAGGCCATACTCGTGAATGGCGGAATCGATTACTTGTGTTATTGTTCGATATCCAGACTCCAGAGACCAGACTCGTGAATGGCAGTATCGCAATGGTGTGTCGAGTTGTCGAGTACGCGAGTTTTCGTGCATAGCCTCGCGATGGAACCGTCGCCTCGATTCTGAATGTGTCGAAGGTGCAATAGACCTTGAATCGTCACCTCGTTTTTCCGATTACTGACCAAAGGGCTTAACCATTTTTAGATAATGGGGTTGGGCCTTGAACTTAAAGACTTGAAGAACAGGCTATGACTTGAAGAAATAAGGCCCTGATATCTGTGTGCCATGTGCAAGTGCACACTTGCACAAGCATGAGGCTAGCTTTGATTAGAAAAGACTGGACAACAAAAAAAATGTACACCGAACAAGAAGTTTCGACATGATCATCATCTTTGTCTAATGAGTTAGTAATCTCATTAAAAACCTTCTAGCAACATTCTAGAAAGGATAGATACAAAAGTTTACTGAAAGATCAAACAAAACAATACAAAACTCCATATAAAAGGCATTTGGCTTAACAATATCATTATGTTTAAGGTGTTCTTCTCTCATTGAAGTAGACAATGAAAAAATGACTTGGAATGAAAACTTGGAACTAAGGTCATGCGTATGGGGTAAACTAAACACATGCGGGTTCCTTTGTATAACATCCTTATGTATGACCTAGTAGCATACGTGTTGGTGGTAAGTCATTTGATTATTTATTTATTCACTTATTCGTTATTTTATTTTATTATTGGAAGTAATAATTGAAACACGAGCTAAAAGATGAAAATATAAAGTTTATATTTTTATGTGTTAATTGGTACCATTAGATTTGTTTTAAATGAGGATCGTAAATAATACCTTGTTAGTTGATAATTAATTAAATAAGACCGCTTAATTAATTTAGTGTATGTCAAAAAACATATAAGTGTATTGTGTGTGTGGTCTCTCCTTTGTTTGAAGAAAACTCAATAAACCTACAAGAACACTTAATCCGGCCCACAATTTCTTGATGTTGTGTTGATTTGATGCAATTAAAGATTAGTTTACGATTCTTGATTTGATTTTGATGAGCTCTTAGATGTGTTCTTGTCCAAAAACCCAAACTTGATTTCTAGGACTTATGAGAAATTGGGTTATTTGATGAATTAAAGTTTGCTTAGTGTGTTACTTTTAAATAAAATTTTATATTTTAATTACATAAAAAAAAATAAAAAAGGAAACGCTCTCGTGCATGTAATGCACACTCAAACATAAGATAATTAATGCCATGTTGTAAACACAATATAGATAGATAAATAAAAAAAATAAATACATTTGACAACGAGACTCTTGATGTCAAACGATATATGCAAATGAGCAAATCTACGGTCCGGGGCTTGAATGAATCAATAATTTGTTGGTGACAGCAATATATATACTAGGTAGACGATCTATCAAGCTAGCCACATGCAACTTAAAGTTGACTCTGGTTTTCCAGCAAATGTGGCATTGATTTAGCACAATCTCGATTTTAGCTAACCAAACATGATGGCAAAACTTCAAAAGCGTACCAAACATGATCGTATAATCGATCTAGTTGTCACATAATGTAACATATATCTTAAAATTTGTCAATAAAGGTATCATGTAATTTTTTAGTAAAAAAAAAAAAAAAAACTATAAATTTTAATTTGTTAAAAAAATCTTAACTAAATAATTTTGATTTTTAACATGTCATGATACTCTTTTTAATAAAATATTAAGATTTATACTCTCTTTTTATATAAAATTGAAATTTACAATCATTTTCTTATAACAAAATAAAATTTATAATTATTTCTTGACAAAAAAAAATTATACGTTACATTTTTTCACAAATTTGTATATATATACTAGCATAATACTCGCGCAATGCAGCGACGACAAATAATTCTCACTCGATAATATGTCTATTTTCGATAAAGTAGGGGTATCATAAACATGCACTATGATGATTTTGAATAGTTAATAATCCGTAACATCTATATTATTTTCTGGTTTTTTCAATTTTTTATTGCTTTAACTATTTATTAATGTTTATTTAATTTGTTATAATATTTTATAGGTTACAAATTAAATTTGTGTTAACTTGACTTTTTAAAAATAATTTATTATGGAATGTTTAGTTATTATAATGGTAATTATAATTAAGTGCATTTAGTTGTTTCCTTTTAGATTTAAATGAGGGTATATTAGTAATTTCATCTTACTTAATTTTTAAGAGTTTAAGCAAAAGTGCTAAATGCTTTATAATGTTGTATAGATTATCTTTCTCGATTATTATCCTATTTAAAATGTTCATATACAGCATAAATCTTCGTTTATGGTAATTAATTTGAAGCACGTACTTTCGATTAATTAATCACTTAATGATGGTTCCTTAATTGACGTTTAACCAACCTTACCTGAGTGCCAAACAACGGGTTTGTATCCATATTGAAAACGTAAGTGCACATGAATCATTCTTTACGTAATTGCTTATAAAAATAATTTCTTAAAATAAATACATTTCCTATTACAGAGAAATGTTCAATATAGTCCATACTTATTTCATAGTCCTGAGAGACTAATCTTAGCCTTTGGATCAGCCCCATCGATGGTCCAGATTGAACTTTTAAAATTTTGGACAGAGTGGTATTTTCGTAAATAATATTTGATGTTTTTACAATTACATATGATTGTATACTGAATCACATGTGATTGAATATTAAAATTTCAGGACTATGTTTTTTATATAGACTTTATTGAACACAACTCTCCTATTACAAAGTAAAAATTAGTCAAGCATCGATATAAACTATTAATTATTTTGTAAATATTAAACTAGCAGCCTCTTTTTTACCTTTTCTTCGACGAAAAGGCCGGGCGTGTAAGGGGTTGTCAGGCATGTATTCGCATCATTTTGGTGTTAGGAGCGGGTGATGGTACGGTAATCGATGAAGGTTAGGGTCGTCTTAGATATTTTTTGGGTCCGCGGCAAATTGGATAAAAAAACCATTAAAAATACACTAATATATACAAGCTAAATATATAACCGAGTATCAAACTAAGCAATGAGTATACATATACAAATTAACCAATTCTACTAAGCAAACTACTAAACTAGTCTAATTAGTTGTCGAATAACCGATAAATCAAAAGAAACAAAAAGTAAGATATTAAAATTTAAATAGTTGATAAGAATTAAGCTAGGAAATCAAAGAACAAAGATTAAACAAAGGTTTACACTTGTTTAAGAAGTTAAAATCGATCTTAAAATTTTGAATTCTGTTTTTCTATGGTTGTTCGTTAATTTGTCACAAGTGAAGCAAAATACATGATCAAGTTTGCCTTCCAGCCGATAGCCTTTGATTTTGATAAAGTTTTGATGTCTTGGATTGCAAAAGCACCAACTCTGAAACATTTTGTTTTGTTTTTTTTTCTTAAATCCTGAACTCTATACTTCAATTACGATTACTAATTTTGTTTATTCTTGCTAGACGACTTTGTATGATTTACTTACCGTCTTTCCGACTTATTACTCCTTAGAATGTAATTACTTTTTTCTTAAGACCTTGTGAATTCTATGTGCGTACGGGAGCCTTTTTCTGCTAAACTTCAAATTTTATTTTTGAGTCTACAAAAATGAGTTTACATATATACAAATTAGAAGATATACGAAGACAATGAGTCCCTTCTAGCCATGAGCTGGCTCTAGACAGGTTGTCCTTATGACACGCCTTATAAGATGGTTTTGATCGAGGTCGGGGAAAAAGTCGATAAAATTGTGGCGGTTTTTGTTGAATGCATAATATATGACAACAAAAATAATAGTTGCAATGAAAATAGACGTTTGGTAGCTAGTCGTTGCATAATATTATACTATATAACAATTTGCAGGGAAATTAACACTAACATACTACTTTTTATTTTAATAATTAATGAATAGAAACTAGTTTTATTTGATGATTAAGTCTGTCACGGATGTTATGTGTATTACAGGCACAAGAATGATGACGGATCATGTGACTCCACCGAGCAGTGCTACTTTGGGTGGGTTCGGTGTGTATTTTAATTTTTGGAGCTGGTAACCTGTTATTTGAAAAAAAAAGCTACAATCCTTGTTCTCCAAAATAAAAAACTTTTGTTTACTAGCATTTAAAATTTGTGGTAAGTTTTTTATATACAAAATTATTGAAATAATTTTTTTTATTGTTTTACAATTCCCACTTAAGATTTATCTTTTTTAATTATTATCATTTTACACTATATAACTCCACTCTAAATATTGACAAACACATATATAAATAAAGATGTAACTTGTAACTTTAACTGCCATATATCAACTTTCAGCTATCAACGAAAGTTACCAGCTACTTTCAGTAAACACAAAGTCCCTCCGTCACCAAGACTCCATATGATCTTATCGAAACGTAATTTTTTTTAGATACAAATACTCTATAATAGCATCAAAATTGTATACTATTTTAATTTAGTGTAAAACAATCTAATCTTTTGTAATATATATATATATATATATATATATATATATATATATATATATATATATATATATATATATATATGGGAGAGTTCATGCGAGAACCGTTGTTAGTACGAGAACCGCGAGAACCGTTTATAGCCTTTGATCTTGATTAATTAATGGCTAAGATTAAAGGTGGCAAACATGTAATTAAATAAAAAACATAGCCCCAATTTCAATTTCCTAATATCCTGGAGGGGTTGTCTAAATTAAAGGGGGGACCACTTCCCCCCACTTTTTTAAGCTAAAATATCTATGAAATGGAACAATAATTAAATACGAAAATTATACCAAATTAAAGAGAAAATTATGCTCTTTAGTTTGACACCGATATTGCTATACTTTTTCGACGAAAAGTTTTCATTTTTGACGAGGGTTTTTTCCAGCACGTACAGTAAAGTCGCCTATGTATCGTGCATATATGCATCGTGCACATATGCACCGTGCACGTATGCATCTCCTGCATATATGCACCGTGCACGTATGCATCTCCTGCATATATGCACCGTGCACGTATGCATCTCATGCATATATGCATATGCATAATATATACACAGTACACCTAAATAAGATACCCATCCCATAAGTCCATAACCTTACATACATGCTACTTTCAATCATGTCATAATACATCCATCATTATATACTAAACAATAGCTGCCTACATTGTGAGAAAAGGTTACACCCTAATATACAAAAACATTAAACTTCCAGTACATAGTTGGTATATTTTATTATGAAAAATAAGGCACCCATCACCAACCATACATGCTTGATGCTACTTTCAATCATGACAGCAAATTAAACATAATAAATTCAACTGAGTGATGCAAATCGTTGGGTGATCTGGAAGAAGCAAATAGGTGACGATCTGAATAAGTAAATCGACGGTAACGGTGAAAGATCTGGGTTGCTTCCATGGTCTCCACCAAGCTCCAAACTCAACAACTTTGCCGATAGTGAAAAACATATCCGACTTGATTGTGCTTCAAGAAATACAGATCTAGGTGTTCAGGTTGCGGGTGATGAGGCGGCGGTGACCACAGTATTTACGGCGACAGCAACGGTGGTCATTGAAACCGTTCAATTTATACTTGATGTCGCCGGAGATGGGTGAACGGAAGCCTCCATGGTGCTTAGAGTTCTGATTCGTTTGATTGAATTGAGAAACGATGTTATCGAAGCCATTAACTATGTAGTTGCAGTGGATCGAGATGGAAACAGTGGGGAACGATGAGAAGAGATTGAGAATTTGGCAGGTTGAGGAAATATGTATTTGCAGATCACGTTTCTGGGTGGGGAATAGGATTTTGAAATTACGATTCTAACATTTTTAATTTAAGAAAAAGATTAAAGACAAGTAATAAAATGATTGGCTGAAAACGGTTCTCGCAGTTCTCGCACTAACATGAGAAATACGATAATAAGAGAATTTCGATTGTTTTGAAAAGATTAAATTTAGTAACCTTAAGTCTTGAGACTGTATTGAAAAACAACATCAAATATGGACCCAACATCATTAGTCACTGCATATAGTCTCATATGTACATTTAAATCACACAAAATATAAGAAAGTAAATTAGTTAATTCATGAAACCACTAAAAATGGGTTATGACACATTTGCTTATGGATATGCGAGTTTTAGTCTAGTTATTGAGTAATTATTTACTATATGTCAAATGAATTAAAAGAAATATATACATTTAAATCACACAAAAATATAAGAAAGTAAATTAGTTAATTCATGAAACCACTAAAAATGGGTACTTTGTGACACATTAAATATGTGAGTTTTTAGTTTAGTTATTGAGTAATTATAGACTATATGTCAAATGAATCAAAAGAAATATACCCCATAATAAGGGTTTACTAAGTTAGTGATTTCTAAACATAAAAATTAACAATAAGTATGTAAAATGGTTTAAAGTTTTATAAAGAAAATAATTGGGGTAATTTCATTAAATAACTATCATCTTTCCCCAATGTTTCATTGTGGCACGTATATTTTTTTTACACATGTTGCCAGTCAAGTCATTAAAAACGTGTTAATATGCAATTTCGTTGATTTTAACCTGCTACAGCAGATCACCTTTTCCCCTCATCTTCTTCACCTTAAAATCAAAACTTGAATTCGAAATTCTCCATTTATACGTGATGAAAATTAACGATTCTTGAGTCTATGGAAAGGTAATCCATTTTTCTATAATATAATACAAAACCACCGACTAAAAACAAGTCTAATATGAGCCAAATAATCAAAATACCGCAAGGATGCTTAATGGGTCATACATGACTTAATTAACAATTTGTTGGCATATATTTGGTGAAAATTCATGAATTTGTTATCTTTTGAAAGGCAAAAGATTACCTGTTATAATCTGGAAAAAGAATTATG
Organism: Pulicaria dysenterica; assembly: GCA_947179395.2. Classification (NCBI taxonomy): domain Eukaryota; kingdom Viridiplantae; phylum Streptophyta; class Magnoliopsida; order Asterales; family Asteraceae; genus Pulicaria; species Pulicaria dysenterica. The sequence goes on from OX359289.1 coordinate 101,052,498, forward strand.
TAAAACGAGTAAGAGTTGAGAGATAAATGAATTTTTTTCCTGCCCTGTTTTTGAATTGAAACCAAATAAAAATCCGACACTTTAATTTCAAAATTCTCCATTAATACATTAATAAATTTTTTTATTCTTGATCATATGGAAAGGTAATTAAGTTATTTATTAAATAGTACAAAAAGAATGGTAAATAATGAGTTTAAAATGAATCAAATCATTAAAAAACTGTAAGATGGTCTTGAATGATACATAACCGGCTTTAATTAGCAATTTCTTGCGCTACACTTGATTGAAATTCATGAATTTGGTGTCCTTTGAAATGTAAAATGATTATTTACAAAGTTTTTCAAAAAGAATTAGCGAAAACAATCAAGAATGGATTGAGAAACCTGTTGGATAAGTTGCAGGTCGAATTTTGGGATACTGACACGTTTTTAAGGACTTGACTAGCCAGATGTGTAAAAAAAAGTAGATGTGGCATAATATAACATGAGGGAAATATGACAACTATTTAATGTCTTTACCCCAAAATAATTATTAAGAAAAATGTCATTACTTCGATTTACACAAAATCAAAGATAGTAAGTAACTCACTTTTTTTAGTGATTTTGAAATAGATTTTATTTACTAATAAAAATCTTTAAAAATAATATTCTTTATATTTTATGCCAAACAATGGTAAAATTTACATCAAAATATGAAGTATGGAATTATACACTAAAACTTATATAAGAACTATAAACATATACAATCAAAATACATCCGTTAAATGTGACTAATATTTTAATCAAATGAAGCTTTAGGCTTCATATTTTAATCAAACTCTATTTTTATTATAGTTAATGTGACTAATATAATAAAAACTAGCAACGTGGCAAATCTCCGTATCACATCTACTTTTGATTTTTAGATATTAATAGAAATTTGTGAGTTTTGTTGACTTGACCTTAAGTGACTACGCTCCAAGCTTCTCGGATTGCAGTCGACCGACATTCTCAACCTCTTTTGAACAGTCAAAAGAATTGGTATGCTTATAAGGAGACCAATGCCGTTTCTTGTTTTTTCTAGTAATCATGATTTAAGGGAGGTTATATATTCTTCTAATAAGTCTTTTTATACATTCTCGTACTCACTAGAACTACACTGGTCAATGAACCAGTAGATGTACCATTTAGCGGATTAAACGGCCAGATTGGTACTAAAAACCGGTATCAGGAATAGATGAAGTCACAATTACTTGAAAAGAATATGAAAATACCTAAAAAATATCTAAACGGCCAAGAATGATATTTATTTTACAATAGAGTTTAAGTAAATATCATCATATATAATCATATATGTAAATCTAAACCCATTTGAATAAGCCAGTAATAATATGATACCTCACATGTATGTAAAACTTGTTTTATTCATGGTACATCTTTTATTTGGGAAACGGTTCATCTTTATGCTTGTAAAAACTAGATATAACATATAAATCTAAAGTATGTTATAAAATGTTGTACTTAATGCGTTAAATATTGTTATTATCGAGTACTATCTATCTTTTACATGGAAATATATAAAATTCACAAAAATTTAAACCCCACAAATCGACCTTTCTATTTAGGTCCAAACTACCACCTACCATAATCACAACCTAAAGAAGTAGTCTTCCAAATGACCGAGCATACACAAGTCTATGTGAGTTTGTGTGTGTGATGTTTAGCATTGTAGTTGTTTATGTGTGTGATTGACTGTTTTAGTTTAAGTAGAATTTCTAGCTTGTTGATAGAGTGGGTGGCGACAGCGCCGTCTCAATCATTTTTGGGGTCCGGGGCAAAACTAAAAAGTAGGCCCTAAAATCATTAAAATATAATAAAACATACTAAAACGTATAATATGTTAAATAAGAAACTTATAATTGTTTAGGTCTTTAAATTCTTTATAAATTTTTCATTCTCTCTGTTTGAGATCGTTTTGGATTTTCAAATTCTTCTCTTTTCTTTCATTTTTTACTACGGGATAAATACATTTTGAAAATTTTGATTTATTAGTTAGTTATAAATGGATTTAGATATTCAAATAAACAAAACAATGAACTTGATATCTAGTGATTCAACTATGAAAGTAAGCACACAAATTAACTTGATATCAAGTGATTCAAGTAACTAGCTTATCTAATATACCAAATAACTACTAAACTAATTAACTAATTATCAAGAATATTTGGCTAATTTATTTCAAATAAATTACTCCAACAAATCTAATAGTTGATAATTTGGTATCAAGTGAGTAGAATTTCAAGTGATAAAAATGGGCCCCAATTAACAAGTGATTCAAGAAAGTAAGTTATTTCAAGTAACTAAATCAAATTAATTAACTAATAATCAATAATCAATAACCCAAACAAGAAATGAAAGATAAAAGAAACTTTATGTCTGTTTTGTTAGACTTTGAACAATTAAACTTTGAAGCCTTGATTTCCGAAAGTAAATGACTCTTATTATGTGTTTTCCAAGCTGATTGCTATTTCAATTTCTAAGTTTGCGCTTTTTGGGCAAAAAAAATTGGACCTTTTCCCTACTTAACTGTATATTTAGGCTCAATAAACTTGGTTACACACATTCACGCACACACAACATATAAATATATATGTATATATAGAAGTTTATACCGACCGTGGGCCCCATCTAGCCATGGGTCCTGGGCGGTTGCCCGGGTAGCCCGCCCCTTAAGACGGCCCTGGGTGGCGATGATAGGGTTTTCATTCGGTTGGTTTGCATCAAATGAGTTGGGTTTTCGTTTTCGTATGTGCAAAACCAAAATGCTAGTATAATCAAGAAAGATCAAATAGATGTAAAAAATTATAAAGAAAAGTTGAAAACGACCAAAATATAGAAACAAGGTAAAAATGCAAACAATCAAAACATGTAAAGTTGTTAAGTCTGATGCGAGCTAAGTGTATACTGTATAAGTGACCAAAAAGTATATGGACTGTTATGAAGAAATGTACAAAAGTAAAATGACCTTTAAACGGCCTCTTTTATTCTTAGTTGGGCCGATTTCTTGGATAACTTTGGGCTAATATTAGGCAATTATAATTAGGCAACTAATTAGTTAATGGGAAAAGCATCGGTACTCTTAACAGTACCCAACATATGTACTGCAACTCTGCAAGGGATATAAACGTAATTTACAGCGATATATAATTTGATAAAAACATCCGCTCGGTAATTATATTATTGCCACTAAACTTTTCCATGTACTATTCCTTGCTTCTAAAAGCTTGTCAGGGAAGATGATTATCATGTCTCGATTCTTGAGACAAACAATAATATTTAAAATATTAGAGTATCTAAATAAGAAAAAAAGAGTCAATTTTGATGAACATAAAAAAGAACTAATACTTATTAGATTGGCAACAAGAGCAATATAATCCCAAAGTTAAATCTTACGGCAAACAAAAATAAAATCCAAAATATCTATTACAGACAAAGAAAAATATGCTAATTAATAAGTAAACAAAAGAATCACTATCGAAGTAATGAAGGAATCATAAAGTCACGCCAACCGCATTAACATTGTGTGGTTTCTCCATCTGAAAAAAAAATTGATCGTAATTAAAAATTCGAAATTTGGATAAAAACATGTATTATAAAGTGCATACCTTTCTCTTTTGACACCCGGTAGTGTTATGACCTTTTGCTTTACAATAACCACAATTTTTCTTTTTTTCGATTCCATAGCTATTTCCATGCCAGACTTTATTCGTGTAGCAACTTTTGGACGCCCTTTTGTCTTAACAGGATTTTTAGGATCATACACATAAATGTGTCGTGATGTGTCCCCTTGTGTGGCACTCTGTGTAGTAGAATTAATTTCAGAATTTACCTCAACTCTACTATTCTTTCTTTTGTTTTGCTCCTCAAGAAAATCATCAAATAATGCATTAAGTTTTTCAATTTCAGACGGGGAATCTCGTCCTTCTTCAAGTACTTTATTAAACTTTGCTCTAATAGACCATAAAGTCATGAAGCTTACTTCGTTACCACCATCACTGTTAATATCCCTCCATCTCATTCTAGTAGTTCCCACGTTATGAGTTGCTTCCATTGTCCATCTTGGTTTGTAAACTTAGTTTGTAAATCGTAATCATAAAGAATAGATCTGAAGATGAAAAACATAGAAAACTCTAATCATTGGTTTGTAAATCTGAAAATAAACAATGAAAATCCTAACTATTGAAAACCTAAATCGTAACTAATAGATCAAAAGAGGAAGAAAAATGAAAACCTAAATCATCAACTAGGGATGTAAATGAGCCGAGCTACTCGCGAGCTATTCGAGCTCGGATCGTTAAAAGCTTGAAATGAGCCGAGCTCTAACGAGCTCGAGCCTAGAATAAAGCTCATTTAACAAACGAGCCGAACTCGAGCTCCAAAGAGTGGGCTCGTGAGCTTAAACGAGCCTAAACGAGCTTCATATATAATATAATTTATAATTTATATGTTTAATTTTTAAAAATTATATATATCATTTTAATAAGAATATCAAAATAATACCCCGAGCCTAAACAAGCCGAGCCCGAGCTTCATAAATTTTAAATGAGCCGAGCTCGAGCTCAACATCATAAGCTCTAAACGAGCCGAGCTCGAGCGCGAGCTTAAAAAAGCCTAAACGAGCCCGGCTCGATAAGTGTTTGGCTCGGATCGACTCGGCTCGTTTACATCCCTATCATCAACTACTAGATCTGAAGATGAAGAAAATTAAACCCTTAAACAAGAAAGCTACGGTGGTTACCAATAAGAACGGCGGCGATTGTGGTGGTCGGCTGCGCAGAAACCCTAATCTCAAGAACTGCGGCGGTTGTGGTTCTTCGAGTACGGAGACGGCGGCAGATCTAAATAGAGGTGAGTGTCGTGGTGGTGGTTCTTTGATGAAAAAAATGACAGTGGCAGTGGTTACCAGTAAGAACGGCGGCGGTTGTGCTGGAACGGCTGCGCAAAAACCCTAATTTCAAGAAAGGTTGCGGTGGTGGTTCTTTGAGTATGTCGACGACAGCAGATCTAAACAGAGGTGACAGCGGCGGTGGTGGTTCTTTGAAGAGAAAAATGACAGCAACGGTGGTTCTTTGAATATGGCGGTGGTGGTGATTTTGAAGGCTGCATTGGTGGTTTGAAGAAGAGAACAACGATTTGAGAGGGTGTATTGCTTTACAGATTTGAAGGTGTTGGTGGAGCTTCATATATTCAAAGCTATCATATTCAAAGCATCTGCATATGTTCAAAGGATCTTCATATATTCAATTAAAAAATAAAAAAAAATTAAAATAACCGGTTGTTAACCTTTTTTACTAGTTTGCATATATTGGGAGATAAATAAGGGTTGGTTGTATTTTTTTTAAAATTTTAAAGTTCGTTGTAAATATTGGTAGCTTAATGAAAGTTCGTTGTATTATGGTGTAGTTTGGCCATATTAAAATTGTCAAGTTTGATAATTTTTGAAAAAATTGTCGCTTCCAAAAACTATCCATTTGGTTTGAGGATAATTACACGTGTATTCATTTAATAGTAAAATTACAATTATACTCACTATGGTTACATTTGTTATAAGTTGGTGGTGTTCAAGAATTTAAAATGAACATTTAAACCTTCATAGCCTAATAGTCTCAATCGTTATTTCTTTTTGAAACACTTGGAAATTATTATTTAGAATATCCGTAAAGATAAACATTAATATCTTTATAACTAGCAGACATATCAGTATGACTGAACATTTATATTGATAACACAAATAACTACCATATTTATACAGATATACAATTACACCTATATATCAATTGGCGTTTAAAAGTTGCCAATGTCTCGCGATATTTTGAAGGTTAAATTGTAAGCTTTATTTCTTCATTATCTCGCCATATAATTTTGATTCTTTCTGTGTTCCTCTTTTTTTTTTTCCTTTATCGTTGGTTTAGGTTTTGGATAGTCAGGAGAGAACTCCACCAGGAAATTGATTTTGGTTTTGATTATGAATGAATCAAAATTATTAGAAATATTCATATATATTCTTTTAAATCTTAAAATATTATATTTGTTAATCTTAGTTTATAAATATTTATATATACAGTCTACCACAAGATCACGTTGCAGCCTGGGTGGTTGAGAATCAGGCCTACTACTTCAACTTCTTAGATGAAATTAATTCAATAAGACCAGGACTAAAAAAATTCTGCTTCTAAGTTGTCAATCGAAATAAAAAAGAAAGGGAGTGTTGAGGCATTCAATCACTATTGCAAACTTAAACCTCAAAATAGGGTTTCTTTGGTAAAAAAACATTTATCTCATGATAAAATGGGTTAATGATTTTTTCAATTTATCATGGCATTTTGGGTGGGCCATCTGGTGGGCTCCTTTGCAACAAATAAAAATCTGATGGGCTCCTCTGCAACAAATAAAAAATGACAAGGGTCTGTTGGTAGTTAATTTTTTTTTATTTACATTTACCATAATTTTCCATCATATTTAATTAGGTTATGTATTTTTATACTAAAAATAAAAAAATAAAACTAAAACTAATAAGTTTATCTGATATAAAAAACAATGATATTACTATTCTTATACATTTAAAGACGTAATACATATTGATAACACAAATAACTACCATATTTGAACAGATATACAATTATATATATCAGTTTATATTGGTTGAAAAAAAATCAAAAAATCACGAGCGGGTACGTCGACTAGTTATCACAACACCGAAACAATCCATATAACTACATAGCCGTAATGACAATAACACCCTCAAGCGCTCGTTATACACTATTTTGACTCATTAACGTCCCTATAACGCAACCATGCGAGTCTTCTAACCAAAAAAAGAAAAAACCAACACCTTACAACTTATGCAACTTAGATGTTGAACCGAATAAAAGTTGAACATTTCAAAGTTTGGCTTCTATTTCATATCTTTTTATGAACAACTAAGATATACATTCCTGATCTACACTTATGTTTACAACATAAGTTAGAACTTTCAACCGACACCTAAAAAATTATATCACTACGTGAAAAGACATTTAGTTATTCCATATGAAAGTTGAACATTTCAAAGTTTGGCTTCTATTTCATATCTTAGTTTCTTTTAGCAAGTTTGGAGTTATATACTACTTATATGTCTTGTGTTTGCCTTTTATAAAGATGTTGATTTAAAAATGGAGAGAGAGAGAGAGGGAGAGTGAGAGACTTGGGGCTTAGAAACACAGGATGGAATATTGGGATTACTTCAAGAAACCAATGGAAGACGAATTCATCAACGTCATTCATGTTCTTCAACTTTCCAGTCACTTGGCAAGTGCATCACCTGTGGAAAACTTTCAAAAGATATGGAGCCATAACTGATATTTACATGGCTAGAAGGAGACTCAGAAACTAACAGCGGTTTGGGTTCGCTAGATTTCGGGACGTGTTTGATGCTCGGAAAATGGAGGAGAGATTGAATACGATATGGATTGGTAACTTTAAACTGAGATTCTTCATTACAAAGGAAAACTCAGGAATTAGGAACAAAGTAAGGATGGATAGTAGGAATGCAGCAGGAAGGTCAAACAAGATAAATTCAATTAAGAAAAATCCAGGGTTTGTGGAGTCGTTCAGAAAAGAAGGAAATACATATAGTCAAGCGGTTAGGGATGAAGAAGCTACGATAAAGAAGAAAGAAGCTGAACTGGAACAAGAACGGAAAAGAAGTGATAGTAGAGGTAGAACCGTTAGAGAAAAATACGGAGTTTTAAAAGTTAAGCGCTATCGGTCGAGTCGAGAAGATTGAAAACATCTGAGCTGCGAGAGCTGCATGCTTAGCAGGGGCCTTGGAGGAAACCAAAGTATTCAGCATGGGTGGTGACAATGTACTTATAAAATTCTCTTCCACCCAAATCAAAGGAAAAATACTGGAAAATAGAAACCACGGGCTTCATCATTGGATTAAAGAGATGAAACAGTGGTCGGACTTTTTTCAATCGTCAGAAAGACTTACCTGGTAGAAGATCAGAGGGGTACCGATGCATGCGTGGAATGAAATTTTTTTAAAGAAATAGCACAGAATTGGGGAAAGACAGTTCACTAATTGTTCCATTCAAAATTCTTAAAATTTTTGACAGGGAAAGTGTTAGTGAATACTTCTATCAGATCCAAAATTGAAGAGTTAAAAAGCATCAAGGTAGGGAGAAAGTTTTACAGAGTTAGTATAGAAGAAGAAGGAGAAGACATTGAGGAAATTTGGGACGCAGAGGATAGATGGGATAGTTCAGAGGAGGAGTCCACAATCCCGTCACTGTGGTCGGAGGAGGAACAAGAGGTAGAGGAATCTTGCGATGAAGAAGTAGAGGATGAATTTTCTGAAAAAGGGGTAAAAGACACATTCGAAAGGTCGTCGGAAAAGAAAAAATCGCTGGCCGTTAAAAATGGAGGTGGACTAGAAAAAGCAAAAAACCAAGAGTCGCCTAAGGAGTTCGGCGCACAAGTTCCTACAAAGATTGAGAAGAACTGGATAGCTGAGGAGCAATTTTCGAGGACAGGATCCGAGAAAGATGTTGGGACAGTGAAATCGAGAGATCAATAGAAGGGGTGCCCAAGATGTGGGCCTGGCCGGAAATTGTAAAAGAAAAAGAAAAATAAAAGGCCCAGGGAGGAAAGGAGGTCCAAGAAAGTAGAGTTGTAGCAGGTGGGCCTTGCCCAAACAAAAATAATGAGGAAGCTCAAATGAGAAAGTCAGCAAAGTCAACAGGGGAATTTTTAAGACCTAATTCAATAATTGAGCCTAAAAGGTCTGTTCTCAGCGATATGGAGGATTCACGAAGAAAAGGAGAAGATGAGGAACAGAAGTCGAGTAAAGAGAAGAATAAAAAGGAAAGCAAAAGGATTTCGAGGACCTCTTCCAGAAACCATAAAGACGGAGTCAAAGGCAGGCTGAGTATGCAGTTCATCAAGCATATGGCAAGGACGAAACATGTTTAGAAGAAAGCTTTAAAATTCCCACAGAGAAGTAAATCAGGTAGCTCTAGACAAGAGAAGGATCGATCAAGCTCTTCGGCTCTTCAAGGGATCTCGAATGAACTTCGTAGCTCTATCAACAGGGGTAAATTGGAAGATTTCGGTAAAGAAATTGGTGTACAATGGGAGGAGGGCTCCAAGAAAGCGGCAGAAGTTTAGGGGCTTCTTCAATCTATTGGTTCGTAAGTTTTCTTTCTCAAATGAATTTATTGTCCTTAAATATTAGGGGTCTAGGTAAAGAAAAGAAAAGAAACTGGATTAAAGAGATTTGTAGAACAAATGAGCCGATTCTGATAGGATTTCAAGAAACAAAGTTAGATAGTATCGATAATTCATTTGTCGTTAGAATGTGGGGGAGGGATGATGTGGATTTTTACATATAAAAAAGCTTTGGGTTCGTCAGGGGGTCTGTTAATGATGTGGGACAGTAAGTATTTCTCAAAAAGATCTATTATAGAAGGACACAATTATTTGGGGGTTATCGGAGAATGGGTAGGCATTGATGGTTTGGTGGGTTGTATTAATGTGTACGGGCCTAGAGAATCATTGAAAAGATTTGAACTGTGGAGTGATCTTGATCAAATTTGTTTGAACAAAAATGTGGGTGGTGTATCTTTAGAGATTTCAATGAAGTTAGAAGTAAAGAAGATCGGTGGAATTCATATTTCAACGAGTATAATGCTAAAAGATTCAATGAGTTTATAAAAAAAGGAGAATGGTGGGATGTTCCGTTATGTGGAAAAAAAATTCGAGGGTTAGTGACGATGGTTTAAAATTTAGTAGATTAGATCGAGTTCTTTTATCAGAAAAGCTTCGACAAATATATGATTCATGGAGTTTAATCCCCTTGGAAAGAAAGTATTCTGACCATTTTCCTCTTCTTCTTAGAAGGAAAAGGTCGGATTTTGGCAACAAACCTTTTAAATTTTTTGACAGGTGGTTACTTGAAGAAGACTTTGAGAGAGTGGTCAAAGAAGCTTGGGGAAGACCAGTCAAAGAAGTCTTGCCAGATAGAGTATTTGCTGAGAAGCTCAAACAGACAAAGGAAGTGATAAAATCTTGGAGCAAAAGAAAGTTTGGCAGCATAGAGTTGGATATAGAAAACCTGAAAACAAAAATGATCAAATATGAACAGTTGGCAGAGGAGAGGAAGCTTAAAGAAGACGACGCTCAAAGATGGGTTTCGGTCAAAAACAATGGTGGAAAAGGAAGAAATCAAATCAAGTATGATCCGACAGAAGGCAAAACAGAAATGGTACGTCGATGGCGATGAAAATTCGACATATTTTCATGCAATTATAAAAAGAAGAGAAAGGAAGAATAGGTTGGAGGGTTTAAATATAGAAGGAAAATGGGAGGAGGAACCGGTAATGATAAAAAATGAAGTTCAAAGATTTTTTGAAGAAAAGGTTAAAGAGTCCAAGGATCCAAGACCGATTCTGAAAAGTGATAAAATACCCAGGATTTCAAGAGAAGAAGCTGAAAATCTTCAAGCTGAGTTCCTTGAACAAGAGATTTGGGCAGCCGTGAAATGCTGTGGAAGCTCGAAAGCTCCAGGGCCGGACGAATTTAACTTCAGATTTTTCAAAAGGATGTGGCACATTATCAAAGATGATTTAATTAGAAGCATCAGATGGTTTTGGTTCTCAAAGAAGATTAGTAGAGGGTGTAATTCGTCTTTCATCACATTAATCCCAAAGACGGATAACCCGGTGGATTTATCGGATTACAGACCGATCAGCTTGCTAAATGTGTATTACAAAGTTATCGCCAAAATCCTGGCTGGGAGTATCAAGAAAATTATCCCTAAGCTAATAGACGAAGTGCAAACGGCTTTCATCGGAGGGAGATCGATTCTGGATGGAGCTTTGATAGCAAATGAGATGGTAAATTTTGTTAAAAAACAGAAAATTAAAAGCTTTATTTTCAAGATAGATTTTGAAAAGGCCTATGATAATGTAAATTGGGATTTTCTTATTTCAAGTTTGAGTTCGATGGGGTGCGGGGAAAGATATATTGAGTGGATAAAAGCATGTTTGGTTTCGTCCAGTATCTCGGTTTTGGTGAACGGGTCTCCAACAAATGAATTCAGAATGGGCAAAGGTTTAAGACAAGGTGATCCCTTGGCTCCTTTTTTGTTCCTAAATGCAGCAAAAAAATTTAACGTGTTAATGAAAGAAGAAATTTAGAAAGGAAAATTCAGGGGCATTAGTGTGGGTAAGGAGGGAAAGGTAGAAGTTTCTCATCTTCAGTATGCAGATGATGTCATTATATTCGGTCATTGAAGTTTGCTCAATATAAAGAATCTGATGTTAATTTTAGAATGCTTTCAGAGTCTGTCTGGTCTTAAAATCAATCTTGGTAAAAGTATGCTATTCGGAGTGGGTGTAAATTTAAATGAGGTACATGTGTGGGCTTAGAGTATCGAATGCAAAATAGGGAGTATCCCCTTCACGTATCTTGGTATTCAGTGGGTGCGGATATGAATCAAGTAGAATGTTGGTCGGGTATGATTGAAAAGGTTCAAAACAGGTTATCGCATTGGAAGGCTAGAACGGTGCCGTTTGGTGGTCGTCTCACATTGGTAAAATCAATTCTTGGTAGTTTACCACAGTATTTCTTTTCCTTGTTCAAAGCCCCAAATTGTGTAATTTCATCTCTTGAGATGGTAAGGAAAAATTTCTTTTGAGGTAAAGGGGAAATTTCGGCGGGTTCGGGTCACTTTATAAATTGGGTCAAGTGGGATCAAGTTTTAAATAATTTTGGGAAGGGTGGGTTAAATGTAGGGAGTATTTTTGCTTCTAATATTGGTCTTTTAGGTAAGTGGTGGTGGAGGTAGTGTAACTAAGAAGGTAGACTTTGGTGGAAGACTATTAAATGCATCTACGGAAATGGATTTAGTTTCGGGGAAGGGGGGTAGGTGGAAAAATTCGGTGTGGATGAATATAGTTAAGGTGGGGGTGATTTCAGGGAAATTAGGAGTGGACTTTAAAGGATCTTTCGTGAGAAAATTAGGGGATGGGAGTGCTGTTAGTTTCTGGTCAGATTTGTGGGTGGGAGTGGTCAAACTGAAGGATAGATTCAAAAGGTTATTTTTATTAGAGAGGGTCAAAGACGTTAAGGTTAGTGGTAGAGGTGTTTGGGTAAACAATAATTGGTCTTGGGTTTGGGATTGGAGGAGAAGGCCTAGAGTTCCCGTGAGGGTGGTTCTTGATTCTATGCAGGTGGACCTACAGTCCGTGCTGTGCCCGAGATGTGAAGATGGAGCAGAAACGTTGGATGGAGTTTTGCGTTGGTGGTCTCACAACGATCGAACTGTCTCGGTGGGTTCTCAAATGCTGGAAAATAAAAACAGTGTGTGGCAGGCATCGGTGTGGATCTTTACCTACCTAATTTGGTCTCATCGCAATCCGGTGGTATTCAACCAAGATAATAGAGCTGCAGTAGATCTTTTCTTTGACTTTCAGATGAGATGTTTCAACTGGATCAATGGAAAAATTAGCCCAAGAAAAATGGACTGGTATTTTTGGCTATCTAACCCTGCGTCGATATCCTAATGGAAGGAAATCTGGTCGATTTTTCTTGCTGTAAGTATCGCACAGCTGAGATTTTAGGTTGGAGAATTGATCGGAGTTGTGCCATCTGGTTCTTCTAGCAAATGGTCGCTTTGTTGTTGGTTTTTGTATCCATTTGTTTCTTTGTTTGTTCTGTATTCCTAAAGGTGTAGAGAGTTACACCTAACTATGTTGTAATCTTTTTTTGGGTATGGTATGGTATGGCTTTTAAAAAAAAATAAAAAAAATAAAGATGTTGATTTATATTTGACTAGGAAAACATCTAATAAGTTATCGAATTTTCAAAGAATTTAGTGGATGTGTTTGCTTTTCTACCTTCTACGTAAATTATTTTTTTATACGATATATAACCACTCACATTTATCTAATTAACTTTTTGTTCATTTTAAGATTTGGTGAAAATAGCTGATAACTGTAACTGAAAGCTAGAAGCTAGTAACTGTATATTTTAGTTATATATATGTTTGACAAATTAGCTGTAACTGGAGCTAAATAGTATAAAATTACTAAAAAAATAAATTATAAAAATAGGAGGAATTATAAAACAATTAAGGATGGAAATTAGATAATTTGATATATAAAAAGCTTCAAGTTAGTTTTAAAAGCTACTTCACGACGTTTTTTGTTAAAAAAAAAGCTTTCAGGTTTTTATCTGAACTTAGAAGTTGGTATATTGAACATATTTTGTTGCCTCTATTTTTTTTTGAACAACTGAAATATTTATTGATTATGAGCTGAAAACAAGTTTCTCAGACCATTAACAAATCTCTCCCACACACATTTTAGCTATACAACTAGATATGTGTATTGTACAAAACAATCTCACCCCTTAAATTCAAAATAAACACAAGATGTCTCACATACTACTTCTCATAAGGATCACTCAATCTCTATTTCTAATTGAAATTTCTCAAAAACTTCTCCTGTAGACCTTTGACTCCACTTTTTTGTTGCTCTTGATTATACAAAATGAAGGGATAACAATGCAATCTTCAAAAAACGTAACAGATATCACTCATTCCTTTTGCACATGTACCATCTTGATCTCCCTCCTCACTCTGACTTCTTAATGCCTTGTTGTCAGCAACCTAACCAACATACTTTGAGTGTTCCTGAAAACAACTTATGGTAATTCCTCCATGATGCAACTCCAAGACAACAGTAGGACTTAGCTCACTGGATGTTTGCAGCTCTCACCTAGCTGTACCAGTAGATTATCTGCACCATAGATCACACAAAATGCTGCCAACATAAACTTTCTTCGAGACTAAATCCACAAACTGCACACTTGCAATAATACCCTCCGTACAGCCGCCTAATCATTCCTCGTTTAAAAACATTATAACTAAGACAACTGATTACTTCCAGCAAGGACTATTATCCAGTTAATAAGAAACATGAACTTTAAATTAAAGTTGCTAGCCCCAACTTGTAATAATAATGAAGGTAACAAAACATGTTGGTATGGGACAACATCTCCGAAATAATTCGACTCATGGGCGAGCTAGACTACTCAATATATAAGAAAGAGGTAGCGCTTTGACCACCAGGAATTCCTTTTGGCCTAGTGGTAAGCGTCTTGATCCTACCAATTAATTGTATGTTCCCAATTGTATTAAGTATCAATGGTATTGAAGCAAATCCACAATAATTATGTATGATCTTAGTATGAACATCAGATAAAACACCAAGAACACACACTTTGAGCTGAAATAATAAAATGCTTAAATGAATTAAGGTTTGTTACATTGTTTATATACCTATCAGGTACTTTCACAATATTTTCACGGTGACTGTTGATAATGCTTCATCAAATGACGGGGCCATTAGATATTTAAAGAAGATGCTCAAGGGACCTAATGCCATCTTAGATTGTAGATATTTACATTTGAGATGTTGTGCACATATAATCAATTTGGTAGTGAAAGATGGTCTAGATGAGCATTTTGACTCCATTTCTAGGATACGAAACGCCTTTAGGTATGTGAGATCGTCTCGTTCTAGGTATGATAGTTTCCTAGATAGTGTCGCGAAAGTAAAAAGTAATTATAAACGAAAACCATGCCTTGATTGTGAAACAAGATGGAATTCAATTTTCCTAATGTTAGAAACCGCCGAGAAACACGCGGATGCATTTGAGAGGTACAATATTAGCTATCCTACCTTTTTAATGTTTTAATACGTTACATTGTATTTGTTATAAGACTAATCATTTTATATAGGCTTTCTTTGATAGATGAAAACTATCGATTATACTTTCGAGGTGGCGATATGGATGATGAAGACAGTTCTACTTCTACACGAAAAAGAAAAAGGAGTGAAAGAGTATTGGGAGTTCTGAAAAAATAGGAGTGGGAGAATGCTAGGAATTTTATTTGTTTTACAATAATTCGTTTATCTGCTTTAAGTTATTTGTTAATTACATTTGTTTTAATTTTTTTGTTTGTTTATAATAGGGGTTTTATAGAATACTTGAGAATTTTCTTTAACGTGACAAAGAAGGTTTCGGGGTCACACTATGTGATGGCAAATTTGTTTTTTGGTGAACTTGTCACTATGCATGCAACGATAGCTAGGATGTGTTTAATTGTTGAGGAGAAGATGAAGAAAATGGCTATCTCGATGAAAGAGAAGTATGACAGATATTGGGACAATATTGATAACATCAACTTTTTGTTACATATTGCATTGGTTTTAGATCCTAGAAACAAGTTATGTTATCTTGAGTATTTTCGAGGATTGATTTATGGCAAAAATACCCCCAAATCTGATGAGGTTTTGGATAGAGTGCATAAGGCTTTGGATGAGCTGTACAATCATTATAAGACTAAGATAGACACATCAAAATCTAAGAACACCAATGCTTCTTCATTTTCTAGTAGTTTTTTTAAGAGTAGCGTAGATATTGATTTTGAGGATGATTTTGCAAACTTTATGGAAGAAAGAGGACAAGAGGCTAATAAAACCGAAGTAGAGATTTATTTTTCCGTTGCAAATGAAAAAAAGACAAAGAATGATACATTTGATGTGTTGGGTTGGTGGAAAGGTAATTCGGTGAAGTATCCAATTCTTTCTCAACTTGCTAAGCATGTTTTGGCAATGCCAATGTCCACGGTTGCATCGGAGTCGGCATTTAGCACCGGTGGTAGGGTGATTGACCAATATAGAAGCTCTTTAACTCCGAACACCGCGGAGGCTTTAATTTGCACGCAATATTGGTTAAGATCTACACCCGCCGACTTGCATGACACGCCTCTTAATGGTCTTGAACTACACACTGTAATGGAGAATTTGGAGAAGTTGGAAGTTGGTAAGTAACTAATAATATTCATAAATTATTTTCATTAAATAAGTTATGTTTGAATTATATGCTCTAAAGTTGTATTTTTTAATACTTTGTAGATGAATTACATGAGAAAGAAAAGCATTACCATGAGGAACCGGATGATGATTGGTAAAAAGAGGTTATGGATGGGTCGTTAGTAGCATGTTTAAATTTAATTTTAAGGAAGCAATGCCTAAAACTTTGTTATTTATGTTTTCATGTGTTCAACACATTTTTATGATGGGTTAATATTTTGTATTAGACACATAATTATGGTGGGCTAAATGTATTTCATGTTGGACACTTTATTTTGTTTCAATGTTTCCGGATAAGATCTTGTATATATCATTCTATATTGTGTTTTGTAGCAGCCCAGATAAGAGAATATGAGCATCCTAAATTAAAGATTTGCAACAGCCATTTGTTTAAAAAAACTGAAAAACCGAAAACCAAACATAAAACCGAAAACCGAAAAACCAAATGGTTTTGGTTTTTCCAGAAACCGAAGTTTTCGGTTTGGTTTCGGTTTTACCCCAAAACCGAACCAAACTGAACCGTGCACACCCTTACTCTACTTCTAGGAAATACAACTAGAAGCAAAACTATTCTAAAATAATAAAATGAACACAACTTGGGTTTAACATTTTCTCCCTTTCTGTTCATTGTACAAATAAAGCATGTAAACGAAAAAACATTCTTCGCTGGAACATTTAATCTTGAGCATAAACAAAGAATGATTGTTTAGGGAATCTTCAGTTTTGGCATCCTTGTTATTTTTCATCAAACATAAATATACTCCCCCTCGAATGTAGCTCTTGATCTTCAATAATGAATTGAAACATTTTCATTACCTTGCTCCCCCTTGATTTTTCGAATATATATCTTCTTATGGTAGACAACCAGGGAAAAGTGATGTGGTTAATTTTATGCAAATCTTCTCTTTAGAAAGTCTTAAGAGATGTTTCACGGAGCGAACAACAAATTGATATTTCAATCCAGGTAACACGGGAATACATGCATTTGTGTTAGCATTCCAATGCAATCTTGTTTGACTAATACACATAGATGGACGAGTAACATGACGAGGAGTAGAACGAGAAACATAAACAAAATTGTTTTACGGAGACGTTGTTTCATTCTTAAGAATTATATTTACTTTCATTCCAAAGCTTTCTCCGATATTTAACCCTGTTTATAAATTTCTCTGTGTAAGACTTAAAACTAGAATAATTATCATTTGAGCATTTTATTTTCAGATGCACATTAGTTTTTGATGATTCGCATGCATGGACTATCACAAGAACTGTTGGGGTTTCTAGGGCATGCAACGGAAGCTAAGTACAACACAAAAAGCCCATGGTACAAGCATATAAAGCACAAATCGTAAAACCCCAAGTATGGATCAATCTCTATGAAACGAAATGCAACAAAAGAAGAGGGTTAAGGAGATTATACCAGCTCCTTAGCTCCAGAAATGTGATGAAGATGATGAACTTGCTTCTCCTTTGGCTTGAACGAATCGGCTAATGGGTAGTACCCCGACAACACGTCAAATCCCTTGAGCTAGCAAGCCTTGGTGATTCTTCTTTCTCGAAAATCACTTAAGGAACAGCAACCCACGAACTTGGATCAGTTTCTGGAACAAACTCTCTCTAGAACTCACTAAGTTTTCTCTTAAACACTTATAAGTTCTCTCAAAGGTGTATGTGGCTAAGAGAGACAAATGAGAGAGTTTTTGTCCACTTTTATAAGCCTCTAGACGACTCATAGTCTCCCACAGCCAGCCAAGAGAGTTTTTACGCAACCCACATGCATTGGCCAACACTTGAGGTGATTTGACAAAAAGGTGCCGTTTGGAGTTAGCGACGCTAACTATACTTAGCGGCGCTAACATATAACAGTTAGCGGCGCTAACGCGGCTTGTCAGATGACTTGACGTAAAGCCCATGCAGCTCTAGCGGCTCTAACCCATAAGTGTTAGCGGCGCTAACACCTTATGGTTAGCGGTGCTAACCCAGCCTGCGAAGTCAACTTTTCTCTTTTGTCATTTTTGATCCCTTTACTTAAGTTGCTGTTAGATTTGACCCCGGTGTATGACCCAATAGGCCCATACATCATCGGTAGTGATTCAAATGGTGTACACGCATCAGTGGGCATATTCTAACAAACTCCCACTTGCACATGATGCACCATTTCTAACAAACCACAGACAATGAGCGGTCTCTAGCAAAAACATCATTGCCCCCAAGTCAGTATGGGTTTCGTTATCCGAATAAAACCTGTTCACAAAGAAAGGTCCTATAGATAAGTGGTCTTAAACATCCTCTTGTTCGCGATATCAGAGTGAACACGAGACATGGATCAAATGTCAATCTCCAGATCGTTCACGATTGTGTTTCTCGATCTTGATTGGTGGTGACCAAAAGTTAAGGACATATCTGATTCTCAACCAATATTCCTTGCGCATGGCCATGCATAATTTTGGTGTCAGCTCCCAATCATCGAGGGGCCCAGTGATATCTCTCATATCAGAGGAACAAATCCCTTTTTGACTGTATAACCCTAAACCATACCTCTTGACTTATCTAGTCATTTCCTTTATCACAGCCAGTTACGAACTGCTTTTGAAAATGGCTAAAGTAAGAAAGAAGTATGATATAGCGGTCCATACATCTCAGGTCTAAGGACGTAAGATATTATCATCCCAAGTTACTCGTGACTATAATCCATGAAGTATACTTGGGTGTGGGTCTTCCAGTCACTTGAAACTCTTTTCAAGTACAGATAGGCATTGTTCCTTAATTCGACCAAATTGAATTCAAGGTCACATGCTTATCTCAGTCTTAATTCAATCTTCCTTCCACAAGATTGACCGACCGTGGAAAGTTTGAAATATAAAATATTTCCGGAAGTGGTTAAACATGCTAAGATGGAACACAGTAGAGTCTTATGAATGTAACCGTATCACACTCATATATAATCTCCATTACATATCGAAACAAGCATAAGTTACAATACTGTCTTAATCGTTCCCAAAATATAAAGTTTACATATCAAACAAACTAAATACATAACTCAAGCCAAATCGCTGGCAAATCTTACACCTATAGCACTAGTGTGAGAATCATGAGCTGCCTGCGATAATGGCTTCGTGAATGGATCCGCAAGGTTTCCATCCGATGCTACCCTGCTTAGGATGATTTCACCACTTTCAACTACTTCTCGTATAAAGTGGTGTTTGCGCAATATGTGTCTCGTTCTCTTGTGAGCTCTTGGTTCCTTCGCCAAAGCCACTGCACCCTCATTGTCACAAAATATCTAAATAGGGTCAGTGATGCTTGGAACCACTTGTAGATCTTGGATGAATTTCTTCATCCACACGGCCTCCTTTGCAGCTTCACTTGCCGCAATGTATTCCGACTAGGTAGTCGAGTTAGCCACCGTGTCTTGCTTCGAGCTCCTCCAGCTGACAGCACCACCATTTAATAGAAATACAAACCCCGATTGAGATCGGCAGTCATCCCTATCTGTTTGGAAGCTAGCGTCCGAGTAACCCTTTACTCTCAGCTCTTCTTCCCCACCATATACTAAGAACATCTCTTTCGTACGCCTAAGGTACTTAAGAATGTTCTTTACAGCCTTCCAATGAGGTTCCCCGGGATTTTCCTGATATCTACTAGTCATGCTTAAAGCACATGACACATCAGGACGAGTGCATAACATGGCGTACATGATCGATCCTACAGCCGAAGCATATGGTACTCGCTCCATTACTTCTAGCTCCTTTTGGGAGGTAGGACATTGAGTCTTGCTCAACATCAAGCCATGTGACATAGGGAGGTTTCCTTTCTTGGAATCCTCCATTCTAAAGTGTCTCACGACCTTATCTATGTATGCACTTTGAGAAAGCCCGAGCAGCCTTCTTGATCTATCTCTATAGATCTTGATCCCCAAAATATAGCACGCATCCCCTAAGTCCTTCATTGAGAAACAATTCCCTAGCCAAGTTTTTACACTCTTAAGGCTCGGAATGTGGTTTCCAATGAACAATATGTCATCTACATATAGGACTAAGAAGACAATGGTTCTCCCACTAGCCCTGACGTATACACATGGTTCATCTTTGTTTTTCAAAAATCCAAATTCCTTGATTTTCTCATCAAAGCATAGATTCCAACTGCGAGATGCTTGCTTGAGTCCATAAATGGACTTCTTTAGCTTACAGACCTTGTTCGGATATTCCGGATGTTCAAAACCATCAGGCTGTGTCATATACACCTCTTCAGAAAGCTTCTCGTTAAGGAAGGCGGTTTTAACATCTATTTGCCATATTTCATAATCATGAAATGCAGCAATGGCTAGAAGTATCCGGATAGATTTCAACATTGCCACTGGGGAAAAGGTTTCTTCATAATATATACCAGGTGTTTGAGTGAAACCCTTTGCCACCAGTCGGGCTTTGAAAGTATCCAAGGTTCCATCCATGCCGGTCTTCTTCTTGAAGACCCATTTACACCCTACGGGTCTAACCCCGGGCGTAGGATCAACCAGTTCCCAAACCTGGTTATCCGACATGGATTGCATCTCACTTTCCATTGCTTCCTTCCAATGTGCAGACTCAGGGCCCGCCATAGCTTCCTTGTAGTTAGTGAGCTCATCAGAGTCCACTACTAACTCGCTGCCCTTAGATATGTAGAATCCATATCTCTCTGGGTCGAAACGAGTTCTACTGGAACGCCTTGGAGTAAGCAATGAACTAGTGTCAGGTACTGCAGCATTCTCTTGCTCAGTTTCAACCGTCCTAGGTTGAGTGCTAGTGCCAACCTCAAGCTATTTATCGGTTGATCCTTGAACTTCCTCAAGATCAATTTCCTTGTTGCCTCTTTGTTTGGATAGCAATTCTCTTTCTAAGAAAAATGCCCTTCGAGCAACAAAAACTTTGTTCTCAGAAGGTTTATAAAATATATATCCAACACCGGCAGGAGGATATCCGATAAAGTAACACCTTTCCGATCGAGGTTCAAGTTTGTCATCAGTCTCACGTCTTACGTAGGCTTGACAACCCCAAACTCGTAGGTATGAAAGTGTCGGCTTCTTCTTGTGCCACATTTCATAAGGTGTTTTCGATACTTTCTTGGTTGGTGCAAGGTTAAGGATCCTTACCGCCGTCTCTAGGGCATATCCCCAGAAACTAATAGGTACCTCCGTTCGACTCATCATGGACCTTACCATATCTAGTAAAGTCCGGTTCCTCCTCTCAGCGACCCCATTTAATTGTGGAGTCCTTGGAGGTGTTAATTGCGAAACGATTCCACAATTCTTAAGATGATCGATAAACTCGGTACTTAGATACTCTCCACCTCTATCAGACCGGAGTATCTTAATTGTTTTGCCCAATTGATTCTCAACTTCGTTTTGGAATGTCTTGAACACCTCAAAGGTTTCATTCTTGTGTTTAATAAGATAGACATATCCATACCTACTATAATCATCTATAAAGGTTACGAAGTATCTCGAGCTATTCCTCGTGACATGCTTAAAAGGCCCACATACATCCATATGGATGATGTCCAGGAGGTTCTTTCCCCTCTCATTTGTCCCCGTGAAGGGTGCCTTTGTCATCTTTCCTAACAAACAAGAATCACATACATCATTCGACCCTTGGTTAAATGATTCCAAGATCCCATCCGCTTGGAGCTTGGTGATGCGAGTCTTGTTTATGTGGCCAAGACGACTATGCCACAAGGAATACTTATCCAAACCATCTTTGGAACTAGAATCAATATTCATGATAGATCTTGTTGAATTAATGTATGCACTTGCCTCATAAATGCCATGACATGGTAAAGCCTTAAAATAAACAAGATTATCTTTAAAGCATATAATAGAACCATTATCAAAATGAAAATTGTAACCATCGTCATACAAGGCGTGAAATGAAATAATGTTTCTTGCCACATGGGGCGAATAGCATACATTATGTAATAAAATAGAGTAGCCGGTCTTGAACGAAAGCTCCAAATCTCCTTTCACTTCTACTGGGACAATCTCTGAATTTCCCATCACAAGATCCAGCTCTCCCCTCTCCAAGCTCCTACCTGCACCATATTACTTACATATGTGAGTGCCACAGCCGGTATCCAAAACCCAGCTTTTAGAAGTAGAAGTATTATGGAGTTCTATCATGAATGTACCTGAAGTTTCCGGGCCCGATATGCTCATCGCCTTGAGCTTATTGAGTCCCTCCAAGTACTTAGGGCAGCTTCGACGGTAGTGGCCCTTGCCCCCACAAAAGAAGCACTCCGCATCCTCCGGAGTCTTGGCTTGGGGAGTCTTCCCCTTGCCTTTACCCTCGGAGGCCGGGGCCGGCTTGGCTACGCCAACCTTTCCCTTACCCTTCCTATTCTTGGAAGGGGCAGCCTTCTTTTTGGTAATGCGGCCTTCCCGGATGGCTAGAACGGGAGTGGAGGAAGAGGATGGTTTGCTCTTGGTCATGCTCGCTTCGGCAGTCTTGAGCATACCATGCAGCTCCATCAAAGATTTATCCATGCTATGCATATGATAACTCATAGTGAATTGATCATATGCACTGGGCAGGGATTGGAGGATCAAATCGACCGCCGTCTCCCTCCCGATGGTAAATCCCAACTTCTCCATGCGCTCAATGTTTGCTTTCATACGCAAACCATGAGCGCTCACGTTCCCTCCATCTTGAAGCTTGCAAGCGAGAACGGTCTTGAAGCACTCATACCTCTCCTGCCTCGCCTGCTGTTGGAACATATCCTTCAGCTGCACGATCAGGTCATGAGCACCTAAGTGATCCATTTGCTTTTGCAAATCGGTACTCATGGTGCTCAACATGAGGCATGTGATTTCTTCAGTCTCCTTGAGGCGTTTCTCGTACGCCTCACGGACCGCCCTCGTTGCACCGCTTGGAGGTGCCTCGGGTAAGGGTTCCTCTATGGTGTGCATCTTCCCTTCATAGCGTAGGACTAGCTTGAGCTGCCTATACCAATCCATGAAGTTGCTCCCATCGAGTTTCTCCTTCTCAAGGAAAACTCGTAGAGAAACGTTGGTGGTGGTGGTGTTTGCGCTTGTTGATGCCATCTAAAATTGCAAAGTAGACTTAAATTAGTTTGTTGCATATGTATTATCTTGTTAAATTAATTTACCCATAAAGAATTAACTTTAACAAGGCTAAGAACCATATTTCATCCCACCATGTGGCGGGGTTACCGCGGATCACATGATAAAACTATTTAGGTCGGCAACCATTTTGCCAATTGCAATCCCTAGCGCCTTGCGGGATCCTACGACATCCAATGGTCGTTTGGCATGTTTGATCCCTTCTTGCACCAATCTTAAATCTTGAAATTTTGGTTAACTCGTGCTAAGCTCGACATTTAACCAAGATTTCAAATCTAAAATTGCAAATCGTCCATCAAGACATACGGTAACAAACTCACCAAAGTTGGCTTGTGCTAAGCTCGACAACCAAAATTGTGAATTTTGCCACACTCACCTTCCACACAGTTTTATGGGAATTGGCTCGTGCTAAGCTCAACAACCAAATCCCATAAGACTAGATTCGGGTGGTATCGTCTTACGGATGGTGCGTGATTTACGTTTTGAGGAAAGACGGACTTTTGTTTCCGGTTTGGTTTTAGATTAACTTATTAGCGACAAAAACCTATTTTTCACTAGGTGAGTTAATCTTGTATGTGAGCGCGCGAGAGAGTTGTAAACCATTTTTAACAAATCTCTTGTGATTTTGTTAATTTTCGAAAAATTATCTAGCATGCGAATCCTACACAATCAATGCATCCAAAAATCACATCACACGCATAAAATACTATAATTGGTAACCCTTGCCATAAAAACCTATGCGTTCTTCCCGTGAGCCAAACGGGAAGAACTTGGTCAATACTAAGGACAATGTCTTCGATGCGAGCTCCCACTATAACCCCGGTGTCTCCATTGGACTTCATCGGCTTCGTGGACACTATGCTCCATCTCCTTTGGCCCATCTTGTGTGTCATCATCCACCAAAATAATACATACAATAGAATAAAATGGCATGCAAGCCATAAAATACCTATTTATCTATTACAATTACATGGATGAATGAAATGGCATGCAAGCCACATTATTATTACAAATTTATCATAAGAATAATAATACAACCAACCAAGCATCCAAACACACAAAACAACCAAATGGTCTAGGCAAGGTTACCAACTTACATATTCACATACAACCAAACAAATACATGCTACTAGAATTAAACATCATAATAACAAGATTAAAATTTCCAGAAGCTCAAAAACAAGGCTAAAACCCGAGACCAAAATCTGTTTTTGACCAAGAACAAAAAAACTGACTCAGCGATGCTAGCGCCGCTATCTTGAAAAAGTTAGCGCCGCTAACTCAAGGTTAGCGCCGCTAACCTCTGTTCGACATAAAACAAACAATTTCGATTTCGGGTTTTCAAAGGCACCAAGTGCATAACTATCATAGAGGTGGCTCTGATACCACTGTTGGGGTTTCTAGGGCAAGCAACGGAAGCTAAGTACAACACAAAAAGCCCATGGTACAAGCATATAAAGCATAAATCGTAAAACCCCAAGTATGGATCAATCTCTATGAAACGAAATGCAACAAAAGAAGAGGGTTAAGGAGATTATACCAGCTCCTTAGCTCCAGAAATGTGATGAAGATGATGAACTTGCTTCTCCTTTAGCTTGAACGAATAGGCTAATGGGTAGTACCCCGGCAACACGTCAAATCCCTTGAGCTAGCAAGCCTTGGTGATTCTTCTTTCTCGAACATCACTTAAGGAACAGCAACCCACGAACTTGGATCAATTTCTGGAACAAACTCTCTCTAGAACTCACTAAGTTTTCTCTTAAACACTTATAAGTTCTCTCAAAGGTGTATGTGGCTAAGAGAGACAAATGAGAGAGTTTTTGTCCACTTTTATAAGCCTCTAGACGACTCATAGTCTCCCACAGCCAGCCAAGAGAGTTTTTACGCAACCCACATGCATTGGCCAACACTTGAGGTGATTTGACAAAAAGGTGCCGTTTGGAGTTAGCGACGCTAACTATACTTAGCGGCGCTAACATATAACAGTTAGCGGCGCTAACGCGGCTTGTCAGATGACTTGACGTAAAGCCCATGCAGCTCTAGCGGCTCTAACCCATAAGTGTTAGCGGCGCTAACACCTTATGGTTAGCGGTGCTAACCCAGCCTGCGAAGTCAACTTTTCTCTTTTGTCATTTTTGATCCCTTTACTTAAGTTGCTGTTAGATTTGACCCCGTAGGCCCATACATCATCGGTAGTGATTCAAATGGTGTACACGCATCAGTGGGCATATTCTAACAAGA
Source organism: Pulicaria dysenterica (assembly GCA_947179395.2). NCBI lineage: Eukaryota > Viridiplantae > Streptophyta > Magnoliopsida > Asterales > Asteraceae > Pulicaria > Pulicaria dysenterica. Next base: position 101,077,811 of record OX359289.1, read on the forward strand.
ACCACCTTGATTTCTTTCTCTTTGGAAGACTTACACTTTCGAACGCTTTCACAATCAGAAGATGTTGCAACCTTTTCTTCTATACAATTTTGTAAGTGTTGTTCCAATTTCTAAATTTTATACACAAACTGATTTATTTCATTCTCAAAATTCATGCTTTCTGAAGTTGACTTGCTTTGAATATCCAACAATTGTTGCTCAAGATTTCTTACCTTGGCACATTCTTAAATCTCAAACTCATGATATTTGTTTTCTGACATGTGAATTTTTTCAGTCAATTCAGAAAATTTGAGTAAGTTTAACATTTTCTTGTTCTAAATCATTTACTTACATCTTTAATTTGGTAACTTCTTTTTCTTTGGCAAGAATCATGGTTGATACTTTACAATCGATCTTTGAGTGAAATGATAAAAGGTGATAAATTGTGATCGAATGAAATGTAATTGAATAAATTGCAATTGATGAGAATTGCAATTGTTGAATTGTGATTGGAGAATTGTGATTCGGTATTGCAATTGGAGAATTGCGATTGGTGAATGGTGATTCGGAATGGCAATTGGAGAATTGCGATTCGGAATTGCGATTGTCGAATTGTGATTGGAAAATATGATTGGTGGTGGGAAACGCAATTACGATTGAAATTATTTATGAAAGGTGATTGTGATTGGGTAATTGTAATTGTGGAATTGCGATTGGCGAATTGTGATTCGGAATTGCGATTGCCGAATTACGATTGCCGAATTACGATTGACAATTACGATTGGCGAATTTTGATTAAAACTAACCTTTTGATTCACTCTGTGCTCTGATACCAATTGTATGGTCCCAATTGTATAAAGTATCAATGATATTGAAGCAAATCCACAATAATGATGTATGATCTTAGTAGGGTTTGGTTCATAAAAGTGTATCCAACTTTACACATCTTGCTATTGTATGTACTGAACTTTCAAACTTACTATTTGATGTATTAAACTTTTAAATTTTAATTTTTTTGTTTCTTTTTTACCTAAAGAGCAGGTAGCAGGTAATTCACTTATTTTTATTTTTATTTTGATTGCCATGTCATTAAATACAATGCCACATCAATAATTTTTATTTCATAAAGAAAAATATGAAGAACATGGAATATGAACACCCAGAACCTATGAAGCAGATGAATCTCGTACCCTAATCTGTTGCTTTGAATCAAAGAACAAAAACCAGAAACCAGAAACCAAGAACATATCGAATCTCAGAAACTAAGAACAACTAAGAAACCATAATCTCAGAACCATAATTTGTTGCTTTGAATCAAAGAACAAAAATCAGAAACCAGAAACCAAGAACAAATCGACTAAGAAACCCTTAGAAACCAGAAACCAAGAACAACTAAGAACCCTAATCAAACCAAAACCGAATCGAATTTCAACAAAATATGTACCTTTCGATGAGGATTAAGTTAAAGATCGAACAGAACAGCGATAAGGAAGCAAGAAACCCAGAAACTTAGAACCCTAAAAAGTTCCTAAACCGTCTACAAGATAAAATCTTAAATCCACCGCCCTTGTGTAATCGATTTTGTGTTAAAGGAGAGATCGATGATGATGGGAGATCCTTCGTTGAGATCTGCCCTTGTGTAATCGTTCCTAAACCTTTTGGTTTCTTCAGAACCACCACCCTAAACCGTCGTTGAGATCCGCCGTCCTAAACCATAATCGAGCCCTGAACCACCACCCGATCTGCATTGTTGGAGAAGATGAATCGGAAGCTTGAATCGTTGGAGAAGATGAAATCCGATCTGATGATCGTTGGAGAAGATGAATCGTTCGATTTAAAACCTGATGATTATGAAGAAACCCCTCGATGTAGTAGATCTAATTGTTATTTATTATTATTATTATTATTATTATTATTATTATTATTATTATTATTATTATTATTATTATTATTATTATCTTTATTATTAGAAATTTTTTTAAAGAAGGAAACACACATAAGCTCTAACTCAACACCAAGTAAACGCCATGTCATAGCCACATCAGGTTAACCTGTGCCACATCATCATCTTACCTGCTATAGCAGGTTAGATACACAAAATAGTAACTTTTTGAAACTTGGGTACATCAAATGGTAAGTTTGAAAGTTCAGTACATACAATAGCAAAAGGTGTAAAGTTGAATACACTTTTATGAACTAAGCCCATCTTAGTATGAACATGAGAGAAAACACCAAGAACACACACTTTGATCTGAAATAATGAAATGCTTAAATGAATTAGTGTTACTTACATTGTTTATATAGCAACCAAGTATTTTCAAAATATTACTTATACTTCTAGAAAATACAACTAGAAGCAAAACTATTTTAAAATGATTAAAAATGAACACAACTTTGGTTTAACAGAACCATTCTTCTCCAACACAAAATTTAGAGAAACGGTCAGGTATGTTTAATATGAAGTTATGAACACTCAAAGTATAGAAAACAATAAACATCAACGGATCCAAAGACTCTATGGCTTGATGAGGTCAATCTATCTATATGAAAACTAAATACAACAATACGTCCTATCTCTCACTACACTTCCAGCACATGTATACAATTAATCATCTTCTCCATCAAAGATAATAGGAAATAACATTAAGGCTAGATGGGTATAATAGGTTTAGAGAAATCACTAAACCCACTCCATCCAACCCTCTAAACCTTCAAAACACCTTAGGCACACCTAAAAACCCCCTACCTCAAACCCTAGGATGGCCACCCCTCAGGTCCAGGTCTCTACCAAAACCACCACAAACTTCAACCCAGCCCCATGTGCCCCTCCCACTTTACTTAACCAACAAGTGTAATACATTCATGTTATCACTCAAGTAACAAACTCTGAAGCTCAAGTGAATTAGTCAGAGACTAAAGCCCAAGGGTAATAACCTTATCGCTCCATAGTTGTACACGTTCAGTCCTTATACTAGATAAAAAAAATACACCCCTATGCAGATGGGCAAATAAAAGGTACAAAGTGCAGGTGTGTGACAAAAGTGTGTCCCCTTATGACTTGCAACAGATCAATAAAATAGTTTGTCCATCACACTACCATTCACACCTTATAACACCTGTCCAACCCCACCCATTTGCATGACAGAGCATGATCCAATTGGTCAAAAATTTCTTAAGCTTGACGATGCCAAACATGACACTTGCACAACTAATTTGTTGTAGACATGGTCGCATCAAACTTGACACTCACACACGAACGTATTACATAACTATTGTTAACATTACCAGGCTAGACAACTTGGATAGACACATGTTACAACTATTAACAAAACATTTACCAAAATGTGAAATTGACCTTATACATGACTGCTGACAACGATACCTAGGCAGATAAAGACCAAAATAGAAACCTAGACTGTTACATTGATTTCGACTAGAAACACACAATGAGTAGAAGGGCATTTAAATGTAGGAACACATAAAAAAGCAATGAACGAGAAAGACACTTACATAAAAAATTATTAGAAGCACTATATATCCAAGGATACCCCCATTGAGGTTCTACTAATAGCTCTTTTAGCCAACATATCGGCTTCAACATTAGCTTCTCTTGCTATATGTATTTCATTTACTTCATGAAAATTATCCATCAACGTTTGCAATTTGTCCATTAACTCATTCGATGACCGCGGATATGATTGCTTCTTGTTAAGGATCTCAATGGCTTATGTAGAATCTGATTTTATAAACACACCACGCGAGTTAAAAGCTTTGTTACTTCTGATAACAAGTAACCCATAGTACATAACTTTCAATTCAGCTTCAACCGGAAAGTTTGCCTTCATTGCTCTTGAGAAGGCCGTAGAAGGTCTCCTTCCTTGTTCCTAATGACGCTTGCTACACCTGAATTTTCGTTAATACCATTCCATGCTGCATCAACATTTATTGTTACATACTCATCCTCATCCTTATTAGAACTCAATTGCTCTTAATTAATATACTCCCTTTTAGATCCTATCAAAACCACTTCTGGATCTATAACACTTCTACTGAATTTTTTACCAATCCAGGCCATTTTGACTTACACCAATGTCCTAATCGTACCCAAATTACATCAACAATTTTCATAAAACATTTATCCTTATTACCGAAGATCTTGCTATTACACTCATCCCAAAGTGTCCATAAAACCGCATACAAGAAGAGCTTCCGGATTTTTGCCGTCTATAGCATGTTTCCCACATTTAACCAACTTAGAAATAGACTAGTCAAATTCCTAGGAGCCACCCATTTGATTCCTAAGACATGTAGGAAACTGGACCAAATCATCCAAGCTTTTTCGCAATGGATCAGAATATGATCCACCATTTCCATTGCATCATGAAACCTTTGGCAAGCTCTTTCATTCGCTGGGATGATGTTCCTCTTAATCAATGCTTCCCTAGTTGGTAACCAATATAATAGTTCTTGTCAAACAAACATCCTAACTTTAGGTGGTGCCCAACAACTCCATACCATTGAAGATATGGTTTCACTCATCTTTCCGAAACTCTTCACAAAAACTTTGTACTGTGAATTTACCATCAACATTAAATTTTCATATTACCTTATCAGATTTGTAGGTGTTTAGTTCTACAGAAGACAACGTTGAATTAAACTTATTGTAAATATCTTTTTCCCAATTGAAAACCTCTCTTCTTAGCACCACTTTTCATATACAAAATCCACCGATTCAATCCCCAAAATCCTTTACTTTACCATTCTTTTTTACTGATAGAGAAAATATTCTAGGAAATGTTGATTTCAATTCGTGGTCCCTACCCAAATATCATTCCAAAAGTCTATTGACCCCGCATTGCCAATCTTAGCGACAAGCCCTTTACCCTTATTGTTTTCAAATCTTTTGTTAGAGCCATTCACAGTAGAGATGTTTTCCATACCTTGGAGAAGTTTTTACCGTTGCCTAAATTTATATGTAAGCCTAACTAACCATCACCAAATCCTAACTTCATTTTTTTGACAAGGGTGAAAATATTGTACTCCTTAAAGCACATATAATGTCATACATATTTAGGTTACACAACATACAGTAACAAAACTATGACTTTAGGATAATCTTACATGAGATTTAAGCAAAACTAAGCTGACCGTACTAAGACTCGATTCTATTTGGAAGAGAACTTGAGCGAGGTAACCTTCATACTATATGACTAGTCATGAATTTGACCTAGTTTGTGCAAGACATCAGCCATATTGAACCTTTCCTTCTTGATGCAGCCCATCCATATGTACATTTTGAAACTAGAGCAAGTAAGGTCAATATAGTTGCAGAAATTTATCTACGCCGTGTATTGACATTTCTTTTCAATCTTGAGGCATCCAAGTGTACATTCTCAAACCTTTCCATCTTGAGTCATCCATTCGAGTGCAGTACTAGAATCTTCCAATCTTGAGTCATCCAGCCAAGTGCCTTAACAAAGGTCGATAATCCCTTAAATGCTCTAAGATTATAAGACTATGCGCATGGGGGAGTTAACCTGAGCTAGATGACCCTCAACCAGAGCTGGAACACCATAATTCCAAGAAGGGTAAGCAAAGGTTCCCCATCTAGCTAGTTCCCCAACCCGTGAAGGCCTTTTCTTTTTCCTCTTTTTCCCTCTCTTTATCTCTCTCTTATATATATTTTTTAATTAATATTTGATTTGGTTGAAGAGGGTTGGATGTGGGGGTTTATGGGTTATAGATGGTTGGAGGTGGGGGATGATGTGGATGCTGATGTGACAGTTAATTTGGTAGGGTAACTCCAGATTGGATGTTGTTGGTCTTAACAAAAAGATTTTAATCAGAAACCATGATGTCAATACTATATAACATCTATTTGATCTCTACAAGCATTTTATAGCCCTCAAATTTGTGAGGGAAAGAAATAAAAAACCAAGAAATTTATTTTTATAAGTAAAATATTATTAAAAGTTATTAGCTCTTACATACATTTTTTAATATATTTATATACAAAAATTAATATGTGCATAATATATGACACATCATTGCTTTATACTTGAAAGAGAAAATTACAAAAGTGTCACATGCATACTACATTTGGCAAAATATCATGAGATGATAAAACTTCTCATGATATTACATTAGGTTACCAAAATACCCTTCAAATTATCATGATAAATTACAATCTTACTATCATAATTGATATATAGTATAATTACAAATGGGGATACCATTAGCTATGTGCCTATGTCTCAACTAACACAACCTATAAAATACAGAATTGAGCAAATATCTCAACCCTCCAAGTCCCCCTAGTCCCCCAAACCTCCTAGACCTAATTTGGCTCCCACTATCTACAGTATAAAACAACCCACTCCTTATTTCATTGGTAATTTGTAATCGTTTTTTATTTTCTTTTTAGCAGTGGGCTTGTTTCTATGGGCTTGTTGCCTAAAAAATAAAAATACGATACCTGAGTGAGACAATAATGATCTCCAATACTGTTTCTATGGGCTTGTTTCTATGGGCTTGTTTCTATGGGCTTGTTTCTTTTTAGCAGTGGGCTTGTTTCTATGGGCTCGTTTTTTATGATGTCGAGGAAGACTTTTAGTAAAAATATCCGCCACTTGAAGCTTGGTTGGAACGAACATCGTATGGAGCTTACCACTTGCAACTAGTTCCCTAATAAAATGATAGTCAAGCTCAATGTGTTTGCCCCTCTTATGTGATACCGGATTTTGAGTAAGAAACAAGGCACTTTGATTGTCACATAATATTGTTGGACGTCCTTCAGGAAAGACATGAAGCTCCCGTAAGAGATGGGTGATCCAAACAATTTCCGCTGCCGTATTTTCCATGGCTCGATATTCAGACTCACAACTCGATCGAGAGACAGTAGGTTGCTTTTTAGCACTCCATGATATAAGATTTCCCCCCATGAATATCGAGTATCCATAGGTGGAACGGCATGTATCAATACAACGAGCCCAATCGGCGTCAGAATAGGCAACCACACTGGTCGAACTAGGCCGAGAGAATGTCAACCCGAAAGAAAGAGTCCCTTTAATATAACGGAGTAAACGTTTCATGGCAAGATAATGAGCCTCAGTTGGAGCTTGAAGAAATTGACTCACTTGATTGACCGCATAAGAGATATCAGGACGAGTGATGGTCAAATACTGAAGAGCACCAACTAAAGAACGATACTTGGTGGGATCGGAGAAAGGCACTCCATCAAGAACCAAAGGAGCCGATGTTGACAACGGCGTGGCCACTGGTTTAGACTCAAGCATACCGGCCCGAGATAAAAGATCATGAGCATATTTGGTTTGAATGAGAAAGAGGCCCGAATCCGTGTAAGATGCTTCAAGACCAAGAAAATAGTTCAAATGCCCAAGATCCTTAATTTTAAACTCATTATCCAATTTGGAGATGAAGGACCGAATAAACGAAGAATGAGTGCCCGTAAGGATCAAGTCATCCACATAGACAAGTAAATATAGTAAACACTCCCCTCGTTTAAAGGTAAAAAGTGATGGATCAACACGACTGCATTTAAACCCATCAGCCACCAAGAAAGAATGCAAGCGTTGAAACCAGGCCCTTGGAGCTTGTTTGAGCCCATAGATGGCCTTATTGAGTTTGCATACATGATTCGGGAAATTTAAATTAACAAATCTCGGCGGTTGTTGCATAAAAACCTCGTCGGATAATGCACCATGAAGAAAAGCATTATTAACATCTAATTGATGTAAAGGCCAATTATTAATAACCGCCAATGATAAGACAACCCGAATGGTAGCGACTTTAACAACCGGGCTAAAGGTATACAAGAAATCAACACCCGGAACTTGACTGAATCCTTGAGCGACTAAACAAGCCTTGTGTCGTTCAACGGAACCATCAGCACGATATTTTGTTCTAAACAACCACTTGCACCCAACAATATTATGATTATCTGGACGTGGAACTAAGGTCCATGTATTATTATGATCCATATCATCCATCTCCATCCGCATAGCATTAACCCATTTAGGGTCACTCATGGCTTGAGTGTGGTGCGAAGGATCACACGAAGCAAATAAGGCGTGATAGAGAGCATGATCATGAAAAACAGAAAGATCTGCTTTATGTTTTGGTTTAAAAATGCCAGCCTTTGAACGCGTAACCATTGGGTGAGTGTTTGATGGGCTAGGAGGTTGTGGTGAGCAAAGGTCACATGGCTTAGGTGGAGAAGGAGGGGTAGGTGGTGTAGAAGGAGCTAAAGGTGTCGGTATGGAGGGTAAAGGTATGTCATTAAGAAATGTATCAATGGTTAATGTCGAGATCGGTGTATTCGAGGGTAGCTCATGAAACGGAAAACATAACTCGTCAAAACGAGCATGACGAGTAATATAAATTTGTGATGTCACCGGGTCAAGACATTGATAACCCTTATACTGTGAGTGATAACCGATAAAAATACATGCAATACTCCTTGGGGAAAGCTTGTTTTTAGCATAATCCCGTAAATATGGGTAAACCCGACAACCAAATGGTTTAAAATTGGCATATTGTGGAATACGATCAAAAAGTACTTCAAACGGAGATTTTGTTGAAAGAACCTTTGACGGTAATCGATTGATAATGTAAACTACAGATGCAAAGGCATGAACCCAATATGTAGCAGGAACATGAGCATGAAAAAGCATGGCAAGCCCAGTTTCCACAATGTGTTGGTGCTTCCGTTCCGCCCGTCCATTTTGTTGGGGGGTATATGGACACGAAATCTGATGAAACGTACCATTTTCACTAAGCAACATCTTTACATTATTGTTCAAAAATTCAGTTCCTCCATCGCTTTGAAAAACCTTAATTTTCGTAGCAAACTGAGTTTGAACAAATTTCATAAATTTTTCAAGAATACAATAAAATTCAGATTTAGTTTTGAGCGGATAAAACCAAGTAAACCGAGAGTGATCATCAACAAAGGTTACATAACATCTATAAGCATCAACGGAGAATACGGGTGACGGCCCCCATAAATCACAATGTACCATGTCTAAAACACAAAGAGACCGTTTTGGATTAGTCTCAAATGGCAACCGACAGGATTTAGCTAATTGACATGGAGAACATAAAACGGGTTTAGGTAAAATAGATGAAACCTCCAAATGTCCCAAAGTACGTAATAAGGAAATAGTATCATAAGAGCTATGGCCCAATCGAGAATGCCATAACTCATAGGGACCATTACATTTATTTTGGACAAAAAAGGCTTGAACTTGTGGAGTAGCAGATAACTCATATAGCACATGTTTACACTTCCCTTGTGCCAGCACTTCCTTCGTTAGAAGATCCTGAATGGTAAACAAATTTCGTGAAAAAACAACATCCACATCATTGTCACGAGTTAGTTTAGTCACAGATAATAAATTTTTTGTAAGATTGGGAACCACCAGAACATCATGCAAGCAAACTTTATTGGCAATGGAGGAAGTGCCGATACAAGAGATAGGAAGTGATGTACCATTACCAAAAACAACGGAGGCATCTGCAACAGGAGGTGTGGAGTGTGAAACTGATGCACTAGAGTTAACCATATGATCCGAGGCCCCGGAATCCACGAACTAATCTGGGGCAGAAGTATTCACATGATATTGAGCGTGGAAAGCGCGAGCAAGATCAGAATCAGTAACGGAAGTAGCAGGAGCAGCAGGTGCAGCTTTAGCAAACGAAGCAAGTTGCGGGCAAGCTATCGCAAAGTGACCATTAGTGCGACAGAGTTGACAGTGTGGTGGTCGACGACCCCGACCCCGACCTGGACTATGACCCCTGCTGCGAAAACCAGTAGCAAAAAAAAAGAGTCTCGGTGAGTCAGTTGCGGAGCCAATAAGTGTGGCGGCTGTTGAGCAGAAGGCGATAACAAGGGCTGTTGAGGGGCCTGTTGTGCAGTAAAAGCAACAGTGGGGGAAGAAGGCCCATGGATCGACTGCATGAACATTTCATGTCCCTCCGCTTGAGCCAATAAATCACGAAAAACATATGGAATGCGGGAAGCACGGACAGCCGTAGAGAAGGTCTCAAAAGGGGCACCAAGACCACATAAAAACCAATGGGTCTTGTCTGTTTCTTCGACGGGTTGGCCAATAGCGGATAACTGATCACAAATGTTTTTAAATTTCCTACCGAACTCAGAAACAGTGCTATTACCCTTTGTAAGCTGACGCAATTGATCACGAAGAATTTGAACCCGTTCCATGGATGAGTTACCATAAGCACTTTCAAGAGCAACCCATATGGATCGTGCGGTAGGGAGACCAACAACTTCAGCAAAGGCATCTTCGGAGAGGGAGGCTTGGAGAAGAATTATGGTGCGTTGATCGGCAGAAACCCATGTTAGAAATTCTGGATTGAGTATTTCTTTTTCATCATCTGTGAATTTGGCAGGAGGTAATAACGAGCCATCAACATGCCCAAGTAAACCTTGATAGGAGAGAAGAGGAGTCATTTGATTCTTCCATAGTAAGTAATTTGTGGAGGATAGTTTGATAGTAATTAAATGGAGAATTGTGTTCATAGGCAGATTAAGATCTTGGGAAGAGGATGAGTGAGACACCATAGGAGCAGGAGAAAAATAAAGCAAAAAGATGAAGAGTGGAAGAGGAGGAGGAGGAGCCGGTCAAGGGAGAGGAAGAGGGAGGGAGGGAGGAAAATTCAACAGGCTCTAGATACCATGAGATAATAATGATCTCCAATACCCCAATTAGGGAGGAGTAACTATATTTATATTAGACACAAATTACATAATACACCCTAAACAAATACATAATATCAAACATGTCTAATACTTGAGTATTGATTACCATACTGTACTTCTAATTAGAATATATTTATATTTTATAGGATAATTAAAGAATTGCAAATCTCTTAATTAATCGAGTTTAATGGGTTACACGAAATTTTTCCTAACCGGCCCGAATATCATTACTATTAACTAGGGGTGTTTAAAATAATCCGAATCCGAACATCCGAATGGATTATTCGAAAATCCGATCCGAAATTATCCGAAAATTCGGATATCCGAAATTTCGGATACCCGAAATTCGGATATCCGAATTTTCGGATTCGGATTCGGATAGTTTTATTTTGAAGTTTCGGATATTCGGATATCCGATATCCGAAAATAATTTTTATTTTCTATTTTTTTTATTTTTATATTGCTTATTTATTTAGTTTTCTTAACATATATATTTTTATATACATGTATTTTTTTTATTTTGAAACATACTTGAACTATTTTTGGTGATTAAAGTTTAAAATATGGTTATTTAGTAATTATATATTTTATAAAAATTATATAAAAAATAAATTTTTTGAAATTTTCGGATATTTCAGATATCCGATATCCGAATCCGAAATTTCGGATATCCGAAATTCGGATCCGAAATTCGGATATCCGAAATTTCGGATTCGGATTCGGATACTGAAATCCACTATCCGAAAATTTCGGATATCCGAAAATCCGGATATCCGAAAATGAACACCCCTACTATTAACCGGTTTACCAAATAAGCTCCCGTTGCTCAATCAACCAGACTTAAATCGAGTCAGTCAAGTTTGGATTATTTTTTTAACAATCATGAATATTATTATTCCTTTATTTATTTTCTCTTTTTTCTACTTCAATAAATAACTATAAAAATATTTCATTTTAAAGTCGAATTTTATAAATTTCAGGATCTTTTTAGAGTTCTTTGTTTTCTTTTAATAAATAATTTTTAAAATATTAAAATTAGAATTATAGTTTTTACATTTTCAAATAAAAAATATGATAGTTTAAGCCAATTGTATAAAAATACAATAAACTTTTTTAGGTAGTTACTACTATTATATACAACTAACTTTATTGTCTTAAAAATAATATAATAAACTTTTATAATCATTTCATTATATACATACAACCTTTTTCAATGCCTCATTTTTAATTTAATATATATATTGTTGACAGAGCTAGCAGTGAGAAAACTGCTGACGTGTCAACAAAAATATGACGTCATTGATGACGTGTAAATGTGACGTGTACAAATGGTAAGTTATGATTGGTAGATTGTGTAGAAACCTTCAAATTAATTTAAATTATTATCAAAATTTGGAGGGGTTGGATGAAAATTATGAGGGTGATTTATGAAACATGTGAGGGGGCTTTATGAAACATATTAGGGGTTTTTATAAAAAATGTAGATTATGGTAATTAATATAAGTTGTTTATAAATAATGTTTAATAACTTATTTTATGTTTTATTTCGAGAAAAAACAATTATATATTTACGATCGTCTCATTTTTCTCTACGTTTTGAGATAAATTTTATTGTAATATGACATTTTTTTAAGAATTAGTATATTCATATAAAATTTTTGTTTCGATCAATAGCAGTGGGTAAGTAATCACCGTTTTATAGTCTTTCGATAAAAAAATATTTGTTTGTTTTATTACGATAAAGTTAATGTAAAAAGTATATAAGGATAATGAACTAAGGTGTATGATAAATAGTTGATGTATTCAAAATATTATTGAAAGTATATCATATTGATTTGTCATGGTTTAGTAACATGAGGTTATAAAATATTAAAAGATTTACATTTAAGCGTAATAGATAAACGTATACATACCAAATTAAAATTAATAAAATTTATCATAATAAATCTCAATTCAAATAAAAAACAACAATCAATATAAAAAAACTAAGGATGTATATATATATATATATATATATATATATACAGGGGATAGCTAAAATAAGAACTGTTTTCGTACAAAAAGTACGAGAACCAATCTTGACCCTTGATTAAAATAAAACAATAGCTTATAATTTAGGCGGTTAATGATTAGCTCATTAATGACTAATGAATGACTCATTAATGAGATGTATTTTGGAGAATTAAGTCCCACACATTAATGACAGTCCACCTGGATGCTATTGATGGTTGGGAAAAATACGTAAATGACAAAGTACCTTATTAATGAGTCATTAATAATGTTACAAATAGTTTTCGCAGTTCTTGTATTAGATTCTCAATTAAATATATATAGAGAGAGATAGAGAGGGAGAGAGCGAAGGAGAGATAGAGCAAAGATCAATAAAAAAACTTCTTTTATATAAAGAACTCAAGAAACCATTATATAACATCAGATTCGTCCATCAAGGCCTTTTTATACACACACACACATATATATATATATATATATATATATATATATATATATATATATATATGTATGTATATATATGTATGTATATATATGTGTGTGTATATATATATATATATGTATGTATATATGTATGTATGTAATTAACAATAGTGACCATGGGAAACACATTAATATTATAATAAAAACTTTTAGACATGAAATATAATTATATATATTTTAAAAAGAGTATGTATAAAAAGTATTAAATATAAAAGTTTTATTTACATACCCGAGCACCGCACGGGTATAACACTAGTTACTATTGTATACAATGAATATTTCTATAATTCTCATTATACACAACAACTTGTGTACAATTAGAGGATTTTAAAAATTAATTTTAATATTTTTTAAAATAAAAGTTAACTAAGACAAACTTTGTTGTATTTTTATACAATTTAACCTAATATTTTTAGCAGAGTTTTCTGTTTCTCTTTTGATGGCAAAGATTAGTAATCTCAAACAATAATTTTGATTCTCTTTATTCCTAAAAAGAAAATTATTCCACTATTTTCCATAAAATACAACAAATATGACCTCTTATGTTAAGCGCATGACATAAATGTGCAATCTTTCAAATAATAAGATTTCAGTACATATCTCTTTAAAAATGTTTAAAATTTTCCTAATTTTTAATAAATATTTGTGTTTAAATGTGTATTTTATAATTTGTTTAGGTGTTTGTTTTGAAGACATAAATGTCTTATATCTTATTTCATATTTTAAAAAAAATTTGGTTTCAAATTGCTTATATCATATTTCATATTTTAAGCCTTGGAAAGTCTCCCAAAAAAGATGTATCTTTTAACTTTTCAGGATAAGCAAAAATAAGACAAATAAGGTATTATGTCTGCGAAAAAAAAACGAATCTATTAGAAACGTCTGTGGACACGTACACGCTCTTTAAAAAACCGGCAAGCTTAAACAAACTTATAAGAAACGTTTGCACGCTATAGACATTAAGTTGACGTTTTTTTAAATGATATCTTATTTTAGAAAACAAATAGAGCCTTACCCTTACATTTTATTTTCTGTTAAAAAACACATGTTAAAATAATTAGTGATTTATTAAGAAAATGTGACTTAATATCATTAATTTGGATTCTACTTATGTCATATTTGACGAATTAAGTAGGCTTTAGAATTCTAGTTTATAAGTAGCTAGATGATGAATATTGTGGTTATGATGTCCTTTTCTCGCACGACTTTTGCTGATGTAGTCAAAGGTTTTGTTTGAAACGCGTGTGCGTGTTCATGGGTTAATTTATATTAAATTTAATTACATGAAATGACAAAAATCTATCATACAAACTGCAAAGGAACTTGTTTGAATGAGTCTATTAGTTGAAGTAATCCGCATATTTATACAGTTTATACACTACTAATAATATTACATAGAGATGGTTATTTAGGTCTTTTTATATTTTTCTAAACATGAATTTCGTTTCATTAAAGTGCACCATTTAATTGGTTTTTTTCAAAATACCTCACATTAATGCTTTATTAATAATGAACCGTCATTTTCATTAGTAATTGATTTTATTTTAATAAATATAAAGATTAATTTTTAGGATTCTCGCAATAAGAATAATTTTCAGATTAATCCATTATTGTATATATCGGTTAAATATCATGCAAATCAAAGAATAAATAACATTATGTCTGTGAAGAAATTGTAACTCAAATATATCTTTCTTTTAGGCTTCTCAAGTTGGTAAGAATTTTATAAATACTAGCCTCCAAATCCTTCCATCTTGTTATTCTTATACATAATATTTAAATTTATTTCCTCTTTTAAATATGTGTTGATCGAGACAATATCAATATTGTTAGAGCCATATATTTTGCATTCTTATAAATCACATAAATTGAAACCACTCATGGAGATAAATACCCTTCCACTTAAATAAATGATTTAGTAGATTCTTTCCTTTTAGCATATCAAATAAACATTATTATATATCTCTTATAATTAAAATTTTATATGAGAAAAGAATTATCTTGTAATTAAAGTATAAACCTTGTCACTTACCTTGTATTTTCTAATGAAAATTCTGTCTTTTGGAATCATATCCGATTACCACGTCAACGGTCAAAGTCGCCTGGACTCAGCAATACAAATGACTCCCCCATCACCCCACGATCATTCATTAGTTTCCCAATTAACCAAATAATGGCGGTCAACGATCAAGAGAAGCGTCTAACGCCGGCAAACAATTCCCACCGACCTTCGATCAACGTCGACGACGAAGCCTTATCTACCGAATTAAGGAAGCAACGCCAAGGATTCCGTAGATGCTCCATTTGTTGCGGCGTCATCACGGCCGTCATACTCATCATCTCCGTGGTGATGTTAGTCTTAGGCTTCACCGTCCTCCAAGTCAAAAACCCTAAAATCAACATGAACTCAGTGACCATCATCGGACTTGACCGGGTCAACTTAACGGAGCTATTAGTCGGTAACGCCAATCTAACGGTGGTTGCAGACGTCTCCGTTAAAAACACTAACGTGGCGGCGTATAAGTTTCAGAAATCTAATTCGAGTCTTTCGTACCGTAATACGGTGGTCGGAGTGGCGGATGTTCCCGCCGGCGTCGCTAAGGCTAGGAGGACGATGAGGATGAACGTTACATATGAGGTGGCGGCGGCAGAGATTGCCGGAAAGGTTGAGTTTACGAGTGATTTAACGGCGGGGATACTGCCGGTTGAAAGTTATACGAAGATGAACGGAAAGATTAAAATCTTGAACATTATAAAGAGAAAAGTAACGGTAAGTATGAAATGTGTTGTCTTAATTGCCGTTAACGTGACCAGCCCGGTTATTGTCAACCAAGATTGCAAGAGACATGTTTTTATTTAGGATTTGCAGATTTTCATGTTTTTCAATGATTTCTTAAAATTTATTTGTATAATTAAGTGCAGGTCTTTTTTAATGGGAAAAAAAATTAGCAGCAGATAGAAACTTGTAAAAATTATATATTCATTCATTGTACGTAAAAGGCAAATTGTTAGATAGTGTTATGGTACATATAGTGCCATGTCATTGATCAGTTTAAGTTTAGTTTGTTATGAGTTTTTTTAGCTAGAGTGACATGCTTGTTACAATGATCTTTGTTTTCTATATATATATACAGGGGAGGTTCAAACGAGAACTGTTTTTCGTACGAGAACAGCGAGAATCAATTTCAGCCGTTCCTTGAATATGAGAAGTTCATGGATGGAGAGCGTGGAGGGGATCAAGTGTGGCAGGGTGCATGTGAAGAATTCATGGGTGGGCAATGACATTAAAGGAGGGGCAATTGGACGGCTCAGATTGGTTCTCGCAGTTCTCGTACGAAAAACAGTTCTCGTTTGAACTTTTGCATATATATATATATATATATATATATATATATATATGATTTTATTACAAATTTGGTACTTTATGTATACCCTATTTTTCACTTTTATTTCTTTTTTCCAAAAAGCTGTAGATATAATCCTTTAAATGAGAATTTTGCACACTTTTAGTCCTTTTCCTAAACGGGCGTTTATTCTTAACGTTAGTTTAGGGGTATTTTCGTCTTTTTGGAATAAATGACCAATTTTGTAATTAAATAGTTACAATTGATGTGTAAAGAAACGACCAATTTTGTAACTAACTCTTGGTTTTATAAGAGTTAATTACATTTTTGGACCCTGTGCTTTACATAAAATTGCACATTTGGTCCTTAGGCTTGATTAATTACGAGATTCATTCTTATGGTTTACATTTTGTTTCAATGTTAGTCCAAATCCACTTAAAAAGACTAAAATGCCCATCTGTCCTTAATTTATTCTTTTGTTTTGAAGTTTTATTCATTTTAATATTATTAATATATTAATTAAATAATAATAAGTGACTAATTATTGTATAATAAGAATTAATTAACAATTATACTCATTTCCACCTATTCACCTAATAACAATTATACCTCCGTCTACCACTGACTTCTCGTCACTTCCGTCTACCACCGACTTGTTAGATTATGCGCAGAGATAATTAATGGGCACATTGTATCCAATGTTATAAGAGACTAAAGGGTCACACTGCTACACACCCAATACGGAACAGTTGGATTACACCATAAATCTGTGTGGAAGTAATTAATCAGTTAGATTAATTATTAAAAGAGAAAAGTAAATAATTAATCAGTTGTATTAATTATTAAAAAGAGATATATAAATAATTAATCAGTTTGTATTAATTATTAAAAAGGAATAAATAATAAATAGTTATTTTTTATTTAAAGGAAATTAAATATTAAGTTTTAATATTTAACGGACTAAGTTAATTAATAGTTAATTAATTAATTAGTAAAGTCCAGGGGGTCAAAGTGAAGAGGTTGAAAGTTTAATTAAAATCAGTGGGCTTTTAATTAAACGGGCTTATGTCCATTTAATCCTTATAAATATCCTTAAGCCTTAAGGATTAAGATATAAGTAACAAGGGATTAAAACCTAGCCACCATACCATATCTCTCTCTCTCGATCACGCACACTCTCTCTCAGATCTCTCTTACTCTCGTCGAAGTCGAAGAGATCGACTCTCTCTCTCTTTTGTCGATTTCGAAGAACACCACAAAGGGTGTTTGCGTTTTTGTGTTGATCGACGCAAGTACACACACCAAGAGGGTTTCACGGTTTGAAGCTTTGGTAATCCAGGAGCGGTCTAGCAGCCAGTTCCAAGGAGGTGCAGTAGTGGTGGACTACTTTAGCAATCCTGAAGGTTTTTGATCAGGTATATTTTTGTTACCTTGTCTGTGGATTGTTTGATAGAAACTATGTTGATCATTTAAAGTTTTAAAGATCCTAACCCTTTTTGGGGTTTAGAGGGTTGTGTTCAATCCAGTTCCGCTTTTAGGATTGAACCAGTGGAATCAAACCTAGGTTTGACCAGTTTGAGTCATATGGTGGTTTGGTCAGGTTCAAAACCCTTCACGACTTCCCGTCACCTACCACCGGCTCCCCGCCTTCTACCACAGCCCACTACCGTCCACCACCACCACCCACGTCAAGAACCAAAATAAAAACACGTAAAAGATCATCGATCTGAACCAACGCTCAAGAATCAAAACAAACTGAAACCTGAGACAGATCTGTGGTCAAGAATCTATGAAACAAGAACCAAAATCAGATATGTGCCAAGAATCAAAATAAGTTATGAACCAAGAATCAAAATCAGATACGAACCAAGAATCTGAATCAGATGAGAAACCCATTATCAACACTCAAAATCACATAGAAAGAGAGAGAGAGAGAGACAGTGGTGATGAGGTTCGAGGATGGTGGCGATGAGGCAGCCGGTGATGACGATGGTTATGGTTTTCTCCGGTGATAAAGGTCACGGATGGTTCATCAATTCACCCTGTAACAACCGCAACCCACCACCTCCTCTTCGCCAGAGAAGGTGACAACGTACTTAACCCAAATATCTAACCTATTTACACACCACCATCTTCGCTGTCTCCTAAACCTAAATACCTAACCCTTTCTCGTAAATCCATCACCGGCCACCACCTTAGACCACCGTCATCCATCACCGGCCACCCAAACCTAAAGCACCGCCCTGAGACACCACCTAAACCATCTTCGATATAAAAACCCTAAACATCTCCACCACCGCCACCATAAACACCACCTCGAAAAAACAATCAAGGAACATGCGAGTAGCTCAAGGGTTTACATCATCTATGATTTCTGATTTGTTCATTTGGGTTTACAATTCAACCTAGGGTTTCCATTCTTCAAACCTTGTTCATATATGGTTATCGATTCGGAACATATCAAGAGTGATATTCACAGAGATAGGAGAGGGAAAATAGATCTTGAACGTGGTGGAGAGAGGGTGTTCATCGGATGGGGTCACCGGCAAGGAGGATACTCGCCGGAGAGAAGGCGGAGGTGGCAGGCTGGTAAGTGGTGGCGGTGTGAAGTACTGGAGAGAGAAAGAGAGAGGAAAGGGGGTTAGAGAGACGTGGGGAAGAGGGAGGGTATTTCTTATAATTATTTTTTAGTTTTTTAATAATAATTATGTATTATTATTTAATTATTTAACAACAATTTTTAAAGAGATAAAAGAATAAATTAAGGACAGAGGGGCATTTTAGTCTTTTTAAGTGAATTTGGACTAATATTGAAACAAAATCTAAACCATAAGGATGAATCTCGTAATTAATGAAGTCTAAGGACCAAATGTGCAATTTTATGTAAACCATAGGGACAAAAAATGTAATTAACTCGTTTTATAATTATTAATTGGTTTCGAATACATCTTTCTCTCTCTCGTTCCAAGGATGCGTCTCTCTCTCTCTCTCTCTCTAGTTCCAACCACCAAGAACACCACCACTGCCACCGCCCACCTCTGCAATCACCACCGCCGGATAACTCGCCGGAATTCCCAAATTAGGGTTTTCACAAGAAGCCAAAGAAGAAGAAGCCCTCTCACTAAACTGCACTTCCTCACCCAAGGAAACCTTAGATACATGACCAAAACCACTACCACCACCTTGAACTTAGCCAGCGGCGGCGGAATGGCGACAACCCTAAAATTAGGGTTTTTAGAAGAAAAAACACACAAATCATTATTAATACCATGATTAATTAAAGATCTTGAAGTCATAGGTATGCTAACATCATAAAATCGAGTTCCACCAAGGCCACCGCCACCTTAACCACCACCGATACCCGTCCCCGAAATATGTCACTTATTACAAACTTGGTCACTAAACTACGTTTATTAAGCTGAGAGTCCCTAACATATGAATTTTGTTTTACTAATTTTTCGTGGTGCAACCGAAAAGACCAAAATATCCTCACTTTATCAACTAAAAAGTTCTTTATACCCTTTACTTTTTTATTATTTTCTTTAGTTATAAATAATTAAAAAATAATGTTAAATCTAATAAGTAGTTATTATATATATTACACACACATACACACACACACACACACACATATATATATATATATATATATATATATATATATATATATATATATATATATATATATATATATAGCCCAATTTCATTTCTCTCTCAACTTTCTCTTAACACCACCGTCGGCCACCATAACCAACCATCACCGCCGACAGTGGTGGTTAGAGTACGGTAGTGGTGGTGCGGTAGTTAGAGAGAGAGAGAGTTTACTGAGAGAATAGTTTTAGAGAGAAAGAGTATTTGGTGGATGATTATGAACAATGGACTAGAGCTGCGGTGCCGGAAGAGGCATTATAGACGGGAGCTGTGATGGTTTGAATGTATGAATATATGAACGATGGGGTATGAGTGAGAAAGGAGAGTGAGAGGGAGAGTTAGGGTTTTAGTTGGAAATAAAATGTTTAGGTGTTTGGTAACAAGGTTAAACAAAACTTTTAGATGTATATGTTTGGAAACTGTTATAATAAGTATGTATTGTTTAGTATCAAGAACAAAAAGAAAATTGACCAAAATGCCTTTTGACTAACGGTCAAAGTTAACACAAGTTAGCCTAAATGACTAAAAGTGAAACAAAATGACAACCATAGTGACTATTTTCGTAATTTTTGAAGTTAAAGCACTAAAAGTGAAAATCAGTGACAACTACAAGGAACATTTTTGTAATTAACACTTATATTATATATTTTGAAATGGTCATAGACCGTTGATGCCACTAATTCTCTTTCTCGATCTCCTCCTCGATTAATCACCGAATGTTTCGAATTTTCAGCAGTAGCAAAGGCAAGGGGTGATGCACTCCTCGGTAGCAAGCTTCCATGTCAACATACACATAATACGGCACCTCCCACATCCCATGGTCTAATCCCCCGTTGATTACCTTTTTGTTTTTCATTGAGCCCACATACAATGACATGTTGGAATATAATTCAAAATGGACCCTGAATTGGATATACGGGTCAGAATTCCTGGCACTAGCTCAATCCAAGGCTAAAGATATTCAGTTATCATACATCATGTTTGTGACTTGATGATTGATGCAACCTAGTTCCAAATCGATGTATCATTTCCTTTATACTTTATTTAAATCATCATGAACGTAATGATCATCGGACTTGACAGCGTCAACTTAACGGCACTTGTAACGCCAATCTAACGGTAGTAGCATACTTTTTCGTTAAACACTAACGTGGCGACGTTATAAGTTTGGAAAATCTAAATCGAGACTATTGTACCGTCATACGGTGGTCATACTGGCGGATGTTTCCGACTGCGTGGCCAAGGGTGGAGGATGATGAGAATGAACGTTACGTATTTTCGGACGTGTTTTGACGGTGGGGATATATACTGCCGTTGAGAGTTATAAGAAGATAAACGACAGGATTAACATATTGAACATTATAAAGGAAAAAGTAACGGTAAGGCTGAGTGTTATACTCAAGCCGCATGCTTCGGGTACGCGAAAGATTGCAGCGGGTTCCATGGGAACACCATTTCCGCGTATTCGGGTAAGGCAGCGGGTAAGGGGCTTTGGATTCTTTTACCCGAGAGAAATCTTTCAACCCCCACCCCCCCCTCCACACCCCACCTTCATCCAATCAAATAATTACATATTTATTATATTTCCTTTTTTCTTTTTTTTTTAAGTGAAAAGGAAAGATGAAAGATCGGTATAACATTAGTTGGGGGTAAGGAGAGGGGAAGGGAAAGAAAGCTGATGTGGCGCTGATGTGGCTGTGGGTAAGGAAATATGAAAGATGGGTATAACGCCTAGCCTAAGAATGAAATGTTCCATGTCTATTGCCGTTAACGTAACCATCCCGGTGATTGTCAACCAGGATTGCAAGAGGCATGTTTTCATTCGGGATTCCATCTGCAAATCTATTGTTGCAATGTTGCTGATTTCCATTTTTTTTTAGTTATCTGTAATATTGTTAACGGAGAGTAAGGATGGTAACAGGGCCGCGGATATCAAGAATCGCTCTTTCTATCTCCATCCGCATTCCCCACACTAGTCCCCATTCCCATCTCCATCCCCGCTAGGAAATTGACTTGCATCCCTATCCTCGCCGGATACTAGGGATCCCCGTGGGGAATAGGAGATTTTTCCTCGTCTAATAAATCTATTTTTCTAAATAGGTATACATGAGAATTTTTATACAAAACTAGAATTTCAAATCTAACTTGGCCCTTCCAACCGGTTCACATCAAAATGTAACCAATCTAATATTTTAATAGTTTTATAAGATAGATAATGTTCTTGATAAAAGACATAATATATTATAAAATACACATAACATTATCAATCAAATATATGATTTCTCTAACATGGTCCATAAAGTATGTTTATAATACTTTTTTGTAGATTATTCTACAAAAAATATATTAGTCATTGTTATTAGTTTTTTTTCGTTCTCTTTGTTTATTAGAATGTATGAGACGATAATGTATGTTCAAACAAAAACAATCTTATTGATATTCTTATTGAAGTAAGAAAGTTAAATGGGATACAAATGCCTATTTACTAATTTACCACTTATTCACACAAAAACAATCTTATTGATATTCTTATTTATACAACCTTATTGATATGCTTATAAAAGTAAGAAACTAATTTATTAAAGTATTTAGGTGATTATAATCTCTTAATTTAAGTAATTTAAAGTTACTAATTTATCTGTTATTTATTAAACCTATAAGAAAACCATTACATGAAGTTAATTATATTCTTAAATACCATATTTATAACTAAATCTTCCATAATAAATAATATTTTGAAAAAGTCAAGTCAATGCAACCTATATAGGGTGTGTCTGGCAAAAGGCTTTATTGAGGATTATAGAGGTTTGAGATTATTTATACTATTATATAAATCATTTAACAGTGTCTCTCCTCTTACTCTTAAAACTTCTTAAAATTCAATCAACAATACATTACCGCCCTTCTTTTTATCTAAATTAATCTCACCCACTTATATTTTAACTATTTTCCTCTCCTAATTTACTTTGAATTTTTATTTATTTAAAATATATTCTTTCACTAAAACTCTCTCTCACACAAACACAATCGTCCACCTAAATTAACATAATTTCTAAAATTTTATTAACTTCACTCTTATTATTTCATAAATATAAATCTATTTTGCTTTTTTCTTTAAATTTTTTAGTATTTATTTTTAAAGTTAATAAAATAGTTGATATAAATATAAGAAAATTGAAGAAAAAACGGACATGTTGCTTAAATTTTTTTCGTGACATTGAATTACTCAATTAATATATATTACATTCTTGAAAACGATATGTTGCATACACAAACTATTACCACCGCAACATTACGCGGGTACGATACATTATTTTTTATAATCCTCAACCCTGTAGCCTTGTTTGGATATTAGGGTATGTTTGGTAATAGTTTTCTGGAGAATTATAGGGGCTTGAGATTCTAGTTTTCATAATCTCAAGTCTTCTAGCCTTGTTTGGGTGTCAAAATGTTGAGGTAAAATTAAAAAACATAATCTCTAAAATAAAAGTTTTTTCAAGTAACTTATGGTTTAGTTGAGATTATTAATTAATCAGTTCCAGCCCCAGTCTCAGCTCTAGCCCCAACTAGTTTTGCCAAACACACCCTTAAAATCTTGAGGGGATTAAAAAAGATAATTCCCTATAAGCCCCAAAATAAAAGCATTTTTAAGTAGCTTATTGCTTGAGATTGAGATTATCAATTAATAAGTCTCAGCTCCAGCCATAGCCCCAGCCTCAGCTCCAGCCGCAACTAGTTTCACCAAACATACCCATAATGCTAAATACAAATTAAAAATTAAATAAAAAGGATCTTCATAAAAATAATATTTTAAATATATTATCATAGCGAGTATTTAATTTAAGTAGTAGAAAATACGTATAACTAGAACATATAAACCTATTAACATGTAAATCTAAACTTATAGACATTTTTGGATTTGTAAATTACGCGAGTAATTAATACAAAGGGTTTAAGTTATAATATATTTAATATTTTTTCTTTCTCATTTTAATGTTTTTAAAATTTTATTTTGAATAAACGATTTATAAAGAAAGAGAAATAAAAGAAATATAAAGAGGAGAATGAAAATGGGCAAAATGCGCCAAAATACAATAAACTATGACAATATTGTCATTGTATGCAACGAACTTTATTTTTAACTTAAAGATACACAAAACTTACAAATTTGGTTCATTGTATACAATGGGTAACCTGATTGTCAGGTTACTAGTCATTGATAGTATACATTGAACAAATTTTGAAAGTTGATTGTATACAATGAACAAAATTTGAAAGCTGTTTGTATTTTTACGTACCAACTTTCTTTTATTTTTGGAGAGGTAACCGGTTAGTTATCTATTGTCATAGGTAACTTGTATAAAATGAACCAAATTTGTAAGTTGTGTGTATTTTTAGGTAGAAAATAAAGTTGGTTGTATACAATGGTAGTATTGTCATCATTTGTTGTATTTTCGTGCAATTTGCCTGAATGAAAATAGATATATTGTGACCGAAAGTTGTTCGATGTCATTATGTGTGTGAATATAATAGCCTTACATTATTAAAAATGGATACATTATCATGTAGAAATTATTTCTAGCAACCACATTGTGCTGGTACTATGCTAGTGTATGTGTGTGTATATATATATAGATGTGTGTGTGTGTGTGTGTATATATATATATATATATATATATATATATATATATATATATATAATGGATCAACAAAGAACCTCATCTTAAACAAAGAACCTAAAGAATCAAGCTGGACCATTGAATCATCAGAATCAATGGATGAGATTGAACGATGACAAAACTGTAATTATTATGTATTAATTTAGGAAGAAATGGGCAAACATGGAAAATCCTTCCTCCAACAACCTACAAATTAAAAAAAAAACCTCAAAAACTTTAAATTGTCATAACTTTTTAAGTTTTCTGAATTTAAACAAAAAAATTATACCAATTTTTTAGTTTTTTAATCATCTTTCAAATAAGATCACTCTTCCCATATTTTACTAAAAATTTTTTGAACATGAAAATTTTGTTTGCATTTGGACAGCAAAGAGTGTTTCTGTCGGATTTTATATTTTGGGTTTGAATGTGTAATTTCATTTTGGCTGCATTTTTCATTGAATCATGTTGGATTTGCATTTTGTATTTTCATAATTTTTGCATTTTGGAAGCATCTAGATGACCTGCATGTTTATATTTTACGTTTTTCGTTTTTTTGCATTTTGCATTTTACGTTCTACGTATTTTGCATTTTGGTTTTGAATGTGTAATTTTACATTTTGGGCTGCATTTTTCATTGAATTGGTTTTGGGTTTGCATTTTGCATTTCATAATTTTGCATTTTGGAAGCATCTGGATGACTTGCATAATAATATTTTGCATTTTCCGATTTTTTGCATTTTGCATTTAGTATGAACACAACTCAAAATGCAAAATTTGCATTTCAAAAAAAGGAAAAGTTTCTGAAATATATCAAGCCCGGTCTTGTTTGAAAGAGGACGAAAAACTGAATCTAACGGTATAATTTTTTGTTAAAATTCTTGAAAACGAACAAGTTATGATCATTTACAGTAAATTGGGGTTTTTTTAAATGCGCACGTCGCTGTTCTACGGAAGGAAGGAACGTGAATTTTTTTTTTCAATTTTCTATTTTTTCCCCTAAACAATGTGTCACGTGTCATCACCAGGGGGTTATTTAGGTTCTATGTTTAAGGGAGGTTCTTTATATAACCTTACCCTATATATATATATATATATATATATATATATATATATATATATATATAGTCGAGATCTAGTAAAAAGAAAATCAAACTAGAAAATGTAAGGAGAAATCACCATCATTAAATTTATCAAATTTGCTCCTAAAAATGTGGGTTTTTCTCTTAATTATAAAAAATAACACTTAAGAGTATAATGGATCTTTAAAGTTTTAAAATTTTGTCTCTCCTACTATCTGATCATAATTTCTTAATGTATTTACATCTTTCAAAATATTAATTTGTTTTTAGGATGCACAAGACACCATGTGATTCACACCCAATATTTGTATAAAGAGGAAATACATTGAAAAAATGTAATAAAGATCTTGATTCAAAGTAGTTCATCCAAAGTAACTGATGAACACAATTCATAGAAAATTAATACATAAGACCCGATGAAAAAAAATAAAAGATTAATGAAACTAATAAAGAAATTGATATAGGGGAAGCAAAACGAAGCTCCTCAAAATGGAAGGTAGCTTCTCAAAATTGAGACATGGGAAGCAAAAACATGATTTCTTATACAATTAGGTTACCCAAGCCCTAGATCATTTGTATTAGCATAGGTAGGGGTGTCAATGGATCGGATCTCGATCTAGATCTGATCCGATCTGCTCCATTTATATGATCCAACGGGTCAAAAAACTAGATCCATTGACTCAATTAACGATCTAATAGGTCGATCCATTTACTTGGATCATTATGTGGGTCGATCCAATTAATCATTGTAGGACCGTTGGGGAACGGGGTTCTAAACTAAACTAAAACACCCTTACGCTAGGACTGATCTAGGATGAGAAATAGTGCGGAATATCTATTTCCCAAACCTTCTAAGGATTCTAAGATCTGCTTAGGTGTCCGGCACACAGTAACACTAAGAATAGAAGCAAGAACAAACTCTAAGAACTCACACAGAGATGCTTAAGGCTGCCCTTGGATTCGTAATGAACACTAAGTTCGCGATTTAGTAGGCTTAAGGTCGTATATGGTCGATTACGTAAGGCTCCCGGTTGATTTCTATCGATTCCCGTTGATTCGTCGATTACCCGCGAACATATGAAGTTAATCTGTATTTATAGTGTAATTAATTTCACTACGCACGTGATGCAACGCACTTCGCACGTAGAGAGTCCAGTACGCACGTACTGGTTGTTTTAATGATAATTAATTTAACTTTAACCGACCTTCTTCACTACGTGCGCACTGAGCTCCACTACGCACGTAGTGAGCTTGACTTCGCACGTGGTGATCTGTCACCTAAACTTAAACTTCCAAACACACATCAACACATGATTAAGTACTTGTAAGCTTAAGATCATCACAAAGAATCACTAAGAATATATACACATGCAAACAATTAATCAAAACACATTTGAATTAATATTTTATGTAAACATGTATGTATTTGATTGATAAGAACTAGGGATTCACAATTATGCACCAACAAACTCCCCCTAAGACCTAGTTCTATCAACAAAACTTGCACTAAGCAAACAAAATGACAATCTAGTTGTTACAACGTTGTAGACTTTACTTCTTCAGATCCAGCATAGATGTCAAATGCAAAGCAAATTCTGACGACTTTCTGAAACTGCAACGCTAACTCCATATATTGATGCTTGTACAGAATTGGGTTGTAGTATAGAACAGTGATGTCATCTTTACCGAAATTCCTTATCCACATAGGATCGAATACCTTTACAGTTTCTCCACCTGACAGGTTGTCGTCTAAAACAATCACTGCCTCCGTTGTTTTCTCGTTGAAGTACCATCACTTGAACCTTGCGCTCCACCCAGTACGCATGATCCTCAACGGTAACTTCTTCATACAACGAGGAGCTTTGCAATTAAGCACTTTGAATTTCCTTCCTGTCAGTGGATCTATCTTGGTTGGATGGCTCTTGACACCTGGCACATAAGGCTTTAAGTTTTTCCATCCAAATCGAGCCTCACGCCTAACCAGCGTCTCAAACCATTTTGCCATGTTGTGATCGTCACAGTCTAAAAGGGGTAGACGAGCAAGTTGTCGAATATCATAGAACGGCAGAGTCTGGATATCATTTGCCCTTTGAAAATACTCAACTCCTCTTTCCCTTTTAACTGCATAAACATTAAATTCCGGCATATAGCACCAACCAACAATTTCACCATCCGTCTTTTTGCCCAGAGTCTGATAAAACTTGGTATACTCCGGTGAGCTTTCAGACTTCTTGTCTTTCCCTGCCTGACGCTCCAAAAACCGTTGATACTTCTTTCGTCTAGCTTCTCTTTCATCTTGCTTAGATTTTCTATCACCAAGATATTTTTCTAAGTCAAAATCAACATTTTCTTGTTCTCTAACTTCAGCTCTTTTGTTGATTTCCTCAGCATTAGCAGTTTTGAAAAAATCGGCAAGATCAGGCAAGTTGTCGTCTTTTTGTTGACCAGGATAGTGTTGATCGGTTTCATCCTCAATCTCAATCTCATCAGTGTCAAATACAGGTTCCTGTTCAGCTTGAGATGGTTGCACAAAGCTTTCATCCACCTCTTCTAGAATAACATCTTCGACAGGAATCTGTAAAAGTTCGGCAATTTGTTCTTTTGTCAGGAATGGAAGTATTTCTCCTTCCTCTGCATCATACTCATTTTGTGGAACAATTCGCCCTTTAACACTCAGCAGACGAGACGACTGAGAAATATCAGCTTTCAATGGCTGAACAATTAATGGATCTTCACACAGAAATAAGAAACCATAAACATGTGTAAGTTAAGATTAAACATTTCAATTCACATAGAAGGAATAAATATTTCATTACAAAAGATTCATCGTCACACAGAATACATTAATAAAAAATTAATTACAAAGTCACACAGACTATAATCAACCTTGCTCATCGCCAGAATAAGTGCCAGCCTGTTCAGATTCAGCGGCTTCTTTTAATCTGAGCACCTCCTCATCCTGCTTTTCAACATGATCTTTCAACCGTTTGAACTCAGAGGTATATTCAAGCAGGATCTGCTCCATCGTCTCGTTTTTCTTGACAAGCTCGCTGATTATCATTGCCCTTTCCTCATTACTCTTCTCTAAGCTTTCAATCCTCTCAGCATCTCTTTTCAACATGTCCTCCATCTGTGCATCCCTTTTTAGCAGATTTTCTATTTGAGCATCCTTCTCGATCAGTTTCTGCTTTACTTCTGCCAGCTCCAGCTTTCTTTTACTTTCATCTTTGATCATGTCAAGCATGTAGCCTTGGAGTCTGTTTAGGTTTGCTTCCATGGTTAGGGAAGGCAGCTGGGACCTGGTCTGAGATGATCCTTCAGCACCTGGAGCAGGAGTGATGACTGGAGCAGCTGTGGCAGAGGATGGTTGGACAATTATTTCAGACGAAGCTACCAGCGGCTTAAACTTGTAGACCTTCTTCTTCTTCTTCTCTGGCTCATCAACCACCCCCTTTTCTTTCCACTTGCGACTTGCCTCCTCATCATCTTCTTCAAAGAAGTCATCAACATTGATGTCATCTAGGCTCCCCGGGATAGCCTCTCCCCCAGTGGGATCCCGGACTTCCTGACTCTGAACTTCAGTCTCCTCATCATCCGAAATTATCTCGATGTTTTCCACCTGGGATGTGGAGCCCTCGTTCCTCCAGAGATGTTTCCTTTCTGGAGCCTTGTAATCTGGGTTGCCCAGATGGCAAATCAAACGTCTTTTCGGAGGGATAGAGGTGCCAATGTACCGGCTCATTTGTCGCACAGTCTGCTCGTTCATGTGCTTCAGCTTGATGCTGTCCCCGTCCTCCTTTACCAAACCCTCAACTTGGGTATCAAAAATGATCTGAAGGAATCGGGGATACATCAGAAATCTCCCGTCCTTCTTGGACAAGTTCTCCTTTAAACAGTTGAAAATGGCCCTTGAAATGTTGAATTTGACGTTCAGTACCAGAGCCACGAATAAATGAGAGAATGTTTGGTTCAGCTGATCATTGCCTGTTCTCCGCGGCCCCAAGCAGTGAGAAATGACGTGCATCAGGTAACGATACGGGGGGCAGAGCTTGGTTTTGTATATTGATTCATTACGGATCTCCCCCGTATAACCACATCTTAGCAAGCAGCCCTTTACTCGGCAGCTGTTCAGAGCAGTTGGGTCGGCTAAGTCATCCCTGAGCTTAAGCAGCTCATTCAATACCCCTGCTGATACAAACACAGGTTGTTTCTGCACCTCCCCTCGAATCCCACCCAGGGATTCATCATATACAGCAGTGTTCCAGAATTCTTGCTGATGTGGAGCGTATGCCGTGCAGGCTGTAGTAATGGCTGTATAGATCCGCGACCTTGTCAGGTAATCGATGATTTCGTCACAATCCCTGGTCAGTTTACTTTTTGTCACACAGGCCCGGATGTTGTGCATATCCCCGGCTTTCAAGTCTGCCTTCGTCTGGCTGCCAGATGCGGTCTGAGGCACACTTTGAGTCGATGAACTTTCAATTTGAGCAGGTTCCATTACTTAAAATCTGCGAACAGAACATTTAGCCCGTTAGTGAGAAACATTCAACAGACCGGAACACACAGTTAAAATCTGTAGATTAAAATAAACGTTCGTTTCAAAATTGACATTCTACCACGTGCGAAATGACCATCATTACGCTCGTGATGAAAAGTCTACGTGCGAAGTGGTTGGATATAATAAACTTTAATTTTAATTAAATTACGATTCACTTCGCACGTAGTGGCTACAGCTCGCACGGAGTTCACTTCACTTCGTGCGGCCAAAACTCATCAGCTTCATCGTTTTCATTGTTGAGTTCGTGCGAGGTGACGCCACTTCGTGCGAAATGGCCTTCACTTCGCACGGCCAATATTTAAAACTTAAGAACAGTTCGACGAAGACTTTGGCTTAAAACCCTTGATTAACAATGTATTTGTTTCGATTAAGTGATTAAATGACATCTAACTAAGTCCACAAAGGTTCCTTTTCACTTAAATCTAACAAATTAACACATGTAGATCTCAAATCTCAGTTTTAAAGGTTATTGGACTTTCGAACACAAAATCGGCTATAACTCGAGATCTAACCATTGGATTGAAGCGAAGATTATACCAGAATGTTCACAAAGCAAAACCGAATCACAAGGATGGATCGAAAAACACTCTTAGCACAAAATCAGAATCACAATCGAGAGAGAATAGGAGTACACTGTAGAAATTATGAACGCGTACTGACGAATACGCACGAGAACAATATATATACCCTGCTCCACTTCGTGCGAAGTGGATTCACTTCGCATGATGTTATCCAAAGTATTTACCCTAAGTGACAGACCACTTCGCACGTGGTGGATATTACCTCGTGCGAATTTGATCTCACTTCGTATACTTCAATCCAATTCGCACGTGATGCTTTTCCACTTCGTGCGGGTTACCGATATTTCGTGCGAATTGACTTTCTCACATAGAGTTAGACTTTTTCTCGACGATCCTATACTCAGCACACAGCAGTTAGTAACTTCAATGCAAGTAAAAACATTTAAGCACATGCAAACACAAGAAATTATATATAAAGAAAATAAACATACCAAAAGAAATAAGAAACACACCAAAAAATCTTTTTGTATTTTTCTGATTTTAAAGAAAATGAAAATGCAAATTGTAAACAAATTAAATCCTAAAACTAAGAGAATTAAAAATACTAAGAAAATTGCAGGAATAAAATTACTGAAATTTAAATCTTTTTGTGAGAAGGTTCCAAGATGGAATCAGTACCAGCACATCTATACTTAGTTATCATTCATTTCAGAACCTTAGGCACAAACATACTCTCTCAATTTCTGTCTGTCAATCTAACTTTCCTCAGATAATGACAGATTTGATTTCAACATTTTCTGATTATCTAGAACTGAGTACATGGTTAAGACTATCTCATTTAAAATCTCACAGTGTTTTGACTCACTCAGTAGGATGCACAACTTGAGTACCCAACCACCATGCTTATGTGCTTTGTGATTTTGTCAACGCATTTTATGCTCTTTGACATGGAGGTCAATTTTTCACCTCTTCTGATAATTTTGTTGAGCTTTTGTCACAGCATTTTATGCTCTTTGACAATTCAACACTAATAGATCAATATAGCTTTTGTCACTGCATTTTATGCTCTTTGACAATTCAACATTGATAGATCAATGTATCTATTTCTTTTGACATCTCAGATTGGGGTCAATTTTTCACCCTCTTTTTACATTTTGCTCATTGTCATCTAACACATTTGGCATGGTAGTAGGTGTGTGCACCAGACTTAGTTAGTCTCAACTGTTATTGACTTGTAGACTTGGAATGTCTCGATAGTTTGAATCTTTGATGGATTTTCACATGCATAACCACTTGTCGCCTAGACTCTCATCATATGCCTTACACGCCATCTGTTTCTCATCTGATTGACTCAAATTTTCAGACAGTTTTCTCAAGAATATGTACATGCCTTCAGTCCTAATTTTACTAGACATACTTTGTATTGAAAGCCAGTGTAACATCATTTTCCATTTGAGTTAGATCAACTTCTCATTTTTGTTTTTCTGATTTTTTTGTATTTTCTATGTTTTCTGATTTTTTTGTATTTTCTATGTTTTCTGATTTTTTTGTATTTTCTATGTTTTCTGATTTTTTTTTGTATTTTCTATGTTGCACGTATCTCCCCCTAAAATACTAAAGAAATAACATACCTAGAAATTAGAAACGGAAAAACACACAGAAAATAAACACAAAGACAAACGAGATATAACCACACAGAAAATAGACACACAGTCACAAATACGAATAAGGACACTAAGTCGAATCATCAGGGACAACCTCACACTTGGTTTTCATCCCGTTTTCATTCACTAAGAATAAAAATCGGGGTTTATCAAATGTCTTTGTATACAGGTCTGCTTTTTGAAATTCAGTTTGGATAGACACGACATCAATTAATTTCTTTTCCCAGCAGTCCCGTATAAAATGGTATTTGATACCAATGTGCTTGGTTTTATAATGTTGGACATGATTTTTAGTGATGGCTATAGCAGCAGTGTTATCAACATAAATGGGAGTAGTAGAGAATTGCAAACCGTAATCCCGCAGTTGTTGTTGAATCCAGATGACCTGAGAACAGCAACTTGCTGCCGAAATGTATTCAGCTTCACACGTAGAGAGCGCAACTGCAGTCTGCTTCTTACACTGCCATGTGACAAGACGTGATCCGAGAAATTGGCAACCTCCAGAGGTAGATTTGTGATCCTTCTTGCATCCACCATAGTCTGAATCACTGTAAGCTGTCAACTCAAAGCTATCATTATATGGATACCACAGTCCAAGATTAGGACCATCCTTCAGATAGCGAAAGATCCGCTTGACAATCATCAGATGCTTGACATTGGGCTTGGATTGGTATCTTGCCATCAGACATGTTGCAAACATGATGTCTGGTCTGGATGCAATGAGATACATCAAAGATCCAATCATCGCGCGGTAGAGAGACTCATTCACCAACTCCCCCTCAGTATCTGGAGACATGCCGTGGTTAATGGGCAGAGGTGTTGCAGCAGTCTTCTCAGTAGACATTTCAAAACGGGCTAAGATGTCAGCAACATACTTCGACTGATGTAGAAAAATCCCTGTCTCGATCTGCTCCACTTGAAGTCCAAGGAAGAACTTCATCTCTCCCATTGAGCTCATTTCGAATTTTTCCTTCATAATCCTTGCAAAGTCTTCACACAGAATCGGATTGGGAGAACCGAAAATGATATCATCCATATATACTTGCACCAAGATCAAGTCTTTATCATCACCCTTGATAAATAATGTTTTGTCGATGGTTCCTCTCCGGTACCCATTATCAGTCAGATATTGAGAGAGGGTCTCATACCAAGCTCGCGGTGCCTGATGAAGACCATATAACGCTTTATTCAGCAAGTACACTTTGTCGGGATGGATCGGATCGACAAACCCCAGAGGTTGGTTCACATAGACTGTCTCTTGAATTTCGCCATACAGGAACGCACTTTTAACATCCATCTGATAGACTTTAAAGCGTTTGTGCGAGGCAAAGGCGAGAAATAAGCGGATCGCTTCCAGCCGAGCGACTGGAGCAAACACATCAGTGTAGTCGATGTCAGGAATTTGTCTGAACCCCTGAACAACGAGCCTTGCCTTGTTCCTGACAATCACCCCCTGATCATCTCTTTTGCACTTCAGAACCCATCTGCAGCCAAAAGATTTAGCTCCCTTGGGTTTGTTCACTAAGCGCCATACATTCAACTTCTGAAATTGAAGCAACTCTTCTTGCATAGCATTAATCCAAGAGTCATCCTTGAGAGCTTCAAGATGATCCTTTGGTTCAATCTGGGAGAGAAATCCCGAACATAGACATTGTGTGAAGTCCACAGACTGAACCAAATTTGCACCCAGATCCGAGAAGTCTTGCATCAGCTTTAATCCCGGTGACGCTGAAGAAGTAGACCCAGATAGTGTAGCCACTTGCCTCCTGGTTTGAACATGTGAACACGGATCCCCAATAATTTGTTCAGGAGGATGGTTTCTATCTACTCTACTTGATCTCTGTAACTGAGCTTCGACATTTATTTCCAGGTTAGTGACCACAGGTGTCTCCTCAAGTGTTAACGTTTGATCATTGGAGGAACCCTCACCCTGCGACCCCTTGTCTGGTGGAGTATGCGGCTCATCTTCAGAATCAGAATCAGCATCACTTAGAATAGGTATAGCAGTACTCGAGGGCAGGTTTGATGGGGCACCGTCAGAAGAGTTGTGAAGATCATATAACATTTGTATTGCAATATCTTCTTCTAAGGCTACTGGTGGCAGGTTGAATGAGTCAAATAGATTATCATAATCAAACAGCCAGGCATCACCAGTTTTTGTCGGAGGAGAAAAATTTCTCTGTACATCCACTTCAAACCACTCTTCCACACAGTTAGACGTTAAGTTGTATACCCTCTTGTTCGGAATGCTGTATCCCAAGAAGAACCCTTTTTCTACCTTGGAACTGAACTTTCCCTCTGCTTCCCGTTTTAGCATAGTGCACGGAGCGCCAAACGGTTCAAGATGGCTAAGATTCGGTTTCCGGTTATTCAACAGCTCATAACATGTCTTTCCTAATCGTTTGACCACTAAGACCCGGTTAAGTGTGTAACAAGCATTTGCGACAGCTTTGTTCCAAAACCTTACGGGCAAAGCAGAATCAGCAAGCATGGTGCGTGCTGCCTCTATTAAGGTCCGATTCTTCCTCTCAGCTACTCCATTCATTTGAGGAGTGTATGCGGCACTGAACTGATGTTGAATACCCTTTTCGTTACACAGCTTTTCCATCTTCTGGTTCTTGAACTCGGTTCCATTATCTGAGCGAAGCTTCCTAATCTTCAACTTATAGATAGTCTCTAACTTGTTGATCATGACCTCTAAGGTCTCGAATGTCTCAGACTTCTCTTTTAAGAAGAAAACCCAGGAAAATCTTGAGTAATCATCAGTGACTACCAGACAGTACCTATCGCCATGAATGCTCTTGTACCGCACAGGACCAAATAAATCCATGTGAAGTAGCTCAAGCGGGATTGAAATGGAGTGGTACTTTTTCAGCTTGTGGGGTTTCTTCGTCTGCTTCCCCATTTTACATGAAACGCATTTGTCTGGTAGATGGAAGCTCTTCAGGTTGACTCCCGTTACTAGCTCATGGAGAACTAAGTGATTCATCTTCCTCAAGCTCAAGTGACACATCCTCTTGTGCCATAAAATGGAGTCTTTTTCAGTTGCCTTTGTAAGAAAGCATTGATGCTCCACCTCTTTCACCGAAGCATTTGACATGTCCAGGACATAAAGATCATTATGTCTCGGAGTTGACATTAAAACCATATCTTCGGGAATCTGAAATTCTTTCTTCAACACATAGCATTGCTTGTCATCAAACATCACGTTAAACTCTTTATCACATATCTGAGAGACTGACAGCAAGTTGTTTGCTAGCTGCTCGACAAAGTTGACTTTGTCAAAGCTCACTCTCCCATTAGACAAGAAACCTTGAGCTGTGATGTGACCTCCCTTATCTCCTGCGAAGCTGACATACCCTCCTTTTATTTTTCTGACATTTGTAAGAAGGCTCGGATCGCCTGTCATGTGCCTGGATGCTCCACTATCAACAATCCACGTGTTATACCGGCGAGTACCCTGCACAAACAAGTAAAGGGTTAGTTAGCATTGGGAACCCAAGCCCGAATGGTCATGGGTTTCCCATCTTCTCCAACAACTTGCACATTAATCCACACACCAGTAGCTTTGGAGTCTACATTGGTATCTGGACTACTGGATGGTTTAGGTTCAGATTTTGTTGTCCATCGCAAGTCTGAACGGGGAAGAGTCTTATGATAAACACTGGAAGTGTTAATGACTTTATGTATAGGCTCCTTCCCTTTCACACTTACCTCAGGACTCTTGGGTTTACACGAATTTCCCCAATTGTCCTTTTGAGCTGAGGGGGGTCAGTTGATTTCTGATTAACTTGATGAAAAGTTTTGTGTTTTTGAATTTGTTCAGGTGAATCAGCTTTCCCCCTTGAGCTCTGAGGTTGCTGATCACACTCGTAACTAAGGTGACCAGGTCTCCTGCACACATAGCAAACCCGGTTAGAGTAAGATTTGGCAGGTGTATGTGGCTCCTTCGGTTCAACTTTACCTTTGGGCTGCACTCCTAGACCACTTTGTTTAGGTAAGATTTTAACTTCTTCATAAGGACGGGTTGCAGGAGACTTTGCACCCTCCTTCTTAATGGTTCGAAGTGCAGCTTGAACATTTTGCATTAAGGAACCTTGACCAGAAGAACTGCCCAGAAGCTTTCGTATACCTGGTTCTGGTTTTTCTTCTGGTTTAGGCTCTTTTCTCTGAGGCTCACCAACTTTCTCCTTCATTTTTAAATTTGGTTTTGAAGTTGAAGCAGAAGGTGTATCAACTTTGGGAGTAAGTTGGTCAGCTTCAGCGAAGACATCAGATTGCACCAGTTGGTTTAAGACTGGTGGAGGACATTTCGAATAGGTCTTCGTGTCTTTCTCCTGAACAGAACCTTGTGGTCTTCGGTCGATTATGTGTTCAAACAAATATGATGAAGTTGAATAACTTTTTAGCTTCTGATTTAACGTGTCATAATCGACCTTAGAACTCGCAAGTTCCCGTTTTAGAGTATCTATCTGATTTATGTAGAAAACGATAGCATCCTGCTTGTTTAATAAAGCAACCTCTACTTCTCTGATTTGTTTGTTTTGACTCTCAATCTTATCTTTAAGAGTCTTTTCTCTACCCTTAATGATAGAGTTCTCGTGCAATTTAGAGGTTAGCTCAGTGACTTGTGCTTTCAAGGATACTATGGTCTTCACATAATCATTACACGACACACAGGGAAGACTAGGTGTAGGATTTATTTTGACATCAACTTGTCCAGTCATGCACGCCTTTTGATTTACTGGTTCAGGTTGAACAGGAACTAGCGTTGGTTCGGCAGCTGGCTCAGAAGTTGATGCCACATTTTGCTCGTCAGTGGGCAGGACAGACTCTTCATCATTGACCTCGTGGACACTGTCTGCCTCAGACTGAGAGTCGTCGTTCAGATCTAGAACACTGGCCAGGTTGGTTTCAGCAACTTCAAACGCATCCGAATCTTGGAAGTGTACTGACCAGTCAATCCCCTCATCCTTTTGTACTACCACCATTGCCTTGGATGATCCCTCATGAGGTGACTCAGCCTTCTTAGGTGTGGTGGTATTTGACGTTTTGCCCGGAGAGGCTCTGAAGGGATACTTGGGTCCTGAGTTCTTTGGCTTTTCACATTCACGTGCAAAATGACCCTTTTCACCACAGTTGTAGCAGGTTACAGCTGACTTGTCAAAACCCAGCTTCGTATCTTTGGTTGTTGTAATCTGCATCCCCGTTCTCTTCACTAAGGCTTTGGCTCTTCTTACCAGGTTGGCATATGACCATAAGATATCTTGACGTTCCATCTCATCGTTGTCAATTTGGTCATAGTCTTCCTGGGTCAGATAGGCGTTCCCAATCTTTCCCTTGAGCAGATCATCGTATGAGGTGACCAATGCACTAAGCATCCCCATATGCTCCTTAACTTCTTCAGTGCTGCCATGCTTGAAATGCTCAGTGTTTAAGGCAGGCATTGACGTTTTGCTTGAAGGAGCAGAATACGGTGGTCCACTAGAAGTTTCAGGAGCAGACTTGCTTGATGAACTGACGTTAGAAGTAAAAGCTGTCTGCAACGGAGCATTGGATGAGGTAGCTGGAGAAGCAATGGGTCCAGAACAGTATAGCGATGGATTCTGCACATAGCTGCTTAGTCTGTCTAGATTTTGCTCTTCTTGTTCATGCTCTTTAAGTTTGGTGATGAAGTCATTTAGATCCATTCCTTCAAATCCCTCACCATTCTTCAAGATCATGATGAAAGGCCTCCAGCTCTTTGGTAGTGCCTTAGACAAAGTCTCCACTTGTTGGCGTTCGGAAATCTGCACCCCCAGACTATCCATTTCACTAAGAAGATGGTTGTATCTGTTGATCAGGTTTGGAAGCTTTTCATTCACATATGAAGTGAAGTGATCAAACTCCTTCCTTAACTGAGATGCCTTGAGCTCCTTTAGAGATGCATTCCCCTCATTCCTCTTTTGTAAGGCGTTCCACAGGGAACGTGACGTTCTGTATCGTCGGAATTGATGAAAGATCTCATTAGGAATGGCTTGAATGAGATAGGAATAAGCTTTCTTCTCCGCATCATACGCCTTACGTTGATCATCACTCATTTGATCATAGGGAACTTCGATGTTCCCTTCTCCCTTTGGCACAATGTAATCGGCAGAGATGGCACGATGTAACCTTGGATCTACTCCATCAATAAAGATCTCAAACCTTGGTTTCCAGAATGGGTAGTCTTCCATGGTTAGTAGTCGGGGTACTTTATTAATGCCTCCCTGTTCGTTGTCCATTATTAAGTTACTTAATGCGGTTATTGTTTGTTTGGCAGCCATTGCACTCATGTCAGACATTTTAGAAAGAGACTTAAAACAAACACACACACTACGCACGGAATGTAAATCACTTCGCACGAGCACAACTCACTACGCACGAAGTATAAGACCTACGTACGGACTGATACTAAAACACACAGACTTTACTACGCACGAACTGATAACCGAGTACGCACGGATTGAATTGACTACGCACGGAGTACTTAAAATAGTTTTTATGAATATGTTCAACACACAGAATCAACACGTACGCAATGGATTGACTACGTATGAATTTAGGAGTCACTACGCACGGACAAAGCACACAGCCTATCGAAGATTCTAGAGGATCAACAACACACTACGCATGCACTAAGGTCACTACGCACGCACAGGAAATCACTTCGCACGGGTAACACTCAAACAGTTAACGTAAAAACACAACCTTTTTAACGCAAAAAGACCTATTTTCGACCTAAAAACCGATTAAAAACGACGAAAAGGACAAAACACACAGGCCTAATCGACACCTAGATCACGAAACCTAAGGAAAAGTGATCAATCAAAGCACAAGGCTCTGATACCACTTTGTAGGACCGTTGGGGAACGGGGTTCTAAACTAAACTAAAACACCCTTACGCTAGGACTGATCTAGGATGAGAAATAGTGCGGAATATCTATTTCCCAAACCTCCTAAGAATTCTAAGATCTGCTTAGGTGTCCGGCACACAGTAACACTAAGAATAGAAGCAAGAACAAACTCTAAGAACTCACACAGAGATGCTTAAGGCTGCCCTTGGATTCGTAATGAACACTAAGTTCGCGATTTAGTAGGCTTAAGGTCGTATATGGTCGATTACGTAAGGCTCCCGGTTGATTTCTATCGATTCCCGTTGATTCGTCGATTACCCGCGAACATATGAAGTTAATCAGTATTTATAGTGTAATTAATTTCACTACGCACGTGATGCAACGCACTTCGCACGTAGAGAGTCCAGTACGCACGTACTGGTTGTTTTAATGATAATTAATTTAACTTTAACCGACCTTCTTCACTACGTGCGCACTGAGCTCCACTACGCACGTAGTGAGCTTGACTTCGCACGTGGTGATCTGTCACCTAAACTTAAACTTCCAAACACACATCAACACATGATTAAGTACTTGTAAGCTTAAGATCATCACAAAGAATCACTAAGAATATATACACATGCAAACAATTAATCAAAACACATTTGAATTAATATTTTATGTAAACATGTATGTATTTGATTGATAAGAACTAGGGATTCACAATTATGCACCAACAATCATAAACAACTAAATTTACATTTTAACTATCATTCCCTTCAACCACCACCACTCGCCGCCACCAACACTCACCTTTCTCACCACCACCATCATTCACCACGGGCCACCGTCACCACCCGCTCACCCCACCCACCTCCGTCCACCGCCGCTACCGCCCACCTCCACCACCGGCACCTACACCCACCACCGTCCACAGCCCGTTGCAAAGAACAAGCGTTCCGTTGCAAAACCCGCTACCGCCCACTGCCACCACCACCCACCAAAGAACAAGCGTTCCGTTGCAAAACCCGCAAGCGTCTCACCATCCTCATCGTCTCCATTGCAAAACAAGTTAATAGTATTGTATTGTCGTTTTATTATAATACCAAATAAGTTTAAAATTGTATAAAAAGCAAAAAGCTCTCATGGTCTGTAGAAGATAAAGCTACTTGTAGCCCATTGTTTGTGAGTTTGATTTCTACCAAATGGTTTTTACTACTTCTTTTTCCAGAAGATAACGTTAAATAAGTGTTGATCCCAAATGGATACTACAACAACAAATGTTTGTAGAAGGGGGGTTGAATACAAACTTTAGCAAATTAAATTTGAGAGACACACGGTTTACTTTTATATAATTCTTATTGATGTTAATCAAGAATTACATGAACTAGATGTGGAAAATCTAAGTTCAATAAAAGGTGGCAACTAATTTTGTCTAACACATAGACAATGCTAATCTTAAACAACTAATGTCTAAGACGTTCAACACATGAACAAGTTTGTTACACTGAAAGTAAAATGCTAACTCTTCTAATTCTCAACTTATGAGATTTCAGTGCTTTTCAACGCATTCACTTCTTTAGCATGTTTCCATGCATGAATATATATAAGCAAGGTGTGTCCGGGTTGATGAAGAGAGAAGGAGACAAAGGTACTTGGTTTAATAATATTATAATAGATAAAGTTAGTGGGTAAAAAGGTAAGTTAACTTTATACACAAAGTGTGTAAAGTAAAAGTACTTTTCAGTAATGAGTATACCCACTATCTATTATTATATTATTAAATTACTACCTTTATGTCTTGAGAAAGTAACCTTATCCTTCCATGCTTGTGCTTTAATCGACACCATGCTTTTTGAAGATTTGACTTTACCAAGTATGGAGTTGCCAGCCATACTTAACATCATATCTTCGAGATCTTCTTTTCAAGAGTATCTTTCTCCTTTTCCAGGGGATAAAGATCTATCCTTTTTGTATCTTTGTAGATCCAAAAAGTGCTAAGTACTTTTACAAAGAAATATCTAAGGCATAATAAGAACAACACATGTTCTGCCTTTGACTTTAAGAAAATATTACATAGAAAAGCTATTAACTGAGATATACAATAAAGACTCAGTTAACAGACACTGAACTACAAATATAATTTTGCTCAGATAAGGATAAGTGTGAAAGACTCAGCTGACTAGACTTGCTCAGCTGATCAAATTGCTCAGCTGATAATACAAATCGTAGCAGCAGCTAATAAACTGATTAACTCAACTGCCAGCTGTTCCCAAGGGCTCAGCTAATCATTTGAGTATAGTCAGCTTATAAAGAGAAGATTGGATAAGTAGGAAATACCTTATCTGACAGATGGAAGGCATCAGCTGATAACTTGTGATTGTGTCAGCTGATCCTTGACTGCTTAGCTGACCTTGAAATCTTCATCAGCTGATGGTTCTAGGCCATCAGCTGATCCAGTGTGATTCCTCAGCTGATGTTCTTTGACTGATCTTTTCTTCTCAGCTGATCTTTCTGAAGCTGGTCCTTTGGCTGATACTCAGTGTTCAGCTGACACTATGATACGTCAGCTGACATTTCTTACTTAGAAATTCTTTAAGTCTCAGATAGAAAAACAACACATGTTTTTCATCAATCTAAGTCCAAAACTGAATATAACATCAAATCCTATTTTACTTAATAGATAGGTTTGATTAAGGTTTGATATTGCTATCTCACCAACAATATCCCCCTATTTGATGATGACAAAACCTTATCTTGTTTAAGAAGAATCAGTTTGACTAGGATTTGTAAAGATATAATTTTTAAGTGCAATTTTGGTTACCTAGCTATCTGTTTTTTGTAACTCTTTTAAGTATGTTCCCTGATGTTCTGTTTTTGGGAATCTTTTCATTTATGAAGTACCATTGTTCTGTTTTTGGTATCTTTTCTATCCTTTTTCTGTTTTTAGGGTTTTTTGATCTTTTCTATATTTACACTATGTAAGCTATCTACTAAGACTCATCTATACTAGCATTTTAGCTATGTAGTCCATGATCAAAGTTTCATGCTTGATTACAAAACAAAGTATTTACATAAGAGTTTGTACAGTGAAATCTAACTAAGAGTTAAACTAAGTAAAGAAGTTGAACTATTCTAGGAATTGAAATTACATCTACTCTAGTTATGAAGTGTGGTCTTCATTCCCACCAAGGTTCTTCTTTTACATCCAGAAGTCTGTTCATAGGATTGGCAGCCAACAACTTTTCAGCTCTTGCTTGAATCAGATTTTCAAAAATGTTCACTTCCTGTCTGTCCCCTTGTTAAACGTGCAGCTTGAAAGATTAATTCTCCAGGGGCTCTTCCTAAGTCAGTTTCTCTTAGGAATCTCCAAACACCAGCTCTGTCTTTGAAGAAAATCCCTCTTTCAGGTTCAGTTATGTACTTAAACATTTCTGGCTCAATGTTGGAGGGCAAAGCAGTGTTGAAATTTTCATATGCAGACAGGTAAGGATGATCAGGATTAAGTATAATCCGTTCAGCAGGTACAAAAGCTTTGGAGGATTTCTTGAAGGCATCCTCAATCACATCAATGTGTTCCACAAATTGATCATGAGTGCATATCCTGTGGTAAACAGCCATTCTGATCCAGAATTCGAATTTGTTTATGAACCTTGGGGCAATTTCACTTTTGGATTTAAGGAGGTGGTACAGAGTCTCAATCATCTCAGTGAAGGAGAACAGTTTGCAATGATGGATATAGGCATTCTCATGTGTTTGTCTTTCATCTCTTCTTACTAATCTGAGATATGGCCCTTCATCTGTTCCCTTATATGGAGTGACTCTGGAAATGAGATTTGGATCCTTTCTTTCTATCAAGTTCTTCTTGTTATCCAAGACCTCTTTGATCTCCCTTTCAGATTACTGAGTTGTAACTCCAAAGTTGAACTCATGCGATGCTTGAATGGCTTCTCTGTGAGTTCTTCCTCTTTTAGGAACTTTCTTGACAGAAGGATCATCTTGTTGTGATGCAACCTGTGTTGGATGTGATTGAAAGGATAGCATGATGATTTCTTCTTCTTGTAATTCTCTCAATTCATCATCAGTGACACCAACTGCAGCAGCAAGATCCTCAGTGGTAGTGAAATCCTGGTGTCTCTCTTTGGCTTTAAGAACTTCTTCAATGGTTGAACCAAGAGTAGCAGTCAGTTCACTTAACTCTCTGAGATTCTCATCTTCTTGATTTAGCTCTTCCTCTCTTCTTTCTTCTTCTTCAATCTCCTCAGCAGTCATTATCTTCTTTCCTTTTCTTCTTGATGAACTGCTGGGAGTTGGTTGACTTGATTGAACTGGAGAGGTAGCTTGGACTGGTGGAGCTGTAGTGGAGGAGCTCTGCTTCCTTATGTTGAACATAGAGGACAAAGGCATTTCATCTTCATCATCATCATCAGAATCCTCAGATGGTAGTTCAATTGGAGCACAGGATTCACCTTGCTTTGATTTCTTTGTCCTTCTAGCCATTTGCTTTAGCCTTCTCTTTGGCCTCTGCTCTTCTTGAGCAGGTTGCTCCCCCTCAGATTTATTCTCCCCCTCAACAGCTGATCCTATTTCATCGGGGGTTGATGCATCCTCTGCTTGTAAAACTGACTTTGTCCTAACTGACTTCTCCCCCTTTTTGTCATCATTAGAGGAGGGAAAAACAGCAGGCTTTGCAGGGGCATCAGGAGTGGTGAAAGAATAAGGAGTTGGGGTAGGTGTAGAGGTAAAGAGTGGTATGGTTAAGGATGAAGGTGAGGCAGTGGGTATGGGAGGCTGAGTGAAAGGTGATGTTGAGTGTCTAATGTGAGAGGGAATAGGAGAGAAAGAAGGAATGGAAGTTGAGATAAGAGGTTTTAGACTGTTGATAGCTTCAGTGAGATTGGAGAATTCTCTCAGAGTATCACTGTGCCTTATCTTAGCAGAAAAGCTGGACCTATTTACCTCAGTATCAATGTCTTTTAGGAGAGAGGGGATAGTGATAAGAGATTGAGGAATGGTAATGGAGATATCAGGGGGTGAGGGTCTAAGGGTTTGGAGTTGGGAAAGGAGATTGGAAATGGTATGGTTTAAGTTAGAAATGGTTTGGGCAGGTATAGGAGGGGAGGGTGTAGGAATAGGAGTAGAGGTTTGGTTTAGAAGTTGATCTAGTTTGGTAAGAATAGGGGAAAGATCAACAGGGGCAGGGGTG
Source organism: Pulicaria dysenterica (assembly GCA_947179395.2). NCBI lineage: Eukaryota > Viridiplantae > Streptophyta > Magnoliopsida > Asterales > Asteraceae > Pulicaria > Pulicaria dysenterica. Next base: position 101,122,562 of record OX359289.1, read on the forward strand.
GGTTGGGGTTTGGGTTGGTTGGCTTTAAGTGACTCAATCTCATTGGTTAGGTGAGAGATTTGAGTTTCTGTTTGAGTTTGGAAAGAGGTAAAGGAGGCTTGAAGACTATCCATCTTTTGAGAGATAGATAATAAGGTTTGAAGTAGTTAGGGTGAAGGTTCAGAAGTAGTAGAGGGAATGGGTTGGGTTGGAATTGATTGAGAAATTGTGCTTTGAACTGGAATGGATTGTGGTCCCTCACTTAGACCTTGGCATAGAGGCCTAAGATCACTGGGAACAGAAGTTGTACCTTGTACTAATGACTGGTTTATGCCACTAGTATTGACAGGTAGTGCACTAGTATGTGTAAGAATTGAATCAAAAATAGGTGCAAATATGTGAGTGTGAGTGAGGGTTGCACTCAAAGGGGTATCCCTTATTACAGTAGCAAGTTGTTGTGAACTTACTAGGGGATAGGCTTGACACATAGGGGTTGTAGACATAGTATGACCTTGGGAGAAGGTCTGTCTTTCAATGGTATCACCCTGTTGGGAGGGTGACCCAGATTGTAGCAATCCCATATTTACAGATGTGCCCTGTTGTGAGGACACACCCACTGGTTGTAGGGTTATATCAAATTCCATGAGCTCCCCCTCAATATAAGAGATAGCTATAGGAGTTGGGGTCAGAGGTGCAGTGTGCATTTCCTCTGAGATAAGTGCAGTATGCACCATCTCTATTGACCTTGTTTCTATTTGGGTTGCAAAGTGAGTAGAACTAGCAACTGTTGGGAGTTGACTAGAGCTTGGCAGTTGTGGGGGTGTTACAACTAGAGTTGAGGATGGGTTCTCATTGGTGGGGTCAACCAAATGAGTGTCCTCAGAGATTGAGAGTGTACCTGTGATGTGTCTTGTTTTGTTGATCTCAATGAGCTCCTCCAGCTTATCAGAGACCTCTTCATCATCAGGGACATCTTCATTTCCACTACTTGGTGCTCTATGAACAGAGTCACTTGATCCTTGTTGTTGATCAGGGTTGGGATAGGCAATAGTACCTCCAAGAGTTCTACTTGGAGAATCATCATCAGATTCTTCATCACTTTCTCCAGTGCTTAGGTGTCCGGACCTCTTTGAAGTAGAGGAACTAGAGGGAAACATTTGTAATGACATTCCATGTTGACTGGATGAAGTAGAACCAGATTGATAAGGCTCATCTCTCATGTAAAATCCACCAGCATCATCATTATGGCCATTACCACCATCACTGTCATCTAAATTTTCTCCTTCAAATATGGCTTCATCATGAGTAACAGATTGAGCCACTTCCTCAGTTACAACATCAGGGGACTCAGAATCATGAGCCACTTCTTCTTCTTCATGCACTTCCTCCTCATCATTATCATTAGCAATATCAATGAGCTCTTGCATCTGTGCAGTGATTGCTGGACCCTGATCTTCCCTTATCAGATGAAAGATCTTTTGACCCATTTGTGGTATGGTCATTGTGTCCAAAACAGCAGCAATCCCAGTATATTGTTCCCATTGAAGATGATGAAGTACAAGTAAGCTTAGGTACCTGATATATGGAACAATAGTTCTGGTGGATTTCTTTGCAGTGCCAAGAGTGATCTTGTCCACCATCTCCGAGAATATGACTTGAGCAAAGTCAATATTCCTCCCTGTGACCAAGGCGTGCAGAATCATCAGTTCTGTTTGATTCATTTGGTCAAAGCTTCCAGAATTATGGCCAAAGCACCGAGTGATTACACTTGCCAGGTACTTCCATGAGTGTCCCAGCCCAGACAACTTATATTGACCATGGGTGACAGTTTCATTGTAGCCAATCAGGGGTAAGACCTCCAAGACTTGATCCATTTGAGCAAAAGGTTGATATGGAGCTAAGTTGGGCAGAGAGATGGCTTGACGAAGAGTATTGATATTGATGTTGATGTTGATGGTGCCATTTAGACATGTACAGGTAATGAGTTCTTGATCCGTATGGTACCTTGCAGTGTACCACATCTCACCGACAATGTTTGAAAAGATGAAGAAAGGATGGGCAGAGAGACATGGAAACAGGGGATGAGCATTTATGAATGCTACCATTGGTTCGTATCCCAGGTTTGATTTATTTGTGGGAATTTCAGTGTTGATTATAAAGTTGTTTGGACGAATGGTGATTTCTGAGTTTGGTGTGACATTTTCACCAGCAATGGCGTTTGGAGAAGTTGCAGGGTTGAAGATCACCATGATTACAGAGTGAATGAAGTTTGAGCAACGAGAGTTTAGGGTTTGAAAGTTTGAGAGAGAAAGAGTGTTTGGGAATTTTGAAAGCTTAAGAAATGAATAACCGCTCGAAAACACCTTTAAATCTTCCTTGGAAACCTAAACTGTCACAGAAATATTTTGTAAAAAGTAACTGTCACTTCTGCAAAAAGGTAATAGACGGAATAGATATTAAATACACAGACAATAAACAGACAAATAAACTAAATTAAATAACCTAGTAACACAATAAATACAAATGAGAAATTAATAAAATAGGTGTGGGGACACAATATTTTTTGACTTTTGAAAAACATCAGCTGATAGACGAGAGTGTCAGCTGATCCATGTTGAGATAAAATAAGTGTCAGCTAATGAATGCACTTAGCTGAGCTTCTAAGTCTTAGCTGATGGTTTATCAGCTGAGGTATAGTGTCAGCTGATGATCGTCAGCTGACATAATTCTATTAGCTGATCTACCATAAGTAAAATATGTAGAAGCTTAGATAAGAACTTCATTTCACACACAAATAAAATTATTTTCTCACACACAATTAACTACCTAAGAAGAGAATATATTACAAATTTAACATGCCAAGCTTGGATATTAGGAAGTTGAACCGAGACTCATCCAAAGGTTTTGTAAAAATATCAGCTAATTGAACATCAGTGTTGATATAATGCATTGAAACTTTCTTTTTCTGCACATTATCTCTAAGAAAATGATGTCTGATTTCAATATGCTTAGTTTTTGAATGCAAAACAGGATTATTAGAGATAGATATAGCACTTGTGTTGTCACACAGAATTGGAGAGTTTTCAAACTGTAAGTCATAATCCAGTAGTTGATTTTGCAGCCATAGCAATTAAGCACATCAGCTTCCAGCAGCAATGTATTCTGCCTCAGCTGTAGAGGTTGAAACAGAGTTTTGTTTCTTGCTTGACCAGCTGACTAATCTTCCACCTAATAATTGACAACCCCCAGATGTACTCTTTCTGTCTAGTGTGCAACCTGCAAAGTCAGAATCAGTGTATCCAACTAACTCAAAATTAGAGTCTTTGGGGTACCAAAGACCTAGATTAGGAGTTCCTTTGAGATACCTGAAAATTCTTTTAACTGCAACTAAATGAGATTATTTGGGATCTGCTTGGTATCTAGCACAAAGACATGTAGAAAACATAATATCTTGTCTACTTGCAGTGAGGTACAAAAGAGACCCTATCATACCTCTATAAGCTGTAATGTTCACTGATTTACCATCAGTGTCCTTTCCAAACTTTAAGGCAGTGGACATGGGTGTTTTCATTGAAGAACAATTTTCAAACTCAAATTTATTAATTAAGTCATTTACATACTTTGTTTGATGAATGAAAATTCCATCAACCTCTTGTTTAATTTGAAGACCTAGAAAATAGTTTAATTCACCCATCATACTCATTTGATAGTTATCAGACATGAGTTTGGAAAACTTTTTGCAAAGATCAACATTTTTAGACCCAAATATTATATCATCTACATAAATCTGTACAAGAATCACATCACCCTTGAATTTTCTTATAAATAAGGTGCTATCTATGCTTCCTCTTATAAATCCTTTATTGGTCAAAAAGGAAGAGAGGGTATCATACCAGGCTCTTGGAGCTTGCTTCAGACCATACAAAGCTTTGTTCAAGAAGTATACATGATCTGGTTTGCTTGTATCCTCAAAACCTGGAGGTTGTTTGACATACACCTCTTCTTTCAATTCACCATTTAGGAAGGCACTCTTAACATCCATTTGGAATACTTTGAAGTCTTTGAAGGCAGCATAAGCAAGAAATAGTCTTATTGCTTCAAGTCTTGCAACAGGGGCAAAGGTTTCATCATAATCAATACCTTCTTCTTGACAATACCCCTGAGCAACTAATCTTGCCTTATTTCTGATGATCAGCCCTTGTTCATCCATATTGTTTCTGAATACCCACTTAGTGCCAATGATGGATTTGTCCTTTGGTCTTTGCACCAAGGTCCATACATTGTTTCTTGTGAATTCAGCCAATTCTTCTTGCATGGCATTTATCCAGTGAGGATCAGTTAGAGCTTCATCTACCTTCTTTGGTTCAATCATAGAAACAAAACCTGTATATAAACAGAAGTTACAAGCTTTTGATCTTGTTAGTACAGGTGCTTCTATGTTACCTATGACCTGATCAATTGGATGATTTCTGAGGTCCTTGTAGGCATTTTGGATTCTGGGAGTTGAAAATATTTGGTTTGGGTCAGCTGATGAGACTTCTGGTTGATCAGCTGACAGAATTTCTTGATTACAATCTGATGAGACTTCTACTGATGAGGGAATGTTTGATATGGAATTAGAGACCATTGATGTTGAATCATGATTCCCTTCATTTAGTAAAAGTATGGGTTGGTTTAGGATAGAATGTGCAGAGGTGTTTTGTACATTCGGAACAGGTTCATCTAAGTCATCTATGTCAGCTGATGAGATTGGATCAGCTGATGGGAGTGGTTCAACTGATACTGGAGTGTTGTCTTCAGTACGCAGCAAATCATTAAATTCCTTACCTGTAGATGGATTAGTAGAACAGGAAGCAACAAAGTCATTTTCATTAAAACTTACATTGATTGATTCTTCTATGACCTTTGTTCTGAGGTTGTAGATTCTGTAAGCTTTGGAAATCACAGAATATCCAATGAACACACCTTCATCAGCTTTTGGTGCAAATTTTTGCAATTGATCTTTCTGGTTCAGAATGAAACACTGACATCCAAAGATGTGTAGAAAGCTGATGTTGGGCTTCCTTCCCTTGAGCACTTCATAGGGAGTCTTGTTGTGCCTCTTTATTATAAGAGATCTGTTCTGAGTAAAACATGCACAGCTGGCAGCTTCTGCCCAGAAGTTGAATCCTAACCCACTCTCACACAGCATGGTTCTTGCAGCTTCAATCAAAGTTCTGTTTCTTCTTTCAGCTACACCGTTCTGTTGTGGAGTTCTTAGAGCAGAGAAGTTTTGAGATATTCCTTTCTCATCACAGAAACCTTCAAGAGTTTGATTTCTAAATTCAGTTCCATGATCACTTCTAAGCATCCTTACTAGATTGCCATTGAACACTTTCATCTTTCTAATAAAGCTTATAATCTCTTCAGCAGCCTCACTCTTTTCTTTTATGAAGATGACCCAAGTGTATCTTGAAAATTCATCAACCATTACCAATGCATACTTACTTCCACCAATACTAGAAGTAGCAACAGGACCAAATAGATCCATGTGCAACATGTAGAAAGGTTCAGTAATGGAGAAGGCTTGCTTAGATGGAAACGAAGTCTTGTGCTTCTTTCCCTTCTCACAGGCAGAGCAAGGTTTAGGCTTAACATACGTCAGTGAAGGTAGTCCTGACACTAGTTCACCCTTGCTCAACTTGTTAATGTTTTTGAAGTTTAAATGGGAAAGCCTTTTGTGCCATAACCAGTTTGTGTCATTTACAGACTTGGTATACAAACAGGTTAACTTGGATGGATCACCAGAGGACATATCAAGAGTATATACATCCTTGGTTCTCTTTGCACAAATTATTGTTTTACCTTCTTGATCTAAAATGGAACCACCTGTCTTTGTAAAGAGGACTTTATGATCACCATCACATAACTGACTTATGCTGATGAGATTATACTTAACTCCTTTAACATATGATACCTTGGATAAGGTTAGGTTCCCATTATGAAGTTCTCCGTAGCCTTTTGTTTGCCCACAATTATTATCACCAAAGGTTACTCTTGGACCTTTTTCCTTCTTGTAGTTACTAAGCAAAGCTTTACAACCTGTCATGGTCCTTGAACATCCACTGCCAAGATACCACGTGTTCAGACCCTGCATAGATGTGATTGAAAGAAGGTTAGTGAGATTTGGGCATCCACATTTAAGTAGACCCCTGTGGATTGCACCTATCCATCCACTTTATATTAGGTTGTTTATGAATGAGAGAAACAGTTGTGTTATCATAATCAGTCCGCTGTCTTGAGTTACCTTCTAGAGAATAATTACCTGCCTTATGTTCTTTGCTCCCACATTTATAACATTTTTGATTTTTGGAGCTTTTAACATGTTTTGGTAATTGACTAAGAGATGTCTTAACTGTTTTCTGATGACTATGGGTCATCAGCTGACAGATTTCACCATTCAGCTGTTGCAGCTGATTCTGTAAACTAATAAGGTCTTTGTTTACAGTCACCTTAGGTTGACCCTTAGTTAAAATGAGTTTTTGATCAACTTTAGGTGTGGCAGACTTAGACTCTTTGTAAACAAAATGTCCTTTTCCCTTAGTTTCTCCTATTAAAAGAGTTTGAAGTGAAGTTTGATCAACTAAACAAACAGAAGAGGATCCATGATCAGCTGACAGAATATCAGCTGAGCAGTTATCATCTACTTTTTTATCAGCTGATGTAATATCATTAGCTAAGGAATTTTCAGTCAGCTGAGTTCCTAAATTTAATGTATCAACTTTCAAGGTTTGACAACAGAATGTCTCTTTGGTATCAACAAATGATTTCATTCCTTTACTTACTTCCTTTACACTTAAATTTTCAGTACTTTTGCTTTCTGTCAAGAAAATAGAACTTGAACCAACTTTTGAAGAGGTTGAATCTTTCAGCTGAGTACTTTTACTTTTGACAAATCTGTTAGTGATAATACTTTTTCCTTTTACAATCTTTTGAAAAGTAAGAGGTAAAATATCAGCTTTTTCTAAGATATTTATGTTCTTGCTAGAATCAACACAGTTAGCAGCTTGGGAATAATTTCCACCAATAATAGCTTGAACTTGTTTTGGAATCTGCTCATTGACACACTGAGTGGTCTTCTCAGCAGAAACACACCAAGATCTAACTACTTTTTGAAGGTCATTAAACTTTATTGTTGCTTCATTGGTTTCTTTTACCAAGATCTGATTAAGTATCTTTTGATTAGCTAAATCATCTTCCAGTTTTGTCATTTGTTTAAGTTTCTCATCTTTAAGACTTAATCTCTCTTTTAGTGATTCTATTTCTAATTTTAGCTTCTTTTCTCTTTGAATATTTGACTAAAACTCAACACACAGATAATCAAACATAGTGTTCTTTTCATTATCTTCATAGTTAATAAATTTTCCAACCTGATACATAGAAGAAGGATCCCAGTCAGGAGAAGTACAAGCTTTAGCAGCTTTCTTCATATCCTCATCAAAGGAACTTGTACTTGCTGTGTTGGCCATCAAACTGAACTGAGCTGTGAGGACCTCATCCTCATCACTTGAGAGATTTTCCTCAGCCCAATCTTCTTCTTCAGCAACCAGCAACCTGTTCTGAGCTTTCTTCTTCTTCTTGTCAAGGACAGCAGCAAGAAGCTTCTTATATTTGGCTTCATAATCAATCTTGCTGTCTGAGCTTGAGGAACCCTTGAAGCCTGTGTTTCCTTTGGACTTACATTCACTGGCATAGTGACCAGTCTTGCCACAAGAGAAACAACCTTCAGAAGCCTTTGGTTTTGACATGGCTCTTTCTCCTTTGAAGGGTTTCCTTTCAAACCTCTTGACACCCTTTCTTTTCAAGAAAGGTTTGAACCTTTTAACCAACATGGCAGCCTGCTCAACAGCAGCTTCAATGTTGTCCATGTTCTCCAGAACTTCATCCCCATCAGCCACTTGCTCTTCATCAGAAGATTCCTCCTCTTTCTCCTCATCACTGGACTCATCCACAACTGCAGCAAAACTCCTAGATCTTGTATCCTTAGATACAAGGGCAGTAGTTGGAGCTTTTGCAGCCTCCTTCATATCCTTGGTAGAGAGTTTCCTTTGTTTCACTGATTGTTCATGATTCATAAGATTTCCATATAAACCAACCAGTGAAAGACCCTTGATCTTCTCACCATGTTTAAGCACAGTGATAAAATGATCCCAAGATTCTGGGAGAGAATCTAGAAACTTGTTTACAAGTTCTTTATTGCTTTTGTGAACATCTGCCCTTCTTAAGTCATTAATGAGGCAGTTGAACCTGGTGTAAGTCTGAGTGAGACTTTCACCTTTATGAGCAAAGAAGAACTCATATTCTCTAACCAGAAGGAGTTTCTTGTTCTCCTGCACTTCTTCAGTGCCTTCATATGCAACAGTCAAAGTGTCTAGCATCTCTTTTGCAGATTTACAGTTAAGAACTTGATGATAGACATCATTTGGTAGTGCAGAGACTAAGGCTGTTCTTGCTTTAACATCAAGATTAACAAGTCTTTTGTCTTCATCAGACCACTGATTTATAGGTTTTATAATCAGTCTTTCAACAGCAGGAGCTTCATCAGTTGCTTCAGTTACTTGGATAATTGAGGAAGGAACATAAGGACCTTCAGTAACAGTTTTAAGCATCACATCATCAAGGCTTGACATATAAAGAAGAACTCTACTCTTCCAGAGAGAGAAGTTCTCTCCATCAAATATAGGACACCTTGTTAGTGAACCATTGTTAGAAGAACCATTAGAGGCAGCAACAGAAGTGGCCATTTTGTAGTGTGGGGTAGAAGCAGTTGAAGAGTAAGCAAAACAGATCTTAGATATGGATTATCTAGCCTGCTCTGATACCAGTTGTTGGTCCCGAATGGATACTACAACAACAAATGTTTGTAGAAGGGGGGTTGAATACAAACTTTAGCAAATTAAATTTGAGAGACACACGGTTTACTTTTATATAATTCTTATTGATGTTAATCAAGAATTACATGAACTAGATGCGGAAAATCTAAGTTCAATAAAAGGTGGCAACTAATTTTGTCTAACACATAGACAATGCTAATCTTAAACAACTAATGTCTAAGACGTTCAACACATGAACAAGTTTGTTACACTGAAAGTAAAATGCTAACTCTTCTAATTCTCAACTTATGAGATTTCAGTGCTTTTCAACGCATTCACTTCTTTAGCATGTTTCCATGCATGAATATATATAAGCAAGGTGTGTCCGGGTTGATGAAGAGAGAAGGAGACAAAGGTACTTGGTTTAATAATATTATAATAGATAAAGTTAGTGGGTAAAAAGGTAAGTTAACTTTATACACAAAGTGTGTAAAATAAAAGTACTTTTCAGTAATGAGTATACCTACTATCTATTATTATATTATTAAATTACTACCTTTATGTCTTGAGAAAGTAACCTTATCCTTCCATGCTTGTGCTTTAATCGACACCATGCTTTTTGAAGATTTGACTTTACCCAGTATGGAGTTGCCAGCCATACTTAACATCATATCTTCGAGATCTTCTTTTCAAGAGTATCTTTCTCCTTTTCCAGGGGATAAAGATCTATCCTTTTTGTATCTTTGTAGATCCAAAAAGTGCTAAGTACTTTTACAAAGAAAGATCTAAGGCATAATAAGAACAATACATGTTCTGCCTTTGACTTTAAGAAAATATTACATAGAAAAGCTATTAACTGAGATATACAATAAAGACTCAGTTAACAGACACTGAACTACAAATATAATTTTGCTCAGATAAGGATAAGTGTGAAAGACTCAGCTGACTAGACTTGCTCAGCTGATCAAATTGCTCAGCTGATAATACAAATCGTAGCAGCAGCTAATAAACTGATTAACTCAACTGTCAGCTGTTCCCAAGGGCTCAGCTAATCATTTGAGTATAGTCAGCTTATAAAGAGAAGATTGGATAAGTAGGAAATACCTTATCTGACAGATGGAAGGCATCAGCTGATAACTTGTGATTGTGTCAGCTGATCCTTGACTGCTTAGCTGACCTTGAAATCTTCATCAGCTGATGGTTCTAGGCCATCAGCTGATCCAGTGTGATTCCTCAGCTGATGTTCTTTGACTGATCTTTTCTTCTCAGCTGATCTTTCTGAAGCTGGTCCTTTGGCTGATACTCAGTGTTCAGCTGACACTATGAAACGTCAGCTGACATTTCTTACTTAGAAATTCTTTAAGTCTCAGATAGAAAAACAACACATGTTTTTCATCAATCTAAGTCCAAAACTGAATATAACATCAAATCCTATTTTACTTAATAGATAGGTTTGATTAAGGTTTGATATTGCTATCTCACCAACAATATCCCCCTATTTGATGATGACAAAACCTTATCTTGTTTAAGAAGAATCAGTTTGACTAGGATTTGTAAAGATATAATTTTTAAGTGCAATTTTGGTTACCTAGCTATCTGTTTTTTGTAACTCTTTTAAGTATGTTCCCTGATGTTCTGTTTTTGGGAATCTTTTCATTTATGAAGTACCATTGTTCTGTTTTTGGTATCTTTTCTATCCTTTTTCTGTTTTTAGGGTTTTTTGATCTTTTCTATATTTACACTATGTAAGCTATCTACTAAGACTCATCTATACTAGCATTTTAGCTATGTAGTCCATGATCAAAGTTTCATGCTTGATTACAAAACAAAGTATTTACATAAGAGTTTGTACAGTGAAATCTAACTAAGAGTTAAACTAAGTAAAGAAGTTGAACTATTCTAGGAATTGAAATTACATCTACTCTAGTTATGAAGTGTGGTCTTCATTCCCACCAAGGTTCTTCTTTTACATCCAGAAGTCTGTTCATAGGATTGGCAGCCAACAACTTTTCAGCTCTTGCTTGAATCAGATTTTCAAAAATGTTCACTTCCTGTCTGTCCCCTTGTTAAACGTGCAGCTTGAAAGATTAATTCTCCAGGGGCTCTTCCTAAGTCAGTTTCTCTTAGGAATCTCCAAACACCAGCTCTGTCTTTGAAGAAAATCCCTCTTTCAGGTTCAGTTATGTACTTAAACATTTCTGGCTCAATGTTGGAGGGCAAAGCAGTGTTGAAATTTTCATATGCAGACAGGTAAGGATGATCAGGATTAAGTATAATCCGTTCAGCAGGTACAAAAGCTTTGGAGGATTTCTTGAAGGCATCCTCAATCACATCAATGTGTTCCACAAATTGATCATGAGTGCATATCCTGTGGTAAACAGCCATTCTGATCCAGAATTCGAATTTGTTTATGAACCTTGGGGCAATTTCACTTTTGGATTTAAGGAGGTGGTACAGAGTCTCAATCATCTCAGTGAAGGAGAACAGTTTGCAATGATGGATATAGGCATTCTCATGTGTTTGTCTTTCATCTCTTCTTACTAATCTGAGATATGGCCCTTCATCTGTTCCCTTATATGGAGTGACTCTGGAAATGAGATTTGGATCCTTTCTTTCTATCAAGTTCTTCTTGTTATCCAAGACCTCTTTGATCTCCCTTTCAGATTACTGAGTTGTAACTCCAAAGTTGAACTCATGCGATGCTTGAATGGCTTCTCTGTGAGTTCTTCCTCTTTTAGGAACTTTCTTGACAGAAGGATCATCTTGTTGTGATGCAACCTGTGTTGGATGTGATTGAAAGGATAGCATGATGATTTCTTCTTCTTGTAATTCTCTCAATTCATCATCAGTGACACCAACTGCAGCAGCAAGATCCTCAGTGGTAGTGAAATCCTGGTGTCTCTCTTTGGCTTTAAGAACTTCTTCAATGGTTGAACCAAGAGTAGCAGTCAGTTCACTTAACTCTCTGAGATTCTCATCTTCTTGATTTAGCTCTTCCTCTCTTCTTTCTTCTTCTTCAATCTCCTCAGCAGTCATTATCTTCTTTCCTTTTCTTCTTGATGAACTGCTGGGAGTTGGTTGACTTGATTGAACTGGAGAGGTAGCTTGGACTGGTGGAGCTGTAGTGGAGGAGCTCTGCTTCCTTATGTTGAACATAGAGGACAAAGGCATTTCATCTTCATCATCATCATCAGAATCCTCAGATGGTAGTTCAATTGGAGCACAGGATTCACCTTGCTTTGATTTCTTTGTCCTTCTAGCCATTTGCTTTAGCCTTCTCTTTGGCCTCTGCTCTTCTTGAGCAGGTTGCTCCCCCTCAGATTTATTCTCCCCCTCAACAGCTGATCCTATTTCATCGGGGGTTGATGCATCCTCTGGTTGTAAAACTGACTTTGTCCTAACTGACTTCTCCCCCTTTTTGTCATCATTAGAGGAGGGAAAAACAGCAGGCTTTGCAGGGGCATCAGGAGTGGTGAAAGAATAAGGAGTTGGGGTAGGTGTAGAGGTAAAGAGTGGTATGGTTAAGGATGAAGGTGAGGCAGTGGGTATGGGAGGCTGAGTGAAAGGTGATGTTGAGTGTCTAAGGTGAGAGGGAATAGGAGAGAAAGAAGGAATGGAAGTTGAGATAAGAGGTTTTAGACTGTTGATAGCTTCAGTGAGATTGGAGAATTCTCTCAGAGTATCACTGTGCCTTATCTTAGCAGAAAAGCTGGACCTATTTACCTCAGTATCAATGTCTTTTAGGAGAGAGGGGATAGTGATAAGAGATTGAGGAATGGTAATGGAGATATCAGGGGGTGAGGGTCTAAGGGTTTGGAGTTGGGAAAGGAGATTGGAAATGGTATGGTTTAAGTTAGAAATGGTTTGGGCAGGTATAGGAGGGGAGGGTGTAGGAATAGGAGTAGAGGTTTGGTTTAGAAGTTGATCTAGTTTGGTAAGAATAGGGGAAAGATCAACAGGGGCAGGGGTGGGTTGGGGTTTGGGTTGGTTGGCTTTAAGTGACTCAATTTCATTGGTTAGGTGAGAGATTTGAGTTTCTGTTTGAGTTTGGAAAGAGGTAAAGGAGGCTTGAAGACTATCCATCTTTTGAGAGATAGATAATAAGGTTTGAAGTAGTTAGGGTGAAGGTTCAGAAGTAGTAGAGGGAATGGGTTGGGTTGGAATTGATTGAGAAATTGTGCTTTGAACTGGAATGGATTGTGGTCCCTCACTTAGACCTTGGCATAGAGGCCTAAGATCACTGGGAACAGAAGTTGTACCTTGTACTAATGACTGGTTTATGCCACTAGTATTGACAGGTAGTGCACTAGTATGTGTAAGAATTGAATCAAAAATAGGTGCAAATATGTGAGTGTGAGTGAGGGTTGCACTCAAAGGGGTATCCCTTATTACAGTAGCAAGTTGTTGTGAACTTACTAGGGGATAGGCTTGACACATAGGGGTTGTAGACATAGTATGACCTTGGGAGAAGGTCTGTCTTTCAATGGTATCACCCTGTTGGGAGGGTGACCCAGATTGTAGCAATCCCATATTTACAGATGTGCCCTGTTGTGAGGACACACCCACTGGTTGTAGGGTTATATCAAATTCCATGAGCTCCCCCTCAATATAAGAGATAGCTATAGGAGTTGGGGTCAGAGGTGCAGTGTGCATTTCCTCTGAGATAAGTGCAGTATGCACCATCTCTATTGACCTTGTTTCTATTTGGGTTGCAAAGTGAGTAGAACTAGCAACTGTTGGGAGTTGACTAGAGCTTGGCAGTTGTGGGGGTGTTACAACTAGAGTTGAGGATGGGTTCTCATTGGTGGGGTCAACCAAATGAGTGTCCTCAGAGATTGAGAGTGTACCTGTGATGTGTCTTGTTTTGTTGATCTCAATGAGCTCCTCCAGCTTATCAGAGACCTCTTCATCATCAGGGACATCTTCATTTCCACTACTTGGTGCTCTATGAACAGAGTCACTTGATCCTTGTTGTTGATCAGGGTTGGGATAGGCAATAGTACCTCCAAGAGTTCTACTTGGAGAATCATCATCAGATTCTTCATCACTTTCTCCAGTGCTTAGGTGTCCGGACCTCTTTGAAGTAGAGGAACTAGAGGGAAACATTTGTAATGACATTCCATGTTGACTGGATGAAGTAGAACCAGATTGATAAGGCTCATCTCTCATGTAAAATCCACCAGCATCATCATTATGGCCATTACCACCATCACTGTCATCTAAATTTTCTCCTTCAAATATGGCTTCATCATGAGTAACAGATTGAGCCACTTCCTCAGTTACAACATCAGGGGACTCAGAATCATGAGCCACTTCTTCTTCTTCATGCACTTCCTCCTCATCATTATCATTAGCAATATCAATGAGCTCTTGCATCTGTGCAGTGATTGCTGGACCCTGATCTTCCCTTATCAGATGAAAGATCTTTTGACCCATTTGTGGTATGGTCATTGTGTCCAAAACAGCAGCAATCCCAGTATATTGTTCCCATTGAAGATGATGAAGTACAAGTAAGCTTAGGTACCTGATATATGGAACAATAGTTCTGGTGGATTTCTTTGCAGTGCCAAGAGTGATCTTGTCCACCATCTCCGAGAATATGACTTGAGCAAAGTCAATATTCCTCCCTGTGACCAAGGCGTGCAGAATCATCAGTTCTGTTTGATTCATTTGGTCAAAGCTTCCAGAATTATGGCCAAAGCACCGAGTGATTACACTTGCCAGGTACTTCCATGAGTGTCCCAGCCCAGACAACTTATATTGACCATGGGTGACAGTTTCATTGTAGCCAATCAGGGGTAAGACCTCCAAGACTTGATCCATTTGAGCAAAAGGTTGATATGGAGCTAAGTTGGGCAGAGAGATGGCTTGACGAAGAGTATTGATATTGATGTTGATGTTGATGGTGCCATTTAGACATGTACAGGTAATGAGTTCTTGATCCGTATGGTACCTTGCAGTGTACCACATCTCACCGACAATGTTTGGAAAGATGAAGAAAGGATGGGCAGAGACACATGGAAACAGGGGATGAGCATTTATGAATGCTACCATTGATTCGTATCCCAGGTTTGATTTATTTGTGGGAATTTCAGTGTTGATTATAAAGTTGTTTGGACGAATGGTGATTTCTGAGTTTGGTGTGACATTTTCACCAGCAATGGCGTTTGGAGAAGTTGCAGGGTTGAAGATCACCATGATTACAGAGTGAATGAAGTTTGAGCAACAAGAGTTTAGGGTTTGAAAGTTTGAGAGAGAAAGAGTGTTTGGGAATTTTGAAAGCTTAAGAAATGAATAACCGCTCGAAAACACCTTTAAATCTTCCTTGGAAACCTAAACTGTCACAGAAATATTTTGTAAAAAGTAACTGTCACTTCTGCAAAAAGGTAATAGACGGAATAGATATTAAATACACAGACAATAAACAGACAAATAAACTAAATTAAATAACCTAGTAACACAATAAATACAAATGAGAAATTAATAAAATAGGTGTGGGGACACAATATTTTTTGACTTTTGAAAAACATCAGCTGATAGACGAGAGTGTCAGCTGATCCATGTTGAGATAAAATAAGTGTCAGCTAATGAATGCACTTAGCTGAGCTTCTAAGTCTTAGCTGATGGTTTATCAGCTGAGGTATAGTGTCAGCTGATGATCGTCAGCTGACATAATTCTATTAGCTGATCTACCATAAGTAAAATATGTAAAAGCTTAGATAAGAACTTCATTTCACACACAAATAAAATTATTTTCTCACACACAATTAACTACCTAAGAAGAGAATATATTACAAATTTAACATGCCAAGTTTGGATATTAGGAAGTTGAACCGAGACTCATCCAAAGGTTTTGTAAAAATATCAGCTAATTGAACATCAGTGTTGATATAATGCATTGAAACTTTCTTTTTCTGCACATTATCTCTAAGAAAATGATGTCTGATTTCAATATGCTTAGTTTTTTAATGCAAAACAGGATTATTAGAGATAGATATAGCACTTGTGTTGTCACACAGAATTGGAGAGTTTTCAAACTGTAAGTCATAATCCAGTAGTTGATTTTGCAGCCATAGCAATTAAGCACATCAGCTTCCAGCAGCAATGTATTCTGCCTCAGCTGTAGAGGTTGAAACAGAGTTTTGTTTCTTGCTTGACCAGCTGACTAATCTTCCACCTAATAATTGACAACCCCCAGATGTACTCTTTCTGTCTAGTGTGCAACCTGCAAAGTCAGAATCAGTGTATCCAACTAACTCAAAATCAGAGTCTTTGGGGTACCAAAGACCTAGATTAGGAGTTCCTTTGAGATACCTGAAAATTCTTTTAACTGCAACTAAATGAGATTATTTGGGATCTGCTTGGTATCTAGCACAAAGACATGTAGAAAACATAATATCTTGTCTACTTGCAGTGAGGTACAAAAGAGACCCTATCATACCTCTATAAGCTGTAATGTTCACTGATTTACCATCAGTGTCCTTTCCAAACTTTAAGGCAGTGGACATGGGTGTTTTCATTGAAGAACAATTTTCAAACTCAAATTTATTAATTAAGTCATTTACATACTTTGTTTGATGAATGAAAATTCCATCAACCTCTTGTTTAATTTGAAGACCTAGAAAATAGTTTAATTCACCCATCATACTCATTTGATAGTTATCAGACATGAGTTTGGAAAACTTTTTGCAAAGATCAACATTTTTAGACCCAAATATTATATCATCTACATAAATCTGTACAAGAATCACATCACCCTTGAATTTTCTTATAAATAAGGTGCTATCTATGCTTCCTCTTATAAATCCTTTATTGGTCAAAAAGGAAGAGAGGGTATCATACCAGGCTCTTGGAGCTTGCTTCAGACCATACAAAGCTTTGTTCAAGAAGTATACATGATCTGGTTTGCTTGTATCCTCAAAACCTGGAGGTTGTTTGACATACACCTCTTCTTTCAATTCACCATTTAGGAAGGCACTCTTAACATCCATTTGGAATACTTTGAAGTCTTTGAAGGCAGCATAAGCAAGAAATAGTCTTATTGCTTCAAGTCTTGCAACAGGGGCAAAGGTTTCATCATAATCAATACCTTCTTCTTGACAATACCCCTGAGCAACTAATCTTGCCTTATTTCTGATGATCAGCCCTTGTTCATCCATATTGTTTCTGAATACCCACTTAGTGCCAATGATGGATTTGTCCTTTGGTCTTTGCACCAAGGTCCATACATTGTTTCTTGTGAATTCAGCCAATTCTTCTTGCATGGCATTTATCCAGTGAGGATCAGTTAGAGCTTCATCTACCTTCTTTGGTTCAATCATAGAAACAAAACCTGTATATAAACAGAAGTTACAAGCTTTTGATCTTGTTAGTACAGGTGCTTCTATGTTACCTATGACCTGATCAATTGGATGATTTCTGAGGTCCTTGTAGGCATTTTGGATTCTGGGAGTTGAAAATATTTGGTTTGGGTCAGCTGATGAGACTTCTGGTTGATCAGCTGACAGAATTTCTTGATTACAATCTGATGAGACTTCTACTGATGAGGGAATGTTTGATATGGAATTAGAGACCATTGATGTTGAATCATGATTCCCTTCATTTAGTAAAAGTATGGGTTGGTTTAGGATAGAATGTGCAGAGGTGTTTTGTACATTCGGAACAGGTTCATCTAAGTCATCTATGTCAGCTGATGAGATTGGATCAGCTGATGGGAGTGGTTCAACTGATACTGGAGTGTTGTCTTCAGTACGCAGCAAATCATTAAATTCCTTACCTGTAGATGGATTAGTAGAACAGGAAGCAACAAAGTCATTTTCATTAAAACTTACATTGATTGATTCTTCTATGACCTTTGTTCTGAGGTTGTAGATTCTGTAAGCTTTGGAAATCACAGAATATCCAATGAACACACCTTCATCAGCTTTTGGTGCAAATTTTTGCAATTGATCTTTCTGGTTCAGAATGAAACACTGACATCCAAAGATGTGTAGAAAGCTGATGTTGGGCTTCCTTCCCTTGAGCACTTCATAGGGAGTCTTGTTGTGCCTCTTTATTATAAGAGATCTGTTCTGAGTAAAACATGCACAGCTGGCAGCTTCTGCCCAGAAGTTGAATCCTAACCCACTCTCACACAGCATGGTTCTTGCAGCTTCAATCAAAGTTCTGTTTCTTCTTTCAGCTACACCGTTCTGTTGTGGAGTTCTTAGAGCAGAGAAGTTTTGAGATATTCCTTTCTCATCACAGAAACCTTCAAGAGTTTGATTTCTAAATTCAGTTCCATGATCACTTCTAAGCATCCTTACTAGATTGCCATTGAACACTTTCATCTTTCTAATAAAGCTTATAATCTCTTCAGCAGCCTCACTCTTTTCTTTTATGAAGATGACCCAAGTGTATCTTGAAAATTCATCAACCATTACCAATGCATACTTACTTCCACCAATACTAGAAGTAGCAACAGGACCAAATAGATCCATGTGCAACATGTAGAAAGGTTCAGTAATGGAGAAGGCTTGCTTAGATGGAAACGAAGTCTTGTGCTTCTTTCCCTTCTCACAGGCAGAGCAAGGTTTAGGCTTAACATACGTCAGTGAAGGTAGTCCTGACACTAGTTCACCCTTGCTCAACTTGTTAATGTTTTTGAAGTTTAAATGGGAAAGCCTTTTGTGCCATAACCAGTTTGTGTCATTTACAGACTTGGTATACAAACAGGTTAACTTGGATGGATCACCAGAGGACATATCAAGAGTATATACATCCTTGGTTCTCTTTGCACAAATTATTGTTTTACCTTCTTGATCTAAAATGGAACCACCTGTCTTTGTAAAGAGGACTTTATGATCACCATTAGGGGTGTGAACGGTTCGGTTTGGTTCGGTTTTGGGGTAAAACCGAAACCAAACCGAAAATTTCGGTTTTTGGAAAAGCCAAAACCAAAACCATTCGGTTTTTCGGTTTTCGGTTTTCGGTTTTATGTTCGGTTTTTGGTTCGGTTTTCGGTTTTTGGCTCGGTTTTTATTTTTTTTTTTTTTTTTTTTTTTTTTTTTGAAATAGGCTGCTGCAAATCATTAACTTAGGCTACTCATAGTCTCCTGTTTGGGCTGCTACAAAACACAATATAGAATGATATATACAAGATTTTATCCGAAAACATTGAAACAAAATAATTAATAAAGTGTTCAACATGAAACACATTTAACCCATTATAGAAATGTGTTGAACACATGAAGAGTTGAAAACATAAATAACAAAGTTTGATGCTTAGTTGTCTTAAAAGTTAAAAATAAATTTAAGTAAGTGTAATGGTTCGGTTCGGTTCGGTTTCCTACAATCGGTTCGGTTTTTTATGTTCGGTTTTTAAGTTCGGTTCGGTTCGGTTTTTGTGGGCGGTTTTAGAAGCAGGAACCGAACCGAACCGAAATTTTCGGTTTTTAAAATATTGAAAACCAAAACCAAAACCAAAACCATTGGTTCGGTTTTTTCGGTTTGGTTTTTTCGGTTTTTTCGGTTTTGGTTCGGTTTTCGGTTTTTATGCTCACCCCTAATCACCATCACATAACTGACTTATGCTGATGAGATTATACTTAACTCCTTTAACATATGATACCTTGGATAAGGTTAGGTTCCCATTATGAAGTTCTCCGTAGCCTTTTGTTTGCCCACAATTATTATCACCAAAGGTTACTCTTGGACCTTTTTCCTTCTTGTAGTTACTAAGCAAAGCTTTACAACCTGTCATGGTCCTTGAACATCCACTGCCAAGATACCACGTGTTCAGACCCTGCATAGATGTGATTGAAAGAAGGTTAGTGAGATTTGGGCATCCACATTTAAGTAGACCCCTGTGGATTGCACCTATCCATCCACTTTATATTAGGTTGTTTATGAATGAGAGAAACAGTTGTGTTATCATAATCAGTCCGCTGTCTTGAGTTACCTTCTAGAGAATAATTACCTGCCTTATGTTCTTTGCTCCCACATTTATAACATTTTTGATTTTTGGAGCTTTTAACATGTTTTGGTAATTGACTAAGAGATGTCTTAACTGTTTTCTGATGACTATGGGTCATCAGCTGACAGATTTCACCATTCAGCTGTTGCAGCTGATTCTGTAAACTAATAAGGTCTTTGTTTACAGTCACCTTAGGTTGACCCTTAGTTAAAATGAGTTTTTGATCAACTTTAGGTGTGGCAGACTTAGACTCTTTGTAAACAAAATGTCCTTTTCCCTTAGTTTCTCCTATTAAAAGAGTTTGAAGTGAAGTTTGATCAACTAAACAAACAGAAGAGGATCCATGATCAGCTGACAGAATATCAGCTGAGCAGTTATCATCTACTTTTTTATCAGCTGATGTAATATCATTAGCTAAGGAATTTTCAGTCAGCTGAGTTCCTAAATTTAATGTATCAACTTTCAAGGTTTGACAACAGAATGTCTCTTTTGTATCAACAAATGATTTCATTCCTTTACTTACTTCCTTTACACTTAAATTTTCAGTACTTTTGCTTTCTGTCAAGACAATAGAACTTGAACCAACTTTTGAAGAGGTTGAATCTTTCAGCTGAGTACTTTTACTTTTGACAAATCTGTTAGTGATAATACTTTTTCCTTTTACAATCTTTTGAAAAGTAAGAGGTAAAATATCAGCTTTTTCTAAGATATTTATGTTCTTGCTAAAATCAACACAGTTAGCAGCTTGGGAATAATTTTCACCAATAATAGCTTGAACTTGTTTTGGAATCTGCTCATTGACACACTGAGTGGTCTTCTCAGCAGAAACACACCAAGATCTAACTACTTTTTGAAGGTCATTAAACTTTATTGTTGCTTCATTGGTTTCTTTTACCAAGATCTGATTAAGTATCTTTTGATTAGCTAAATCATCTTCCAGTTTTGTCATTTGTTTAAGTTTCTCATCTTTAAGACTTAATCTCTCTTTTAGTGATTCTATTTCTAATTTTAGCTTCTTTTCTCTTTGAATATTTGACTAAAACTCAACACACAGATAATCAAACATAGTGTTCTTTTCATTATCTTCATAGTTAATAAATTTTCCAACCTGATACATAGAAGAAGGATCCCAGTCAGGAGAAGTACAAGCTTTAGCAGCTTTCTTCATATCCTCATCAAAGGAACTTGTACTTGCTGTGTTGGCCATCAAACTGAACTGAGCTGTGAGGACCTCATCCTCATCACTTGAGAGATTTTCCTCAGCCCAATCTTCTTCTTCAGCAACCAGCAACCTGTTCTGAGCTTTCTTCTTCTTCTTGTCAAGGACAGCAGCAAGAAGCTTCTTATATTTGGCTTCATAATCAATCTTGCTGTCTGAGCTTGAGGAACCCTTGAAGCCTGTGTTTCCTTTGGACTTACATTCACTGGCATAGTGACCAGTCTTGCCACAAGAGAAACAACCTTCAGAAGCCTTTGGTTTTGACATGGCTCTTTCTCCTTTGAAGGGTTTCCTTTCAAACCTCTTGACACCCTTTCTTTTCAAGAAAGGTTTGAACCTTTTAACCAACATGGCAGCCTGCTCAACAGCAGCTTCAATGTTGTCCATGTTCTCCAGAACTTCATCCCCATCAGCCACTTGCTCTTCATCAGAAGATTCCTCCTCTTTCTCCTCATCACTGGACTCATCCACAACTGCAGCAAAACTCCTAGATCTTGTATCCTTAGATACAAGGGCAGTAGTTGGAGCTTTTGCAGCCTCCTTCATATCCTTGGTAGAGAGTTTCCTTTGTTTCACTGATTGTTCATGATTCATAAGATTTCCATATAAACCAACCAGTGAAAGACCCTTGATCTTCTCACCATGTTTAAGCACAGTGATAAAATGATCCCAAGATTCTGGGAGAGAATCTAGAAACTTGTTTACAAGTTCTTTATTGCTTTTGTGAACATCTGCCCTTCTTAAGTCATTAATGAGGCAGTTGAACCTGGTGTAAGTCTGAGTGAGACTTTCACCTTTATGAGCAAAGAAGAACTCATATTCTCTAACCAGAAGGAGTTTCTTGTTCTCCTGCACTTCTTCAGTGCCTTCATATGCAACAGTCAAAGTGTCTAGCATCTCTTTTGCAGATTTACAGTTAAGAACTTGATGATAGACATCATTTGGTAGTGCAGAGACTAAGGCTGTTATTGCTTTAACATCAAGATTAACAAGTCTTTTGTCTTCATCAGACCACTGATTTATAGGTTTTATAATCAGTCTTTCAACAGCAGGAGCTTCATCAGTTGCTTCAGTTACTTGGATAGTTGAGGAAGGAACATAAGGACCTTCAGTAACAGTTTTAAGCATCACATCATCAAGGCTTGACATATAGAGAAGAACTCTACTCTTCCAGAGAGAGAAGTTCTCTCCATCAAATATAGGACACCTTGTTAGTGAACCATTGTTAGAAGAACCATTAGAGGCAGCAACAAAAGTGGCCATTTTGTAGTGTGGGGTAGAAGCAGTTGAAGAGTAAGCAAAACAGATCTTAGATATGGATTATCTAGCCTGCTCTGATACCAGTTGTTGGTCCCGAATGGATACTACAACAACAAATGTTTGTAGAAGGGGGGTTGAATACAAACTTTAGCAAATTAAATTTGAGAGACACACGGTTTACTTTTATATAATTCTTATTGATGTTAATCAAGAATTACATGAACTAGATGCGGAAAATCTAAGTTCAATAAAAGGTGGCAACTAATTTTGTCTAACACATAGACAATGCTAATCTTAAACAACTAATGTCTAAGACGTTCAACACATGAACAAGTTTGTTACACTGAAAGTAAAATGCTAACTCTTCTAATTCTCAACTTATGAGATTTCAGTGCTTTTCAACGCATTCACTTCTTTAGCATGTTTCCATGCATGAATATATATAAGCAAGGTGTGTCCGGGTTGATGAAGAGAGAAGGAGACAAAGGTACTTGGTTTAATAATATTATAATAGATAAAGTTAGTGGGTAAAAAGGTAAGTTAACTTTATACACAAAGTGTGTAAAATAAAAGTACTTTTCAGTAATGAGTATACCTACTATCTATTATTATATTATTAAATTACTACCTTTATGTCTTGAGAAAGTAACCTTATCCTTCCATGCTTGTGCTTTAATCGACACCATGCTTTTTGAAGATTTGACTTTACCCAGTATGGAGTTGTCAGCCATACTTAACATCATATCTTCGAGATCTTCTTTTCAAGAGTATCTTTCTCCTTTTCCAGGGGATAAAGATCTATCCTTTTTGTATCTTTGTAGATCCAAAAAGTGCTAAGTACTTTTACAAAGAAAGATCTAAGGCATAATAAGAACAACACATGTTCTGCCTTTGACTTTAAGAAAATATTACATAGAAAAGCTATTAACTGAGATATACAATAAAGACTCAGTTAACAGACACTGAACTACAAATATAATTTTGCTCAGATAAGGATAAGTGTGAAAGACTCAGCTGACTAGACTTGCTCAGCTGATCAAATTGCTCAGCTGATAATACAAATCGTAGCAGCAGCTAATAAACTGATTAACTCAACTGTCAGTTGTTCCCAAGGGCTCAGCTAATCATTTGAGTATAGTCAGCTTATAAAGAGAAGATTGGATAAGTAGGAAATACCTTATCTGACAGATGGAAGGCATCAGCTGATAACTTGTGATTGTGTCAGCTGATCCTTGACTGCTTAGCTGACCTTGAAATCTTCATCAGCTGATGGTTCTAGGCCATCAGCTGATCCAATGTGATTCCTCAGCTGATGTTCTTTGACTGATCTTTTCTTCTCAGCTGATCTTTCTGAAGCTGGTCCTTTGGCTGATACTCAGTGTTCAGCTGACACTATGATACGTCAGCTGACATTCCTTACTTAGAAATTCTTTAAGTCTCAGATAGTGTCAGCTGAACACTGAGTATCAGCCAAAGGACCAGCTTCAGAAAGATCAGCTAAGAAGAAAAGATCAGTCAATATGATACGTCAGCTGACATTTCTTACTTAGAAATTCTTTAAGTCTCAGATAGAAAAACAACACATGTTTTTCATCAATCTAAGTCCAAAACTGAATATATGGTTTTGTTAACATCAAATCCTATTTTACTTAATAGATAGGTTTGATTAAGGTTTGATATTGCTATCTCACCAACAATAAGAATTAAAGTTATTTACAGCTTACAAAATAAAATCAAATTCAAACTTATCATCTTAATATCAATCAGCAAATTAGTTTATAATTAATCTTTCCTCTTCTGTCATTAAAATCGGCATAACTAATAGATTTCGAATTTAATTTTCTTAGCTTACCACCTAACTCAGTGTAACTAAAAGAGGTGGGTTCGTGAGATATTTCCCAAATATCGACAAATTGGTATCTAGTAACAGTTTAGCTATTGTTTCTAAAATTTTGAGGATTTTGGATAAATTGAATTACCGATTCACAAAAAACGACACCGACATGAAAAACTGAGATTCAGTGGAAAATAGATCTTGGCTGCGATGGTGGTGGTTATAGTGGTGATGGATGGCGGTGGTGGTAGTGGCAATGGAAGGTGGCGGGCGGTTACAGTGGTGATAGATGGAAGCGGTGGTAGTGGCGATGCAAGGCGGCGGCGGTTACGGTGGTGATAGATGGCGGTTACGGTGGTGATGGATGGCGGCGGCGGTGGTAGTGGCGCTGGATGGCGGCGGTGATGGGTGGCGGCATGGGTGGGGTGGTTGTTAGAGTGAGAAATTATATTAAATATATATAAATACTAATAAATATTTAATATAAAAATCAAAGTATAATTAAATTGGTCGCTCCGGGTCAAGATCCATCACTAGTGGATGAGATCCAAATCCAAGTAAATTGATCTCCATGTTAATGGATCAGATCCAAATTCAATTAAATGGGTCTATGGGTCAGATCAGATCTTCTAAAGATTCAATCCGATCCGCCCCATTGACAACCCTAAGCATAGGTACAAAAACTAATAAACTGCCACTTTGTTTTAATCGGTGGTGGTGTGATAATAATTAAAGTGTGGGAGGCGGTAATCGGTTGCTGTTGAGAAACGACTCTGGGTCTTAATCGCAAATGCAAGAGATAATATAGGGTAGTGGTAATCTACTCCCAGGTGAAGGAAACGATGAACGGGCGGCCGTTTTCATTCTATCTCCGACGGAGAGAATGAACAACCACATGGGTTGTGGTTTTCTTAAAAATAATGGTTGAATTCAAAAGCAAAAGCGTGGCAGTGGTTATTCCCGTAGATGAAGGAGGCAATCAAGTATTTAGTTTCATAAGATAGTGTTCTTGATTAAAGACATAAGATATTTATTAAATCGTTATATAATATAGTTGACATTAGACGATTTATTTAGCATATATGTCAATGAAAGACACTTTAAATCTGATAAATTCTTAGATGATTCCGTAAAAATTATTAGTCATTTCTTACATTGACTACCTTTAATAAATCGTTATGAAACTATTATGTATATATGTCCAAACAAAAAATTGATATGAATATTAATGTAAGAAAGTCAAATTTGATACAATATCTTATAATATATATATATATATTTATATATATATATATATATATATATATATATATATATATATATATATATATATATATATGCCCTAAATTGTGTATTTTTACATTTCTTGACTACTCCAAGAGTCCAAGGTCCAAGCCCAAGCCTTTTCTAATTTTTATCAAAGCCCATTTAACTCAAACCAATAATTACTTTCTACATACCCTAGCCCATTAAATCCTAAATATCCACAATTACAAAGAGTCAACTAAATTAAAGTACTCATTTATTATTTCAAATATTTAAAAATTACAAATTTGGCAGATAAAAGGAAGGGGTATTACATACTCGAAATATTTAAGAGACCTTTAAAAAAGAGTAGAATGCTAGTATTAAATGTGGTCATGAAAAGTTAAGCAAAGATGATGAATTTGTAAAATATCGTGTAGGTTGAAATTTAACAAAGAAAGTTGAAAAATTGTTGAAAATAAAGTTGCTTCAAATTTTTTCTACAACTTGTTCATGCGTAAAATTTAAGACTTCTGGAATTCTATGTAAATTTTATATACATTATGAAACAAAAGTTATTCACATCCATCCCTCATCATTACATATTACCAAGATAGACAATGGAAGCAACGCATATGGTAAGAAGTATTGGAACACAATGGAAGGGTGATAACAACTATGCTATTAAGGAAGTTGTTTGTGGTCTATTAGAGTGAAGGTCAACAAGTACTCGAGGAGACACGAGATTCTGAATCTAAAATTGAAAAACTCAATACATTGTTTAATAATTTTATAGAAGAGATATAATGAAGAAAGAACATTAGAGTTCATATGAATTCACGAATTAATTGTAGTACATCAATTGTCTCACGAAGGGACATGGTACAAAACCTTTCAGATCCTATAAATCCCGTGAAGAGAAAAGTGCGTCCAAAAGTCGCAAGGAGAATAATGTCTCACGAAGGGACATGGTACAAAACCTTTCAGATCCTATAAATCCTGTGAAGAGAAAAGTGCGTCCAAAAGTCGCAACGAGAATAATGTCCGGTATGGAAGTAGTTATGGACTCGAAGAAAAGAAAATCTTGTAGTCATTACAAAGGAATAAGACGTAACACTACCGGGTGTTAAAAGAGAAAGGCGTGAGTGCATTTAATAATCATATTTAATCACATGCTTACACCTTTTCTATCATTTCTAATTATTACTACTTTGGTATTTAAGACGGAAAAAGCATATAATGGTAACACCGCCTGTAACACCCTAAAATTTTGTACAAATTTAAACTTTTCGAAACTCGTTTTCAAAACATAACTTATGTAAAATGTTTACTTTAAGCGGAAGCATAAGCAGTTAACAATTTAAACTTTTTAAATGTCATCGTACTTTCAAATATAATATTCAATCACGTCTTTATTGAGCAATTATTTTTAGATTCATACTTTTGGTGTTACATACGTCAATTTCACGACCATTGATCTAAAACGTAGGAAATCCAGAGTTTACCATAGTCAATTAAATCCATACTACTACCCGCCTCACAAAGGCCAAAAATCTACCTGCGGATACAAAAACATTTGAACACTATGTTAGCTATACGAACATCGCTAGTGAGTATCACCAAAAACATTTTCTTTATAAAACTAAGTCATCATCCTTTCAAAATTATAAGTTTGGCAATGAACATAACATAATTACATACGCACAAAGCACATAAGGATGCGGGTCTGTCCATTGAGTCACAGTATCTTCGCGTGGTAGCTAGCCACGGTCAACATGTGCCCACATGAAGAATAACCACATCTCCTCGTCAAGGTGAGAGAGCACGAATCATTCCATCATACAACGGTTGTCAGGAGTAAATGCCCTGTTCCCAGGTCCACTCGTATATATACTGGCTTGGTTCACCCGTCAGCCTTTTGAACCACACGGTCATCCTGGCTACTGACACCCCTTCCTATCTTTGCATCAATTCCATACCACCTGTGTATCGAGTTCAAAATGCCGAAGCCATATAACCCATATACGTCACCAAGTGGTATAGAATTTACTGGTACAAAGTACTATCACAAACATGGGTCCGGACCAAAACTCACCCCTAAGGGTTATATAGATATATCACATGCCATAAGGCCAAATAATCCGAAAGCATTTAAGCTTATCAACAAGCAATTGAAAGTCACATAAATTATAAATCATAGTTCATAAATCTTAAGCATAAATGCTTAATAAGCCATAACATACATTTGACATCACAATGCCCATATCACATAACAAGTACAAATACTTCTTATCAACTCATACCATATGAGTATCACAAGATCAAAGCTCACTCCTACATGGAGTATCATGTTTTCAAGAATTCAACATTAAAATCATGTTAACAATATGGATATTCTCTTAAGTGGAGTGTTGGTCTCTCTTGATTTCTATCATGATAATCAATTCACCAACATAAGAAAATCATACAAGTACCACATCCTTTAATTCTTAAGTTTCACAAAAACAATTTGTTAAACACATTTAAAACACATCTTTTGATGACTTATAATCATTTATAAGAACTTGGTATCCGCAGGGTGTACTCACCTGAGGGTGTGATGAGGATCACAACCAAAAACCAACTACTCTTGAGCAAAACTCTACAATGACAAGCTCCTAAAAAGATCAAACGTAAGCTTGTCAATACTTAACCATAAACTCAAACCGAGCGCATAATTGACCTCAACACTAGATTACTTATGAGGCCTTAAACCCACTTTAATTTGAACTACTCTTGAATCCCAATACATCTCAAAAGAGTTGTAGGCTAATTACTTTAAAAACCTTGTTTTACATTTGCCAAAATATCATACCAAAACTGACACAGCTACTGTATATCAACATTTTGGCCACCTTATCGTTTGAATTACCTTTTGTGTTTAAAAAATGAATTAAAGTAGACATCTCCATCTTACCAACAATATATAATACGACCTCTAACGATTTTTCGTTAATTTTTAACGAATTTTATAAAACAGACCTGTAGGTGTTGAAATTTCCAAACAATAATCTAATTTCGAGTTTCTTGAACTAAATTCATCCATTAGATCAACAATTCGACCAAAACTCTATTACAACATCTAAATAACTTATATACACACCAAGATATGTTTATTTCAGGTCTCAAACATAAACATAATTACACCCATAAGAATCAAACCCTAACTTATAAGATTTTACCCCAAAATGACCAATTTCACTTGAAATCCAAAATAGGGCTTTAATAGCAACTAGGACACTATAATCATTCATAAAAAAAGAGTTACAACTTACTTGTGATCACTAACAAAATCTGTCCAGCTCCAATCTTGACTTAAATCAAAGCTTCAATGATATTTTGTCATCAAAATACCCTAATTTTGACTTAAAAGTCAACATTTTACCTCAAAATCTTTCTAATCCACTCCCACTTGCAATCTCTCATCACTTTTCTTCTTTCTCTAGAGTTTTCTAGACAAATGAGACTCAAAATGAGTCTTTGCTCCAGATTTGGGTCTTTAAACCCAAGCCTTACATCTATAGTCCTTAAAATTTTTAATTTTGATACTTTTACCCCCTAAACTTTCTTTATTTCCAAAATTTGAACATCACTTATATAAAAATCCTGTACAACTAATCTTAAAACATTACTAACATATTTAGATTACTTAAAACATTTTTTAGTTGTATATTGTGAATCATAACTTATACTCTTATGACCAAATGGTACTAAATGCAATAAACACTTGTACCTTAAACATTTTAAATTGTACCCCATGACCAATTAGTATCAAATAGATACAATCATCCTTAAAATAAATTTCCAATTCACCTATAACTTATATCGTCATTTATTTTATAATTTGAAATATAATTTCTTTTGAGTGTTATAAACATCTCATAATCCGAACTTGATGGCATTTACAAATTTGGAGTATTACACCACCAAAGTGTAATTGGATAAGAACACTTGACTAATCTGTCTCCTTGTTAAATTCCCCGCATACGCATTGAGGCATATAGTTGCTACTAAATTATTTGACCAAACCTCCATTTATAATATATCTTTTCTAGTCTCACATTTACAATAAATTGGTTTCATTAATCAAATTTCACTTCTAGAGATAATTGGAAATGTAAGACGCGATTATAATCGGAAATCAAGATTTCATTATAATGTGTAGGTGGTGCTGTTTATATCCAATTTGAGATTAATAAATTATTAGTCCAAGCAGTTGGTAGGTGTGAGATGTGTTTTAAAAGTAGCTTAAATATATGAAAGTAAATCTTCTTATTCATAAGATTAATACAAATATCAAAATTAACAGAGTATGGGAAAAAAAATTAATGTATTTTACATGTCATCTCGTGATGAGTAAAATGATGAAATTAAAGAAAAAAAACAAGGTTACATCATTTTTAAAATTACAAAAATAACCCTAACTGCATATATGTTTTATGCTGTGAAACGTATGGATCATTTGCCCTAATAAACATAAGAATATTTTTGTCTATTCAATTTGATCAAGAACCAAATAGTACAAGGAATTTGAATATTTTTAAGAACAAATTCGTAAAAATGAAAAATTCGAAATCAAAAACCATAAAATCATCAAGAGGAAGTCAAAATATTACTGACTCTAGAAGTAGCCTACCAACATATATGTGACATGCTACGTTCTAGCCTCTTCAAGACGACTCTAAATTCTTTAATAACATGCTTCAAGTTGAAGATTGTGGCCACACTAAATCTACAAAACTTAAAAAACACGTTTTCAAAATATGACAGTATCATGAAAATTAAACAACCTTAGGCTTTGCTAATTGGGTTTTTCATCAACATACTTATGAAACAAGCATATATTATGAAAAATTTGCCTTCGCTAATTTTGTCTTGCAAACAAATTTAATAGCCTTTTTGCAAACTTAAGTACTTTCTTCTAGCTATTTGAAAACTTTTTCTTAGATAAACTATTTGAAAATCTTTTTAGATATGTATGAATGAAAACCATCTAATCAATAAGGTAAAAGTAATGGATATTGTAGCATCATAGACTTGGATGTAAATCAATTTAATCAAACATGGCTTTTAAAGCATTGGAGATTAATTTGTGACTTAAAGTTTTAAAGTAACCTACTATCATAATTGTAAGAAAATATAATATCAAATTTTTGACCATAAAATTAAAGAATCGATCTTAAGTTATTAAAAGCTCTCTAATACTCGGTACAAATTTTATCTTTTTATATGCCATTTAGTTTTTACTTATACTTATTTGTACGTAATCACTTTGAATTAACTTCTTTTGAAAATTTAAATCCTTCAAACAGAAGTTCAAACTAAAGGCTATGCAAATACTTTTTGTTACACCCTGCCACATTTTACTATATATTCTACATATATACATTTTCCATGGGTGTCGTTTTGGGTTAAAAGGTGTCATTTTTTATTATTCACCACCAAAAGGTTTTGATTTATATTTTAAGTTTATAAATAAAGCCTACAAATTAAAGACGATAATTGCTTGTAGATGAGTTGGAATATTTATCCCCTGTTTTCCCAACTATTCTAAGATTATGTTTTTGATTTATACGAGAAAATAGAGAGAAAGTATATTAGTGGGAGATTAGAGAAGAAGAAAAAGAGAAATATATTTATTAGTGATGTTTCTGTGTTAAAAAAAAATTATAAAAGAATTGAAATTCAAAGTGTTTTGGGGTTTTATTCTCTAATTTTGAGAGGGAAGTCATTAAAAGAAAATAAGATATAATTTTCCTACCAAAATTTCTTCTTTTCTCTTCTAAAAAACTTAAAAACACTATTTTTTTATTTTCTTCCTAAATTTTTTATTTTCTCTTCTAATTATAATTCGTGAATAAAATGTAAGTTCAAACCTTTCAAATTCCAAAAGGGAGTGCTGTCTTTTTCTAATATCCTTTTCTTTATTATACTCCTTTTTAGTTATTTAATATTCTAATTAACTTATTATTTTATGATCGTTATTATCTTTATTATGTCCTATTGAGTTCCACATCGACATGAATTGTTTAGATTAAGATTATTTACTTTCCAATATATTTACCTGTTTTATTATCGATTTGAAGACGAGTTTTTTTGTAAATGGGTGTATTTTTAAAACTATTTACTGAACAGGAGTACTTTAAAACATAATTACTAAATAGGTGTTATTTTCTTTTAATTGTTTTTACCCTTATTTTACCCATCCCATCCCCGAGTAAAAAAAAAATAAACCTTTCCGACCCTTAGCCCTACAACGAACTGCGGTAACCTCATCGCCGAACTCTCACACGCCGCCGCCGCCCACTTCGCAGTTGCTCACGTCGCTACCGCCGCTCATCCCCTCCTATGTCGGTTACCTTTATTTTCATTCCGTAAGTTTTTTTGTGTTTAGCGATTTCTTCCTCCGATATATTTTCATCACGTCGCTACTCATCCTCCTCCTACGTCAGTTACCTTTATAATCTAATTTCCAATGTATCATCGTACGTGTATATGTGGTCGTGGTCAATTTTGTGCTAATAGGGTTGAATTATCTCTTTGTTTGATGTGCTGATAAAATTGATTTTAATAAAGGTTTGAAATTATCTCTTCTATTATTTTAGGAGTTCATTACTGAAATATTCCCTGAACTTTGTCCAAAATATTTGATTTAGTCCCTAGACTTTAAAAATTACGTAAATGGTCCCTACTGTTGAAGATAAGTCCCATAGATGATCCCTGAAACTAACAGAAGTTAACTGAAATGCCCCTCCTCAAAAGGGGGTTAATGGAGTTATTTAACAGAAGTTAGTTTCAGGAACCATCCATGAGACTTATCTTCGACATTAGGGACCATCTACGTAATTTTTAAAGTGTAGGGACTAAATCAGATAATTTTGACAAAGTTCAGAGACCATTTAAGTAATTAACTCTTATTTTAGTGGTCGTGGTCAATTTTGTGGTTAATAAAACTGATCTTGGTTTTTTTTATTAGGATTGTTAGTATTGTTTAATTGTTTAAACAAGTGTTATGATTGTGCTTAAAAACATTAAACATTTGTTTCAATTGTGATAAGATATAATAAAAAACAAAAGTTTAAAAAACAGATAGAAACCACTAATAAAACTGGGAAAAAATCGATAAAAAGAGAAATAAAAACAGTAAAAACTCTAAAAAACAGTTAAAAGCATCAGTAAAAATCAGTTAAAAGCAGTAAAAAGAAGTTAAAAAGAAGTAGTAAACAAATAATTAAAAACTGTAAAAAAAGCATTAAAAGCAAAAAGTCAAAAACTACAGCTAAAGAATAATTATGTTACACCAATTTAGAAAATACGTTTCTCAACAACACTCATTGGTAAAAAAACTCTTTGAAGACACCCTCATTATATTTACTACTACTAATATCAAGAAAAATACATCGTGTTGTTTTTGTCTTTTTCTCATGAATTATATTATATATTGTCGGTTGTTATGCGTTGTGAATAGTAATTTGTTAATCCATACTTGTGTATTATATATATGTAAAATCACATAGGTTAAATGGTATTCGTAACGTAGAATTTTTTTCAATATAGTCTATATTTTTTTTATAGTCTTAAACGATTAATTTTAGCCTTTAAATCAATAGTTAATGTTTAATTTTAAAATTTTGAACGGACTGAATACATTTTCGTAATTAACATGTGATGATTCATGATTGTATATTAAATCACATTTAATTCGATATTAAAATTTCCGTACTATGTTTTTTATATGTATTTTATTGAATACAACTCTTGAAACGTGTCCTCTTTATTTTTGTAATATTATCTTGAAATTACAGACCTTATCTTTTAAGATGTCACATTACCACCTTTAACTCTATCAATTCCTATTTTTGTTTTTTTTTTAATTTAAAATTTTCTTTGCTAGAAACTAAAAAACGATTTTTAATGTCATACCATTTCCCATCATTTATAGTTTATAGTTTTTTTTTTAAAATATTTCTTTCAATTTATATCACCTTTTCCTTTGTGTTTAATTGTTTTATATGTCTTGATGTTTACTTTTTCATTATCTTTATTTATCTTTTAATTTTTTCTTTACTGTCTTAAAACAAATAACTATTTTGTAACACCGCAAAAATACAAGTCATATTTTTTTTAAATCACAGCGGAAGTAATACGTTATAAAACTAAAAAGGAAATAACATTAAAAGTTAAAACCAACACTGTACAAACATACAGTACTTCCTTTAGTGTTACAAAACATTTCATAAAGTATGGCTCATCATTCTAAAACCCAAAATATCAGAGCTACGGTCAAACTTTCCCTGTACACAAAAGCTGCAACCTACCGTGCTCTCAAAACCTGAAACAGAGAGTTAGGGTGGGGAATTAGCACAAAGCTAAGTGAATGAAAATCAAGCCACAAGCAATTAAAGCAGAACCACAACGATCACAAGAACAGTTTATCTCAAATATCAAAGGACCGGCGGCTCTGCCGAGCCTACGACCAATGCTGGCCATAGCAATGATCTACCGATAACCATCTGCTAACTGGCACAGTTAAACCCCCTCTGCTACAACAAATGCAACAGAGGATCTAAAACTGCCTAACCAGAAGCAACTGACCTAGCCCAAAACCACGCTTAGCTGACCTCTGCCACAAACATCATGAGCACAATTTCATGCCTTGATACTCATATCTTGGACACAATTTCAATAATCATCACATAACCAATCAAACAATCAAATCAGACTAAACAGTCTATCGCATGATTAATTATATAAAATCCAAGTAACCATAACAGTTACAACTAAAACCACCGGTGCATTAAAGTCCACTCACCTGTGTCCTCGACACCCACCAAACTCAGTTATCTAATTTCACTGAGGCTTCGGATTCCCTGAGAACACAATACAACCGAATTAGTGAATCTAATCTCAATTAATTCAATAATTCAAGTAGCTACACAAATGGGTCAAAACTAAGCCATTACACAAAACTCATATAATCAATATGGAAAACTTCCAAAACCAATTAAGATATCCATATATGTTACCAACAAAGTGTAACAACCAACAAAACACATTTAAAGTCCAATCCATAAAATTAAAGTAGCCTTATATCATGAATTAAGCATAATTAATTCATATCTTTCTACACATGTTTCCTCATCAAAACCATTCATATATACATATCCTATAATCATGCATGTAATAGGTACTAGCAGCAAATAACAGCATACAAGAAAACACGAAGCAAAACAGAACTTGCAGAGATGTGCAGGTAAATCTCGCGCCGCGGCCACCCATAGCCTCCGCGCCGCGTCTGTTTTCTCGCACCAGCAGCCAAAAACCCACATAAAACTCGATTTCCAAGCAGCTAAATCGAATAATAACACTTCCAAACATTCAAACAACATCAACTAACATATAAGGAACAACAAAACACATTTCTAATCATCAAATCATGCTTTTAGATTCTCAAATCTAACCCAATACTTCCATTAATGGTGTTCTTCAAGCTTCTCACCAAATATCCAGAAATCACTTACAATTTAATACTAAATCAGTAAGCAAGATCCATAGAACATATAAGAACATGTATCAAATTCGGATTGGGTATAAACCCACATGAATCTTGAACCCTAGAAAATCAAGTAGCATGTTATCTTCAAAACCCCATCAAGAACTATCAAGAACTAATCAAATCATGTTAAGAATTATGAACTAACCTTGATTTTGCAACAAAGAACACAATCAATCAAGAAATTAAAGGCTAGAACAAAGCTTCTCTTTTCACTTCACCAAGAAAGCAAACACACACAAATGAAGAAACTTGACTTCTCAAAGTCAATATAACCACAAAAGTTGGCTGGGAATTAATTTAAAACAACACACAGTGTCAAATACTGTTATCTAGCATACAGGAACCTAATTAAAGCGGTCCTACTCAAGTCATTAACAAGCAACGAGGTATTATTCGGGACCCTCGTATAAAAACGAATCTAATGGTACCAATATCATATAAAATATTAAACTAATATTTTTACCTCTTATCTCGCGGTCCAATTTAAATACCAAGTAAGCATCAAATAAATATATAAATAAATAGCAAATAATTATAACCAATCAAATATACTAATATAAACAATTAAATAACTTACCACCGCCACGAAACGACCAGGCCCTAAACGCGGGTATTACATATTTCCTATTATGTTTTTAACCAAAAATTGTTACCTTTACAACGTTTTTTAAAACTTACTAACAGTTATAGTTTTGTAGTAAAGTTAAGGTGTTATTAATTTTTATTACTTTTTGTTTTTTTTTTTAATTACTACATGCTTACTATAAATGAAAAAACTGTACACGCGATTTAACTATATGTCATGTAGATATCAGTATATAGGATATATATACTCGAGATGGTGAGCAATATACCTGCAACAATATAATATAAGTTAAGGAATTCATTTTTATTATATTAATCAAGTTTTTTACGAGTCAAATTATACAAGCATTTGTTATTTCCAGTTATGACTACAATTGTTTATAACTTGTTACCCCTACAAAGCGTGAAACCACGCTACTCGATAAGGAACATATATGCATAATTCATCTTTTATTGTGCCCACTAGCAAGCTAGTAGGGTAACCAATGATCTCTTAGTCTAGTGGTTAAGAGTGAGGGGGAGACAAAACCTTCTAGGAGGATCAGGGTTCAAACCTTGGCATTGGAGTTTAATTCTAACTTGGGTTTACTAACTTACTAACAACTAACTTTGTCGTTAAAAAAAAAACAAGCTAGTAGGGTCCTGCTTCCCAAGTCCCAACTAACATTATCATTCATTTCATTTAGTGAATATTTAGGTCATTTTTGGAGTATATCGAAGTTTATAACTTTAATTATTAAATAGGCGATAAAAGTTTGACTTTTTCTTCGCGAATACTTATCTTTAATATATATTAAAAGAAAAGGGTTTCTCTCTCTTCCAAAAAAATCTCCACCAATCACAACTCTTGATTTTAAAAAAAAAATTAAAAAAATCGAGATGATGATGTCAAAAATGCCAAAAATCCTTAAGTCTTGAAGGGGCCATTGTGAAAATTCTAAGGGGGTTTTATAAAATATGTTAAGGGTTTTTATGAAAATGTGAGGGGGTTTTATAAAAATTGTATATTAATATAATTAATTATAGGTTGTTTATAAAATATGTTTAATAAATTATTATATAATTTGTTTAGAAAAATAATAATTATATATTTGCGACCGTCTCATTTTTATCTACGTTTTGGTATAAATTTTATTGTAATATGACACTTTTTTTAAAGTAGTATATTTTTAATTGTTTGTTATCCATTAATAGTAGTGGGTAGGTTATTTATAAAACAATTTATATTTTTTTTATATTTATTCTATCTACGTATAATAGTCGATATAATAACTGATTCCTCGGTCTTTCAATAAAAAGTAATAAATTTTTTTTAAGTTTTTTTTTATTTATGATAAATTTATATAAAAATAGATAACATTTAAAACAAACAAAGGTGCATCAATCAATATAAAAAATTAAAGAATCATATATATAATCAACTATTAAAAATAAAACTATTAAAAAAAGGGTTACTTACATCATCAACTCTTTCCCTAAAAAATTTCCACCAATCATAGCCCTTGATTAAAAAAAATTAAAGAAAATAAAAAATGTATTAGTTATTACGTCACATTCCATCAAATCTCTTAAGGGAAATTTTATATAACAAACTTCATGTGTTTGTTAATCTTGGATAAGATAACAATATATATTTGAATTAATCGTGGATAACATAATAATATATATATTTAAATTTGAATTGAATACATATTTCTAATTGACGTGTATTTAAATGGTTTAAAATTACTCCACTTTGTTAGGTAAGAAAGTTACTTTTAGAATTAGATTTAAAAAATTTTAAAATGTGATTTAAATGGAATAATAATTGATAGATTAAGTTTGAAAATATAAACAAAAAGAAAAAGGAAGTAGACGATGAGATATACATGGATAATATAACAACCATTTGAATATGAATTTAATTGAAAATTCTGTGATTGAATTACCTAAAAGCTAGATTAAGAAACGAAAATTATATATGAGTTTGAAGATTCATAATTTGTTCATTTTTATCTCTAATTTCCTACTCTGCCTTAGTAAAATTCGTTGATTTTGTGTGCAATTCATTTAGTAAACGCGAGGTAGTGAGTTCACAAATCAACTGTAAAAGATATCTTCGATATCTTATGATATCAAAAAAGGATAAAACAACATTCAGTAGATTAAAAAAAATCGTGAATTGGGGCAACAATTATAAAAGTATGAAAAATACCCAAGTTAGATATGTCATTAGCCCATTTCAAATTAAATAGCTTAGTTTGTGTGTGCGTTAAATTACTAATAAAACCATGAATGTTGTTTATAAAGAGTATCTACAGAAAGTATTATGATAATCTTATGTATATCAAACTTCTGTAATGTTTATCATTTCTTACGAGATTTTATATTCATATATATGTTTTCTAATTTTTTAACGTGTTAATATTTTTAAAACTATATAAATTTAAAATTGTCTTATATCATCCCCGTGTTGATACACGGGTCGCTTATAAACAACATCAACAATAATATTATAGTTATGGTTTTACAATATCGGGATAAAGCTCCATCACGAGAAACACATTAATATTATACTAAAACTTTTAGACGTGTAATGTAACTTTATATTTCTTAAAAAGAGTATTTATAAGAAGTACTAAAAAGACACGTTTTCACTCATGGACAGTTATATGTGACAGTTTCTTGAGTGAAGAGTAAAGAGAGGTTAAAGGTTTTAATTTGCGATAATTAAGAAAACCCTACTAATAAAACTATGAATGTTGTTTATACAGAAGTTTTAAAGAAAATCTAATGATAATCTTATGTATGAATTTCAAAATTCTGTAATGATTATTCATTTCTTACGAGATTTTATATTCATATCTATGTTTTGTAATTATTTTTACTATATGTCTTAATACTCTTTAAAACTATATAAATTTTAAATTGACTTATATCAGCCCGTGTTGATACACGGGTCGTTTAGCTAGTTATATATATATAATATACAATTGGCAAGTGATTAGAGTGCGCCGCTTTTACGGTTCATTTTGGGGTTATGATAACATGCGCCTTATATTATATATATATTGAGTGTGCATTGATTTCAAATATGAGAGTCTTGGCTGAAGTGGTAAGGTGAGAACCTATTTCATTATCAACCCATGTTCAACTCATCCTTCCATCCTCGTTTATCCTTTTTTGTTTATCCCTCCGGGCTTCATATACATGGCCAAATATCATCATAGTTAATATGGTTTAGTCAAAGATCGATAAGTGCTTTTTATTTCATATACTTTATTTACTAAAATATTGTTAATATTATTATGTTTGTTATTTATTTACTTTATTAGTTATTTTATTAGTTATTGCATTTTATTTTATTGTAATTTAACTGTTTGAATTATAATTTTATAGTTTATTTTACTCTTATATTTATATATTAGATTAAAAGTCCGTATAAAACACGGGTTGGTTTTTAAAAAAAAATAATATTAAATAATAATAAATAAAACAAAATAATGATAAAAAAAAGAATGAAATGATAATTTAAAAAAATGACGACAAAGGGTGTCGGCACTCAAACCGGCGGTGGAAACATCGACATGAGGAAGAGGACAAATGTGACACCAGAAACGTGTTATCATGATATGAAAAAACGTTATTTCTTATAAATATTTTAATTAAGAACAGTAAGGTCTAATGTTTATTATAAAAATAGAATTTAAAATGATATAACGAAGAATTTGCTTAAATATTTGAAATATTATAAAGAGTAAATATGATATTTGTAAATTAATGTGGGCAAACATATTGTTAATTACCACCCGTCTGAAACACAATATCTGATTACCAAACGAGTTTACAAACTTCCGCAGCAAAGCGCGGTCACATATGCTCGTTATTATATAAACATACAATCACATATTGTACGTACATTCAATCCACCACACAACATGTATAGTAATATAGGTTGTGATTACTCGATACCATAACAAATTATGAGATCAACATACCATAAAATTTATCAATTAAATTAAAATGTTAAATTTTTTTAAAAACTATCATTCCAACCTCCTTCGTGATAATACCTCATGTCCTTACTACACATAATCGGTATTCTTAATTTGTGCCACTGTTTTAATTTTACATGAACAATACTCTCAACATTCTATGGTGAAGCCAAACATGTAGTGGTATTTTTAATCTCACCGGTAAGGAAATATCATATATATATATATAGACAAAAGTTCATGCGAGAACCGTTGTTAGCGCGAGAACGGCGAGAACCAATCTAAGCCGTCCAATTTCCCCTCCTTCAATGTCATTGCCCACCCATGAATTCCTCACATGCACCCTGCCACACCCTATCCCTCCACGCTCTCCATCCATGATACTTCCCATATTCAAGGAACGGCTGAGATTGGTTCTCGCGGTTCTCACACTAACAACGGTTCTCGCATGAACTCTCCCCTATATATATATATATATATATATAGCGGGGGTTTATTTTGAAAATAAATATTTAGATGAGAATGTATAAAAAAATCTCGCCATTAATTGAATATTTATTTATTAGATCTAACCGTCGTAATTCATGGTTAGTTAATAAATAAAATGAAAAGATAAACATAGACCATCGGATATCCTTTAATAGTCACAATTCACCATTCGCAATTCATGGCTAGATAATTTATAATATGAAAGGACAAATGTATATCATCCGATCAAATTAAATGAATGGTCAATATTAAGTCTCTCATTCTCACTTAAGTATCGGTTATCATTTAAACCTTCCTACATATATATATATATATATATATATATATATATATATATATATATATATATATGGGAGGGTTCATGCAAGAACCGTTGTTAGTGTGAGAACCGCGAGAACCAATCTCGGCCGTTCCTTGGATATGGGAAGTTTCATGGATGGTGAGCGTGGAGGGATAGAGTGTGGCAGAGTGTATGTGAGGAATTCATGGGTGGACAATGACATTGAAAGAGGGGGAATTGGACGGCTTAGATTGGTTCTCGCGGTTCTCGCGCTAACAACGGTTCTCGCATGAACTTTTGTCTCTCTCTCTCTCTCTCTATCTCTCTCTCTCTCTCTATATATATATATATATATAGGTAAAAGTTCAATTTAGAACTGTTTTCGTACGAAAACCGCGAGAACCAATCTTTTCTAAAACAAGTCTTTTCGAAAACAGTTTTTATACGAGAACCGCGAGAACCAATCATTTAAACCTTCCTATATATAAACATATATATATATACATATATATAGGTAAAAGTTTAAACGAAAACTGTTTTTCGTACGAGAACCAATATTTCTTAAATAAGTCTTTTCGAAAACAATTTTTCGTATGAGAATCGTGAGAACCAATCATTTAAACCTTCCTATACATATATATATATATATATATATATATATATATATATATATATATATATATATATATATATATATATATATATATATATATGTATGTATGTATGTATATAGGTAAAAGTTCAAAGGAGAACTGTTTTTCATACGAGAACCGCGAGAACCTATCTTTTCGAAAACAGTTCTTGTTTAAACCGTCTCCTATATATATATATATACATCCACTTCAAAAAAATAATACCAATTTACTCAATTTTTAATCCTCTTTCAAACGAGACCACTCTTCGTATATTTTTGAAAATTTTATTTTCAAAATTATCATTATCGGCTGCTGGAAGAAAGTAACAGCTATCAGTTTAATCATTTTCGTCATCACTCTCATATCTATAACAGTCATCCAGTTTTCATCATTTTCGTAATCACTATCATATCCATAACAACTATCAGTTTCATCATTTTTGTCATCACTTTCATATCTATAACACCTACCAGTTTTCATCATCTTCGTCATCACTTTCATATCTATAACAGTCAACCAATTTCATCATTTTCTTCATCACTTTCATATCCATAACAGCTACCAGTTTCATCATCTTCGTCATCACTTTCATATCTATAACAGCTACTAGTTTCATTATTTTCGTCATCACTTTCGTATCTATAACAGTTAGTCGGTTTCATCATTTTCGTCATCACTTTCATATCTATAATAGGTACCAGTTTTCATCATTTTCGTCATCACCATCATATCTATAACAGTCAGTCAGTTTTCATTATTTCCTTCTATAACACTTACCAATTTTCATCATTTTCGTCATCACTTTCATATCTATAACAGTCAGCCACTTTTCATCATTTTCGTCATCACTTTCATATGTATAACAGCTACCAGTTTTATCATTTTCGTCATCACTTTCATATGTATAACAGCTACCAGTTTTCATCTTTTTTGTCATCA
Organism: Pulicaria dysenterica; assembly: GCA_947179395.2. Taxonomy (NCBI): domain Eukaryota; kingdom Viridiplantae; phylum Streptophyta; class Magnoliopsida; order Asterales; family Asteraceae; genus Pulicaria; species Pulicaria dysenterica. The sequence continues at coordinate 101,164,402 of OX359289.1, forward strand.
CATTCATATCTATAACTTTTAGCCAGTTTTCATCATTTTCGTCATCACTTTCATATCCATAACGGCTACCAGTTTCACCATTTTCGTCATCACTTTCAAATCTATAACAGCTACCAGTTTCATCATTTTGTCATCACTTTCGTATCTACAACAGTTAGTCAAAAATGATAAAACTGGTACTTGTTATAGATATAAGTGTGATGACGAAAATGATGAAACTGGTAGCTATTACTTTATTCCAGCAACCGAAAATGATAATTTTAAAAGTAAAATTTTCAGAAATATAGGAAGAGTGGTCTCTTTTGAAAGAGGATTAAAAAATGATTAGATTTGATATAATTTTTTGCTCAAATTCTAAAAATTGAAATAGTTATTGGCATTTAAAGATATAAGTGGTAAAAAAGAAAACAAACAAACTTTGAGATGGCTGAAGAAGTCGCGTGTTTTATAATCAATTTTGCAATTCCTAATGATTCTCATAGTACCATTTTTGTATAATTAAATTTTATAATTGTTTACTTAATTACAATAATGTCATTATTAGAGCTTGACCATTAATTTGATAGATCTAATTGTCTAGATTTGGGGTTTAGGGGTTTTATTGATCATATATATATATATATATATATATATATATATATATATATATATATATATATATATATATATATATATATGCGGTTCAAACGAGGACTGTTCGTCGTACGACTGCGAGAACCATTTCTGGCCAATTATTTAATGTCTTGTCTTTTTTAATTATATAAATAGGAAATGGTAGTATGGACATTTTTACATTTCTCCCACTTTTTTAAAACTAATATATCCATCAAACAAAAAGGTATTAAGTTACGAAAAATATACCAAATTAACTTCAAAATTATGTTCTTTAATTTGAGACCGATCTTGCTTTAATTTTTTGGAAAAAAAAAGTCACATTTGTTGGGTTTTATTTTTCAGCACCAGCTCGACATATGCACTAGTGCAATTTTTGTAAAATTTGCACAAGTGCAATATTTGAATTAGTGCATATCTACATCTGTGCTGAAAAAACTAGGTTGAATCTGTGCATATGCACTAGTGCAAAGTTTTGCACTTGTGCAAAATTTGCACTAGTGCACATTCGAGCTGTAGCAACAAAAAAAAAACCCAGCAAGTACAATTTTTTTTTGAAGAAATATATCAAGAACGGTCTTAAATTAAAGAGCATAATTTTCTCGTTAATTTGGTATTATTTTCGTAATTTAACACCTCTCCGTTTAATGTATATATTAGTTTAAAAAATGTAGGGGTAATGTAAAAATGTCCAAACTACCCTTAATTAATTAAGGATAAGTTTGATTAGTTTAAGGTTATCAATTAACAACTCTTTAATCTCAACCCTCCATCTCTTTGATCAATGGCTATAATTTGTTCTAGCAGTTCTCGTACGAAAAACGGTTCTCGTTTGAACCGTCCCCTATATATATATATATATATATATATATATATATAAAATCAAGTATAAGTAACCAAACTAACATGTAACAAACAACGAATGAAACAACTACCGAACTTTATTTTATGATCATCAAGTACTCAATTTCGACATGGTCGATTCAGCTCTTACTAAACATTATCCGTCGTGTAAAGCTCCAAGTTAGTTAATCTTCGCGACGGAACAACCACAAGAGGCCTCTTTTTCTTCATCGCTATCCCAAATTTATCAGAAAGATCATATTCTTCACCTTTAGACAATCTCCACTTGAAAGAGTGCATTAAAGAAGCCAATATGTGCATCATCATCTTCTCACCTAAAGGAATTCCGGGGCACCTTCTTCTACCCGATCCAAATGGAAAATACTTAGAATTTGTCCCATTGTAATCCCATTTCTCGGATCCTTCATAATTAAAAAACCGATCTGGGTTAAACTCAGACGGGTTTTCCCAAAGATTTGGATCCCTTTGGATCGCCCATACGTTAAGAAAGATCGTAGAACCCTTTGGAACTGTGAATCCACCAACTGTGCAGTTCTTATATGGAGCTCGAGGAAGCATAAATGGTAATGGTGGATGTAAACGAAAGGTTTCTTTAAAAACTGCATCAAGATACTTCAAATTTGGGAGATGAGATTCTTCTACGACGTTGTCTAGTCCTACTATATCAACTAATTCATCTTGTACCCTTTTCATTATCTTTGGATTTCTTAAAATTTCAGTCATTGCCCATTCTACCATGGCCGATGTTGAATCAGTTCCACCAAGAAAAATATCCTAAAAATAATAAAAGTTTAAACACATTTATTTATAACTAGCTAAGTGACCTGTGTATCAATACGGGGAAGATACTAATATTTTAATTTATACAGATTTAAAAGTACTAACATGTTAAAGAAAATTAGAAAACATATAGGAATATAAAAGCTCGTAAGAAATAATAAACATTACAGAAGTTTGAAATTCATACATAATATTATCATTAGATTTTCTTTATTAACATAATATTATCTAATTCCTAACCCAATTCCCATATATATATATATATATATATATATATATATATATATATATATATATATATAGGGGAGGGTTCCATCGAGAACAAAAAAAAATGTGAGAACTGCGAGAATTGATCCCCATCTTTTTAAAACTAAAATATCTACCAAACGGAAAGATATTAAATTATGAAAATTATACCAAATTAACGACAAAAATATGCTCTTTAATATGACATCCATATTGCTATATTTTTTTCAACAAAAAAAATTCGTTACATATATGTAACATATCTTATAGTACTGATTACAAATATGTTAAGTACTGATTACATATATGTAACATACCTTATAGTGATAGAAAAAAAACCCGGCAAAAACGAAATTTTTTTATTGAAAAAAATATATCAATATGAATGTCATGTTAAAGAGCATATTTGGTATAATTTTCATAATTTAATATCTTGGTGTTTGGTAGATATTTTACGGTTTAAATCGGTTCTTGCAGTTCTCGCATTTTTTTTGTTCTCGGTGGAACTTCTATATATATATATATTCTTGAGTTCATGATAACTATATAATTGGTTAAAAATCAGTTAATGGCGTACTTTACAAGTTTATAAGATTATGATATTATGATAAAATAGTATTATGTATAAATTATATTATGTATAAATCATCACAGACTAACTATATATGATGGATTCGATTTCTTAAAGGAATACTAACCACAACTAGGGCTTTTAACTGAGTCATGTTGATTGATGTCTCTGTGCCTTGATTTTTAATTAGCTCTAATAAAATTTGCAAGAAATCTTTTTTTTCTTCTTGCTCGACTGTTTCTATAATCTTTCTCGACTTCGAGTTGATTCTGTCCTGGATTGTAGTCTCGAAGATCTTGTCGAATTGTTTCATTTGGTTTTTCATTTTTTGTTCGACGCCTTGGAGATCAAACCTTGCTAGAATTGGGAAGAAATCCGAGAGGTTTAATCCTTCTGCGATCTCAACAACACCAGTCACCGCTTTTCGTATCTCGTCGCTAAGATTATAACTCGTCTCTGCGACGAAACCTTTTCCCCAAACTATGCTTGTTAATATATTTAAAACCGCTGAGAAAGATATCTCGTTAATATCAACAGGATTACCAATCATATCATGAACCTTTTTTACCATTTTCCTGACTTCTCGTCTTCGGTAGGCATGAGATGCTTCAAGATACACGTTACTTAGGACTTCATGCACCAAAACTTTACGTAGGTTACGGCGTTTAACGTTGTTTGGTGCCCATGCAACGTCCTTGGCATTATAACTCGTCGTTAGTCCAGCAATATGTGGGTCGCGGTTAGCGAAACTCTCGTCTTGCTCGCCAGTTATGACCTTGGCTAGTTCGGCTGAGCTCACCACCACATGGAGCTTGGTTCCGAGGTAGAGCTTGAAAATGGGTCCGTAACGGTGCGCCATTTTGCCAAACTCGTGGTGCAAGTTAGGACCCAGAAATGGAAGGTAACCCACTACAGGTAGACCTTTGGGACCTGGTGGCAATGGAGGCAGTGGCGGACCCATGGCTTAGCCAGAGGGGTCAACTGCCACCGGTCATTTTTTCTAAGTGTAAATTTCGTAGTGTAAATTTCGATTTTTTTTAGGCGGTTCTTTCATTTCGTAGTGTAAATTTCGATTTTTTCGAGCTATTGCTACCACTCATGTCACCGTTGCCACCGGTTATTTGAGATCCTGGGTCCGCCACTGAATGGAGGTTTGCCTTTTTTGGAGCTCAAAGTTGCCCTTTTGTACCATGAAATAGCTATTGTCATCACCATAAGAGCAAGGCCTGCAAGAAGAAGCTCGCCATTCTTTCCGATCACTAATTCCTCCGCCCACCATATATTATTGCTTTTTGATGCCATGTTAGCTAACTATGCGGAATTCAGAGGTCTAAGTGAGTTATCACATATAGGAACCCTCATTATAAGAAGCATTAATTTATGATATAGCTAGCTAGGGTCCAAAATTACTTAAGGTCATAATTTACCTAACCCAGCTTTGTGCATGCACAAAGGAGTACACGCACAAAACATAAATGTGATGAAAATGAATCTGAAACAAGTTAATTAGCCTTGTTTTTTAAACTTTGTGATATATAAATATATAATTAAGAGTATTTAAAGGTTATATATGTAGTACATGTATAATGCTAGCTTGTGCAAAATAAATATATCGAACAATTTATAAACGAAAAACGAATAAATAGTAGAAAATGAGAATACAAGATTAAACGTGGAAAAACTTTTACACAAAAAAAACCACGAGCACAACCGATGATATCACTATGTGAGAAATATGAGGAGAATACAAGAACGGAATAATCAAACATAACCTGAACTTTAAAATTAATTAGAGTCCTAATCTAATTCGTGAAATAAATTGGCCAAATTTAAAATATATCCAACAATACTTGGTAAAGAAATTGACCATTTTAGATAAAGGTGCACCATTCAATAAAGGTGCACCATTTTGACTTAGGCCATTCGTAATAGTAGTAGTACACCTGGCCGTCCCATCCTTTCGAGTTCTACGTGCCCTTTGGGTTCAATCGGAAACACTACCGAAACATGTGTAGGGAATTTAACCTGATTGGCCGTGTTAGGCCATCCGTAGCGCAGTAGCATGCCAATAAGGAAATATTGGATAGCCGTCAAATTGATCGGGTTAATTAAATAGGAACACTCCTAATGCGAGAACTAATTATAGTCATTGATCAAAGAGATGGAGAGTTAAGATTAAAGAGTTGTTAATGGATAACCTTAAAATAATCAAACTTATTCTTAAATAATTAAGGGTAGTTTGGACATTTTTACATTACCCCCATATTTTTTAAACTAATATATACATTAAATGGAGATGTGTTAAATTACGATGATTATACCAAATTAATGAGAAAATTATACTCTTTAATTTAAGACCGGTCTTGATATATTTCTTCAAATAAAATTTGTACTTATTGGGTTTTTTTTCTGCTACAGCTCGACATCAAATTTAGCACAAGTGCAAAAATTTGCACTAGTGCATATGCATAGATTCACCTGGTTTTTTCAGCACAGATGTAGATATGCACTAGTGCAAATTTTGCACTAGTGCATATGTCGAGCTGGTGCTGAAAAATAAAACCCAGCAAACGTGACTTTTTTTCCAAAACAATATAGCAAGATCGGTCTCAAATTAAAGAGCATAATTTTGTCGTTAATTTGGTATATTTTTTGTAACTTAACACATTTTCGTTTGATGGATATATTATTTTTAAAAAAGTGAGGAAAATATACAAATGTCTATACTACTTTTTCCTATTTAAATTAAATAAAAAAGACAATACATTAAATGATTGGCCAGAAATGGTTCTCGCAGTTCTCGTACGAAAAACATTACTCATTTGAACAACACTATATATATATATATATATATATATATATATATATATATATATATATATATATATATATATATATATATATATATATATATATATATATATGGGGATGGTTCAAATGAGAATGAGAAATAAAATGAGAATGAGAGACTCAATCTCAGCCGTTCATTTTGTAAATGAAATTCATGGATTGAGAGCGTGGGGGATAGAGTATGATAGAGCGCATGTGATGAATTTAATGGATGAGTAAGGACATTGAAAGAGGGGTAATCGGGCAGCTGGAATTGAGTCTCTCATTCTCATTTAATTTAAGGTTCTCATTTGAAACTATATATATATATATATATACTCAACCAGGAATTACGTCTGGATGGATTCTTCATTAATAGGTTGACTAAGTTTTTGCAAAATCCCCCTCATTATTGAGCCATTAGAAGTCTCAGGCATTGATTTATTTTGATCAAAAGTCAAAATTAGTTATATAGTTATCGTATGAAAAACAGTTCTCGTTTGAAGCTTTTCTTATATACATGGTAAAGTTCATTACAAAATCAACCATATACAAAACCCATCACCACATCTACATTTGGATGATCAATGGTTGAGCTTACGAGCAAATATGCATTTTATGTAAATCGAATATGCAGTTTTCGATATAATATGCAGGTTACGTAATCCGAATTTAAAGATTCCATAAGTTCTGTATGTAAGGATGGTATTGCATATTTGATTTGTGTAAAATGAATATTCGGTCGTAATCTCAACTATTGATCATCTAAATCTACAGGTTAAGAGTAGGTTCGGCACAAATCTCATCACGCGTAGCGACTTTTTATACAGTAATAGAAATCGATGTGGAGTATGTAAATATGGAAACACAGTCTAAAGTGTAAAACAAAGATGACCTATACTAAAAAACTTGATAAAAGTTGACATTGTCGTCGCGTATACTTATTGTTGTATAATCAGGTAAATTAAACAACATGGCCGCGGTAACAACTAGTCAATTAGAGTGTACATGTACCGGTGTTAAACACACATCTAATGTGGATGGAGGGTAAATACCATTCACCTCCACTATTCAGTCACATTAGTCTTACACTTTCATTATATAGACTCCACTTGTAATACTCATATTTTTGTAATGTACTAATATTTTTACTAATAATAAGATTTGGGTTATTCCATTTTATTTGGGCTTTTAAGTTATAAACCTTTAAATGGGGGACTAATATTGCCATTCAGAAAGTCAGAAAGGGTATTTAACCCAAATTAGGACACAAAGCCCAATGATCAATGCTCAAGTGTTTATTTCATTTAGTGTTTGTGGGGTGTGTGTGTGCGTGTGCGCGCTCATGTGTGTGTGTGTAAAACCGTGAGCATTAAGGAGAAGGGAACCATTTCTGCTTCAAAATGATCTAGATTTGTTAGAGAAATTACAAGATATGAATCGCCAGCCCTTTGTGATCGTCTAGTGTCATATTCGTTTCCAAAATGTACATTTTAATTATGATTGAGTTGGTAAAATGGATTCTTCTTTCTTAGTATTAATGATTATTTTATAAGCATTGAGAGTGTTTGGATAAAGGAATACATGAAAGGGTTTAAATACCCCAACTTAGGGCCTAGAAACATTACTATAACCGCCTAAGAATATTGTGTGTGCAGTTTGTGTCTATGTGTTGCCAAGGAGAAAAGGTCCCAAAATCAATCATTTCTTCTACATAAAAACTTCAGACGTTTGGAAATCGATCAAGTATGAACCCTCACTTTCTTGTGATCAAATTGATGTTAGGTTTTCAACACTCGATTAAGATTTGGCATAGTTTTTGGACCTACTGCATTGTCGTATGTGTGTGTTAGCCGAGGAACACAAATGAATCTAGGATGCGTAATACTTGATGACAATGAATTAAATAAGAGCGATTTGATACAATGGTGGTATGGAATAATTGAAACAAGAATGAATATAATATTAAGGTTAGATGGGGAATGAATTTGACAGTATCGAATGTAAATTTAGTAATATATCGGAATTGTTCTTGCAATCGAAAATCTTGGACTGTGCTGAGGTCGCAAATCAACAGACTTGTACGTGGGTTAATTCCTTTAGGGAATTACCCCGAATCGCATATCGCCAATCGTAATTCAATAAAGACCGAACTGTGAACCGAATTAATGTGATAAATCGTCAATCTATATACATATATAAGAATCATAAGTAGAGATAGAAAGTATGGAATTGAAAACTAATAGATTCATATGTTACAATCAAAAACCCCTTTATAGGGTCTAATCGTAAATCAGAGACTTGGATTAATCGAAAATCAGTTACCCGACTAGAATTGCAAATCAGTGTGTGAATCGTAAATTGGTTTTAGAACCCAAATAGTAAATTAACTGGATGAGTCGGATCACAAAACAAGTTCTATGATGGAATAGTAAATCGGTATGTTGAAATGAATCAAAAATTGGTAAGTTTGAATGAATATAAATTGGGAGCAAGGTCAATCGCAAATCATGATTGTGAATTGTAAAACTCACGTAGTTAGGTGGAGTGTTTTAGTGTTTAATGCTCAGTGAGCTACTCGGTATCTAATTTAGTGGAACCCCTTTTGTAGGTTCCTGCTGAGAGATTTATTTAACGCTACAATCTCGTTGACTTACTATAACTAGGCTGTGTCACTGATCATTTGATTTTCACTGACTTATATCATATGTTGTGATATGTGTTCATGTCTGATACTATGATGTTACCTGAACACAAGGCTCAATTAACATATGGCCACCCTGCCTGTGTGGCATATTAGAGCAGATTGCTCGTTAAGTAGATGGTCACCCTACTTGTGTATATATTAAATATATTATCTGATGTAATTTATAAATGTGTTGTTTTCACTCAGCTAATCTTCCGCGGCCGGCATTTAATTAAACTATGATAAATTTCAAGAACATTTGTAAACATTTTTTATATTTTTTTTGTACCGTAAGTCTAGTGTGTTTGGTATGTGATCATGAATATTTGATTTTAATCTCATTTGACTGGCATGACTATCTATGAGATTGCTAGTTTGTTTTTTTAAATTGGGGCGTTACATCTAGATATTGATTTTAGTGTGTTCACTACGGATTTATGGAGTTTTGAATTGATTCCGTGTGTGTCGAAACCTACGATCGAAACCGAGAACAAAAATGAATGTTAAACCCTTAAAACTTGATGAAAAGAAAATTAACTTGGTAGGACTTCGTTATAACCCTTGATTAGATGTTCTTGGATCGCGAAGAATGAATGTGATGAATCGCCAACCTAAATGAACAGTCAATTTTCATGAATAGCCAATTTCCATGAATAGTCCGCTTTCATGAATAGCCAGGTTCCATGAATAGCCAAGTTTTATGAATAACCAATTTTAGTGAATAGCCAAGTTGTATGTTACATGAATAGTCAGGTTGCATGAATAGCCAAGTTATATAAATCACCAAGTCCGCCTAAGTTACATAAATAGCCAAGTTGTATGATTAGCCAGGTTATATGAATAGCAAAGTTTGATATCCAAGTTGCATAAATAGTCAAATGATATGAAAAGTCAAGTTCAATGAATAGCCAAGTTTCACGAATAGCCAAGTTGCATGAATAGCCAAATTATATGGATTGCCAAGTTCTATGGATAGACAAGTTGTATGAATAGCCAAGCTGTAGGTATAGTCAAGTTAAATGCCCACATCAACGAATAGCTAAATGATATATATGCAAATTGCCAAGTGCTGTTATGGGCACAAAATCGCCATGTTCAAGATGAACTTTGGACCGTCAAGTGCATGTTGGCACTTGGAATCACCAAGTTGAGCTGTGTTGGAATTTTGGGACATTTCCCCTAGTTATACATGTGAACAAGGAGTGTACCCAGTTAGTGAATAATGATATGGAAACCTATATTGTAGGTGATTGTCGATAGACGTATGATTTTAACTGTGTTGCAATTAAATGAGTTACATTAACTATCTGGACATTTTCGTGTTCGAAGTGCATGTTATATATGCATGGAAGTGTAACTAATATGATTACGATATTATGAGTCCCGTATGTTATGACCGTTTATTTCGGTAGCGGGTATGTTATGACAGTCTGGTAGCAGGTATGTTATGACCGTGTACTTCAATAGTGGGTATGTTATGAACTTCTACTTCAGTAGTGGGTATGTTTTGATTGTGATGGACTCGGTGGTGATGATGTGAAACATGGTTATGTGTATGATAAGTATATACCTAGTATGGTGTGTAAGTTATGTGTACTCGCTAAGCGTTATGCTTACTACTGTTGTTTACTCTCTTTTAAGAAGAGGACCATGGGAAAGATCCATCACATTGAAGAAAGCTCATGCTATGCTAAACGTTTCCGCTTGAAGCCCATTTCTTAACATTATCTCTTATAGTATTTTGAAAGAAACGATACTTGTTTATACATTTTGGACAATGATGTGTACTCTATAAAACGTTGTATTGTTCCTGTAAGGGACCTCGTCAGAGTATGAATGGAATGTCACAAATATTTAATATACTCTAAATTATTTTATAAGTAAAAGCATTATGTCGTTATACCACGCCACATATTAGTAGCATATAATTTGATTACTCAATATATATATATATATATATATATATATATATATATATATATATATATAGTCATAAATTCTAGAACCCCCATAACACAAAACTCATCACTGAAATTAAAATGTTAAAAGAAATGAAAACTCTACAACACACCTCCTTCATGCGATTAACACCACACCAATAGACTATCACCACCTAATGATGTGGAGATCACATCTTTATAAGACCCTTGAGTATCTTCACTACACCTACTATCCCTTATGCCAAAGTTCAAATTTAACAATGCCCATAATTTTTAACATTTCAAAGTGAAACTTTAAACTCACCTAAAACATGTAGTTCTCTTTTTAATCTCAAATACTATAACTTGAATAAAGCAAATAAAGTAATATAATTCATTATTTCTAGTTATAAAGATATTTCATTTAGTACAAATAATTAAATTAACAACAATGGCTTAAACACCTAACTTTATTTTATGATATAATTAAATATTATATCTCCTTACTCACTCGATTACTATCCTAGCAAACATAGACAATGTCATGGCGTATAAAGGCTTAAGTTGGTTAATCTTCGCGACGGGACAACAACAAGAGGCCTTTTTTTCTTCATTGCAATACCAAATTTATCAGAAAGATCATACTCTTCACCTACGGGCAAACTCCACTCAAAAGAATGCATTAAAGAGGCCACAATATGCATCATCATCTTTTCACCCAAAGGAATTCCGGGACACCTTCTTCTACCCGATCCAAATGGGAAAAACTTAGAATTTATCCCACTGTAATCCCATTTTTCGGATCCGTCATAGTTGAAAAACCGATTTGGGTTGAACTCAGACGGGTTTTCCCAAAGAGTCGGATCCCTTTGGATTGCCCAAACATTTAGAAAGATCGTAGAACCCTTTGGAACTGTGAATCCACCCACCGTGCACTTCTTATTTGGAGCTCGAGGAAGCAGAAATGGTAATGGTGGATGTAAACGAAAGGTTTCTTTAAACACTGCATCAAGATACTTCAATTTTGGGAGATGTGATTCTTCTACGATGTTCTCGAGACCTACTATTTCAGTTAATTCATCTTGTACAATTTTCATTATGTTTGGATTTCTTAAAATCTCAGTCATTGCCCATTCCACCATGGCTGATGTTGCATCGGTTCCACCAAGAAATATATCCTGAAAAATAAAAAATTAATCATATTAATATTTGTTATTTGTGTACTTGATCTAGTTAGTTATATAAAGACTTTTTAAGATATATTCCTTTCATTCCTAAATTATTGTCTACAAACACTATAATGCAGCACCCCCTTTTGTGTCGGACGAATATGTGGAAAATCCGTGGGAAAATGATGTTTCTCTCGGATTTCCCACGCAATCGTCGGTGGCTAAAAGTTTCGTGGGAAAACTATTTCCCTCATATTTCCTAGGATTTTCTGATGGAATCCGTGGGAAATCGGCTTTTTAACTCAAATCTGTAGGAAATTCGTTGAGAATTTCTCACGAAATATGGTCTATAAAAAATCCATTTCTGATGCCTAATTTTCTTGTAATGAAACCAAATATACACATTTTAAGATATTAGCACTTAATGCAAGGTGGAATTAGCTAAAATATTATTTTTAACCCTACGTCAACTATCTTATTGACTTATAAAATATTTAATAAAAGTAATTGATTAAACATAAAATAAAAAAACTAATAATTTATAACAATTTTTTTAGAAGTAGACAATTACTTAGCATAAGGGTGACGATTTTTCCGTGTTAACCTATTTTCTGACCACCTTTTTCTGTGATTCGGGTCGTGTCATCTTTTTCGCGTTGGGATTGTGTCGCGTTTTGTGTCGATCCATCCCCTACATTGTACTCAGAGAATATTTTTTCTATTTTCGTATATAATTTCCTTTTCAAATTTTCTAATTCCTTATTTGCTTCTATATGAATTTCAAATATAATTTTTCTTTACATTCTAATTTCAATATTCAATGTTAGTTTCAATTGTATTTGAACTCTATTTGGTGTTTGTTTATATCTGATTCAAACTTAGACTTTATTTATTATTCAATTTATATAAACGAATATACTAAATAATGTAATCTACTACTCTTTTAACAAATACAAATAAATATTATTAAATAATTGAAATGAAATTATAATAATACACCATTAGATACAAGTATTAAGTCAATTCAAAATACTAAAGTATTACATACGTCCAAGTAGTCAAATGTCAAAGTATGAATTAAGACCATATAGTAAAATAACAAACGCCCGATTAATTTATCGCCGTAGTAAATAGGAGACAAAATAGAATTTCTTTCTCTGTCTTTACAAAAAAATGTTAAATTTTGGGCGAACGACGGGAATTTAACCAACGCATGGTGGATTCACAATCCACTGCTTTGATCCACTTGGCTACATCTGCCCCTCTACTATACTATTATCTAGTATTATCTAGTTACCTAGTGTTACTATATTTTTTCATCTACATAAAAAAGGAGCAAATCATATTATTTCTTTATTATTTTTTTAAAATAAGCAAATTTTTCATTTTTATCTATTTTCGATTGAAATTGAATTGAAATTCTGTTTTAGCTTTTTATTGATTGTTTATTTAAGTTTTTAACTTTTAATTGTTTTGTATCTTTGTTTATCGGGTTTTATTACCTTAGATGTCACTCATTCATTTAATTTACAATCTCCTTTTTAAAATTTTAATTTGAAGTATTAATGAAAATTTTTATAAATTTATAATTTCACTCTTATACGGGTCACTTTTCGATTGTCGTATTAATCCTAGCCCGCCTTGTTCATTTTCGTGTTAACTTACTTTTCATCCATTTCAAGTTCTATCTCAGGTTTGAGTCATGTTTTTGTAACGGGTTAAAATCGTCTAACTTTACGAGAGAAAAAACTAACCACAACTAGGGCTTTTAACTGAGTCATGTTGATTGATGTCTCGGTGCCTTGATCTTTAAGCTCTAATAGCATTTGTAAGAAATCTTTCTTTCCTTCTTGCTCAACTGTTCCTTTGATTTTTCTTGAATTCGAGTCATTTCTCTCGCTGATTGTAGTCTCGAAGATGTCGTCGAATTGTTTCATTTGGTTTTTCATTTTGCGCTCGATGCCCTGGAGATCAAACCTCGCGATCAACGGGAAGAAATCCGAGAGGTTTAATCCTTCCGCAATCTCAACAACACCAGTTACCACTTTCCGTATCTCGTCGCTAAGATTATAATCCGACTCTGCGATGAAACCTTTTCCCCAAACTATACTTGTTAAGATATTCAAAACCGTTGAGAAAGCTATTTCATTAATATCAACAGAAGTACCAATCATATCATGGACCTTTTTTACTGTTTTTCTGACTTCACGTCTTCGGTAGCTATGAGATGCTTCAAGATTCACGTTGCTTAAGACTTCATGCACCAAAACTTTCCGTAGTTTTCGACGATTAGCGTTGTTTGGGGCCCATGCGACGTCGTTGGCGTTATAACTCGCGGTCAGTCCAGCGATATGCGGATCCCGGTTAGCGAAACTCTCGTCTTGCTCGCCGGTTATGACCTTGGCTAGCTCGGCTGAGTTTACCACCACATGGAGCTTGCTTCCAAGGTAGAGCTTGAAAATGGGACCGTAACGGTTCGCCAGTTTGCCGAACTCATGGTGCAAGTTAGGACCCAGAAATGGAAAGTAACCCACAACTGGTAGACCTTTGGGACCTGGAGGCAATGGTGGTTCTCCATTTTTGGAGCTCGAAGATGCAGTTTTGTACAATGATATAGCTACTGTTATGACCATAACAACAAGGCCTGCGACAAGAAGGTCGCCATTCTTTCCGATCAACTCCTCCGGCAACCATATATTTTTGCTGTTTGATGCCATGTTTGACAATCTTATTATAGGAATTGTTATCATTTATAGAAGTCACTGCAAAATAAGATTTTATTTTCCGAAGGCGCAGGTAGCTAATTAACACTCTTAACAGACACTTGACCCTTTTACTATATATTATATATGGGTCCAAAAAGACGTGCAGTAATGTATGATTCTCGTGGTTCTCACATTTAGTTTAAACATAAATGATGAAAACGAAACGGTAACAACTAACTAGTCCATAACTTTTTTCAAAATTTCTTTTTGTCATATATATATATATATTTTATAAGACTATTTAAAAATTATGTGATACATGTTTAACATTTAGCAACATTTAAGATTTGAAAATATAGCTAGCTAAATTAGATATTAGTACTTCAAAACGTACTCATGTATGATCAAATTCTAGATTTTACAAGTACGTAAGGGGCATGCCATCATGTCAACTTTATTCACAGTGCGCATGTATATATATTCTTACGGCCTGTTCTCGAGTTTTTAAATGAAGGGGAAGGGAAGGAGTGGGAAGGATGGAAAGGAAAGGGGAGGATAGAAAAACTTCCCCTCCTAATCATCCCAAAACTGGAGGGAAAGTTTTTACACATAAAAATGATAAAATTGCCCCTCTCAACCCTTCTTTCCCCTTCTTAAAAAAACTCAAGAACACAGTTTTCCCTCTCCTTCCTTTCCCTCCCCTCTTTAATTAAATTAACTCGAGAACAGGGTGTTAGTGATGACCGGGGAGAGGCCATCACGCCGTTGTCCGAGTGTGGCCACAGCATAACATACAATGCGAACCGCCGGATGCGATGGTGGCAGCAACATGGAAGATTGTTGCGCACATTATGAGGATAAAGGAGGCGTTGCTCTTTATTTATTTTCTTTTTTGAGTAAATTACACAAATCACCCATGTGGTTTGTATCAAATTGCACCGTTCGTCCCTGTACTTCATTAATTACACCAGACGTCCCTAACATTTATGTTTTGTAACGCCTGTGGTCCCTGACCAACATGAAATGACTAAAATACCCTTTCCTTTTTAGTATAACTTTCTTTTATATTTTTATTTTATTTTCTTAATTAATAAACCATTAATTTTATTTTATTATTATTATTAGATAATTAATACACATCCCCCTCCCCCCGTTTGCTCACAATCTCTGCACTTTCCTCTCTCTTCGTATCTCTGTACACCGCCGGCTCCCCACCTCTACTCGCCACTGCCTGTCGCCGGAGAAGACCCACCACCACCATACCCACAAGCTCCGTCTCTCTCTTCGTCTCTCTGTACACGTTCCTTCTATGACGATTTGAAGATCGATGAGATTTGGGGGTTAGGGTTTTTGGCTTTTCAATCGGATTTTTCACAAGAGCAGGAGTTTTTTCTTCCGATTCTGATTCTAATTCTTCTTCTGATGATGATTCTGCTGCTTTTGAGCTCTGGTTTTGTAATTAGGGTTTTTATAGGCTTTTTTCTTGATTAGCGATTAGGGTTTTTTGGTTTGTTCTTGATCTTGTGTGGGTGTGGTGGTGGGATGATGATGTCGATGGTTTGTTCTTGTTCAGATTTGATTAGCGATGGTTTTTTGGTGATTTGTTCCAGATCACAATGTGGGTTTTTTGGTTTTTTGTTAGTGGGATGATGATGGTGATGGTGGTGTATGTGTGGTGGTTTGTTCATTGTTCTCGTTTACCGATCTGGTTTGTTTCATGTGGCGGTGGTGGTGACCTACGGTGGGGTGCAAAGGATCGACGGGGAGGGGGGACTGGGGGTGTTTGTTTTTTTATTTCGCTGTTGGGATCGAAGTGGTCATGGCGGTGGCCGGAGTTGCAGGCGGTGCCCGGAGTTGCAGGTGGTGCTGGTGCTGGTCATGGTGGAGGTCAAAGGCTCATCGACAGGGGAGGGGGGTTAGGGTGTTTGAATCTCTAATATATATTAAAAGAAAAAGGTTTTCACCCTTTCCTAAAAATTCTCCACCAATCATAGATTTTGATTTTAATAAAAAAATTAAAAAAATTGGTGTGATGATGTCATAATTATAAGATTTCCTTAAGGTTTATTCGATTTCCTTTTAAACAATTAAATATAATAGAAGGGGTTGAATGTAAATTGTTAAGGGTGTAATATGAAATATGTGAGGGGGTTTTAAGAAAATTGTATATTAATGTAATTAATTATAAGTTGTTTTAAAATTATGTTTAATAACTTCAAATATATTTTGTTTTGAGAAAAAATAATTATATATTTGTAATCGTCTCATTTTTATCTACGTTTTGGTATAAATTTTATCGGAATATGAGGTTTTTTAAAAAATTAGTATAATTTAATTGTTTTATCAACATCTAAGTAATTATTGGACATATTATTCGTCTTTTATAATTATTCCCTCTATATAATATAGTCGATATAACCACTGATTCATTGGTATTTCGATAAAAAGAATTAAAAATATACTATAACTAATGGTTAATGGCATAAAATTGTTTACCAAACTATCACTACCACTTAGAGCTTGTGAGTAAATAACCCTAAAGAAGCTAGAACTCTACATAATTAATGAGTAGTGAAACAGCTGTCATAATAGTGGGTTTTGTAACACATATAACTTGGAATTTTATATAAAAATTTTAATTGCCTATTTTTTTTTAACAAAGAACTTGATAAATTAAAAAAAAAGTTATTATAACATGGATATTCGAATTTCAATGAGATCTATTCTTAATTATATTTAATTGAATAATAAATTACACTTAAGTGATTTACGTATGTATAGACATGATCTATTCTATGTTAGAAACTTATTTTTATCTGATCTAATTTGCATATACTTAGATGGATGTCATCATTATTTAACTTTTAATAAATTTAGTTTACCATTATAAATATTCAAATATATAATTGGCTAATAAAAGTGTCTTTAAAGCACTTGATATTATAACATCGACAATAATATTATAGTTATGTCTTTACAATATCGGGATAAAGCTCCATCACGAGAAACACATTACTATTATACTAAAAACTTTTAGACGTGTCATTAAATTTTTATATTTCTTAAAAAGAGTATTTATAA
The DNA here is from genome assembly GCA_947179395.2 of Pulicaria dysenterica. Classification (NCBI taxonomy): domain Eukaryota; kingdom Viridiplantae; phylum Streptophyta; class Magnoliopsida; order Asterales; family Asteraceae; genus Pulicaria; species Pulicaria dysenterica. The sequence goes on from OX359289.1 coordinate 101,181,864, forward strand.
AAAGTATTAGAAATACACGTTTCACTAATGGACAGTTATATGTGACGATTTCTCGAGTGAAGAGTAAGGAGTGGTTAAAAGTTTTAATTTGCGATAATGAAGGACACACTACTAATAAAACCATGCATGTTGTTTATAAAGAGGTTTTACAGAAAATTTAATGATAATCTTATGTATGAATTTCAAAATTTTGTAATTGTTATTCATTTCTTTTTTTTACGACATTTTATTTTCCTATCTATGCTTTGTAATTATTTTTACTATACGTGTTATGACGTTTTATAAAACTATATAAATTTAAATTTACTTATATCATCCCGTGTTGATACACGGGTCGCTTAGCTAATTAAAATATCACTGTATGAAATTAGATACTATCAATACTTATTAAATAGAGAAAATAAGACACATTGCACACATGCTACATCCTCATAGAAGAGGATTGTGAAGTTAGCAAAATGATGCAGTAGTATGCCCCATCAAATTTTAAAATGCATGCAAATGCTAATATTATGTTGTCAATATCCATAAGGCTCACTGAACATAACAACAACATCTAAAAGAGTAAACACCGCGCTTCAAACATGTAAGTGACTACTGACTACTGTTTTCATACAGATAACTGAGAACTTTTTTATATAGTTTTTAACAAGTGCAAGTTAGTAATGAAATTTAATGATAATATTATGTATGAATTTCAAACTTCTGTAATGTTTATCATATCTTACGAGCTTTTATATTCCTATATGTTTTCTAATTTTCTTTTAACATGTTAGTACTTTATAAATCTGTATAAATTAAAATTTTAATATCATCCCCGTGTTAATACACGGGTCGTTTAGCTAGTTGATTAAAAAAGTGTTTAACATTAATTTAAAATTATTAATTTATTGTTTTAAGTTTTAAAAATATTTAAAATTAATTTAAAATCAAGAAAAAGAATTTAAAAAAAGGAGTTAGGGGTATTTTAGTCATTTTAGTTGAGATATGGACTACAGACGTGACAAAGTAAGAACCTTAGGGACGTCTGGTGTAATTAATGAAGTTCAGGGACGAACGGTGCAATTTGACACAAGCCACAGGGACGATTGGTGTAATTTACTTTTTTTTAGTTTATTTTGTGTTTAATTGTTTATTTGGATAGTATTTGAGTTTTAGTTTATTTTGTGTTTAATTGTTTATTTGGATGGTAGTTGAGTACGTAATTTCAATTGGTGATGAATGATTAATTATTATAGGGTATTAGTAGCGAGCTGGATATATGTAAGAAATGAAAAATCAATTATATTGAATTTATGTCACATATACGACCCAATTTTCGGGGCTCAACAATTACTACTTACCCTAAAATATTTAATAAAGTATGTCAAACTATAACTTCTATAAGTATATTAAAAAGGAAAATTAACTTTATTTTCTCGAATAATACAATCAAATTTTAAAAACTTACCATTAATTTTTATATCTTTATTTTATTGTTGTGTGTATTCAACTTTAAAAAAACTACTACATAGTGTATCCTAATTAAGTTTATAACCTTTGATAGTTGATTACTTACATGTTACCATGTTTCTCAATACACTAAATGGTAAAATACTAAAACTTTGGTCTATTAAATGGTAGTTTTAATAATAATTTAGTATTAAAAAATAAATCAAAATAAGAATTTTACGTGTTACTTGTCTCAATAACAAGTTTCCCAGTATATTAAATGGTATATTTTGAAACTTAAAAACATTAAATAGTATTTTTTGAAAAAAAACAAACAATAATATATAATGACAACTTCGTTGCATTTTAGGAAACTAAGCGCTTTATAATAATAGCTAATCAACTTGTACTTTAAAATTTAATTTTTTTAAATTCTTTTTCTAGGTTTCTACCTTTATCATCTTTAATGATTTTATTTTTTTGAGGTGTTTCAATATAGTTTATATAAAAAACATAGTCCTGAAATTTTAATATTTAATCACATATGATTCAGTATGTAATCTCATATGTGATTATAAAAACATCACGTGTGAATTACGAAAATATTACTCCGTCCAAAATTTTAAAATTCAATTTGGACCATTGATGAAGCTAATCCAAAGACTAAAATTAGTCCCTCGAGACTATAAATTTAGTATGGACTATATTGAATATTTTTCTTATTTTTTTAATTTTAAATTTATTATTGATACGTGGATTTGAAAAAGCTTCAGATTTTTTTATCTCGGATCAAACAATTTGTATTTATTGACATAAAATTATTCAAAAAGAAAGATAAATTAATGAGAGATGATATATCTTCCTACTTCATCCTCCTACTCATAAGATTAATACATGTGTCAAAATCAATGGAGGAGATATGAAAAGATAATTAGTGGATTCCACATGTCATAATGTGATGAGTAGGAGGATGAAGTAGGAGGAAAAAGTAGGAGGATGTAACGAATATATGCGAGATTTATGTTGGAAAAGTTAAGGATGAAATCATTAAACCTTTAATTTTTGCCAATTGATTTCTTTATCTAATTATTTAAGCGTATTGCTAGAAAAAATGATGGAAAAATTTAAAGATTTAAAGTATTTATTAACACAGAAAGAAGAAAAAGCTTATAACTTTCTTCTTCTTAAGATAGATATTGAAAAGGCATTCGACTCCTTGAGTTGGAACTTTCTTGACTCCGTTCTTGTCTTCTTGAGCAAATGAATTTTGGACTTAAATGGAGGAAATGGGTGGGCAGTTGTCTTATATCTTCTATGATTTCGGTTCTCATCAATGGTTCTCCATCCAACGAATTTTCTATGTCTCGTGGTGTTCGTCAAGGTGATCCTATGGCCCCTTTTCTCTTTATTATTGCCATGGAAGGTTTGAACGTGGCTATGCTTAAGGCCAAAAATTCTGCGCACTTTAGGGGTGGAGATTGAAGACAGAAAACGGCTCCTTATGGCAGAAAGTTATTAATTCTCTGCATGGTTTTAGGAGGTCTTAAGCAATTGATCCATTGGACTCCAAAAAAAGTGGTGTGTGGCATTCGATTTCGAGTATTAGCAAGATACTACAAGCTCTAAATATTGATATTCACTCCCTTTTTGTTGGCAATATTATTTATGGGCGTCAGGGTCTGCAATTAGCTTGTTCTTGGAAGCTTAATTCATCTAGCGTCTTTACGGTGTGTTCCTTGAGAAACTTAATTGATGACTCAATATTTGTTACTTCTCATGGCATGCAGACTATTTGGCTCAATTCGGTTCCCTCTAAGGTAAACGTAATGGTTTGGAGATTGATGCTTAAAAGATTAGCAACAAAAAAGAATTTGGTCAGAAGGAACATTCCGGTTGTTGATACCTTTTGTGTTTTTTGTGGATTTGGGCAAGAATGTGAGGAACACCTGTTTCTACCTTGCCCGCTAGCATTCCTTCTGTTGATAGAAATTACTAAATGGTGGAATTTGAATTTGCCTTATCCGGATTCTATATCTAGTTTGCAATGGGGATCGAATTCAAGTTTGAAAGGTAAGCAACTATTGACATTTAACATGGTATTGTTCACTTTCTGTTGGGTTGTTTGGGACTACAGGAACAAAAAACTTTTCAACTCTAAGTCGGTGTCGCTTGTTTTTCTCTATAACCAAATGTGTAGCCTTTCTTTTTTTTGGTTGAATACTAGGGGAAAACTTGGAAGGAAGTTAGATTGGTTTACTTGGTTTACTTGGTGTAGTGATCCAAAGTTAGAGTCAATTACGTAATTTTGCTTTCTAATCTTTTTGTACTTTCTAGCTGCTTGCTAGATTTCTTATAATAAAATTCTTCTGCCGTTCAAAAAAAAAAAAAATTAAAGTTATAAATTATTCATCCACTATTTTAAATAAGAAAACGTGAAGTCACTATTTTTACTATGTAATAAATAATCAAGTATTTAATTAAATATATGTAACAAAATGCAATCAACTTAATTTGTATTGATTACTATTTTTTGTGATGGATTAATCCTGACATGTTAATGTAATTAATACTTAGGTTATACTAATACTTATGTTAAATGTATTATTGTTGTTTAAAGTTTGTAACACCCTCTCCATGGACGCCGTACGACTACCGCCGTCAACCACAACCGACAGTAAAATGCCGACGGCGTTGGTAACCGCCGACCGGCCAGAAACCGACCTACATTTGTATAAATATGTATGTACTGACAAATGTAAAAGGTTAGATGAACAGATTCATTATATTGAATAATATACGGAAGTTTATGTTTCTTTTGATCTGAAACCTTGGTTGATTGTGATGTTTCTGTAAAAACGATCCAACATTTGCTATCAGAGCTTTGGTAGATTGTACCAAAGTTTCATCATATACCATTTACACCAAACGGGATTCAAGAAACCGACGGTGATAAAGAAACAGGAAGAACACCCATCGGAAATTGGGGTTCATTTTTCTTTATCAAAGGGTAGGATACCAGCGGCGGCCATAAAAGAAATTACCACCGCGGCACCCGTAACCGTATACTTACTGTAGCCGGAAACCGAGGAGTCAACCGAAAAAGATAACCGGAGAAGACAACCGGAGTAAAAATACGTTACCGGTTTCATCACATAACAGACGGTAACCAACACCAGCGCAACGATCGTTAATGCTTCAGGCGAAGATCGAACGGACAAAACCGTAAAGTTTTCCCGATTAACCTAAGCCACCGTACAAAGGAAACCGATCAGAGGGACTGTTGAGGCGGCGTATGAGGGTAACAACCCTGGTTCAGTGAAGAACAGAGGGGAAGCCACCGAGTGGAGTGGTGCAACAGAAGGGAGAAACCCTAATTTCAAACGAGAGAGACAACCGGCCGGCACAAAGGTCTAAGAGGCGGTGCCTAGGAAGTCCAAACCAACGCTTGCTTTTCTGTCAAAATTGAAGCGTACGGGAAAAACCAACCGATCGGCAAACCCAAGAGAGTAATTCAAATAGTCAAATACCCTTTCTTATAATCAAACAGATCCATTTTCAAAACAAAAATCTGATTTGATTTTTAAAGAGAATCCCACGTTTTTTTTTTCAAAATAGTAAAGCCCACTGATTATTTGTTTTGGCACTAAAATTATTAAAAGTTCATTGTTATAAAATTAGACTCTTAATTACTAATTTACTATATAAAGCGCACTTTTTTTTATTCATTAAACAACAAAAGTTTTTTTAGTAGTCCAAAGTTTGTTACATTTACAAAAAAACAAGACTTTCTTGTATTTTAGCCCACGTTTAAAAAAAAACATAACAGTATTTTTTTTAAAAAGACAAACAAATTTTTTATTTTAAAATAGTTAGATTATAATGATCTTGTGTTAAAATTTAAACCACAAAATTTTATTAAATTTTAAATTCGTCTAATATACATAAATAAAGTTTTTGAAAAGGGTTATATTTAAAAAAATTTAAATAACTGAAAATGAGGTAAATAAAGGGATGCTTCCAAAATTATAGAAATGGGATTAACAACCCATTTCCAATGCCCAATATTGAAGTCAACAAGTTATACTACTTGGGTAATTAGAATGCAAGTCATTCTAGAAGCAAATGGTCTATGGAAAATGATTGATCCAAATTTATCAACTGAGGTTGATATTAAAAAAGGATAAAACAGTTACTGCTTATATATACCAATCACTTTCCAAAGATCAATTATTGCTTATATCAAAATATAAAACTGCAAGGGCAGTTTGGGAAGCTTTGCGAGCAAGACACGTAGGTGTAAATAGTGTTCAACAAGCTAGACTTCATACACTCAAATTAGAATTTGAGATGTTGCAGATGAAAGAAAATAAATCCATTGATACATTTACTTTGAAATTGACAAATATTGTTAATAAGGCAGCAAGTTTAGGATTAACATACGAAGATTCTATACTTGTACGGAAATTGCTAAATGTCATACCAGATAGATTTCTTCAAATTGTTGCTTCTATAGAACAATATGCGGATTTGAATACCATGTCTTTAGATGAGACAATAAGTAGATTAAAAACATTTGAGGAGAGACTCAAATATAAGAAGGAACGATCTGTGGACATACAAGAAGGTTTGATGTTCACCCAACAGGAAGATCGTGGTAAAAGTTTTAGAGGACGTGGTCGTGGCAGATTTAGCCAATCACGTGGCCGAGGGAATGGCAGATTTTAATCTGACAGACGAAATTGGGAACCCTCACAGAACAACTTCAAGAAAGGAAGTAATAACCATATCGGGAAACAAAACACTGATATGAGTAAAGTGCATTGCTTTAAATGCAAGAAGAATGGACATTATGCTAATAAGTGTCCATTGAGAGAGCATGACAGAGAGCAGTCCAATCTTATTGAGAAAGATATGGAACCAATACTGCTCATGGCAACCATTGAGGAAAATCAGAGGATTTTACCTCAAAAGAAAGTTGATCCGATTAAAACACCAGAAACAGAAGAAAGTCTATGGTATTTAGACAATGGTGCAAGCAATCATATGACAGGAGTCAGGGATCACTTCAAGGAGATAGACGGGAATATTTCTGGAAACGTACAATTTGGTGATGGATTATGCGTGGCAATTAAGGGAAAAGGATCAATTCTCTTAGAGTGCAAGAACAGAGAACAACGAGCTATCTCACAAGTATATTATATTCCAAATCTAAGGAACAATATATTAAGTTTAGGTCAGTTGATTGAAAACGGTTGCAAGATAGTCATGAAATATGATTGGTTACTACAGTATGTTTCTAGTAACAACATCTTATTAAGAGTCAAAAGATCAAGGAATCGACTCTATAAAGCAAATTTGAAGATAGGGAAACCTATATGCTTGTTAGCAAATTTGCATGATGAATCATGGTTATGGCATGTAAGACTAGGGCATGTGAACTTTGGTTCATTAAAAGGAATGTTTGCAAAAGGAATGATACACGGGTTACCACCAATTAAGTATACAACAAACATTTGTGATATATGCTTAGTAGGAAAGCATATAAGAGCACCTTTCCCACAAAAAGGCTAAATCAAGGTCAGAAGAACCGCTGGATTTAGTTTATGGAGATTTGTGTGGTCCAATCTCACCACCAACACCATCAGGGAAAAGCTATATATTTTTGCTGGTCGATGACTAGTCAAGATATATGCGGGCTTGTTTATTGGAGTCAAAGGACCAGGCATTTGAAACATTCAAAGAGTTCAAATTGAAGGTTGAAAACGAGCTTGGAGTTAAGATAAAAGCTTTCAGAACTGATAGAGGAGGAGAATTTACATCAGATGACTTTCAACAATACTGCAAAGCTCATGGAATTGCAAGACAGTTGACTGCACCATACTCACCCCAACAAAACGGAGTTGTTGAAAGGAAAAATAGAACAGTACTCTCAGCAACAAGATGTATGGTGAAAGCAACAAACCTACCATAAAACTTATGGGCAGAAGCAGTTAGACACGCTATCTTGATACTAAACTGCACACCAACTAAGTATGTTAAGGACATTACTCCATATGAAGCATTGAAGGGCAAGAAGCCAAGTTTACACCATCTAAGAATATTTGGTTGTGTTGCATTTGCCAAAATACCTACACAACACTTAACCAAATTAGATGATAGAAGTATACGTTTGGTATACTTGGGAAGTGAACCAGGATCAAAGGCATATCGCTTATATGATCCAATAAAGAAGAAGATTTATGTGAGTAGAGACGTAAAATTTAGAGAAGACGAAGCTTGGAACTGGAAAGAAAACAATGAAGATGCTACAGATAGCAGTCCAGAGTGGACAGAGTTCATTGTTGAGGATAATGGAATACCTAAAAATTCCAACCCAGATGTTTCAAATGACGAAACACCAGCTACCCCGAATCTACAAGATGATTCAGAAGAAGAGGTTCCTACCACACCTAATTATGTGGAGGACACCAAAGAAGATGTACCTAATACACCAGACTCTTTACACAATTCATCAGAATCACAGGAAGATACACCTTCCACAACATATTCAAATATTAATCATACGCCAGTACAAGGTTATAAACCACTCAAAGGTGTCTATAGAAGAGCACAAAGGTTATTTCTCATTGAAGATGAACCTAGAAATTATAAAGAAGCATCTAAAGAACACAAATGGTTAGAAGCTAGGAAGGAAGAGATTGATTCCATTAATAGGAACAATACATGAAAGTTAACCACTTTACCAAAGGATCACAAGGCAATTGGTTTAAAGTGGGTGTTCAAGATCAAGAGAGATGCAAATGGAAGGATTTCAAAATACAAGGCATGACTGGTAGCAAAAGGATATATTCAACAACATGGAATAGATTTCGATGAAGTATTTGCACCAGTAGCACGTATTGAGACAATACGACTTATGCTAGCTTTAGCAGCACACAACAGATGGGAAGTACACCATCTAGATGTAAAATCAGCATTTTTACATGGTGAATTAATGAAAGAAGTGTATGTTGCACAACCAGAAGGCTTCATACAAAAGGTAAATGAAGACAAAGTGTACAAAATGATAAAAGCTTTATATGGTTTGAAACAAGCACCAAGAGCATGGTACACTAAACTTAACAATACCTTAAAGACACTTGGTTTCAAGAAGTGTGCATTGGAACAGGCAGTCTATACAAGGACGAAGTCATCATCAAAATTACTTATTGGAGTATATGTGGACGACTTGATTGTAACCTGTACACCAAGAGAAGAAATAAATATCTTCAAGGGTCAGATGAAGAAACAGTTTGAGATGAGTGATCTAGGACTTCTTACCTATTACCTTGGGATTAAAGTCACACAAAATCGAAATGAGATATCGATTAAGCAAACTGGATATGCAAACAAGATACTCAGAGATATGGGTATGCTAGATTGCAATGAAGCAAAGATACCTATGGAACCGGGTACTAAACTTACAAAGATAGGAGAAGGGAAGTATGTGGACACCACCGAATATAGAAGTCTAATTGGATGTCTACGATACTTACTGCATTCAAGACCTGACTTAAGTTACTCAGTAGGGTTACTTAGTCGTTTTATGCAAGAGCCACAGGAACAACATTTGAAGACAATAAGACAAGTTCTACAATACATTAAAGGAACAAAAATTTATGGAACAATCAACAAGCACGAAGAAGATAACAAGATCAAGGGTTACAGTGATAGCAGCTATGGAGTCAACACCCAAGAAGGAAAAGGCACAACAGGCATTATTTTCTACTTTGGAGACCAATAAGCTGGAATGCCCAGAAGCAAGAACAGTTGCATTATCTTCTTGTGAATCAGAGTTTATTGCAGCAGCAGCAGCAGCACCACAAGCACTATGGATGAAGAGATTACTCAGCAAGATTACTGACACTCACGAACAAAGAGTCACTATATATGTAGACAACAAGTCAGCAATCGCTTTAATGAAGAACCCAGTATTTCATGGACGAAGCGAACACATAGATACAAAGTATCATTTCATCAGAGAATGTGTTGAACGAGATGATAGTTGTCGAGCATATTAGTGGAGATCAACAATGTGCATATATACTTACAAAGCCATTTTCAAGGATACGGTTTGGCATTATGAGACAACTACTGGGAATCAAGGATCTACTACAACATGATCGAGATTAAGGGGGACAATGATGGATTAATCCCGACATGTTAATGTAATTAATACTTAGGTTATACTAATACTTATGTTAAATGTATTATTGTTGTTTAAAGGTTGTAACACCCACCCCATGGACGCCAGCCGACTACCGCCGTCAACCACAACCGACAGTAAACTGCCGACGGCTTTGGTAACCGCCGACCGGCCAAAAACTAACCTTCATTTGTATAAATATGTATGTACTGACAAATGTAAAAGGTTGGATGAACATATTCATTATATTGAATAATATACGGAAGTTTATGTTTCTTTTGATCTGAAACTTTGGTTGATTGTGTTGTTTCTGTAAAACGATCCAACATTTTGCAACAAACTTTATTAATTCTCAAATAATACAAAGAATTCGTTCAAATGTTACATGTAATATCTACTACAAATACCATGTGGATGCTAGATTCAGAGTTTGATACTCTGAGTTGGACTTAAAGGTAATCGAAATCGGTTTTTAAGGCTCATGGTTGGGTACGAGGCTAAAGATCAGGTTGTTTGCAGTTGTAGGTGGTAGAGATGGATAAAGGTTGTGATTTAATAGAGTGGCCGGAGTTGTTTATTGTAGTTAGATTTTCTTTTAAGGGTTGTATGTTAGAGCGTGACTGGTTGGAGATATGTGGTGGTTGTACTTAATTTATGAAGGCCACATGAGTTTGGTTTGATGGTTATCGGATCGAGTTTGAATGTTGTTGGAATCTACAAATATTACCAAAGATGGTCATCGGGGTTAGGTTACCAATTGGTGATGCGGGTGACACTACATTACCTTTGTGCAAGTTTGTTATATTAAATTGAGTAGGTAGGATTTGACACCCCACCAAGGGTTTTGCAAACTCAAGCTTTTGCCACTCCAATGGAACATTATTTGCTAATAAAGTGCAGCCTGAAGTTATATGAACATAATTCAGGTTATTGTTCTTTAACCATCCTCAATAAATATAAATCTATATAATTCTTTCAAACTATAGACAAGATAAAGTTTAAATGGTTAAAACCTTGTAAGTTTCTTAACTTAATTTGCAGATTAAAGAGAAGAAAACCTTATTCAAATTTAGCCCTAAACTTCATTTCTACTATCATTCATCACAACTCTTTGCATGATTAGCTTCCAATCAATATATCATCCAAATTTTATCAATTACTATCAATTCCAGCTTTAGTATGTGAAACATAATTAATAAAACCATTAAAAATTGTTAAAGGCAAAATGTGAATTTCAGGTCAATTTTTAATTTTTTTTTTAATTTTTTTTTTTAAATTTTTAAATTTTTTAATTTTTTAATTTTTTATAACGGCAAATTTTCAAATATATTCAACGGCACAACACAGCCCATACATGACTATACTCCCACCAAAACTAAAGACACCCTACACACATTATCTGAGATCATGCTCACCCACATCCCATACACGAAAATTCACCCACCAAAATTAAACACACCCTGCTCACAACATCTCAATTCAAGCACCCATCAAACTTACCCAAACACCGAAAAACCACACTCAACAGACCTCGATAAAAATACACAGCACAACAAAAACACATCCCAAAAACAAACCACCCAAACACACACAAAAACGACACAATCTAAACCACACCGACACCGTCATCATTCTTCATCAAATTCTCTTTAACAAACTCCCTAGGAGCAAGCAGTTTAAGCCCCATCGCGTCAATCAAAGCAAAGACCCCATCTGCCTCTTGAGATTTGCGATCCGGGCCATCACCAATAAAATCAAAACCCACATCCTTATTGTTATCACCATAAATCCTCGAAACTCTACTACCACGGGAACACTTCTTTTTCTTTCTAGTCTTTCTTTTCCTGTTAAAATCAATACCAGCAAACAGCCAGTTCTCATCCCTATTTTTCCTACCATTACCAACACCATAGGACGAGTCCTCATCCAAAACATCTTCCTCAACAAGACAATCTATATTCACATCTTTATCATGACCAACCTCACCCTCACCCGCAACATCGACCTTTGCGGTATGCTCAAAACCCGGGGGAGGACCATCGCTCCCATCCATCTCGACAACAATATTTGTAGGCTCAAAACCCGGCGGTGGCCGATTTGAATCAAAGCTATCCATACTAATCCCAATAGGTGACTTGCCATTTGACCCATCCGCTACCTTATCTGAATTTAATAAAGTCTCCTCATTATCAACAGCAACAAACGATTCCCCATGCATCTCATCCTGACCCAGGGGGTCGGGGACACCAAGCATCGCTGCCCTATGCTCACCTCCAAAGAGTCGCTCCGCCTTCTCGGTCTCCGTCAACCCAATATCCACCGACTTTAATTCATCAGTTACTATACTTGAATTGTAAAAGGTTATCTAAACAAGAGTTATAGGACAAAGATTTTGTTCCTTTTTGTCACATTATACAAGTATATATGATGATTGTATACATAACTAGATAAGTGAAAATATACTTCAAATGATCTAGAATAATCTTTAAATGAGATAGTGAACACTTACCAAAGGGCTTTTATCCTAGCTATATCAATGGCTGATTAAGGAATGCCTCATTTTATGAGATTAAGAGCTCAAGTCCCGTCTGAACTAATATGTAGTTTAGGTAGGCGTGTGTTTGTTGTTCCTTAAAAAAATTGTGGACACTTAGAATGTAATATCCAAAATTGTAGGATACATTATTATTAGTTAATAAAATGGTTTAATGTTTAAAAGAATTGTATCCCATACTTATTAAAGAAGAAAATACACTACAAGAAATTGGGGTGTTTACCCACACACCTTATGTGTGGGGAAAACACAAACATATGTGAGTAATTATCTTTACCTACACATAGTGGGCTCATGCCTGTAGGTAAATATCTCTACCCACACATATATTATGTATAGGTATAAATAGTACCCTATACCTATACATATATGTGTGTGTAAAAGTAATCGATATGTGCCGATAAATATGTTATTATTTATACGTGACTGATGATGTGGCGGATGACGTTACATACATTGATGACGTGGCTAATGATGTGTCATGAACATACAAAGTGTTTGTGACACGTGTCATTTCCTATGTGTGGGTAAATATATTTTTTTATGTGTAGGTAAGATGTGTTGGCAAAACCACTTATCTGTGGGTAATAAACACAATATATGTGGCTAAAAATATTCACATATGTGCAAATGAATAGAAAATGTGTGGCTAAAAACCGTTCTAAATAATACAATATAACATAATAATTTTAACCATAAAAACACAAATATCAATCATGTAGCACAAACAAAGAAAAGAGTCATAGTCATAAGTGTGCTAAAAATTCATAGACGATGTCAAATATTAAATCTAAATCACAAAACTCATCACTACTTTCGCTAAACTCATCATAATGAGACTCTCCCGGCCGAGGGTGGTTAAACACATCATCTTGGACAATTGGAGCCAGGCATAATATTTTTCTCGATTAAAAGCTTACGCGTAGTTCCAACGGTTGCTTCCAATTCTTGAACTCGATGTTCCAATTGATTGTAACTAGGATGGTTTGATTCCATAGTACTTGTGGTCTTACCCGCAATAGGATCACGACCCCACACACCTAAAAGAACAGAATTTCTTCCAATTATTTTTTCCATAATAGTCTTGTTGCTCATTGATTCTACTTAATTGTCGTTTATTAACTTTAATATAATTTCCTAAACCAAAAGGTACCCAAATATAATAAATAAAAAATTAATAATAATCAACAATATTAACACATGTAAGAGCAATAAAAAATAACAATAATCAACAATATTAACATATGTAAAACCAATATTTTATACCGGTAACAAACCAAATTAATCTCTTATTAAACCAAATTGTCCCGTTAGCCAACCAAACACAATACTAGCATAATTAATAAAATCTAATTTTAAAAAACTATATCATATAACGTAAGACATTGATTGATGGTTTGTGTCCAAACTAAGTTAAAGTAACAAATAGTTCTTACTCAACAAATCATGCCTTTACTACTACAATCAAGCTAGTTGGACAATTAACACAAATAAAACAATATAAGACATATCTTTATTAATACAACGATTGTTATCTTAGGTGATCAATTGTATTATCAAGAAAATTGGGAAAATTTAATGTTTTAAGGATGATTATATAAAGTTGATGTTATTTAGTCATGGGATACAATTGATATTGCACAAGGTACAATTGATTAAAGCAATGTATACTTATACTACAGATTTCATAAGTCAACTGATATATATATATATATATATATATATATATATATATATATATATATATATATATATATATATATAGCCCTAAGCTTAAACAAAGCCTCTAAAGTTCAAATCTAGACCATTATATTTATCAAATCAATTGTCAAAATCTAATAATGGCATTGTTGTAATTAATTAAACAATTATAAGATTTAATTATAGAAGTAAGGGTATTATGTGAATCATCCACTCCTAAAATCACGTCCCTTCTATTTCACGTAATAGTTTCCGAATATGATGAAACTCGTAGCTGTTATGGATATGAAAGTGATGATGAAAATGATGAAACTTGCTAACTGTTATAGATATAAAAGTGATAATGAAAATGATAAAACTTGTAGCTGTAATAGATATGAAAGTGATGACGAAAATGATAAAACTGACTGACTGTTATAGATATGAAAGTGATGACGAAAATGATGAAACTGGTAGCTGTTATAGATATGAAAGTGATGACGAAAATGATGAAACTGGTAGCTGTTATGGATATGAAAGTGATGACGAAATATGAAAGTGATGACGAAAATGATGAAACTTGTAGCTATTATAGATATAAAAGTGATGACGAAAATGATAAAACTGGCTGATTGTTATAGATATGAAAGTGATGACAGAAATAATGAAACTGGTAGCTGTTATGATTATGAAAGTGATGATGAAAATGATGAAACTAGTAGCTGTTATGAAAGTGATAACTTACAGCCAAAAAATATAACTTTCTTCGGTAGCCGAAAATGATAATTTTCTTCCAGCAGCCGGAAATGATAATTTTCAAAATAAAATTTTCAGAATTATAGGAAGAGTGGTCTCGTTTGAAAGAGGATTAAAAATAGAGTAGATTGGTATAATTTTTTTGCTCAAATTCTAAAAATTGAAATAGTTATGGTTATTTAAAGATTTAAGGGGTAAAAAAATAAAAATAAAAAGAAACTTTGAGAATGGTTGGAAGAAAGGTACGTGAGTTCTAATCAAAATTTGCAATTCCTATTTTGCTCTTTTAATTGAATTGCTGAGTATTGGCCTTTGAGGTATTTCTTTAAGGGTGAGGCTTTTTGATCCTTACCATATATATATATATATATATATATATATATATATATATATATATATATATATATATATATATATATATATATATATATATATATGTGTGTGTGTGTGTGTGTGTGTGTGTGTGTGTGTGTGTGTGTAAATAACGTAAAATATTAGGAACTAAATGTGACAAAATTGAAAATAGTGGGCTGATTCTGTAAAATGCAATTAAAATACCTCAACTCCATTAATTGTGTTCATTTTTTAGTTTTTTTTTCTAAAAAGTTCAAGAAGAAGAGAGTGGAGGAGAAAGGAATTGGTGCAAATATGAAGAACACATAAAGGTAGTTATTTAATTTGACTTTAGAGTCAAAACTGGTGAGTTTTTATGATAAAATTACCATTGAAGCTTTGATTGAAGGATGAATTTGAGTTTCACAAATTTGATTTGTGAATTCAAGTAAGCTTTAATTCTTAGTTGTGTTGATTTCTGAATTATATGGTGAGTCTTTTGGTACATTTTGAAGTGATTAAAGAAGAGGACCAACATATGGGGATTGGAGTTTATGAAATAGAAATGAATTTAAAGATGGTTTATCAATACAAGTAAGTTATATGTTTAATTCATACTCATTTATAATGTTTGAAGTTATATTTGGAAGATAATTGAAGTTTTGTTTGACTTTATTAGTCAGATTGGATTAAAACCCACCAATTTGAGTTTAATTTTCATAAGTTATGTGGAGTTCTTGTTTGCAATGTTAATAGAACTGATTTAGCATTAAAATGAGCATTTAAGAAGTTGTAAGTATGGTTTGATTAAGTATAATTGAGTTTTGTTGACGTTGTAGTAAAATGGGTTAACTGTTAGGTGAAATGTTATAATTAGTGTGTGGTTATAAGATTTATGTTTGTGATTGATTTGAATTGGTTTTATATTCAAAAGAGGTTATCATATGATGCAAATAAGCTTGGTTCTATTGAAATTGAAATAATAGTCCATTGTTGTTGTTAAATAATGGAGCAAATGGATCAAAATCCTCATGTTAGAGTTTAAATACCTAAAGACATTTTATGTTGAAGTCAAATGGTTATTTTGAGTACGAATTGGTATATAAATAAGTGAATAGACAAAATGATAACAATTAGAAGAACAAAGGAACAAAATAGGCTGTGTAGGGGGCATCGCGGCGTGACGCGTCATGTTCAGCAACATTTGTTTTCCAGAGAATTTCGTCCGGCAGGAGAGGCTATGCTTCGCGGCGCGAGGTGCCTTGAACATACCAAAAACATCATTTTGACCCCCTTTGACATTTTAATTAATTGCGGTTGGTTTCTAATGACATTTAGGGATAAAATGGGGTCTTTTGAGACCCGAAAAGTGTTTTTACATACTATAGAGCTAGTAACTCCTAAGAAATCTTGATTTCAATTAACTTATTCAAGTTGGCCTTATGATTTGTGATTATAGGACTAATGGTCAAGTGATAGCATTGGCTTGGTTTTGTTAGGGTTGTGATCTTCATCACACCCTAAGGTGAGTACACCCTGCATATACTTAGTTTTCATAAAAGTTTATAAGTCATCATAATTGTGCTTTTAGATGTCTGGCAACTTGTTTTTTATGAAACTTTATGAATCAAAGGAAGTGGAACTTGTATGATCTTTTATGTTGTTGATTATCATGATGGAAATCAAGTGAGACCAATACTCCACTTAGGAGAAGGTCCATGTTGCAGACATATTTGTACTTACTTAATTCTTGATACATGATACTCCATGTAGGAGTGAGTTATGATCTAGTATTGACATCAATGAGACTGAAGTTGATGAAATATGTTCACATTGGTTTTATGAGCATTGATATGCCAATTATGAATATTGTTATTGAGTTTTTGTACATAAGTGCTATGAGTTATGTGATAACTATTGATTATTGATGAAATTAAGTATTTGAGATACTTGGCCTCTTATGGAATGTGATTTGTGTAACCCTTGTGGCTGAGTTTTGATCCGGACTCGTAATTGAGATTAAGTGCTTTTCACCATGATAGTTCATCACCATTAGGTGATGTGTATTGGTTCATATGGCTTCGGCAATTAGGAACCTAGATACACGTGTGGTTCAAAAGGCCAACGGCCGAACCGAACCAGTATATACATGAGTGGACCTGGGGAATAGGTTAGTCACTCCTGACAACCGTTGTATGGTGAATGTTTTGTGCTCCTCCACCTTGACGGAGAGATGTTACATCCCCCATGTGGGCATGTGTTGATCGTGGCTAGCTACCACGTGGAGATACTGTGACTCAATGGACAAGACCACATCCTTATGTGTTTTATGTGTACTACAATTACATTATGTACATTACCAAAGTTGTATTTTCAAAAGATGATGACTTGGTTTCTTAAAAGCAAATGTTTTGGTGATACTCACTAGCTATATTCATATAGTTAACACGGTGTATAAAATATTTTGTATCCGCGGGTATATTAGTAACCCTTGTGTGGCGTGTAGAAGCTTTGGAGGCTTGCTTATCCTTATGGTAGTTTCTAGATTTTCTACTCTATAGACTAATGGTCGTGAGATAACTTATGTAACACCAAAAGTTTGGATTATAAAAGACACTTGTTTATTAAACATGTGATTGAATAATATATTTGAAATTATTATGATATTTAAAAAGTTTTAATTTCTAATTAATTATAATGCTTCCGCTTAAAGTAAAGATTTTATATAAATTAGGTTTTAAAAATAAGTTTCAAAAAGTTTATATTTATACTGAATTTCAGGGTATTACATAAAACATATATGATATATACTGCTATTAACATCCACATGATCACATTAGCAAGTAAAATTTAACTATGGAGCAAAAGAAGGGGATATGAACAGAGTCCAAGTTAACAGAACTTGTTCCAAATTGGAATATAAGCAAGTAAAATTGTTGATGAGGTCAAACATTGATTTAACTGGTGTAATAACAGAGCATATAACTCACAGTTTCCACAGGATTTAACAGCCAGCAATGACCAAATGCATCCTTACAACATTTAATCACAAACAATTGTCATAAAGGGCACACAAAACACAGATTGTGTTCCAATGATTTGACTCAATCATGAAAATACTCAACAATTGTGATTTATTCCCGCTGTAAACGGTCCAACTACTCGACTTTCATCCAGTCAAAACTAGTAAGATCTTGTGTATAAATAACGTTCTATTGATTTGATGAAGTGACTTGCTGCCTTATGGTGCGAGCACAATCGGCAAAATTCTTGACCAGATTACTACATTTTAGTGGGTCCTTGGTGTTTTCTTTGTAGCAATCCAAACAAGCAGTTAAATCAGCCAAACAAGGCATAGGTTTTGGCTGTGGGAGTTTAAACTCCTTATCATGAAGTTGCTTCGCCTTTTGCGTTACTTCAACCACCATCTCATCTTCTTGCTTTTGTAGTTTTTCCAAAACTTGTTCACTCTCTTGAAGGACAGAATGGATGGCTTCCACCTCAGCATTGGCAGGTGATGCAGGTGGCGGAATTGGGAGGTACATCGGCGGCCATCCGGTGGCAGCGTGCCCAGCTTTTAGGGTTTGAGAGTCGTCGTGAATTTGTTTCTGGTTGGCGGGTTTGATTTGGTTTTGTTGGGGAGGTTTTGGGGTCTTTGGTTTTGGTTTCCTTGTTTTCTTCTTCACTTTGTCACTTTCATCAGCTAGCTGTTTAACCAGGTTGCCACTTATTTGAATGGTAAATGCATCATCCATGGCTTTCAAGAGCACTTCCTGAAATAAGTTAGCCATGACATTATGCAATATTACTAGCATGTAAAAGGAAAAAAAAAATATTCAATGTCAATTAAAAATGCAATATTATGCAATTTTACAAGTAATTAGTGTATTAGATATGATTACAAAAACTCTTCTGTTAGACAGTTAGACTAGGGGTGTAATCGATCAGAGTCGAGTCGGCACAGTACCAAGCTCAACTCAACTTCAAAACTCGACTCGAGCTCGGCCGAGCTTTAACTTTTAAGCTCAAGCTTGACTCGATGAACTAACCGACACGTTCGAGCTCAAGCTCGGCTTGACAAATCTATTTCAATAAAATACTGCAACAATAGACTTGATAATACTGGAAAAAACTAAAAAAACTTCGAGGAAGGGTTCTGCTCGTTTATATTCAAGGAATCAAGAACATCAAGCAATGGGTTTTGCTCATTAATATGAAAAAACTTTAAGCAATGCCTCTGCTCGTTTATATTAATAAAACATCAATTAATTATTTTATATCAAATGTAAACAAGTACAGCTCATTTTGAACAAGTAAAGTCTGACGAATTTGTTTGTACAAATATTCTTTTTTAAAGGCACAAGCTTAATACAACAACTACAAAACCAGCCTATGAGAAGAGAATAGAGAAAATAGGGGAACAAATACAGAACCCCTAAGTATTCTAAAACCCCTCATTTATTTATTTGTTTGTTTGGTTATTTATTTTTATTTTTATCCTTATTTTTATTTTCTAGTTTTTATTTTTTATTTTTTTATTTTTTTATTTTTTTAATTTTATTTTATTTTTTGTTTTTTTAATTCTTTTTTTTACCGGTTACCTTGTTTTTCCTCTTTTCTTTCATTTGCTGTCTCTATGCTGCCGGAGGTCTTTTTCAGGAAGCAATTTCTCTACCTTTGGGTAGAGGTATGATTGTCTACATCTCACCTCCCCCATACCCCGCTTTAGCGGGATTGGGTATAAATGTTGTTGTTGTTGTACGTCAATCTAATGTGGCAATTTGATAACAAAAATGCGAAGAAACATTTACAAATTAGCAGCATCAATTTCTTTTGATGAACAAGATAAGCTTGACTCGAAAACAAAATGCTCACTCTTCAAAAAAATGTGAGGATTTTGTAGAATATGGAATAACCCCTTGATTCGCAGGTTCTACTTTGTGAGTTCGATAGCATTTAGCATTGGTCAGGCTCGATTAATGAAGAACAAGAGTGACGGCTAGGCTGGGAAAATGGGAAGTGGAAATGGCTTTAGGGTTTCTTTTTTCCCCTTATATACTATGGGTGTATATGTGATTTGTGTATTTAACTATTTATAAAAGGGTACAAAGGTAATTAAAGGGAAGCTTGACTAGGCTTGCGATCCTGACGAGTTGAGTATTATGAAACTCGAACTCGGATCGAAACCCTACTCGAGTAGCTCGAGCTCGACTCGGTTCACATCGAGTTGATTTCAAATATTTTTCGAGCCGGTCTCGAGTAGCACACAAACTATCTCGACTCGATTACACCCCTATGTTAGACTAATAGGCTGATCATTTCTCCCTCTTTAGCCTAGCGGTACCAATGTTTGATTAAGGTATCCCTACCTCTTTGAGGTTGAGGGTTCAAGTCTTGTAGTGGATATAGGTGTAGTTAGGATGCAGGTGTGTGTTTTGCTGTTCCTAATAAATAAATAAATAATCTAGTTGTTTCTAAATAAAACAAATTTGGATTTGTAAGCACTTGAATATGTATACAAAGACTATGGACCCATTCCAATTTTCGCAAAACTTTTTTATTTTAACCTATGTGACCATTGTACATCATATCCCAAATCGACCAATTATCAAGTGAAATAATGAAATAAGCCACCAACCATGTAAAAGCACAATGCGCGGTCATAAGAAGGATATAAAAACTATAATTTAGCTTATACGGGAACTCGGGAAGTACAACACAAATTATTCAACCCACATATATTTTGTATCAGATCAAGTGAGACACAGAGCTTGTTAAGAGATCCCTGAATAAACTAACAAGAACTCAAAAAGATGGGAAAACATATATAAAAACAGAACAGGAGATGCAGCAAGCTTTTGACTAATTCACAAAAATTGAAACTATGAGATAACAGATATTATCAGAAGTTGTGATGTAAACTGCAAATCACTGCAGAAGCAACATAGGAGCTTGACATGTAAAAGATGATACTTGAGGTGGCAAAAAGGGTAGAACAGGTTATATGTGAAGAGAAGTAAATAATTAGCTAGTTGGGTTAACCCAACAAACTTTTTGTCCAAATTCGTAAACTTTCACTAGATAATTAACATGTCAAATACTCAAACATGAAAAAAAAGAGATTATATTACATCAATGGTAATCTTACTTGCTTAGATAAAATTAGATAGAAGGTTTTATGGACCTAAATGCTAAAAAAAACTTTCAACCCGTTTGTCTGTTTCCATGTTAGCCAATTTCTTTTCTTTTACCTTTTTAAGTTTTAATTCTTTGAAGTTGAAACATACCCTGAAATTGGACCCTTTGTAGGTAAATGTGTCAAAATATTCACAAGTAGATGAAACTGACAACTCAAAAAACTATTACTCCAAGCAACTTAATCAAGGTACAAGTATGTAAAGTCACTTTAGCTATGGCCACTTTCAATAGCCGCATATACCTACTTAAAGTTCTGAGAGCCTAACCACCCTTAAAGAATATTTAAAAAGAAAACTTGTATTTCAATATCAATACCACTAGTTATCCTTTAATATAAGGTGGAAATTCATTCACTTCAAATGAACTGTATGAGGTGCACAAACTCGAGCAAAAAACAATTTCCTTCTAATCCAAGTAAATATCAACTTTTCTTACTTAAGAACATACACTTGACCTAACAATATGTATCTGGATGAACATATTGTCTCCTAATAGAACTCAAAAAAGAAAGCAACGATAACAAACCTATTTAGAAGCCCGAGTGAAATTACATTTAGTCAACTTAAAGTCGTTATGAGAATTAAGCCATAGGCTGAAGTCATGCTAGGAAAACAAAACAAAACACAAAGTTATCTTTTGCTAACTTAATGACAAATTCATTTCAGGGCTTCTTCCAGTTCTGTACACTTTGAAAACTTCAATACTTTTACTTAATAATATGAGTACAGTTTTAGCTAACTTAAAACTTGATACTTATTAAATATCAATAGTCAGTAATCACACCACAATATCTTCTAGCTAACTCACCATCATACCCTTTCTTAACCATATGACACAGTTTTAGCTGTATGACAAACAAATGTACATCCAAAATTAAACATCACATTATACAGATATGAATCAGATCGAATTTACCCGCTTAAAAGAATTACAAAAGGAGGAATATACATGCCAAACTCTGATGTTTTATCAAGTGGAATCAGCTAAATCCAAAAACTTAAATGAGTAAGACAAATAAAAGTAGTGATTAAGAAGCTAGTCACAACTATAGACAACTTGCCATAGGTTATAAAGATTAACACATCTTCAAGCCATCAAAAATATTAGTTTCCAACAGGCATTAGACACCCAAAATCAGGAAAAAGAGCCAAAATATCAAACTAAATTATAGGGTAAAACTGTATCCAAAATTTTGAACATTGGCCAGTTCGCCAATTGGGAACACGAATCGCAATGATAGTTTGAACATAAAATCCCCATGTAATAAGTCTAAATGGGCAACTCAATAAATTGTTCAAAAGACATATAATAGTTGACCTAATGTAGCATCGACATACGACACAACAAAGAGAACTTACCCAAATTAATGACCAAAACCCTATCTTCGATCAACAACTTATAACTTCCAACTTAAAGTTTCAAAAATCATACAGAAATTCAAAAGCACGAAGATAATCAGAAATAAGATATAAGATCTTACCCGAAAGAACACGGCTATAAGCCTATAATCCAAGAAACCGTAGCTTAGAGCGAGAAGCTGAGAAGGGAAATAAATTTCAGATGCCGAAATGTTGTAATTCCGATTCTCGCTGGTCTTTGAAGATATTATTAATTTTGGACATATAGTATTATGTATGTTCGTTGAAACCCCCTATTTTCCACAATTAGACATTTAGGGGGGTTTGGTTTGCAGATTTTTTTCATGAGATTTGCATTATGTAAAAGGATTTGCAATTCGCAGGATTTGTATTTGGTGGGATTGTAAATCCAATCCTGTATTTGTTTGACAAAATCTGTTTGTTTGTTTTGTAATTCAATCAAAGGGTTTGAATTGTTTGTGACAAATGACAGAATTGAACTTCAATTATATTTTTAACAGTTTTTGTGTTTAATACTATTCCATTCTTCTTTCTTTACGTTTGCGTGTGTTTAAACTAACTCGAGCCATGACTTGCAACTTTGATCTACCAAGTATATAAACCAAGAATCAAACATATATATCAAACAAAGCAGTTAATATCAATTTGAAATGAATCAAGATCATACAGCAAGCTTTGATTTCAGTTTCTAAGAACATATAAATCAGCAAGCTTTGATTTCAGTTTCTAATATCGGTTTCTAAGAACACATAAATCAGCAAGCTATGATTTCAGTTTCTAAGAACAAATAAATCTGATAATATCAGTTTCAAAATCAGGGATCAAAGAACACATAAATCCGTTCATATCAGTTCTAATATCAGTTAAGCTATAATACAGCACTAGTTTGGGAATTGACGATTTCAGTTTCTAAAATACATAAATCAGCAAGCTAAAATCGAGAGAGCAGTGGATGACGAGGCAAAGAACACAAGGGTAATCGAGAGAGGGAAATGATTACCCGAGATGACGAGACAGAAGACGAGGCCTTGCAGTCGCGGTGTGCAGTCGCCGGAGATGAGCAAGTGGACGACGAGGCCGAGGTGGGCGACGGGAGATGGTCGCGAGGGCAGAGAAGAGGGGCGACGGGATGTGGGTTTGAGAGGAGACGAGAGACACCCGATTTTATTAGGTATATGGGTAAAATGGTAAATGGAATATTTTGTAAATTGTTTTCAAGTATTTAACGCGTAATTTAATATTATTTTCAGTAACATGTCTATTTTTCTTCGTCAATTTTTCTTATATTTGTATTAACTATATTATTAATTTTAAAATTAAATTTAAAAAATATTAAAAAATTAAAAAGGATATATATTTATAAAATAAGGAGAAAGAATTTAATAAGATTTTGAAAATTATATTGATGTTGGTAGATAATTGTGTTTGTGTAAGAGAGTGTGTTAGTGGAAAAATATTTTTTAAATAAATAAAAAGCTAAAATTTATTATGAGGGAGAAATGATTAAAAATTAAGTAGATGAGATTAATTAAGACAAAAAGAAGGGTAGAGATTAGATATTGATATAATTTTAAGAGGTTCTTAAAAGTTAAAAAGAGAGAGAGTGTTAAATGATTTATATAGTAGTATAAATATAGATATAGACTAGAAGAAGTGCTTGTATTTCTAAATTCCTTTGTCTGAAGCAATTAATGGAATTTTTAAAGAAATCCTATCATTTGGAATCTTTTGTTTTTTTTCCAAACAAACACATTATTTGAAATCTCAATCCTAGGAAATCCCAACAAATACGGTAAACCAAAGAGAGCCTTAGGCTCCTCAAATTATAACATAAATAATTTTTGTGATTTGGTTAGAACGAGATGCTTGTAACCATGCGTTATAACAGGAAATAAAAGATGGGGATAAATAATACGAAAATTAATGTTTAAACATAAATACTTAAAATAAAATAGATAAAAATCTAAAACATTCATAATGTATTCACACATTCTTGTTCGGATTCAAATATTCAAGCTTAATCTTCTCTTTTTCTTGTTGTATCCAACATAACATATAGTGAAATAATATACCACCTAAATAACTATAACTGCGGTCAGAGAGTCAAATAGTTTTTAAATAAATATTATATTACGATAAAATTTATATCGAAATATAAATAAAAATAAGATAGCTATATATATATGGGAGAGTTCAAATTAGAACTGTTTTTTCGTACGAAAACTGCAAAAATCAATCTTAGCTCTTGGTTAAAGTTAAATAATAAGTATTTGGCGGCTCATTAGTGTAGTATTAATGACGTATTAATGAGAGTATTTTGAAAAAATCAAGCCTCGCAACTTAATGACGGCTCACCCAGACTCAACTCACGGTTGAATAAATTTATAAATGACCAAAATACATTTTCAAATGTATAAATTCGTTGATATCATTCAATGTCTAGCAATTTCGGTTACTTGTTTTTTAATAGAATTAGGGCTCTTTGCATCCTAATGGTTCTTTGTTTCCTCTATAAATCATTGGGTAATTTGGTATCGTTTTTTCTATATTTTACATTTGTATTAGGTCTCCTCGGTTGAATACTGGTGCGAAAAGGGTGTTTATGACCGGTAGCCCACATCTCTCCTCTACCAAAGTCCGAAGACACTCTTCTTCCCCCCTCCCCCCCCTCCCACCCAAAAAAAAAATTTAATAATAATAATAATAATAAATCAGGTAAGCTCTTTTAATCTGCCACATACGAGCTTATGTCTCTTCTGTTTAGATTTTTGAATTCTTATCATTTCTATTTACTTTTGATAATAGATTTCTTAGAAGGTGCAAACAAATCATGAGAGAAATTTGAAAATAAAAACACCTAAAGTGAGTACAAATGTAGCAACCATTTTTGAAGAATTGACTTATCAAGTATAACTAGCAGATTTTGATTTAGACCCTTGAAATAGATGAGATACTTTTCTCTTCGAAATTAATTAAGTTGTTACCCGTTGAATTAGTATTTATTTTTTAATCTGCATAACCGTGGATTGATGTTCTTTTTTGTGTAACAAACTTGCATTTACTAATTAGTATATTGTTACTTTAATATTCTTTTACATATATCGAAAAAGACATTCTTATAATCAGGTTATATTGATCAAATGATTAATATTTATAGACAGAGAAACTAAAGTAATTAAATTACTCTTGTTTAGTGGATGCGTTAAAGTTTTAGGTCACCAACTTTTGAAATCGAAAAATTCGTTCACCATCTTTTCTTTAACATCAATATTTTTAAAATGTAGCTCAAAGTGTCAGAATGGTTGTTGGTGCCTAGTATGAAAGATAAGATCAATATTGCTTATAACAATTTTATTTACTCTATCAAAAATCAATATATAACATTTACAGAGCAAGATATGTCAAATGCTAATTAATTTTGGTTTCTCCGAGTCTCCTTTAATAATAACTAGATCGAATATCCGTTTGATATACGGGTTGATTTAGAAAAATTATAATAATAAAAAAATTAAATAAAATTTCTTAAAAAATAAATATATAGCAAGGCAAATATATTTTTAATTTATATATAGCTACGTAAACTTACCACCACGTAGGATGATTTGTAATTTAATTAATTTTGTTTTTTTGAATTTAAATAATACCTTATTATCTTACCTTATCTCATATTAAAATTGAATTTAAATAACTCTCATTCATTTATAGTTAAAATAAAGTTTCAAGTATGACTAGTTAAAGTTAAAATTGAGTTTTCAATTTTGATCAAAGTGAATATTGAGAATTTAACTTTAACTAAATAAAGGGTTAGGGTTCTTTAATTAATTGATGAAGAGTGATGGTTTATATAAATATATTAAACAATAATTCAAAAAGAATTTGAAGTAATTATAAAATATTTAAACTCACAAAAAAACTAAAAAATTAATATAAAATTTTAAAATGTCATAAACACTAAATATAAAATTTGTAAATTATAGTAAGCAAATATGTAGCCGTAGTCATAGTTGTCGACATCTTCAATCTTTCCAACTTGTAGCAAAATATTGAATTTCAATGTTTATTACAAACCTTATAATTAGTCAGTTGTACCAAAAATATTATACATGAACGGTTACGTCTGGATGAAGGTGGAGTAGTAAACTCATTTGGATCCATAATATTTGGTAGATGAAAGAAAATATTAGATGAGAGAATATAATTTATTTGGAGAATATGAGAAATAGTGTGATTAAAATAAGGTGAAGTAGTTAATATATATAGGTGGAAAATAGTTGAATAATAAAAATTACCGTTTAAAGGTATTTATTATTTTATTTTTTTTGAAAATCGAACACGTGGGGGGGGGGGGGGGATATACGTTCTTCCACACCCGATCCACCTACTCGCTTGGGGTACCTGCCAAGCCTATTTTAGTGTTACCTGCCTTACTCGCCGCTACCCGACCCTATCGGGTATAACATATAGGGATGGCAACGGGGTCGAGGGTACCGGGGATCGTTCTTTCCATCCCCATCCCCGTTTCCCACCCCCAGTCCCCATCCCCGCCGGGGAATTGACTTGCATCCCCATCCCCATTCCCGTCGGGTTTCGGGGATCCCCGCGGGGAATCGGGGATTTTCTTCGTCTACAAAATCGATTTTTTAAATAGATATACATGAGAATTTTCATACATAACTAGTATACAAATCTAACTTAACTCTTCCAACCGGTTCATATCAAAATGTAATCAATCAAATATTATTATAGTTTCGTTAGATATGCAATGTTCTTGACAAACGACATGATATATTTACTCATTCGTTCTATAATACACATAACATTATAGATCAAATAGATAATTTCTCTAATATATATGTTCATCAATGATGCTTATAATACTCATAGATGATTCTACTAAAAACTGTATTAGTAATATCATCATATTAGTTTTTTTTGTTCTCTATGTTTTATAAATCAGATGAAACAATGATGTATATTCAAACAAAAAACAATCTTATTAATATGCATATTAACGTAAAAAAAGTTAGATTCGACGCAAATGCATATTTATATGAGAAATTTGACTTTAGAATATTATATATAGGTATATATAATATATGTGTGTGTGTGTGTGTATATATATATATATATATATAATATGTGCGAGTTCAGGGTCGGGGTCGGGGAACCGAGGTATCCCCATCCCCGCCCACATCCCCGAATCTAAGTTCGGGGAATCCCCGTCCCCATCCCCATCCCCGGTCAACTCGGGTTCTCCATCGGGTACGGGGTTTTTTGTCATCCCTAATAACATAACATATGGCCTAAGCGCATACATTGATATGATCAATTAACTAGTAATATGTTGGTTTTATTAATTGATCTGTTGGTTTTACTAATATTTCGATTAAAATGTTTCGGTTTTATCAGTTAATCTAGTAATATGTCGGTTTATCGAGTAACATGCTCGTCGTGCGGGAAGATATGTGATTTTCAAGCAAAGATATAATAGAACAAGACTGTTTTTTTTCTCTGGTTCGATTATGTTTTCTATTTTTTATTTTTCATCAAGTAGTTGGAGTGTAACTGTTTTCTTAAAAGTATAGTGTAGATGGATTTATGATCATGTAATTGTTTTGGGTATTAATAGAAGGTATTCTAATTGCTGTTTAAAAAATGATATATTTTTGAGAAAAAAAAAGTTTGATTTTCTTCCAAAGAATAGCCATTTTAGGCCACTTACGTATGAGTCAACATTCCACCAAAACAAACATTAATCAAACAAAGAAAGGTTTTAGCTATCCTGATAATTCGAATCAATTTTTTATATGATTTATTATAAAAAAAATTATATATATATAGATATACATATGATTTTTAGAACTAACATAAAATACACTAAATAACTAAGGATTACTAAAATCTACTCTGCAAATATAGCGAAATATAATTATATATATATATATATATATATGATTAGAGATTGGTAATCTAACCCTTGTAACATGCTCTACGAAATTCAAACGAAGCGTGTGAGAGGATATATGGTTGGTTTCCTTGTAACTTGACATTTATAAGATGAAGTATATATTATGTATGTAATATAGATTCAATAGAATACAATAAAATTTGTTACAAAATAGGGGTAAAATTAATTAATAGAAATCCTCGCTCTTCCTTTTAACGAGTTAGAAGTCACCCGCGCGTTGCAGCGGGAAAAAAACTAAAAAAAAGATACATGTATGATACACGGGTTGGTTTTAAAAAAAGTAAACACTAATAAAAAGATATTAAATGATTATAAAACACAAATGATATGAATATTAAAAAAAAATGACGATATACGGAATCAATACGCAGGCCAGTCTTGAAAATTCTATATACAAAGTTAAATATTTTAAACATATAATATAAATTCAAATGAAGTAATGGTAAAAAATCACAAATGAAGAATGGAAATTTGAACCCATGTGGATTGTCTTGAAGTCCAAGACACTTGGCAACTCATCGGCACATTTGTTTAATGGAGTTAGTTATTACACACACACATATATATATTAGCAAACAATTATCGGGGTTTACCATTTATTTCCAGGCACATGTTATTATATATAATATACCCTCGTGTTACGGTAGGATTTTAGGGTGAACAAAATATAGAAAATAACATTGAATAATATATATTTATAAATAAAGCATGAAAAAGTTTAAACGTTTACAAATATAATAAGTAATTTGATTTATGTTCAAATCAATTCAAGTTTTATTTTTATGTTACGTTTAAAACAACCTTTTAGAAAAAACTGAGCACTTTAAAATATACATTATATAACCATACAAATATAGGGAATTTTTTTTGTCTTTTTGTATATTAAAAGTCAACATAGTTATATACTTAAGCTTCCAAAAAAGAGCAAAATGGATTCTAGATGGATTGGTAAGGAATCCTTCTTCTATAGCTGAGGGCCTGAGGTCTTTATTTCGACTCCTGCCTCACTCATTTTTAAAATTTTTCTAGCATAAGGTTTTTTAATAGGCTCATAATGTTCTATAATTAACAATTAGTATAGAATATATTTTGTTACATATTGCATAGTTGTATACTGTCAACTATATTATTTATTTAGCGTTATTTCGTATTATTTTTATAGTACTATTGCTTAATATTTTGTCACCGTCTTTATATTTTGGCTCGCATAATTTTATTTGTTTTTTTTTTGTATTTTTATAACACGATAAAAAATTGTTTTGTAATTGACTGGTAAGAGGTTTAAAATGATTTTTTTGGATTCTTAATAAAAAATAGTAAACAAATAATCTAATCAAACTCGATCCAAAAATGATTAATTCCCAACGTGAAGCATGGGTACGCTTACCACTAGTTAGTATTTAACACCAAAGATCATATATTAAGTTTACAAACTAAATATAAATAAGATTAAAAGGTAATAGTTTTAATAATATCATGTCATGTAAAAACAAAAATTTTATTAGGGACATTAAAAAAGGAAATATATGATGAAGAGAAAATAATTAGATATAAATGTTGGTTTATTTTTGTAGGTTAGAGAAGAAACAAATAATTATATAAAATTAATTATTATAATATAATAGTAAAATCAAAAAATTGATATTTGTAAATTTCTGTTGGGCCTAAAAACAAACAATTGATATTTGTAAATTCCTGGTGGGCCTAAAAACATATTAGATATTTAGATGGCACAAAAAACAATAAATGCTGACATCTTAAAAAATAGAGATATATGCTTTAAAAAGTCGAACCCAGGACCTAGGGAATCAAGTTCCTGCGTTTTACCACTGGAGCCAAGTAAGAGCATAGTTATTATGGCTGCTTTAAATTATATAAAGATTAATAAAATAGTTACTGTTCATTTTCCTACGTTATATAGTATAATATAGTTATAATTAGAATTGAAAGTCTCTTTTCTAAGACTACTCCTAGTGGGAGGTCATGACTCATGACAAGCTAGCTTGTCATACCTCCCACACCTGGTCAACCACTATGCCTCGTCTGTCGTCCGCTCTTTATTTCCTTCCTTTTTATTCTTAGGACCTCAAACGAGCAACGATGCGTGTGTATGAAAATAGATGATGATATAAAAGTTAAACATACATGTTATAACTTTGAGTGGTCTAATATATGAAAATATTCACTTGAGGAATAACTTTATTATTATAATGATTAGTGAAAATATAAACGTAATGATTGTTCAAATATATATGTATGAGAAAACGATTTTGTTTATGACTTTTATGTTGCTTTGGAAACACTCTTTAATTTACTAGCTACTTTGTAAGTTATAAGGAAAAGGATGCACCGTCTACTGTCATCATTTTGAATACATAAAAACTTACCAAGAAAGTTTTTATATAGTCAGCAATAATCACGGATCAAGATAGTTTTTAGTTAATTTGTAACTTAATTTGTATTAAATCGTAGAAACAATTTAAGAACTGCTTATAAATTGTTTTTAAGATACTATTATCATCTACTTTAATTTAATTAATTATCATATTATGTTTGACTTTATATATGTTGTATATTTAAGTTTGAAAAAAAAAGGTTTGAAGAAGAGCAAAAACAATCATATGGACTAAAATGAAGAAATGCCGTTAGTTTCGCCATGGGTTGATGTTTCGGAGGTCCATTGTCGGAAACACGCAATCAAGTGGTATATAATGAACTGAGAGAGAATGAGAGAGAGTGCTAGAGAGAGAGAGAGAGAGAGAGAGAGTGAGTTTGGGGCATAGGAACATAGGCGGAAATACAAGGATTACTCCAAGGAACCAATGGAAGGCGTCTTCTACAACACGGCGAAAAGTGGGAAGTTCATCACCTATGGAAAATATTCAAACGCTACGGTGAATTAGTAGATATTTACATGGCGAAAAAAAGGTTAAGGGACGGAAGGAAGTTTGGCTTTGCGAGGTTCAGAAACGTGCAGAACATAAAACGAATGGAGGAATACTTTATCAGAATCGGAACCATACAAATTAGATTATTTGAAGCCAGAAATCAGTTTGATGGAAACAATGGGAGACCTATCAGAAATGTCAAGGAGGATGTTGTTCGAAACCAGGGAAGGAATGATGCTTTCGTGATTAAAGGAAGAACTTTCAGTCAAGTGGTGAGGGAAAAAGAAAAAGAAGTTAATCACCAAGCAGAACGTAACAATGAGGCTGGAGAAAGGAAGGAAGTGATCATGGAGTGGAAGAAAGTTAAAACTAGAAAACATATCTGGATAAATTAAGCACCTGTGTAATCGGAAGAGTGTTAAAACTAGAAAACATATCGGCAATAAAGGCTGTATGTAAATCAGAACTCTTAGAAGAAAGTAAGGTCTATCACCTGTGAGGAGATAATGTCATGATAAGATTTCAATCCTCTAAGATGATGGAAAAAGTTTTAAATAATAAAGGTCATGGATTACACCATTGGATGAAAGAAATGAGGAAGTGGTCAATAGGATACCAATCTTCAGCTAGAATGGTTTGGATTAAAGTTCGAGGGGTACCGCTACATGCTTGGTGTGAAGAGGTGTTCGAAAAAATAGCCAAAGCCTGGGGGAATCCGATGGATTTTGCGAACTGCTCATTACTGGAGTGCAAAAACCTTTTAGCAGGAAGGATCCTCA
Organism: Pulicaria dysenterica; assembly: GCA_947179395.2. NCBI lineage: Eukaryota > Viridiplantae > Streptophyta > Magnoliopsida > Asterales > Asteraceae > Pulicaria > Pulicaria dysenterica. The sequence goes on from OX359289.1 coordinate 101,214,015, forward strand.
TCAACACGTCGATACGTTCGAGGATTCAAGAATTAAAATCAATTAAAGTAGGGGAACTGTACTATAGGGTCAGCATTGAGGAAGATAATGGCATGCCAGAGGAGGTTTGGACGGACTATGACTGCTGGTTTGTTGATGGTTACGAGTCGGAAAAACAATCGTTGATGGAAGGAAAACATGGAGAAGAAGGAACAGAAGAAAGTGAGGATCAGGCAGAATAGTCGAGTTCGGTAGAGATGGTCAAAGATACCTTCGAATTTCAGACCGGAAGAAAGGGGGAGGCTGCTAGAAAGAATGGTGGAAGGGAGGAGGAGGAGGAAGTCCAAAAGGCGAGAGAAGGCGACACTTATTACAATCCTCATCATGAGGTTGTAAGTCCCAAGTCAACTTCACAAGGCTCAAGGGAAGGTGATTATTCACAAAAGAAGTCGACCGGAAAAAAAATGTATTTGAAATACACGAGGGTCATGATGGCGATAAGCTGGAGTCGGAGTGTGGGCCCTTACGTACAAAGGTTAAGAAACAAAAGCCCAATAAATATGTGTAGACCAAAACAAGTGGACCTGAAGATCCTGCAGAAGAAAGAGCCCAAGAGCAGATAAGCCCAACAAAGCTTAAAGATAAAGGCCCACGTGCTACCTCAACGCTACAGGAGGAGCTGGGAGAAAATAACAACACCTCAAAATATAAAAAAACAAATCCAAACCTAGAAAATCGGAAAAAGGGTCTTCTCTCGGTGAAAGGGGTGAACGTGAATCTTGCAAAAAACAGGGGGAGGGGTCGATTGAGCATGAAGATAATCAAGCACATGGCAAGAAATCGACATTTACTTATGGAGAAAGGAAGAGGAGGCAGTAGAGAGAAGAGAAAAGATTCGTCTTCAGGAGGACATCACTCTCAATCGGCAAATGAACAAATGGTAGAAAAAGAAATTCACAGCTCGAACAGCAGATGCAATTTGGAAGCATTTGGAAGGGAGATTGGCCTGGTATGGAGGGATGAAAAGGAACACCCGGAGGAAAGAGGCGTAGCATAAACCTTTTGTTCTAATCAGGTTCGTTCTTCTTTGGTAGTTATGAATATTTTATCACTAAATGTTAGAGGGTTAGGTAAGAGTAATAAAAGAAGTTGGGTAAAAGAATTGTGCAATAGTCATCATCCGGTGATTATGGGTTTACAAGAAACAAAGTTAGAACATTTGGATTTCTTAGTAGTCGCTAATATGTGGGGGAAGGATGACTTTCAATTCCTTCACAAAAATGCAATTGGTCAATCGGGAGGGCTTTTGCTGGTATGGAACAGTTTGATTTTCACAAAACAGTCAGTTTTAGAAGGGGATTCGTTCATTGGTATTGTGGGGAAATGGGATGGGATAGATGGTCTTGTGGGTTGTATAAACGTATACGAGAATAGGAACCCTGTCAAGCGTGCTGAATTATGGAGCCATCTAAAACAGACATGTGTTAACAGCAATATCAGTTGGTATATTTTTGGAGACTTCAATGAAGTTAGATCCAAAGATGAAAGACTTAACTCGAATTTTAATGAAATTAGTACAAATTCTTTTAATAAATTTATAACTGAAGGAAATTGGTGGGATGTCCCCTTGTGTGGCAGAAAATTTACTCGAGTAAGTGATGATGGGCTCAAATTCAGTAGGTTAGATAGGTTTCTAGTGTCGGAAAAAGCTCAAGGGTATTTTCAATCTTTAAGGGTTATACCTTTAGAGAGGAGATTCTCCGACCATTGTCCATTACTTCTAATTGATAAAGTTGTGGATTTTGGTTGGAAGCCATTTAAGTTCTATGACCATTGGCTTGGGGAAGATGCCTTTGTATCGGTAGTTAAAAGGGCTTGGAGTAAAGAGGTTCTGGCTGGTACCCCGGATAAAATCTTATTGGCTAAATTATAAAACACGAAGGAAGAACTAAAACAGTGGAGTAGAGGCAAATTCGGGAACTTAGAGGAGGATATTAGAAGGCTTAAAGAGGAGGTAGGGGAGCTGGAAAAACAGGCAGAAGAAAGGACTTTATCGGAGGAAGAACGCGATAAATGGAGACAAAGTCGTAAAAGCTGGCTAGAAAAGGAGGAGATCAAGTTAGAGAACCTAAAACAAAAAGCTAGAGTCAAATGGCAGTTAGAAAAGGATGAGAATTCTAGATTTTTTCATGCCATTATCCGCAAGAGGGTCAAGAAAAACTCGTTGATGGGATTGATGGTGGACAATGAGTGGATTGAGGAACCGGGCCAAGTTAAAAATGAAACAAAAGTTTTCTTTGAGAACAAATTCAAAGAGTATGTGTTGAATAGACTGAAGCTCAAGAGCAGCCTGTTTTCAAAATTGACGTCAGAGCATAACGAGGTTTTAGAGGCTATGTTCACAGAGGAAAAGATATAGCGGGCGCTTAAGTCGTGTGGCAGCTCGAAGGCTTGGGGACCGGATGGCTTTAACTTTAAATTTTTAAAGAAAATATGGCCTATCATCAAAGATGATGTCATCAAAAGCATTCGGTGGTTCTGGTTTACTTCAAAGGTCAGTGGGGGATGCAATGCTTCATTCATCACTCTGATTCCAAAGGTATCAAACCCAATTGGGCTTAATGAATTTAGACCGATAAGCCTTATTGGGTCATACTATAAAATAGTTGCAAAAAGTCTTGGCAGAAAGGTTAAAGAAAGTGATCTCGAAATTGATTGGTGGTGTTCAAACAACATTCATTCAGGGAAGAAACATTCTTGATGGAGCATTGATTGCAAACGAGACGGTCAACTTTATCAAAAGACAGAAGGTAAGAAGTTTGATATTTAAGATAGATTTTGATAAGGCTTACGATAATGTCAATTGGAACTTTCTCTTAGATTCGATGGAAGCTATGGGTTTTGGGAGAAAATGGAGGAGTTGGATGAAAGCATGTTTGGAGTCTGCGTTGGTCTCAGTCTAGGTAAATGGATCCCCAACGGGTGAGTTCAAAATGGAGAAGGGACTGAGACAAGGGGACCCGTTGGCACCGTTCCTCTTTCTGATTACTGCAGAGGGATTCAATCTCCTTATGATGGAAGCAATTAAGAAAGAAAAATTCGAAAATATTGTGATCGGTCGTCAAGAAAAGGTGGGAATCTTGCACCTCCAATACGCAGATGATGTCATCATTTTTGGGAAATGGGAGATAGGAAATTTAAAAAACCTATTGCAAGTGCTGAAATGTTTTGAGTTCTTATCTGGCCTTAAAATTAACTTATCGAAAAGCTCTTTAATTGGTCTGGGGGTTAATCAAGTAGAGGTAGATGCGTGGGCTCGCTCTATTGGGTGTAAAGTGGGTAAGCTGCCGTTTACATACCTAGGAGTTCCAGTGGGAGCTGATATGAACAAGGCCGAGAACTGGAAGGAGATAGTGGAAAAGATTCAATTCAAACTATCTCATAAGAGAGCAAGCTTGGTGTCTATCGGAGGGTGCCTCACATTGGTAAAATCAATCCTTGGTAGTTTACCGCTGTATTTCTTTTCCTTGTTCCGTGCCCCAAAATATGTGATTTCTTTGTTAGAGTGTGTGAGAAAAAACTTCTTTTGGGGCAAAGGAGGGGATTCGGGGTCGGGGAGATACATACACTGGGTCAAATGGGATCAAATATTGAATACTTTTGGGAATGGGGGTTTAAACATCGGTAGTCTTCAAGCTGCTAATTTGGGTCTGTTGGGGAAGTGGTGGTGGAGGTTGTATAATGAGAGAGATTCCTTGTGGTGTAGAGTGATTAGATGTATCTATGGTTTCGGGGGGGATGTAGGGTATGGAGGTGAGGGGTCGGGGGGGAAAAATTCGGTGTGGGGCAACATTATTAGAGTTGGTTCTATTTTGGAAAAAAAAAAGGGATTAGGTTTTCTGATTCTTTTCGTAGGGCTTTGGGTAGTGGGATTTCCATTAGATTCTGGAAGGATATATGGAAGGGTGATACCTCTTTGGAAACTAGATTTCCTAGACTTTTCTGGTTAGAATTATGCAAAGATGGTTTGGTAGGGGATAAAGGTAATTGGGTAGAGGGGGTGTGGGTTTGGGCTTGGAGTTGGAGTTGGAGACGTGAACCGAGGGGTAGAGAACTTGGGGAGTTTGAGGCGTTGCAGGAGCTTTTATCTTATTGTTCTCCCGTCTGTAGAGCGGTGGAAAAGGTGAAGTGGGACTTAGCGGGGGACGGGATCTTTTCGGTTAAAATCCTTAGGAGGTATATAGATGATGCTTTTCTTTCAACCCCTTCTAATAGGATTGAGACTTGGTGGAACAGATTAATACCTAGAAAGGTGAATGTATTTATTTGGAGAGTTAGATTGGGTAGGATTCCGGTTCGGAACATTCTTAGTTCCATGCAGGTGGATCTCCATTCAACCTTGTGCCCGTGATGCGAAAAAGAAATTGAATCCGTGGACCACGCACTCTGGAATTGCAGGAAGACACAACAGATCATGGAAGCTTTGTTCGGATGGTGGAATTTGGATCGTTTGTTGGTGGGCTCTCTTCAGAACGCGGTGGCCGTTGACAACACTATATGGCAGGCAACTATGTGGATCGCGTTGTACATCATTTGGTCATGCAGGAATAACTTGGTGTTTTGACAGGTTCGAAAAAGCCTAGAGGATATACTTTTCGAGATTCAACTCAAGAGCTTTCAATGGATAAAGGATCGGTTACGAAAGATAAAACTAGATTGGTCAATATGGCTCTCGATGCCCAATGTCTTTTATAGTGAATATGCCCATCTTTAGTCTGTTTTTATTAGTTTGTTTGGTGATCGTATTGGTATTATTGTATCATGTTGTATACTGTGGTTAGGTGTAGATAGTTACACCTTTCATGTGTATCTTGGGTTTTGGTAATGGTATTGCTTTTTTCAAAAAAAAAAGTGGTATATAATGAGACGTGGAGGGTATAGAAATGTCCATCAAATCACCTTCAAAGAATAAATACCTCAACAAAAAGATATTGTGTTTTGCCGTCATCTACAACTTACTAAATACAAGACAAAGTAGAACAAGCTAAGCTAATATTCTACAAATGGCGCACTACTGTTATCGAGAGCATAACAAAGGAATTACTTTCTACCATGAACAAGCTTCTAAAAAGGTCAAAAATGGCACCCAATACAACTGATGGGCGATGTCGAAGCCTACTTCCCATACTACAAAAATGTCGAATTCCTGAACCGAATGACTGGGTCTACCGATTTCCGTTGTAGCTAACAAGGAGGATGACGATGATGATGAAGATGAAGATGACGAGATTGAGATAGAGGAACCTCAACGGCCCATCGGAAAATAAGGGAAAGAGGCCATCAAGGAGTTCTACAATCAACAGGTAGACTCCGTAAGAAAGCGTCAATAACTTATTGGGCCAAATAAACACGTTCAACCAGCGGGTCAAAAGTAACATGACTAATAAAATGAAAAACACTTGAACTCAATGAAAAAAGCGTTGACACTCAAAGAAAATAAATTGAAACTAGAACAAGCTAGAGGACTCTTTTTGAAAAGAATTCGAGTTTTACACTGCTCCGCATGATCACCTCACGGGATATGTTTTGAAGGCAACTTTGGCGAGGAAGAAGATAATTAGAGAATTGTATGGATATTATTAATATAAACAAAATGTTCTTTATTAATTTTAGGGTTTAGTTCCTAAAAGTACATCGAAGTTGACACCTTTTGCTATTGTGTATACTCATCTTTCATTACTCCCATTTAATAGGGGTGTTCACGGGGCGGGGCGGGGCGGGTAGTAGAATTTTTGTAAACCACCACTGCGGGGCGGGTACTAGTTTTAGAAACCGTAACCGCCCCGCGAACAGCGGGTACCCGTTGTGCGGGTACTTGAAGAAAGGCGGGTATCCACGGTTCGGGTTACGGGTACCCTAAAATTGAACTGTTTTTCATTTTTGCTATTTTCAACAAGTTTAGATTTATAATAAAACAATAAACAACGGTAAAAAGAAGTTACAATAATGAATAAATCACTAGTACAAATCAAACAAATCTTCAATGAGGGCCTCGTATGAACAAAATAACGATATGATCGAAGTTGACACTGGCGATCGATTCGGTGTATCCATGTTAAACTCTCGATCGTAGCATGATTGCAAATCTCGATATAGAAGCTAAAAAAGAAGAATTGGAGAGACGGTGGGGGCGACTAGAGATAAGTTAAGTAGTTTTGAGGATTTTAAGTTTTCATATGCCTTTTGTTATTATAATATATATATATATATATATATATATATATATATATATATATATATATAAGTTAAAAGCATACGAGGCAGGGCGGGTACCCGCAGATATTGAATTTTAAAAACCGTACCCGCCCCGCGTTTAGCGGGTACCCTAGTTTTCAGGTTTTTTCGGGTAACGGGTTCTGCGGGTATCGGTTTTTTCGGTTTCGGTTCATGCGGGGCAATTCAGTTTCTCGGTTTTTTTGAACACCCCTACCATTTAATACACCAAACTCTTCAAAACTACCATTTAATACATCTTAACCTGTGATAGCAGGTTAAGGGTGATGTGGATCCGGTTTTGATGATGTGGCATGTGTTTTGAGTGATGATGTGTAATTTTCTATTTAACAATAACTAAAAATGTAATAATAATAATAATAATAATAATAATAATAATAATAATAGTAATAATAATAATAATAATAATAATAACTTATGCAGATCTGCTTGAAGAAACCATCGCTGGGTTCTTGTAGCCACCATCTCATCTCCACCATCTCATCTCTGCACCGATTGCACCACCACCACCGATGGCCTTAAGGGCGACTGCCTCACCACCACCACCACCGATTGCACCATCGAGTTCCATTACCACCATCTGCTGGCGACGAACGAAATGGGTTAAGTAATGGGGTTTCTTCAAGATCTGTTCTGTAATCGAACACAGAGTTTGATTTGAGTTTCAGGGGGTTTCGCGAAAGGGTTTCATCACAGAGGGTTTCGCAGATCTTCATGTTGTTAAGCTTCGTTTCGATTTTGATTCTTCTTCATCTTAGGGTTTCGATTTGGGGTTCTTCATTGGTTTGATTCTTTTGTACGATTTTGATTACTTCTTTTGTTCGATTTGGGGTTTTTCATTAGGGTTTGTTCACAAGGTTTGTTCAAGGATTGTTCTTCATTATGTTTTCATGTTCGATTTTGATTCTTTCTTTCGTCCAGATTACGGTTTGTTCAAGGATTGTTCTTCATTATCGTTTGGATCTGTAATCGATTACGATTACGGTTTGGATCTGTAATCGTTTTCTGCTAAGTTTTCATTATTCATATTTAAGTTCACAGATCTGTATATAATCATTTGAAGAAAAACCCTTCCTTTGGGCCTGAACCACGAATCAGACGATTAGGGTTTCTAGATGAACCATTTAGGGCTTCTTGAAGGTACTCGATTTGGGTACTGCGATTTGGGTTTCGATTTGCTGTTCAGTTCTTCATCCATTTTCGTCTTCATCTCACGATTTGCTGTTCAAATCTCACGATTTGCTGTTCAAATCTAACGATTTGCTCTTCAGTTCTTCATCCATCTTCGGGTCAAATCTCAGATGATGAAGAAGGGTTCAGATCTTCAAGCTATCGATGGGTTCATATGACTCCATTGATGCAGATCTGGGTTTTGATTTTAGCTATCGATTTGTTCTTCATAATGTTTCTTTTTTTTTTTACTGATGTGGCAACTAAATTAGTGATGTGGCATGCAATAAAATAAAGAAAAAAAAGTGTGACCTGCTACCTGATGAAGAGGTAACCCAATGTATAAAATGGTAGTTTTAGAAACTTTGATACACTAAATGGGAGTAATGAAAGATGACTATACAAAATAGCAAAAGGTGTCAACTTCGATGTACTTTTAAGAATTAAACCCTTAATTTTAATGGTATATAATTTTTATTTTAATTATTTGTTATTTTTTATTATTATACAATATATAAATATTTATTTGGTTTAATAATTAAATGTATAATAAAGTAATAAAAAAAAGTTATTGGGTTAGTCGAGTACATTAACCTATACTAGGTATTTTAATAAGAAAGAAAAAAAATAAGAAAAAATATATATGATATTAATCCTAGCTTAAGATCTTGTGTATAAACACGAGGATATTTAAAATAAATTTTAAATATAATAGTTAAAAAACTAATATATAGTAAAATAATTATAAAACATACCTAAAGATATAACATTTATTAGAAAATATGTATATATATGTATGTATGTAATGATTATATATCACGAGAAGTTGCTGTAGAAGCATGATAAATTGTCATGTTTGGTTGAGAAGGGTTACGTTTTAGGTTATTATAAGGCAAGTAACACTACAATAAACATGGATTTATAGGATGCTTATTTTCGTCCTAACATGTTACTTAATGTGACGCTTAATTTTATAGGACCAAGTGTATAAGTGTCCTATACAAAGGCGTTCTAAAAGGTTGTATAGTTCTCACGACACATTTGTTCATCCTAATAAAGACCCATCTTATGAAACACATCACATGGTCCCATAATATGTTTTATGCAACCAAAATGGCGTCGTAATAGACCTCAAAAAGCAATGCTTTATGGTGTCCTAATATATACTTATTTGTTATCTTGCTTTTGAATGTTTTAAGACACATACATGCGTCCTAATATACCACAAAAATGTGTCGTAATATACTATAAACCCGGATATTGTATGGTGTCCTGATATATGTTTCGAGACACATATGGACGTCATAAAATATTATTCTTAGTACTAATAGGAAGACGTCGTAATAGTACTCTTAGGACCAATTTTAAGTGTTGTAACATAGATTCCCCTTTTTCATGCGACACCAATTTGTGTCCAAAAAGTATGGTTATATAACATTAATAGCATCCTAATATGTCAAATAATATGACTTTTGTTTCTGTTTTTATCATACAAATAAGATTTTATATTATAAATTCAAAACAATCAACACTCTATCTATAGTAATTACTCCGTATTTTAATCTACGAACTCAAACTTCATTCAATAAATAAAAGAAAATTTAACTCTCATTGAAATGAGTCATACCCATAGCAAAAGTTCTTACATAAGTAACAAGATCATCCATAATAGCATTCTACAAATTAAAACGTGATCCAAAAGTAATAAAATAAACTAGATATAGATAATCTCGTATCATCATGCCTCATCACGAGCCACCTGCGATTAAACCCAAACACAAGTGTAAATCTCCATGTTAACACATCTTACGTCAAGAAGATTTTCACATGTTTAAAAAGTTAAACATACCGAAATGAAAGTGCAAGGCCACACAATAGTTGCTCCAATAGCATCTTCAATTGTGATAAATAATCCATATGGTCTCACTAAAGGTTCATCTCTTTTGATAACAACTTTAACATTTACCTCGCACCAGTTTGGCCCAATCTCTTCACCTCCAACTAACTCATTTGGGTCTAAGCTCTTGATCCAACCTTTTGCTACAATCTCCGTGGGGTTTATGATGCTTTTAAGATAGACGAGAACACCCACCTGAAATTTATATATTACACCAACAATCTTTTAAAACCATGTATGAAAGTTAGAAAAAAAACCCACCATTTTAGCCAAAGTCAGTGAGGTGTACAACTAATAGAGAACAAGTGTACAACTAAGTTACTCACACATGGTTTGAGTAAAACCATTCTTGCTCTAGATAAAAGGAATCTTACCAATGTTGAACACATGGTCGGTTATATTACATAAATTTAAAACAAAAAAGTTTGCAAGATTGAACTTTTAAGTCAATCTAACATATTCATTTGATCCCTTATGTATCATATCAATGCACAATACCCACTGATATCATGTAGAACATAAAAAATACATATAGGACAAAAAATACCAACACTTAACAAGTCACATTCACACACATAACAATGGCCGCAAAAAAATTAGTAAATAAATAAGAAAAAACAGATCGGTAAACCATTTTCCAGTAATCAAATTTTGATAACCAATTAGTTATTAAATAAGAAAAAACATATTCTTGCAGAGTGAAGAACAACGAACAATTTCACACATAACTTTCAAACAGACTAACACAAAACAAAAGTGAAGAAAAAAAGATCAACCCAATTAAACCAAACATGTAGCTGTGCAGTTACTAGTTTTTGTCTTGTTGACTAATTGCCATGTAGGTATATACATGTGTAACTATGTTGACTAAGATTGAATCAAAGCGTCAGTTGGTGTCCAGCTTTAATATAGTAAATTCATAGAAACATTAATCTACACCTTGCAGCCAATGATCAAGTCCAAAATTTAAGCAATAAACCTTCGATTCCCTTACCCGGTGTTGTAATTTAAGCATCAAAATTCTTAGGAAATCACTAAGTCAATATAACCCAATATCTTTTAATTAAAACCCAAATTGACTCACTTTTAGTTTTTTTTTAAAAAAATAGAAAATACTTTTGATATAATAAACAATTTTCTGAAATACTAATTTCAATATTTTTCTGTGTTCGGTCATATCATACATGGCAACGTATTCTTGTTTGTTCTTTGATGTTTTTTTCCTCCATGTGGTGTTTTACTTTTCATTTTGCTATTCATTCAAGTACTTCAAGATATAAAAAATGTTCCTACTATGTATTTGGAATTAAAAAAAATTAGATCGACCATTGGAATATAAATGTTTGATATATTAAGTACATAACACTTATTATGACCAATGTTTCAAATGTCCTATTAAGTTTTATCATATTAAGTCACTTGTAATAAGAGTTGAATAAAATTAATTTAATAAGACTCATATATCAAGTGTCCTAATATATTTCATTATATTAAGACTCTATAAATAGATTTTTTATAAAATTTAATCTAAAAGGACCCGAATATCAAGTATCCTAATAAATTATACTCTTATAAGACCCCGACACATAAGTGTCCCGTAAAACATTAAGTATTAGGACAATTATGTGATGTGTCATATTAGAATCTATGATAATAAAACCCTTATAAATAAATGTCCTATAAACCTAATCTAACATGACATAAATATTAAGCGTCCTCTTAGGCTATACCATAACCGGACGCATAAACTAAATGGTTGTATTATATATGTTGTTGATACGCTTATTGAATAAGTGTCCTATTTAAGCGTCTATAAACTCCTTTTTGTTGTAGTGTAATATTTAGGTGATCGATACGAAAATAAATGTAAAGGTTTAGAGTTAACTTGATAATTTAAAAGTGATTCGTATGATTTGTTTTAAGGATGTTAAATTTAAATAAAGAGTGTTATCTTACGTAATAAAATCTGTACGTCAAACAAAGTATAAAATCTTTAAACGTTAAAAACTTAAAATAAACAATAAAAAATAGAAGTTCAAATAATGTACATTATTTGGGTATTTGTTATTTTGATAATATGGTTTTCGGTTTTTGAGGTTTAACTACTTGGTATGTTTTTGCTATTTTGAGATTTGACTACTTTATAGGTGGTACCTTCTTATTTTAAACTCGCTTTATATTTCTATTTAGTGATTATTTACTTTAAATTATTCGATTGTTTAATAACATTGTTTATTAGTAATTGTTAGAATTGTAGTACATCACATTAATTTATTATATTCATTTATATTATTAAATAGACAAGTATAATCGAAATTTGAATCATAAACAAACACCAAATTTAAAGTTCGAATACAATTAAAATGATCATCGAATATTGAAGCTAGAATATAAACGAAAATTATTTACGAAATTCGTATCAAAACAAAAAAATTAAAAATGAATTCCGTATGCGAAAAACGAAAAAAATTGCCGGACACATTTGCCCTAAATTGGTCGACACGAAATGCGATTTGCACGTGATACGAAAAAGGTGACACGCCCGAACCTGACACGAAAATGATATTTGAAAAATAGATCAATATAAAGTAACACGAACATAAATTACACGAACATGAAAATCTGAATCTGACCTAAATAATACCAGCTCCTTTTGTTATGATAAGAAAAGTTGTATATATTTTAAATCTTTTGATGTCAAATTCCATAATTCACTTGCAACCAATTTGAAAATTGTAGTTGTATACGATGCGATCATGGTGGAGGAAAATTTATGTTATTTTCACGTACACTAATTAAGCTATAGAATAAATTAAGTTTAATTAGGGTGATGCCCATTAATCATATGTCATGAGTTTAAATAGGTATCATCACACCCTATTTTCACGTACACTAAGCCTAGTGGTAAGCACTTAGGTGCTTTGGTGTGGTGATGCTCATTGACCAAATGTCATGGGTTCAAGTCCTGTGGTGGATAAATTGGTGTAGAATTAGATGTCGTTCAAAAAGAAAGAAAAATTAGGGTGTTACATAGAGATGGTCGATCATCATATATATTCGTCGATCGATTTCAAGATCCTCCCAAGTCCACCTCCACTATCTTCCATTCTTCTAAAGTCCCTATTTTCACCGTCCATTCAACTTACAAGACTTCGTGATCCGATATGAAACACGACTCAAACCCGACATAATAATGTGATGCGAGTTGAAACGAATTTGAAATGGGTAAGAAAGGTAGGTACGAATATAACTGAGTCGGGTTAGGTTCAATCCGCGAACCCGAAAGTAATCCGTATGACCCGTTTAAGTATAAAACTATAACTTTTTATTTAATGCTTAGAGTTTAAAGTTTAAAGAGTAAATTGTGAATTTAAATAAGTGAGAGACGTTTTAGTCGATAAAACTCGTCAAACAAAATTATAATTAGTACGTTCAAAATTTTAAACTTCAAGTAAACAATGAAAAATTTAAGAGTAAATTACATTACACATACTTTTGATCCCTAACCAAATTAAAGCGTTCCTATGGTTTAATTTTTACGGTTTTAATCACTCCGGAGCCGTGACCCGGATCCATTTTTTATCCCTAACCAAATTCAAAAGTCTAATATACATTTGATTTTCATTTATATTAATTCTCACTAATTTAAAAAAACTATTAATAAATAAAAAATGATGTTGTAAGGTTTTTCTTTTAACTATCATATATTTTTTTTAACTTAATTTAACTTAACATCATCAAACTGTTAAACCCCCAAACATCATCACCTCCTAAATCTGGGAAAATGACCATACACCACCATAGACACCTCCATTGATACTACCATGGTTCTTAAAAGCTTGTTTTTACTTCGTCATGGCTCCGTCAAGGCTTGAGTTTGATCATGCCGTCATGACATGCATGGTCAAAGGCTCGGACTTAAGGCTTGGCGTACGCTAAGGTCCGGCTTGACATGTCTTTACCTGCTATAAGTCGTGTTTTTAAGTGTAGTAGAGGTATTGAGCCATATGAGTCGAATATATATAGTTATTCATTTATAAAGATAGTTGGATATACCGAAAAGTATACCACCATCTCAGGTCACCTTTTACAACCTCCGGCCTGACACCTTATACCACCTTCGACCGCCAGGAAAATCAAACACAATTGAAACCTCTAGTAGAAACCCCCAACAGATTTCCCTTGAGAACACAATGAACGCATCAAACCCCCAAACACATCAAAGCCAAAAATAATCAAATCACTAACACACAATCGTCTGATTCAAATCGAAGAACACCATGGAGAAACACAAATTGACTTTTATTCTTGTTTCTATTGCAAACCTGGAACAAAAAAGTAGAACACCATTAATTGCTAACTTAAAAATGAAGAACTCCAGTTGCATTCAAGAACAATAAACTCTAAGAACATATGCAAGCGATGAACGGCTGAGATTGAGTCTCCCATTCTCATTTAATTTAAGGTTCTCATTTGAACCTCCCACTATATATATATATATATATATATATATATATATATATATATATATATATATATATATATATATATATATATATATATAATCAGGTTCAAATAAAAAGAGTTTTAAAGTAAAAAATATAAGAAGGATTCTGAGAATACCACGTCTACTTTTAGTCAAAAGGGTAAAAAAGGAATATTTTAAATAAGAAAAAAATTCTCTCTCCTAAATAACCCCACTAAGCCCACATCCCTTTGTCCCGTTCCCCCTAAAAACCTAGTTCCTCTCTGCCGTATATTTCACCGCCTCCCCCAAACCCTAATTCCTCCGCCATCAAATGAGCAGTCGCCGTTCGCCGATCGTCCAACCTTCGCTGTTCTCCGTTCAACATTCAACGATCGCCACCAAATGAACCGTCGTTGTCTTCTCCCGAACGCATCACCGCCAGTTGGTTGAAATCGCCGCCCCACAGATTAGGGGTTCGCTGCCGCTGTTCGCCGCCCGTTCCTTCTTGTCGCCTAGGTCGTTGCCGTTTTCTATTGGTGTTCGCGGTTCTTGCACTAACAATGATTCTCAAATGAACTTCTTCCTATATATATATATATATATATATATATATATATATATATATATATATACACACACACTAGCAGTGTACGTGCACAATGTTGCGACGGTAAATAGTTTCTGTTTTGTAACATATAGTCTTCAAAGATGTAACGCGTAATTCAATGTCACGAAAAAAATTTCAGCAACATGTCCGTTTTTTTCTTCAATTTTTCTTATATTTGTATCAACTATTTTATTAATTTAAAATAAATTCTAAAAAGCATTAAAAACTAAAAAACATTTATATTTATGAAATAAGGAGAAAGAAGTTAATAAGATTTTGAAAATTATGTTGATGTGGGTGGATAGTTGTGTTTGTGTAAGAGACTATGTTAGTGGAAGAATATATTTTAAGTAAATAAAAAGTTAAAGTTTATTAGGAAAGAGAATGATTAAAATTGAGTGGATGGGATTAATTTAGATAAAAAAAATACGAATATTAGATATTGACATAATTTTAAAAAGTTTAGGAGAAAAAAATGTTAAATAATTTATAGTATAGATTATTATCTTCAAAATCAAATAGATGCATGTGACCCATCTTCATCTTGAAAAAAGCATCAACAGATTACCATCTCCAAGAACATATTTGTGATTTGGATTTTGTTGACCCTACCATAAAGAAGATGAAGATAAATGGGGTGAACGGAATTAAGATTTTGCTGCAAAATTTAAAGGGGTGGAGTGGAACTCAAAATGGGTTGGATTCGTAATTGTATTAATGATGTATTGTTTTAATCTTATATTGGTTGTTTAATAATATTTTTATTGGTAATTCGCAGAAACATAATACATCATATTGTTTAATAAAAATAAAATTAAAATTCGAATGAAATTGAACAAAAAGAACAAATCCAAATTTCAAATCCGATCAAAAGAAATATTGAATATTGAAGTTCAAATCTGAAAGATTATCATATATTGAAATTGATATCGATAAAAAAAGAAAATCGTATACCAAAAAGTGAAATCTTCTATTTGGTAACATAACTTTTGAAATTATATAAAACAAAATTAAGGGCGAAAAAATGATGTGAAGAAAAATGTGATGACATTTTTTTTTCAACAAGAAAAATATTTTTTCTCTTACTAAATAATACTACTTTATCCTCATAAATCATATTTAATAAATGATTACTGGTGGAATGCAGTATTTTTTTTCCAACTCTTTTAATTTTGATATGTAAGGTGATTTATTAAATAAAAAAATGAACCATAAAGATTTAGCAAGAAGATATAAACTTCATCTTCTTTGCAAATCAAGACACATACAAAAACTTTCCATATTTACAAAGACCCCCTTAATTTCTTGAACACTTGTTCAATTCCCATTTTACAGTCTCTTTTTCTCTAAATAGCTACACCTTTTGGCTATTTTTTTTATAACTTACCTATTTGATGGTGAGAAATCTCTTTTTAACACTTAGAGTTCTCTTCTACCATCGAATATATGTCACGTAATCAGTAACACTAAAACCTAAAATCCACTACTTATGAACGTGTATAATATACATTAAGACAATGGTGTGGAATTATAGATATTATTGTTCTACAAACTCATTGAACCTGAAGAAACTTTCATTTGCCAATGATATCCAAGAACAACACAATCTTCTCCCTTAAGAGCATAATAACTTCATTTTTGTTGTTTGTTATCCATCTTCATCTCAACTTCATTGAAACAATCCAATCCAAAATCGTGAACTCCAAAATCTTGACAATCCAATAGCCATGTAGCACAATCATCCCATGAAGAGAAACCACCATTATAGTTATTAAAAAGATGTGCATTATTTGGTAACTCCCAAGTGTTTATATCAACTAGAGGAGGCTCATCATCACCTAAAAGGTAGTTTAACAACTTCTCATCTTCACAAATGCTTTCAAACAGTTTTTCAGGTTCATCGGTCAAAGTTGAGTAGTTTTCGGGTGGCGACAAGCTTGAGTTCTCTTCTGAGCTTCCTGTCACATTGGTGATTTTTGTAGGTAATGACCGGTTAATAAAGTTTTCAGATTGTGTGGATTGCTCTTCGTGAGAAGATGATGTTTCCGTTTGTTGTGGTTCTTTTTGAAGTGGCTCATGAGTAACTGGATCGATTCCTCTTTTTATGAGTTTTTTCTTGATGTGAGTGTTCCAATGATTTTTAATCTCGTTATCTGTTCGTCCTGGTAATCTTGCCGCAATTTTCGACCACCTAACAAACAAAAAAGACTTTCCTGATATACTTTTAATTAAAGTGGAAAATTATTAATGAACCAGAATCATAAAGTAAAATAAGAATCACTAAAAAGAAAAAAAACGTTTTAAATATTTGAATTACGTATGAAAGGATTTCAAAAACAGAAAAAACAAAACTATGTGAATTACACTGTTCATTTGTTTACCAGAATGAAAATTAGGCCAATAAAGTCTCTTCAATTCGTAGCTTCACTATAAAACATGTCGGCCATTAAGTATATATATTTATATAATTAATAACTTTACTGTTTCGTTTTTCTTTACTTCATTATTATTCATCATCTTATTCAAGTTTTTTTTATTGTAAAATTTGTGTTCAGATATTGTAATTTTGTTAAGTAGATAAATTACTATCGTCATGTGTGTATATATTATCATTATAAGACACTTATCACTATATTAATTAAAAGAAATTCTTTGTGGTTCATACGTTATATATCTTTCCTATATATTAACTAGGCTAGTCACTCATAACTTCTATTTTTACAAGATCATTTCAGCGGTTATGTTGGTATATCGAATATTCAACATATACGTGTCTCTTTTTGGTGTTGGAGTTATAATTGCTTTTTTCTTGTGTTGTAAAGCTTTCTTTAAAATAAGTAAAAAGAACTTTAGAAAACAATACAATCCCGTACAAAAGGATAAGTTTCAATAATCAAATATAATACTTTTCCAATAACTTAAGTAGATTATTTATTGAAGCTTTTATGCACACATTAAAAAGATTGAAGTTTATATTACACTACTGCACGCATACGATATTTTAAAATAATGTTTTGTCGATCAAAAGCGATATCATATTCAAAATGAATATAAATAGTGTGCAAATTTTTTTTTATAATAATATAGTAGAATTAAGTTCATCCATCCAAATGGGTATATTATAATAATGAATTAAAATATGTGAACTGAGAAAATTTCACTCCTAAAGTCGTGAAATACTGAAAATCTAATATTTCCTCACTTATGAAAAGTTAGGTAATTAATTTGTTCATAAGTCTTTGATCATATTCTTAAAATAAGATTTTACCTTTAAATTAATGTGTATCATGAATTTATTTGATTAACATCTAACTTAATTATATATTTATGCTAAAAAAATATTGCATAATAAAAAGTAAAAAGATCCAGAATGAATGAAAAAAATAAAGAAAATTCTTTAGTTTTGAAATAAAGTAATGAGAATTATTATTCATGAGTGTACGTGTGAGCGAGTGACAATAATATACCGATTGCCGAGTCGAGCATGGAGATCAATAACGAGTTGTTCTTCAGACTCAGTGAGTAGACCTCGTTTTAAATCGGGTCGGAGGTAGTTGGTCCACCGGAGACGGCAGCTCTTCCCACAGCGGCGGAGTCCGGCGAGTTTAGGGACGGCGCGCCAACAACATTGGCCGGATGTAAGAATAAAGTTGATGAGTTTATTATCTTCCTCCGCCGTCCACGGCCCTTTCTTCACCCCTAGTTTGTCACAACACGGTTGTCTTCCCATCTATATCGAATCACCACCGGCCAAAAAGAAACAGCTAGCTACCTGATGACTTATAAGTAACAATAATATTATGCTTATAATGTATATTATAATTATAATATCCTTCTTCAAAACACACTTAAGCCAGTTTTAGATATGCCACCACCAACCTTTATATATATAGTTCCCAGAGGAAGCTCGGGGTCCACCATTGATACATGAAAGGAACAGGTGAACTGCAATCTTGTTTGGGTGGTGAGTGATGAGGTGAAAAAGGAATGATGCTTAGAGACACATAGACACAAGGCCACATATGAGGCCGCAAACAAATATATTATGCAAAGTTTCAATTTAGAACCTTATACTTCGCTAAAATGCATGTGTAAGCTTAACAATGTATAATTATCTATAAGGAATGATAGCATATCAAACTAAACTATAAAATTGTTATGCGAGAAAGAAAGTAATAAAAGAACACAAGTATTTTACGTGGTTCGGTTAACAATGTGTTAAGCTACATCCACGGACATGTACCGGAGAGATTTTATATTAGTGAGATCAGAGATTTACAATATTTTTTAATGCAAAAGACTGAAACCTAGATATTTATAATCATACAAGAAAACCACAAGTTGCACTAATTCTCAAAATAAGAAACAATTGCTAACATATTTAGAAGATTAGCCGCCGCCAACCAAGAAAAACATTCCTGGGCTGATGAGGCCTGCTCCACGCCGTGGAGCAGGTGTTCATGCCGTGCACCATCGCTGCAGCGCTCCGTGCGCCTATGTCCCATGTCGAGCACCTCGCGATATTGCGCTTTGTGCATTAATGGTGCACGCCAAGCACCCTTCAATTTCAATTTTCAATATCTTTCAACCTATATTAAGTCACATTTCAAAAATCTCCATGTTGACTTGAAAATTTTTCAACCGCCAAGGTTCATCAGTCTCTCTTAGTGGTCTCCTTCCTGCCAAATGCCACGAAGGTACTTTCACCTCCTGCAAATATTCACCAAGTACAAGCAATGCTTGAACTTATCCACCGGTAACGCCTTTGTTAACATATCTGCTGGGTTATGCTCAGTAGTTATCTTCTGGATAGAAAATATGTCTTCCTCCAGAACATCTCGGATGAAATTCATCCTTACATTAATATGTTTCGCTCTCTCGTGATACACAGATTCTTAGCCAGAGTTAAAGCACTCTGACTGTCACAGAATAACACCGGTTTCTCCACCTTCAGACCAAGACTCTACACCAGACCAAACAACCAGATACACTCCTTGATCCCTTCAGTTATCAACATATATTCCACCTCAGTTGTCGACAAGGCAACCGTAGGTTCTAAGGTAGCCTTCCAACTGATGACACATCCAAACAAAATGAAGATGAAAAATGTCAGTGATCTTCGTTTAACCAGGTCGACACCATAACCAGCATCTACATAACCTATTAATCCATCATCCTGCTTCTTTGCATCATACACCAGACAAATATCACACATATTGCAAGATCCACTTCACAGCTTCCACTAAGCTTTCCACGGATTCTCATAAATCTGCTCACCACACTAACCGCATGTGCTAGATACGGACTCGTGCAAACCATGACATACATAAGACTTCCAAATACACTGGAATATGGAACTATCTTCATGTAATCAACCTCGTCATCTGTACCCGGTATAGTGCTTCGATCAAATTTAAAATGTGCCGCCAAAGGAGTACATAATGGCTTTGATTGATCAAAAGAGAATGCCTGCACCACTTTCTCAATATACTTTTCTTGAGAAACACATCGTAACACCGCTGCTCTATCTCGATAAATCTCCATACCCAGTATCTTCTTTGCTACATCCACATCCTTCATCTTAAACTTACTATAATTAACATATCATCCACATATATCAACAGATAAACATAGGAATCCTCAGATTCCCTTTTTGAGTATACGAAGTTATCGAACTGACTTCTAACATAGCCCTGAGAAATCATGAAGGAATCAAACCTCTTGTACCACTCCCTCCGGGACTGTTTCAAACCATACAAAGACTTTTTCAACAAGCACACCTGGTCTTCCTGGGAACCTTCGAATTCCTTTGGTTGAGACATGTATATCCTATCTTCTAGATTCCCATGAAGAAATGTAGTTTTCACATGTAACTGCTCCAGCTCCTGATTTATGCACCCACCATGTCTAAAAGAACCCAGATTGTTTTGTGTTTCATAACACAAGAAAAGACTTCATGATAGTCAATCTATTCCTTTTCTGAAAACCCTTTCACCACCAATCTCTCCATGAACCTTGCAGGTTCAAATTTAGGAATTCCCTCATTCTATTTTTCTCCAATGAAAGCATTTTTTCATTCAGAGCCACAACCCAGTTCTCAACATCGTTACTCTTCATAGCCTCTTTATATGATTTTGGCTCATCGGAGCCAATATCATCTCCACCCGCCAAGGCATATGCCACAACTATTGACACATCCTACATACCTTGCTGGTTTTTGAATGTTTCTCTTCCCCCTCTTTGTTGCTATAGAATCATCAACTCCTGTAGCAGAATCACCAACCTCCTTCACAACCAGTTCCCCTTGAGGTTTAGACTGCGCTAGCTGATCAGGTTTATCAATATCACTTTGTTGTTCGTCTTCTAACACAACTCTGTCAGGATTTTCAAGCTCCACCTTCTGGTTAGCACCATGATCTTTAGTACCTGTAACATTATCACTACCTCTACTCTGATCAAGCATAGCAAATTCATCAAATGTTACATATCTTCCAATAAGATATTTACCAGGAGTTTTACCTTTTGTACACCATAGTCGATAACCTTTCACCCCTGTTGCATACCCTAGAAATATGCACTTCACTGCCTACGGCTAGCTTACCCTTATTAACATGAGTGTATGCACAACATCCAAATATTCTTAAATTCGAGTAATCAGCAAGTTTACCAGACTAAACCTCTTAAGAAGTCTTTAATTCAATTGCAGTTGTTGAAGATCTATCTGAAGGAACACATACCAAAACCAACAAGAAAGCGGAAGCATGGAGTTTTAAAAATCATTTTCGGGTACGTGCACATGAGGACCTTAAGTGGATCATGACTACAAAACCAAGAATATAGCAACATAAGAAGAGCAAAGCAGAAAGGGAGAGAGTTATACCCTAGATATCTCTGGATTTGAAGTAGTGAGGATATTTGATGAACTCAAATCAAGTCCCTCTACCGAATATCCACACCAAGATAGCCAAACTCCTCTCCTTGCTAAGGACCACGATCTTGAACACTATGCCTAACTTCAAGACTCCTGGAACAGCTCACAATGTATCCTCTTGTCCTTATTGCAACACCAACTAAGCTTCAAGCACAAGTGTGTATATGTGTGTAGTTAAAGAAAAATGACAAAAGGCTCTTTAGGGAGAAGAATGATGTGAAGGGTTTTGTAGGGTATAAAAAACATGCACAGCGGAATAAAACCCCCTCCAGTGATCTCACCTAACTCGTACAGAAACTAAAAGAGAAAAAGGATGAGAAAAGTTATACCTTGATGAAACCAAAACTTTTTCTTCAATCCCCTAGACAGCTGCAGGTTATCCACCGCTACTGCACCACCTCGAACGGGCTACTAGACCGCCTAAGGATTAAACCTCGGATCAAACCGTGACCCGCGTGTGTGTGTGTTTCCGCGTCGCCGCCGGCCACCGCCCTCGGTGGTTCGGATTTTCTTCTTGCGCCGCCGCCGAGAAAGAGAGAGAGAGAGAGGGAAGGAGAGTTTAGGGTTATCTTTTCTAATGTGATTAACCTTATGATTAATAAGGCTTAAATAAGGTTTATATATAACAAACCTTTAATAGGCCCAAGCCCGTTTAATTAAAGCTCAGCTTTAATTAAATTATTAATCAATTACAGAAAATACCCTTGACCATTCTAATTAATTAATAACTATTAATTAATTGGTCTCGTTAATATTTAAACTAAATATTAACTTCTCCTTTTAAATAATAAATAACTTTTATTATTTTTCTCTTTCTCAATAATTAATTAAACTAATTAATTATTCTTTTACACACAAACAGGTATAATCCAAAAGGTTCTAATTGGGTGTGCAACGGTGTGATCCTTTAGTGTCACATAGTATTGGACACGATGGTACATGTTATCTATCTCTGCACATCATAAAAATCAGATTATTCTTCGACAATACAAGAAGCGTTCAACTCTATCAAAGTTGCTTTTGAATTCTTTAGAACTCCATCTTTACCGTAATACTTGTACTATTTAAGATCAAGAGTACTCAAAGAAATAAAATTTCTTATTAAATATTGAACACGTCGAACATCTAACAAATATCTAATAACACCATCATACATCTTGACCTGGATTGAACCAACTCCATCAATTTTATATGGCGAATTATCTCCAATCAACATGGAGCCTTTTTCTACAACTTCTTGTAAAAATATTATTAGATTAATGGAGATGAATATAAGAAAGAGCCTTACAATCTTTTCTTTTTTTCTTCTCATCACACTAAGCCATGAGCATCTTTTCAAGATATCATAGTGCATCATCAAGATCAACTTGAGTCAATATTGTCCGCACCTTTACTTGCCATAAATAAAATCTTGTATCTCGATCAAAAAGCGAAAGAACGTATTTCAAAGTAGTCTTGTCGATATAAAACTCCATTAAATTGAAACAGGGTAATCATGAAACAATATGGCTCTGAAACCACTTGTTGTAAAATAAATATATCGAATCACGTAGCAACGAAATACGAATATATAATAGAAAACGATAACACTGGGATTTAACGTGAAAAAACCTTTATGGGAAAAACACCACGGGCACGAATGATGATCACTATATAGGTTAATATTAGATGGTTACAAGAACACACGTAACCAAACATAACCTAAACCAGAGAATTAAAAAAAGCTACAAAGTAAATCTTGGTTATTTAATATAAATATGTATTATATATATAAATATGTATTTTATATATATAAATAATATATATATATATATATATATATATATATATATATATATATATATATATATATATATATATTAAAAAACTAACCCTAGTATTAATTAGAGTCATAATCCAATTTATGAAGTAAATGGGTCACGAATCCATTTGGTCAAATTCGGATCATATCCAAAAATTTGAGGTAATGATTTCTTCATTAGTACTTTAATTTCTAATTAATGTGGCTTTTCCATGTTTAACTTTTTTTAATGGCACTCGTACACTTACTAAGCCTACTTCTAAACATACTCCATTGTTCACAGCAGACTTGAACTCGCAACCTCTTAGGAGGGGACACTACTCCACAACCACCAAATACCGCTAGGCTATAAGCCCTTTAGTTTTCCATGTTTAATTACTTAAACACCACCATCATCGACTTCCATTTACCTCCATATCGACCACCTTCTAGTTCCCTTCTCAATCGACGCCGGCCACCACAGTCAAAACACCACCGAACATTTTTATTCCACATATGTTGCTTCTCCCTACCTCGATTATTATGGAGTTCGATTTGGAAATAGAGAATTAGATAAGCTTGAATCAAAGAAATGAGGTAGAGATTTTGGTGGCGCCACATGGCTTAGAACTGGAAATGGTGGCTGGAGGTAAAGCCGGCGATGGGTTTGAAGCACCCACATTTTAGAAATGCGGTAGAGATTTTAGTTCCCGACTTCATTTCATATTAAACCTTAGATTTTTTTTTTTTACTTTGAAATTAGTAAACTATTTTGTTATAAATTTTAGGAGCTGATGTTATTTGGTCTCATACTCTCATTCTTCAGATTTGATATGGCAGATATCTTTATGTAGTAGCATGTGAAATACATAAATTTCACACGTGAAATATGCAGTTTTTTTCACATATGAAATAAATTCATATACTTTATCGTATATTTCTAATAATTTTTAAATATGAATTTTTTTTACCTAATCATTTGAGAATAATTAGATTTCAAAATTTTGTTATTGCGTTTTCACACATGAATAATAAAATTAAACATGTGATATATCTGTATGGCACATGTGAAAATTAAGAACAGAAATTCAAAGATCACAGTTAAAAAATCATTCAAACATATCAAATTTGGTATCCAATAAAATAGAAGTAAATTCTAGTTAGTATGGTATTCATATTTTGAATTAATACTTATTAATTTTTTCTATATTTTAATTACAAAAGGAAGGCGAAATTCTATTTACATTTAAATATAAATTAAAATAAAAATAAAAAGAGAAGAAAGTAGACTAGTGGGGAAGGGGGTGGGAAGGCGGGTGTGAGCAACCACATGAACCCGATATGGAACTGGTATGTTTTAGACAAAAACTCAAAACTGAAAACCGGATCGGTTAGACTTCGTTGGTGCTGGTTTTTCGATGAAATAAATGGTTGAAACCGATACATTTTCTTATCATATAGCTGGTACAACTAGTCAATGCTAGCCCAAATGCCGGATTGTCTTTGAGACTTAGAAATTCTAGAGATGTTGATAACAAGTTACATATTAGCATAATTTATGAATTCAAGATTTGAAGTTGATAGAGTTTGGATCTTTAATCTTCATTCTTTCTGTAACATTTGTTTTCCCTTGATCATGCCTATATGTGTGTGTGTATGGAAAAGTTCAGTCAAAAATAGTTTTTGTACGGTAATTGCGAAAGAAATTGTAACATAATTAATAACTCTCTAATAGGGTATTTTGGTCATTTACATATTTTACCAACCGTGAATTACATTCGGTGGACCGTCATAACGAGTACGCTTTGATTTTCCTAAAATACTTCTCATTAATTAGCCATTAATGAGTCATTAATAAGCCCTAACAATAATTAGTCATTGAATTAATGTAATCAAGACCATGATTGCTTATGGCAAATCTCTTTTGAACCTCACACACATGAGACCTGTTTTTTCATATGAGAACTGCGAGAACCAATATAGATAAAAAGTTCAAACGAGACCTGTTTTTCATACGAAAACCGTGAGAATTGTAAAAGTTTAAACGAGTCATGTTTTAGAAATCTAAAATATGACATATTTATGATCATTAGAAGGATTAATGAGTTTTTTGAAGATAAAATTGGAAAGTTTAAATGGATGTAGAAGGGAGGCGTGAGTTTAAGCATAAAAGTCAAATTCTCTTTTTTACACTTTTTCTTAATAACACGTGTAACGTTACCCTATATATATATAAGGCTAAACCATAAAAATAATAATTTATCAAACTTATAATATATTATCAAATAATTGTATAGTTAGGTCTTAGGTTAAATATCTATGTTTTATACTAGTGTATAGTATAGAGACCTCTTGTGTATGTATTATTATTTATATTGAATAAAATACACATATAACACTACGCCGCTTTATTTGTTAATATGGTATCCAAGGGAGAAATAGTAGAAACATCTCTCAAATTAAACCATTCACGAGGTCTTAAAGAACCCGTCTTGGAGCAGGTTATCATAGGATGAGAGGATTTAACAAGTGTAGAAGAAGCGACGGTTAAGTGGAAGTGTAGACTATTAGAGATGTAGTGATGTAGGCCGGGTTAGTAGAAGGGTGAGCATCTATGTTATGGATAATGGTAGAAGACAAAGGATGAAGCAGAGGACAAGGTTCTTCACTAGATGAGAAGACATTAGAATCAACTAAGGATAGAGGAATTTGAAAAGTAGATTTAGGAAAGTGATCATCGTAGACAAAGTGACGAGAAATAATAACATAGTGTGCCTGAAGATCGAGACGTCGTGAACCTTTTGGTTAGTTGAGGGCCAAGATTTGCACAAGCTGTGATGCAAGTAGAGAGCTTGTTAGAGGCTATGGCAAATAGATTTGGATAGCAAAGGCACCAAAAAACATGAAGAAGAGTGTAAGATAAAAATTGACCAAACAAAAGCTCCGAAGGGGCATTTAATGAAAGTGTGGTAGTAGGTAATATATTGAAAGCATGAACAACTCTGTTGAGGGATTGCACCAGAAATTTTGGTGAAATGTCCGCCTGGAACAACACAATGCGAATGGTGTTGTTGATGGTGTGCATCATGTGTTCAACCTTACCATTCTGTTGTGAGGTGTTCAGGCAAGAAAATACATGCGGATACCATTAGTTTGGCATAAATTATGGAACAAGGTATTATTAAACTCGCAACCATTATCACACTATGTTGGGGAGATAGTAATATCAAACCTAAATCAAACCTGTCTATTAAGTAAAATAGGATTTGATGTTAACAAAACCATATATTCAGTCTTGGACTTTGATTAATGAAAAACATGTGTTGTTTTTCATATTAGACTTAATGAATTTCTAAGTAAGAAATGTCAGCTGACGAATCAAAGTGTCAGCTGAACACTGAGTATCAGCCAAAGGACCAACTTCAGAAAGATCAGCTAAGAAGAATAGACAAGTTAAGAAGCATCAGCTATGCATCTACAAAGCATCAGCTGATGGTGCAAACCATCAGCTGAGGGTTCCTCAAAGATCAGCTGAGCAGTCAAGGATCAGCTGACAGTATCTCATTGATCAGCTGATGCCTCCCACATGTCAGATAAGGTATTCTACACTTATTCATTCTTGTCTCAATAAGCTGATCATACTCAAATGGTTAGCTGAGCCCTTGGGATCAGCTGAGAGTTTGTCTTGCTTAGTTTATTAGTTGTACCCTAATTATATTGATTAGCTGATCAGTTTGATCAGTTGAGCAGATCTAATTAGCTGAGTCTTTTACAATTATCCTTAGCTAAGCAAAATTATGTTAGCTGTTCAGTGTCTGTTAGCTGAGTCTTTAATCAGCTAATAGTTTTTCAGTGTAATATTTTCTTAAGTCAAAGGCAGAACATGTGTTGTTCTATTATGCCTTAGATCTCTCGTTGTAAAAGTACATAGCACTTTTTGGATCTGCAAATAAATAAAAAGGATAGATCTTTATCCTCTGGAAAAGGAGAAAGATACTTTAGAAGAGAAGATCTCGAAGATATGCTTCAATAACTAAGTATGGTTGGCAACTCTATACTTGGTTAAGTCAAATCTTCTGAAAGCATGGTGTTGATTAAATCACAAGCGTGAAAGAAGAAGTTTACTTTTCCAAGATATAAAGGTAGTACTTTAATAATATAATAATAGATAGTGGGTAAACTCCTTACTGAAAAGTATGATCACTTTACACACTTTGTGTATAAAGTTAACTTACTTTTCACCCACTAACTTTATCTATTATAATATTATTAAACCAAGTACCTTTGTCTCTTTCTCCTCTTCATCAACCCGGACATCCTTGCTTATATATATTCATGCATGGAAACATGCTAAGTATGCGAATAGATAGAGTTGAATACTGAAATCTCATTTGTTGAGAATTAGAAGAGTTGGCATTTTACTTTCAGTATTACAAACTTGTTCATGTGTTGAACATCTTAGACATAAGTTGTTTAAGATTAGCTTAGTCTATGTGTTAGACAAATTTAGTTGCCACCTTTTATTGAACTTAGATTTTCCAAATCTAGTTCATGTAATTCTTGATTTACATCAATAAGAATTATATAAAAGTAAATCGTGTGTCTCTTAAATTTTTATTTGCTAAAGTTTGTATTCAACCCCCACTTCTACAAACATTTGTTGTTATAGTATCCATTCTGGACCAACACACTAAGAGCATTTATTGATCCCGAATAGATACTACAACATCAAATGTTTATAGAAAGGGGGTGAATACAAACTTTATCTTTTCGAAAATTAAAGACACACGATTATACTTTATATAATTCTTATTGAAATGAATCAAGAATTACATGAACTGGATGATGAAAATCCAAGTTCAAAAAAAGTTGCAACAAGATGTCTAACACATAAACAAATATAATCTTAACCAACTTTTGTTTAGGATGTTCAACACATTAACAAGTTTGTTCTACACGATATATTTGTTAACTCTAAAAGTTTGTTGTTGCTTAAAAGCTTTGAACTTGATTTTTAAACTAAACAGTTAAGTTCTTGTGTAGTTCTCAACAATTGAGATATTCAGCGCACTTTGCATGTTGAACATGCAACAGTATATATAGAAGTTTGGCGTCTGCTCTTCCAAGGGAGGTAGGAGACAGAAGCATGTAGGATAATAATGTTATATTTGATAAAGTTAGTAGGTAAAAAAGCAAAAGCACTTTATACAAATAATGTATAAAGTAAATGTACTTTTCTGCAAAAGTACATCTCACTAACAATATTATAATATTAAAACTTATATCTTTTGTCTTGAAGTTTAAGTTTTTCTTCCCATGCTTGTATTTTAAATGACAGCATGCTTCCTTCATATTTGACTTTACCAAAAATGGAGTTGCCAACCATACTTTAGTTGTTAAGACAAATCTTCGATATCTTCTTCTTTTAAAGTATCTTTCACCTTTTTCAGATGATAAGATCAATCCCTTTTGTCTTTTTGCAGATTCAAAATGTGCTAAGACTTTTACAAAGACCGATCTAAAGGCATAATAAACAACGCATGTTATGCCTTTGACTTAAGAATAAATACAAAGTTACAGTTGGCTAATATTACAGTTCACAACTCAGCTGATAAAATACACTAAACTGCAGACATAATTTTGCTCAGCTAAAGGAATGGGAAAGACTCAACTACTGATGTTTACTCAGCTAATCATAGAAATGCTCAACTGATCAAACATTAGACTAGGAGAAGATGTAAGCTAATCAACCTAAATGATCAGTTAGTCAAGAAGGCTCAGTTGATCATTCAAAGTGATAAGTTTATGGGAAAACGACTATGTGATGAAAGATTACTTAGCTGATGCAAGAAGGCCTCAGCTAATCAAAGTTGTAGGGCTCAGCTGATCAAAGTTATAGGCTCAGCTGATCAATTTCACTGCTCAGCTGATCAAAATTGTTCCTCAACTGATGGTTCAAATCCCTCGGCTGATGCTTCTATACTTGTCTTTTCTTCTCGGCTGATCTTCTAAAGTTGGTCCTTCGGCTGATATTTAGTGATTATCTGATCCTCAGCTGATACTTCATACTTAGAATATTCTTCAAGTCATTTGTAAAACAACACATTATTTACAACATTTTCAGTCCAAACTGAATGTATGATTTTGTTAACATTAAATCCTACATATTTCAAGAGACATGTTTGATTATGTATTGAAGTAATTATCTCCCCCAACAACATTTAATATCATAATTAAATTGAGTTTTGACATAGGACACGAAAAACAAAAAAGATACAAAACACATTAGATTTGTTAAGTAAAGTAAACACACACAAAAATGACAAAAATCATCAAAAAATAATAAATAGCACTTGAAATCACCCATAGTAACAAGAAGTAAGGTCCAAAGATAAGAGTTAATAGTTTTAAACAAACAAGTAGTTGTATTACTAGAATTACAAAAAGACATATTGACAAGTATGACAAATAGTAACGCTTTTATTAATGCAAGTAGTAAAGTGTCTAGAAGAACATCATGTCTGTCAAAGCGGTGTAGGAAATTATCGTTTTTAAGTTCATTCACTAAAAAACCAAAAGGATCAATTTGGATCAATTTCAACAGACATAAGATTATCGTTAGTATAATAACACACTAATACAAGATATTTATTAGTTTTTACATTTTGTATTATCATATTTACTTATGAAATTAAAGTTAGAAAAATGTGATAAGTTGACATTCAAATTTGTAAACTAAACAAATTTTAATAAGAAACCGAAATTTAATCATTTAAGCCAAAATGATTCACTATTTCACTTTTCCAACTCAGGTGTTTAATTAATTTTAAATTTGTATAATGTTTACATGTCATACTCTTCTACCTTTAAGTTCGTTAAAAAATAACAGATTTAATTAATATCTTATAAATTAAACATATTGTGCCCCTGCTACATCGCTCAAGTATAAAATACTAGTATGTGTGTGCATTAATTGACTCTTGACTTTATTTGTATATGATCTTATAGGTAGGGGTGACAATTATTAACATGACACGAACCCGACATGAAAATAAACGGGTTGGGTTGACACATAAAAGGAAAAAAATGTATAAATTTAGTACATACAATAGAAAGCTTAATACACACAATAACGATAAATTAAAATCTCGATATACACAATAGATAAAATTTAAAGTTCAATACATATAGCAAAACATGAAAAATTGTATACATTTTGTTAAAGTAAATATCAACACGTAACAATACATAAACGTGCATAATTTTATTAAATACGTATAAAATCACCTTATCACCATTAAAAACACACCTCAACACATTCCAAAATAATTCTACAACAAAAGGACAAAGCAACATCAAACTTTATCAACTAAGCACCCAAAATCATTAAAATCAGCCCAAAATCACTAGAAATTAAACCTTTGTGTTCTTGGAGAAAATTGCAAAAAGAAAACAAACACGTCAATAGTACAATATGTGCAATTTTTAGTCATGTGTTATATCACACTCCGAATTTCTAAAATCTCCTATCGGTCTTCATGCATGATTCCTTAGTTACAATATGTGGCCCAGTGATTGCACCTTCAAAAAAAGAATATCGCTTCTTCACAATTTTTAGTCATGTGTTATATCATGTTTGTTTTTGTTTTAAATCACGAGTAGGTTATTAAAATTGTCGATTTTATGATTTAAATAGAGCCTTTTTCCGCTCGAATTGGCAATTTTATAGATTGTTTTCTCCTTCTCTCATGATTTGTTCCTCTAAGTTTGCCCATGTTAACTATTGTCATGTATTTTTTATATACATTTATGTTCTTGATGAAATAAAATCGTTTTTGAATGATATACACATGCATTCAAATTAATATATCTCGAAGATACCATTTACCAAACAAATCTTTAATCTTTGATTCTTCTCAATCCAAAATAAGCATTTTTCGATATCATAGTTAAAGTTTAGGAAACAAATTTATATCCATGGAACTGCAGTTAGGTCGTCGTTGCTGTCTGTGTACTATATCAAGAAAAAGTACATTGATTGCATTTTGGGGGGATGAGAACGACAACTAATAAAAGTAAAAGGGTTAAAGTTGCAGAAAGAACTTAAAGGATGTATTTCTTAGATCTCTGTAGTTGCACGCTTACTCTATGGCTACGTCACCGCATTCGTCATCATTAAGTTTACGTGTCCTTACTATGGAAGCTTATGATATCGTGCTTCTCACTTCCGAATTTCCATCCTACACAACACAACCCCTTTTGATTTGGTACCAAATCTATTTGATGTCTCCGTTTCTTTACCTTCCTCCAAATTTAAGTCAAAATTAAATATATTATATCATATTACTTCTTTCTCCTATATTTCTCTTATTTATCATAAAATGACACGTATACTTCACTAATTTTTTTCTCACCTTCTTCATTAATTTAGCATTTTTTTTCCATCTTATGAGTATGAACATAAGTAGGAGGATAATTAAGAGGATAAAATAAAAGGATATATCACCTTACTATATTTATATTATTATTTTTTTAAACCGCAAACACACACATCCGTCGTTAATCTATACCTATTTCTATAACATGATAACACCTTATATATATATATATATATAGGATGGTTCAAACGAGAACTGTTTTTCGTACGATAACTGCGAGAACCAATCTTAGCCGTTGATTTGATAAAGTGGAATTCATAGATGTGAAGCGTGGGGGGATCAAGTGTGGCAGTGTGCATGTGATGAATTCATGGGTGGGCAATGACATTGAAAGAGGAGGAATTGGACGGCTGACATTGGTTCCCATACGAAAAACAGTTCTCGTTTGAACTTTTGCCTATATATATATAGGCAAAAGTTCAAACGAGAACTGTTTTTCGTACGAGAACTGCAAGAACCAATCTAAGCCGTCCAATTTCCCCTTCTTTAATGTCATCGCCCACCCATGAATTCCTCACATGCACCCTGCCACACTTGATCCCCTTCACGCTCTCCATCCATGAGCTTCCCATATCAAAGGAACGACTGAGATTGGTTCTCGCAGTTCTCGTACGAAAAACAGTTCTCGTTTGAAACCTCCCCTATATATATATATATATATATATATATATATATATATATATAATTATATATATATCTTAGTGCTTTAAATTAAATTGACCAAGACGCGTACTTATATGCGAAGATGAATGTGAAATCAAACATGGAGTTGTGTGTAGAATAGATTGTGTTAGGATCGGATTATCATTATAATTTTATTTAAGAGAAAATTACACCAATGGTCTCTGTGATTTATCATTAATTTCACCCATAGTCTTTGTGGTTTATTAATTACACTGGACGTCCCTGTGGTTCGTAGTTTGTAACAGCTAGGACCTCCCTGGTCCACTTAAAATGACTAAAATGTCCCTTTCTTTTTAATTTAGAATTTTTTTACCTTTTTATTCCTTTTTTAATTAATAAATGAGTTTTATTATTATTATTATAATAAAGCTCAACCCATCTCCCCCCTTCAATCCCTCTCCGGCCACCGCCTACAACTCCGGCCACCGTCATGACCTCCCAGCCTACAACTCAAGTCCAGATCTGTAAACAAGAACAATAAGAAACCACCACACACACAACACCATCACCTACCTCCAATGCCGCCACCGTCAACCTCCTTTAGTTCACCACCACCGTCAACCTCCTTTAGTTCACCACCACCGTAGCCCTTCACTGTAACACACACACACACACACACATCTGAACACACAGTTACACACACACACATCTGAACACACACGCACATACCATCTGAACATACACATCTGAACAAACACACACACACACAGATCTGAACACACACACAACGCCGGTCACCACCTTGCCACCACCACCACCATCATCATCTTATCATCATCAAACCAGATCTGTAAACAATATCTGTTTTTCAAGAAAAACGAACAAACCACATACACCACCATCATCATCTCACCACCATCGCCATCAGATCTGTAAACAAGATCATAAACATGAACAAGAACAAATGATACACACACAGATCTGAACACACACACCTGATCGAGAAACATACACACCCAGATCTGTTGACCGTCGCAACCATCGTCATCACCATCGCGATTAGGGTTTGTTCTTTTGTGTCTTACAGATTAGCGATTAGGGTTTTGTTAGGGTTTGTTCTTGAATGTTCTTGTGTTGTTACAGATTTGGGTATCTTCATCGTGAATATTCTTGTGTGGGTGTGTGGGATCGATGTTGGCCAGTGACCTACGGTGGTGGTGGTTACGAACTACGGCGGTGGAGGTGGAGGTTCTTGGATGAGGGAGAAGGATGGTGAAGGAAGTGCGCAGAGGTACAAGGAGAAGGATGGTGGTGGCGGCGGCGGCGTGGGCGGCAGAATCGGCGACGGGGAAGGATGGTTGCGGCGGCGGCGTGGGCGGCACTGCGGTGGTCGACGGGAATGGGTGGGAAGTGTTACGGTGGTGGGGTGAGTTCACAGAGAAGATAGAGAGATAAGGTGAGTTTTATAATAATAATTATAATTATTATTATTACTTAATTAAGTAATTTAGAAAATAAAAAAATAAAAGAAATGTTAAATTAAAGACAAAAGGGTATATTAGTCATTTTAAGTGGACCAGGGACTACAGGTGTTACAAAATGTAAATCTTAGGGAGGTCTGGTGTAATTAATGAACCATAGGGACCATGAGTGAAATTTAGGGCAAACCACAAGGACGATTGGTGTAATTTTCTCTTTATTTAATTATGTTTTAAAATCTGGGTTTTCAATTGATCAGGTACTACGGCTGGTCAAAAATTAACCCGGTTTTTATAGTTTTCAAGCTTTTATGTATAAGGGAAAAATTAAAGAAAAACATAAGTTACAATAACAAAAAACACATAACTTACCATATCGAAATCATATTTATCAATCCAAACAAATTTATCCATTTCAACATAACATACAATATAAAAAAAATTCAAATATCGAACAACAATGTCATAGGTTCACAATCAATACCAACACATTTAATCAAACTAAATTACGGATTATGAGACATTGGAGTGTTCTATTTAGCCTTAAGTTTTAGGTTTAACAATATATATATATATATATATATATATATATATATATATATATATATAAACCTAACAATATTTATGTTAATATCCAAATTTATTACACATTAATATTAATTATTACTCTTAAATAACATTTCCTAAATATTATTACTTTATATAATATGTCATATACATTGACAAGTTTAAATTCATAAGATAATATGAAAACTTTAATAAGATTTTCAATAATATAATGGTATAATAAATAATAATCCCACTATTTTTTATTTGCAACTATAAACTTTACTTTATATTATTTATCCTGTATGTATGTGTGTGTGTATATATATATATATATAAAGGAGATCAATAAAGAACAATGGCTTAAACAAAAAACTTAAAGAATCAATCTGAACCATTAGATCATCAAAATAAATGGATGAGATTTAAAGATTTAAACAAGATTACTCTTTTCATATTTCTGAAAATTTTATTTCCATAATGCAATCCATACAAAATGTTATCATTTTGAATCATATGAATTTATATCATTTTCGGCTGTAACAATGTGTATCTATATCATTTTCGGCTAAAAACATGTGTATTTATATCATTTTCGGCTGGAAGAGTGTATTTATATCATTTTCGTTTAGATACATGTGTTTTTATATAATTTTCGACTAAAACATATGTATTTATATCATTTTTTGGTAGAAAATGAGTCGATTCTTATCATTTTCATTTAGATAATGTTATCATTTTGAATTTTATATATTGTTATCATTTTCATCTGGAAAATGATATAATTTTTAACTAGAATTGTTATCATTTTTTATGGAAAGTTATCATTTTCGGCTATAAGTTACAATTTTCGGCTTCTGGAAGGACAAAAAATAGAAGGGCGTGATTTAAGGGGTGGATGATTCCTATAATACATTTTCTTCTATAAATTTTTTTTTTGAACGGCATAAGATTCATTTAATCATATAGCAGAAAGCTAGAATCCGATACAACTAGCAAACTCACAAGACCAAAACACACTCAGGTACAATGGACTGATAAACAACTAGTAGAAGCAACACTGACATACAAACGGATCATCTGTATCACAGCGGCAGCATGACAGGATCGCACACCAGTATCAGACATCATAAACAAATGAACCTCGACGACCCAGACAACCAGTTCCATCAGCATCACGACATCTCATAGATGGTAGACATTGCACCCCTACACTCAGGAAACAGCAGCGACACTAAACAATATACCACAAGTATGAATTGACCATACATGATCAAACATGTACAAGACATCTCATAGTGCTCATGACAATCACTACAACATGAGATGACACCAATCTCATTCCATGGCCTAATGTAGCCATCACGAAGAAACATAACGGCATCCACATGTATCACTTTACCCTATCTTGATCAGGCAAGCTCTATTATCCCATGAAGTCCTTCACATATAAAATCACAGTCATAATTGCTTATTAAACACTCAATAGGCCGGGGGAATAAGCAACATCTGACCAAAAACTCTGAGGCTCAACAGGGTAGTACGCATAATCTAATCAGGAGAAATATATCACACTCACCCCCACTCATCATAACATAGCTGTATATCGATCTTAACCTATAACACAGGTTCTGAAGCACAAGGTGGCTACAACAGGGAAGGAAACCCCAACAAAAACCTCCACCCTCCTACCCTCCATGCACCACATGCACCCCACAGCGAAACATCCCCTTATGACACCAACGCCTAGAGTAGCCCCCACTACACTAGCCTCTACGACCCAATAAACTACATAAAACTTTGACCCACCCCCCAATAGGACACAGTACCACACAAACAAAGCTCTGAGGCTTGAAAGAAGGATTTGCGTCGGCTAAGTCAAGATGGCCTAGCAAATCAGCAAGGATTGAGATGCCCCCCTTATCACACCGTGGCTACAACATGTGCCTCCTCCTGCACAGATAAAGAACCCCAAAGCTAACCTATGACCATGGCTACTCAGCATAGGAAAGCGAGGTTGATCCTATCTATAATTAAATCTTATAATTGTTTACTTAATTACAATAATGTCATTACTAGATTTTGACCATTAATTTAATAGATTTAATGGTCCAGATTTAAACTTTAAGGACTATGTTTAAACATACGGCCTATGTTGATCCTATATATATATATATATATATATATATTCCATAAATGTTTATTAAATTAGGTTATATGTTATTGAATTCATGAATCTGCTTATACACATTTTCTAATAATTAAGTTTTACTATTTATTATGTTATAGAATATTTATAATAAAATGTTTAGTTGTTAAAATATTTTGTAATAATTAAGTTAATTGACATTTACATGATGTTTTAAATATTTTCTTATTATAGAAGGTTAATTTGTTTTCTAAAATGGTATATATGAATCTAATTAAATCCATCTAATAGTATTTCATTTAACAATTTTCATTTACTTTTACTTGGGGTAGTTTAGTAATTTCAGTTTACTTAAAAATTAAGAGTTTTGAAAGTTGTAAATAATTTACAAAAGAGTATGATATATATGGTATGTTATTTGACTCTTTAAATGTAATTTGTCATAAATAAAGTACAAATTCTATAAAAACAAATTCTACACGTAATTAACATGCATTAGCAACATATTACTTGTTAAAACTCTTACTCCATCTCATTACATTTGTTGTTTCTGTTGGCCTTTGCTTTCAATAAATATTAATGTTCCAAATAACATATAAACTATATCCACTTATTGACCTTTTTCAGTAGTTTTTGTTATGTTGCATGAAGCATAATTATAAAATAACTGAATTAGTACTTTCATTCCTCTTGATAGTTTTTTATGATCCGAGAAGTGTTCATGTCCTGCAACAATTAATAAGATATATATTCTCCTAACAACTCATAATTAATTAAGTGAAGTGAAGGTCTAATTAAAACCACTAATTAACAATTATTTACTTAAAACTACTTCCTAATTTAATATTATTTACTTCAGCTATATACACGTGTTTAGCTGTTTGAAAAAATATCTATTTTTCTAGATAATTTTCTTATTTAGATTTTTGACAATTTATTTATTTATTTTTTTTGAACGGTAAACACACACATACATACACCCTCTAACTTAATCCTAAATCTACACCATTTTGTTCACAGTAGGACTTGAACCCACAACTTTGTGGGACACCACACCAGATACCGCTAGGCTATAATTCCTTTGGTAGATTTTTCATTTTTGACAATTTATGATAATTGTGTTTGGACCTAAAATGAACATAATGTTAAATAAAGAAAAACATAAAAAATAGTATATATTTATATTGAACTAAAAGATATACATTGTTTAAAGTGTGATTGTAGCCTTGTAGGTAATAGTTATATATGTCCGTTGCTTTATCCTAAATCAACATACATGCATGGAGTACAAGTCAAAGCTCAATGACAACAAGTTATCACTGATTGGTTGACACATGACCCACCAGCACACGTGTCTTAATTAAGCGATTTCTTGATCCAACATTTGTCAAACTCAGAGTGTTAATTAATGTTACAAAAATTCCTATTTTCTCTTACTAAAGCTTTTGATTCATAATATTTTACCTCTTCGATGGTTAGAGATTTTCTCATTTATCTTTTGATTATAATACTTGTTTTGGTATCTGGTTTTTTGCTTATAAGTTAAATACAAACGTTAAAATCAATAGATAAGATTAAGAAAATAAATTAATACATTTCACGTGTCATCAATTAATAAGTATAAGAATCATGACATAAGAAGATTTAGTAAAAGAAAATTGAGTTTTTTTTATAATTAATCATGCTATACAATTCTAAAATGGGAAATTGTACAAAACAATAATAGTAACAACGAGATAAAATGATTCATGCATTACGACGAGAAACAAAAAATAGTATAAATAATATAAAAATAGTTTGCCTTTCAAAAAAAAAATATAAAAATAGTGTGACTTTCAAACCCAAATGATTGGAATAAAACAGATAAAAATCAATCTGACGACGGTTGCATGCTTTTGATAGAATCTTTTAAATTAGCATGTTATGAGAAGACTTGGAAAGCTCTCTTACATAGTTGGAGATCGAACTTCGTTGTGTTTTGTTTATGATGTATATCCGATGTTGTAATTTTGGTATATATTATCGTAACACCTTGTTTATAAAATAACCTTTTGCAAATCAATTACTCAAAAATTTCGTTTTATGAAACTTAATTAAATGGATATGTTTAAATGAAATTTCTTTAATTAAGAGTTGAAATTGTATTTCAGAAAAGCTTAAATTCGATTGGAGAATCTAGATGTTACATACACTACAACATGTTTTAGGTTGTAGAATTTTTGATAGCTTAGCCATGCATAATATTAATCATGCTATTTTTAGGTTTACATCCTTGTAAACCTTACTTTTCATCTACATGTTTAAAAGTATTATTGTCGAAACACAATACTTTTTAAATACATATTATCTACCTAAATCTGTATTTTGCCATCCCATATACCATCTCAACATTTAATTTGATATTTACTCGAGTAAACCACCAATGTGCATCATAATATACTTTTACTAGGTGCATGATACCTTACAATATGTCATAAGTTAAACTTTACACTCATATACTCACATCAATGATCCATGTTTTCAAGATAGCTAGTTTATGTGTAATTAATTCTATAATTATGTTGACATGTTATTGTGGAAGATGTATAATTACAAGAACTTTATGAACATGTCTAAAACGAGGTTGTCGTTTCTATGTTGATGTTGTGTAGTTTTAAGATGTGAATTTAGGAAGTAATAATAATTATATACTATAGATTAATATTGTAAATAACATGATAATAGGGTTAAAAATATAACAATCAAAGATGAAGTTAATTACAAGAAAATATGATATCGCCTCGTTGGATAACATTCTGAAAAGTTATATATATTTTTGTATTTTTTTCTCTTACTTCATTTTCCTACTCATCACAATATAAAACGTGAACATCACTAATTCTTTTTTTCTCACCTCATCTATTGATTTGGACACTTGTGTTGATCTTATTAATAAGAGAATAAATATAAGGATGTATCATCTCTCAACATTTATATAAGTTTTTTTTCTTTTTTGTTAACTAATTAACAGGAAATAGCAAATAATCTTATGAATCAAGTCTTTTATTCTAAGTAAAAATGTTTATCTTTCTAAGAATTTTACTTGATAGTATATTAATCATCAAAGAAAATATAAATCCAAGAAAACTAATAATTTTACGAAGATTTGTTTTTTCTTTATAATTTTGAAATGCAAATTTATAAACCACTCTAATGTCTACAAATGTTTACAACACGGAAATGATTATTAACAAACATTTATTTAAAATAATTAAAAATTAGAAATGTACTTAATTTGATGAATACTCCATATAATAGCTTTGTCATGCATGTTAATTATTTATTTATAAAACGTACACAACCACATATCTCTGTGGATTCTTATCGGATTCAGATTAGAAATTGGTAATACGACATTGCAACTTGTAATAAAGAATTCAGAAAAATGGCAATTAAATATAAATATCATGGTGTGATAGGTTAGACTTATAGAAGAGCTAGGTTATATTAATTGTTTGGTAATTTGACTTATGAGTTCATCAACTCAATCTTTAGGTATCTATTCTTCAAAAGGTGGACCCTTTTTTCAACTGCCAAGTCCTTTACTTTGACTTGGATGACTCATATAAAAAAAACAAAAGTTAATAAAATGAAGAATTAATATTATTACGTTTATTAATAATTTGTAATTTATTATAATATTAGACACTAAAATTATATATCACAACATGTATTTTAATATATTTACAATTATATAATTAGTTAAATCATATCAACTGGAGGTTTTTTCTATTTGAATTATCCAGATAACATTAAACCTTTAACTTAGATGTATGTGACCTAATCAAGTAACCGATATACTTAAAGTTGTATCTGACTGAATATGTCTGACCCCTATCCCTAGTTAGATTTCATTATAAGACTAGATTAAACTCTTAGGTTCAGTTTGTTTCGCATAATTCAAATAAATGGAATGTAATTAAAATCAAAATTTTGTTGTATTACGTTAGTAAACTTGTTTTTGAATGAAATCTCATTATTTGAGATGTTTACGTTCTCTCTAGCAGTGGAAAGTACATTCTATAGCTAAGCTAGATAAAATTTAAATCAATTTCATCATTTGAATTCTATGAACAAAATTGAATCTTAATCTTCGCACTTGAATACATGACAAAATAAATGAACAAATTTCTTACCTTTAATAAGCTAGTATATAATATATTCTAAGTAATAATTTTTATTATTATAATAAAATAGATCGTCATAGATTAGTATTATGTTATATTTTTCCGTGTCATAAACGCTTTGCTATGTTATATTTTAGGAGACAGTGAATCAAAAAACAGATCGAGCGTACGGATTCTATAATATAATTTTAATTGATGAAACAATTTGCCAAATGGCGATAATGTTAATCTTGTGTTTCTTCATTGTTAATATATATATATATTATGCTGCTTTTCAAAAAAAAAAAAAAAATAGATTTCTTGTTCAGGATTTTTGTACACATCATGCATGTTCTCTATCATATATATGTATATGTATACTTTCCCCGTAAGGAAAGTTTTGTGACAAGGATCTTTGTGTAATTTATTTTAGTATTGTTACGTGTCCAAATATTTCCATAAATAACACATGGCATGTGCTAATAATCTCCCAACAAAAGCCAAACCATCCTTCATCGACAACCAAGAAACTTGGTGGCCAACTACGGAATTATGAAATTTGTGGCTTAAAATCGATGCACGTAACCTTTTTCTGTTTCGAAGAAGTTAAGGAACTTGAGTTAACATTAGGGTTAAAGTTGCTTAACACAAACAGACTTTTTCCAATGTTCTGATATGGCACATTAACTTTTTTTTACACATATGGCCATTTAACTTACCAAAACCATGTCGATATGGCCAAAACGCGACCTGCAACCTGCCAAGTCGGTTTCAGCCTGTTTTTTTGCGACTTTTGGGTCGATTTTTGGTCGTTTTTTGTGATTTTTTTGTAGAATATTGTAATTTATCATTATACCTTTCAAATGACATCAAATTCATGAATTTTCGTCAAGTATTGAGAGAGAATTTCAAGCTCAAAGTCTCGTTTTTTTGGGTTTTTTTTTTCCGAAAACAGGGCAGAAAAAAGATTGTTTTTTTGCTTGATTCTTGATCGTTTTACGTCATTCTTTTTATAGATTGTCGTAGATAATCTTTTTACCTTTCAATGGACACCAAATTCATGAAAAACCATCAAGTGTAGGCCAAGTTATTGCTAATTAAAGTCGGTAAATACCAATTCGACACCCTTACGGTATTTTGATGAATTGACACATTTTAAACTCGTTTTTATTCTTTTTTTTTTGTACTACTTGATAGACAACTCGATTACCTTTCCATAGAGTCAAAAATCATTGATTTTCGTTAAGTGTACAAGGAGAATTTTGGCTTCAAAGTTTGTATTCGAAGTGAAGGAAATTGGGAAAGAAGGTGACCTGCTATTGCAGGTCAAAATCACCAAAATGACTATAATAACAGGTTTCTTACAAGTTAAATGGCCATATGTGTAAAAAAAAAGTTAATGTTCCATATCGAAACATGGAGAAAAGTCTGTTTGTGTTAAGCAACTTTAACCCTTAACATTATACATGCAAGTTGTAGTTGAGAACAAGATAATTATGTTGTCTCATAAATATATAAAAGTGTATTTTGGAAGAGATACAAATTCAAATCTTTATTATTTGTTTGTAAGAAAATATGATTTTTGTTCTTGTTTTATTAGTAACTTTAATTAAATACGAACGCATAAGCTAAACTTATTTAATAAATACAACTGTAAAGGGTGTACACTTGTTCAAGACTTAGTTAAAATCCTAGACCAAAATCAATAGGGGTCAAAGAGGCCTCCCATTGCAAGGCTCGAAACAACTCCCCAAAACTTAAAGGAAAATGCAAAGTGGTATGTGTCAGATTTTGTCAAATCTGTTTCAGAAGCTATGGTCAGCACTAGAGAAGGTTGCATCTGCTACAGGTTGAAGTTGTTGTTGACTATATGTGTCTTCAGCCACTGGTCGACTTATTTTCTTCGACGCTTGTAGTTGATGTCGCTAACCTCGAAGGGGTGGAATCTAGCCGACACAATGCTAGGGTCACGCTCGACTCGTCTTTCAAACTAGTAGCTAGCATAATAGTCAACTCGAATACGATAAAGCGTGTAGGCCCTAACCGATCCATCTACATAATTGTTTCTAACTAACATTTAATCATTATGTAACTATATATATAACTGGCAGTCAATTATCGACACCAAAAATAACTGTTTTGAGTTATTACAATATAATAAACCAACTCGAATGTTTGATGGTATATTACTAAGGAGAATTCTCTAGATTATCCTTAGTTGATATTGGTGATACTCGTGCAAAGATTGAATAACCAATAAAAAACAATAATTACTAGAATACAATCCAATAAATACTCAAGGCTATTTATTT
Organism: Pulicaria dysenterica; assembly: GCA_947179395.2. Classification (NCBI taxonomy): domain Eukaryota; kingdom Viridiplantae; phylum Streptophyta; class Magnoliopsida; order Asterales; family Asteraceae; genus Pulicaria; species Pulicaria dysenterica. Next base: position 101,256,833 of record OX359289.1, read on the forward strand.
ATAATAAGTTGTGTACAATAAAGTCTAAATAAAAAATATAGTTCTGAAATTTAAATATTCAATTACATGTGATTTAATATACAATCGTATGTGATTGTAAAATCATCACATGTTAATTACCAAAATACCAATCCGTCCAAAATTTTAAAATTCAATCTGAATTATTGATAGGGCTAATACAAAGGCTAAAATTAGTCTCTCATGACTATATATTAAGTATGGACTACATTAAACATATTTCTCTATTTATGATATCCTTCATGATACTCTCCAACACGTTCAACCATAACTTAAAAGAATATCGGCTCGTGTATATCATCAAACTGATTTTATGATAGAATATTTTATTTTATTAATCAGACTCAATAGTATAAAATTGGAAATGTCAACTTTTCGGATTATGTCCAAAATTTGGAGGAAAAACAAGTAGACTCGTACGTAACGCTAAATTTCGTGTTTGTTTATTAATTAGTTGACATAAAATAAAATATGGCACAATTTGCTACCAAAAATGAGACCGTCTCTGAATAGTTAGTAACTTGTGTGTGTCCTTGCAACATGTTGAAAACGAGCATACATACATAGTTTATCAATACATTCACTTAATTATTCAAATGTATTATTAGGCCGTGCGGAGTAGTGGGGTTGCGGCATGCTGATGTGCATGTCATATGAAAACCGTGTGTACCCCTATCACTACTAGAAAAACTGCTATATGGCATACTGCAGCATAATTTGTTCTCTCACGGCTATTAAATGTAGAACGCCATATGCGCGCACTCGATATATATGTATTGTCTAATTATTCTATATGCTTAATAATTTGTATTTTAGCCTTGCGTTCAAAGAGTTGTACCATACTATCACAAAGGCATGCATTCTTTGTAGCTGTGGCATGACACTCTACCTAGGGGTAGACTTAAGGGTAAGGCGGTAGAGGCACGGGCTACCAGTCAACTCTTTATAATCATTACCTTTAAAGATATCATTCTTAAAAGCTATCATTTTCAATTCATTAAGTCTTTCTTGTGTCTTTTTAATCAATAAGTAAGACTTCGACAACTTAAGTTCTCATAAACTTGTTTATAATGTTATTGAAATAGTCAACAGAACTCTATATTCAAAAATTGCGTTATAAAAGCAATCGACTTGTTTAAGATATTTTAACACATCATTATGTTTTATGGTTTCACCAAGTAAAAACGTGCCAAATAGCTATGGGCGGACCTGCCTTATAGCCGGTGGTGGCACGGGCCACAAGCCAATTTTGTCCACGTAGTGAAAATTTTTGATTTTTTTGAGGCGGTACTACAAGTTATTTTTTAAATGTTAGCAAAACCTAATCAAAACTAAAATATATATATATAAGCTTGATGAATTCTAATTGTGTATACGATTTTATACCTTTAAAATACCTTATTTTACCTTAAAATTGTTATATGCTTGTTGTAACATCCTTAAAATGGGCCTAGTTGTACCTCGTGCTTAAATAGTTGTACAGTGGTTTTAAGTGAATTAAATTAGTGTGTTTTAAGTTGCTAACGCGTGTTATGCGTTAATTAGAGTGATTGTGTGAAAAGTATCAAACGCGTTTAAAAGTGATAAAGTGTTAAACGGTTTCGCGTAATGATTCCGTAGATATCCCCGTTAGTTGAAACGGGATAGCGTATGTTAAGTTGTAAGTTGGAAAGGGGAACAAAATACCCGGGATTTAATTAATAAACCCCAAGGTCGGTTCTTTGTTTCCTTTATCCCTTCACTTGTTACAAACGCAGTAACATACATACACACTCACGACTTGAAACACACACACACATCTTGTTCCTTGGAGTTTTGAAAGAGAAATCAAGAAAGCAACTGGTTACAAGTGATTCCAGCATCGAAGTTGTGTTCTAGCTACTGTTCTACTATAGATTTGTAAGTGTTTTCGTGCTAGAACCCTAGTTTTGTGTTCTTGGAGATGACACACCATTTTGATGGTGTTTTGATGTATTTTTGTGGTTTGTTTTTGTGCCAAAAGTGTTCTTAAGCTTCAATTGATGTCAAATAAAGTGTATGTGTGATTGGAGCTGAGAATTGGTCGATTAAGGGTGTTAAAACTCGTATTTTCAGAGCTGTCATGAAACAGAGTCGAAGAACACTGCGTCGAGAGTCCTTGCGGCCGTAAGTGAAAGGACTTGCGGGCGTAAGCAGATGTGAACGCCATTACGGCCGTAAGACATGAGCATTACGGCCGTAAGCTTATAGAAACCATCTTGCGGTCGTAAGCCAAGGGTGTTGCGGCTGTAAGGGTCGTGTTTTATTGATTATCGTCTACAGACGATGGAAAATGGCTTTTTGGGCGTAAGCATATTGCTTGCGGCCAAAAGCACCCTAAGAGTTGAGCTTTCGGGCGTAAGGGGTTACCTTGCGGCCAAAAGCTAGGTTTTGGTAAAGAGGACCCTTACGGGTGCAAGGCTTTTGCTTGCGGCCGTAAGGGGGGTGATTTGTGTTGGCAGTTTTTGGTTTAGTGTTTGAGCTTTATTAGTTAGAGTGTGGTGATAATTGAACCTGAACATGTTGTGTTAGGTACTGTTGGAAGATCGGAAGACAAGAGTGGCGTATCTTCTTAGTGAGGAATTCAGGTGAGTACCGGTTTTCCCATGAGACTCAGTAAGTAGGGCTAACTGTTGTGTATTGAAACGTACTATTGTGATAGTGACGTATGCACGTGCAAGGTAAGTGGTGAAGTGACGTGTTGTGTTATAACACGTGTAATGTAGTTATGGTAGTGACGATAGATAAGTGACGTGATACGAGATAGACCCAAGTAGGGTTATGACTTATGTGACAACTGTATGCTATGTTTAAAGTGTAGTTTAGTATTCTGCTCATCGAGTATGAGCAGAAGCTAATGTGATATTATATGTGCATGTATTTGGATCATGATTGGATCAGCCATGTTAGATTATTGTATATGCGCATGTAATTGGATCCTGATTGGATCAGCCATGTTAGATTATTGTATATGCGCATGTAATTGGATCCTGATTGGATCAGCCATGTTAGATTATTGTATATGCGCATGTAATTGGATCCTGATTGGATCAGCCATGTTAGATTATTGTATATGCGCATGTTATTGGATCCTGATTGGATCAGCAATGTTAGATTATTGTATTGTGCATGCAATTGTATCCTTATTGGATCGGTTATGTGTTATTATGTTATGTCCGGACAATTGGGGGACTGTACCACAGTTCCTGGGATTGGTTAAGGTCAGCCGTATAGGCTGGTCCCTGGGGGCCCGATAGGGTCTGGAAGTGGGGGATTAACGGCACCGAGTGTATACGCTTGGTGACGGCTCTACAGGCCACCGTTCCTTGATGAAGATGGGGTTCTTGGCGTAATCCGGAACGGGTCATGTGATGGGGTTCTTGGCGAAAACCGGAACTGGTTATGTAAGGGGGTTCTCGGCGAAAGCCGGAACTGGTTGTGAAATGGGGTTCACGGTGCAAACCGGAACTGGTAAACGTGATGGTGGGCTGCTCTTCGCTCCCCCACCGATGTGGATGGTTGTGACTGATTCCACAGCTTGGATCGTTGAGCCAGGCTAGCTACCTCACAAGATATGATCCCGCTGACATGTCGGCACACTGCTATGTGATAGCTTAGCTCTGTATGCCTTATTGTGATGTCATAGCATGCTTATTGATGCTTATGTGTAAATTGGTGCTCACTAGCTAATTGTAGCTCACGGTGCAAGATTTCCCTTTTTCGCAGGTTAGTGATTGATGGCCTGGCGAGCTTGGGTTACAATTAGGTATCAGAGCCTAAGTTTGAGGGAATTGGATACTCGGAAGAGTATTCGATCTCAAACTCGGGCCCGACCATCGTTAAGTGTTCCTATTGGGGTAATTGGGGCTGAGTGTGAGTGCTATGTGATTGTGATGTGTTGTAGACTAACGCCCCGTGTTGATAGATGTCGGATAAGCAATGTGCTAAGTGTGGTTTTCGTGTGTATAGTGAGTAAGTGAGAATGTCAGAGCAGCGAGTTGATAGTGAAAATGTTCGTAAGCAAGTGGAGGATGAGGCATCTCGTACTCATGTTGAAACTGAGAAGGAATCTTCTCTGCGTGATGCTCAAGGCCCGTGGCCGACTCCAGAGTGGCAGGCGTATGTTCTGCACCTTGAAGAGGAACTTCGAGTGACGAGGGAGATATTGTTAGAATCCGTCCAAAGTAAGAGTCCGGAGCACTGTTCCTACAAGAAGTTCCTTTCTTGTGGACCCAAAGAGTTTGAGGGTAGTGATAATCCTTCGAATACTATACGATGGCTTCGAGAGACGGATCAAGCTTTCGAGTCTTGTGATTGTGAACCAGAGTACCGTGTCAAGTATGCGGTACGCCTGTTGAAGGGTGATGCCTTGTTTTGGTGGGACTCCGTGAAAGATTCAGTGAACAGAGAAGTGATTGTTGCAATGACGTGGGAGTAGTTTTTTGAACGTGTGACAAAGAAATACTGCATCGACTACGATTTAGAAAAGATGGAACGGGAGTTCAATGATCTCTAGAAAGGAGATATGCCAGTGGAAGAGTTGATCCATGCTTTTACTGATAAGGTGAGATTTATCCCTCACCTAGTAGTAGATGAAAGTGCGAAGATTCGCAAGTTTGTGGGAATGTTGCCAATGGAATATATAGCGCATGTTAGAGCTGTGTCTAGTTTGGATCGAGCTTTTGAAATAGCTCGACAAATTAAGGGAGATTGCCTCCAGTGCAAGGGAGATAAGACAGATAAGGGTCAGAAGAGGAAATTGCGGAAATCCTCTAAATCTGGTCCTGTCAAAGAGCAGCTTTGTGTGGACAGAAAGTCGAGATCGTGTAAGAAGCCCAAATTTGATGGTTCTTGGTGTTCTCAGTGTCGTGCGTATCACACTGGTTTTTGCTCCAAAGCTACTACCAGGTGTTTGAGATGTGGACAGATTGGCCACATAACTGCAGAATGCGAGTTTAAAGGAAATGTGTGTTTTAGGTGCCACAAGTTGGGGCACCGAATTAGTGATTGCCCGATGAGATAGAATGCGAAAACTGGAGGATATGCGTCAGGGCAAAAGTAAGAGGGCTCTTCCTGTGCTAAAAGGGTGAGCGTTGTAGATGATACCAAGTGGAGCTAAAGAGACGAAATGTGTAGTTTTGGTTATTTTATGTTTTGTAGATTTTGGTGAACTGTAAGCGTTTGTACTGGTGTTGACTAAACTCATTTAAGAGTGTAAGTTGTTGATGTTCGAGTAGTTGTAATTGTGATTAGTGTCATATGAGTTGTTGTTGGTTGTAGTAAGATTGTTTCTTACTTTTATTGTGATTGTGTTTCTTATGAGGTTTCAATGTTGGAACTGGAGTGGGTTAATTCGGCAATGATATTGTCTAGGGTAATCCAATTCAGTAAATGTGATAGAGGTTCTATTGTTTCTTGAGACAAGTGTTTTAGCTCGATGCAAATAGCGGGAGTGCTTTGATTTAAGAAAGTTAGTTAAGGATAAATGACAATTATGTCAAATAAAAGGGAATGCGATAAGAGAAATAAAGTGATATTATTAATAATGTGAAATAATAGTATTAGTGTTAATGAAACGAGGCTTAATTAGTGTATTAAGAAATGACGTGTGTCAAATGCGGATAGTCGAGAATGTCCGAGTGTGATTAGATTGAATTGGTGAACAGTAGAAATTTTTTTTATGATGTTTTGTGTTTGTACTAACTAAGAGTTCTTTTATTTCAGTAAAATGGATAGAGACACAGATAGACAAGCTGGAAATGAGAACCGTGAAGAGACTTTGGATTTAACTACTATCGGAGAACTACAGGATCGTATTTCCGTATACGGGAATAAACGTAGAGCGGTACCTACCCGACATCTCCGAGAGTTGATGTCTGACCAGTTTGATAAGTGTTTTCGTAGAAACATGCCGTCAGTTATGGCGGAAGTGAGAAGAGAGGTAAAAAGCGCAGTTCGAGAAGAATTTTGTAAGCTAAAAGAAGATGATGAGGAAGCTAGGAAAGCGAGAACTCAAACTGAAACTGGAGGATCTAGAAGTAGAGTTGCATGCGAAGTTTGTGGTAAGAATCACACTGGTGAATGCAGGTATAGAGAGAAAGTTTGTTACAACTGTGGACTTCCGGGACACTTTGCTAGAGAATGTTTAGATAAGTATTGTTACGAATGTAGTCAGTATGGGCATGACTCCTCGGAGTGCCCTAACTAGTTGAAAGTGTTGTGTAAACTTTGAGGTAATAGTAGAATGGTCTAATGTAGTTAAGTGAAGTGTGTGTAAATGTAGTGTGTACTTTTCGTGTGAAGTTTAACATTGCAGTTAGTCGAAATAGATAAAGTTTTGTGTTAGTTGCTTTTCATGTTAAATTGTGGTTATGGCCTAACGCAGGATGATTGTGCTAATGTGTGATCGTGATTAGATTCTGAGGACGGAATCCTCTTTAAGAGGGGTAGATTTGTAACATCCTGAAAATGGGTCTAGTAGTACCTAGTTGTACCTCGTGCTTAAATAGTTGTACAGTGGTTTTAAGTGATTTAAATTAGTGTGTTTTAAGTTGCTAACGCGTGTTATGCGTTAATTAGAGTGATTGTGTGAAAAGTGTCAAACGCGTTTAAAAGTGATAAAGTTGTAACGCCTCAAGGTTTGAAAGTTTCCATTACATGTTTCTTAATTTAAATGTTAAGTGTTAGTATGTTTAGCAACTTGCAATTATGTGATTATGTGATTTATTTTGCTTGGCTATAAGTTTGAGGGGCTGAATTGCCAATTTCAGAAAGTTTATAAATTTAGGGACTAATTGAGTAAATATTGAAAAATATTAGATATATATGAAGCTTTATTTGACCTTAGAGGTCAAATTCCCTGTTCTTGCAATTACAAACCCACGACACACACACTAGTCCAACTTTGATTCTGAATCTCGATTCCAATAGAGGGTTTAAGCATCTGGAAGTGATTCAATAGCAATTCAGTAGCAACGGTATGTGTTCTTGTTGAATATTGAAGAGTTCTACGTCAAAGGTTTGGATTCATGGTTTGAATCATTGAAATTATGTGTAAAGGTTGATTGTAATGTTTCTTTTGGTGTAAAAGGTCGGACTTTATGTTGTTACATGTTCTGTAGTCTCAAAAACCCGTTTAGAATCGAGTTAAGAGGTAAAAACCTCGAGATACAAATGATGTTCGAACAGAGCTCGTCAGTATGCTGTACCGACTGTCCCTACGGCCACAGGGATAATTCCCTACGGGCGTAGGAGCGTTCTAGGGCATTCTGGAGTTTTGGCTCCTACGGCCGCAGGAGGTCCTTCCTACGGGCGTAGGAAGCTTTTAAGAGTTTTTGGTTATTTTGTTATCTACGGCCGTAGGCATGTGCTCCTGCGGGCGTAGTACAGTGTCAAGTGGGAAATACCGTCTAAGGACGAAGGAACTAACCTGGGGGCGTAGTGCACATAGCCTACGGTCGCAGGAAGAGGTAAACCAGTCCTACGGGCGCAGGGTAACTTCATGCGGCCGTAGATGGGTAAACTCCTGCGGGCGCATGGAATACTCCCTGCGGCCGTAGGAGGGTCAAAACCAGAATCTGTTATTTGTAGTTAGTGTCTGGTTCTGGTTGATATTACCGTCAAGTGATTAGAAGTTGATGTGGCACACGTTTATAACTTGTAGGCAATAGGAGTTCGACGCCACGCTAGTAGAAGTATATTTACATAACTGCTGATAAGGTGAGTATACCTAACTATAATTAGCTAGTGCATATGCATGATTTACTTGAAAGAATGTGATTTCATGATACCTGTTTACGTTATGTGTATAAGGTGTTTAATTATGTTGTTGATACACGATACTCAAGGAAAGATAGTATTTAGCTAAGAGTAGCTTATACTAAGTAAAGTGGAAGCCTAATTACGAGTAGTCGTACTGGGACTTCAGAAAGAAGGGAAGAGGGGTATATTGAGATCCTTATACCCAAGAAAGGTGTCAGGGGTTTTGACTACACGCGAGGTGTGGTCATCCCTCGTGACGAGTTAACCGTTTATGGTTTACAAGCTGTAGCTGGGATGTAAGGCATCCCAAGAAGAGTACTCATGCTTTATATGTTTATCTGTTCAGTAATATGCTCACTAAGTGTTAGTTTACGTTGTGTGTTTTACGCTTGCAGGTGCGGCAGGTAGTAGCAAGGGGAAGGCCCCAGCGGTGTAGCCGGTCGGATAGCTCCGAATATTTTGTTTAAACACTAACACTACTTTTGTTAAATCCATTAGCGTTATGTAAATAGATACTTATTTTGGTGAACTCGAATCTCTTTTGGAAACGCAAATTGACAGTTTATGTAAATATAGTAGTTTGAAAAAGTAGTGTTTCAAAAGTGTTAAACGGTTCACTGGTTCTGAACGGATTACCAAAAGTAGTGTTTAAAACATTTCTAAAACAAAAACTAGGAGCTATCCAGCCACTCAAGCCGCTGGGGCCTTGCCCTTACCAGAACCTGACGTACCTGCATGCACAAACACTGAATGTAAGTTAACGCTTAGTGAGTATACTACTGAAGTAATAAACATAGCATGAGAGAAAGTTTTCTTCAGGATATCTCACATCCCGACTTGTAACCTGCAAAGCTGTTCAACTGTTAATTGGTCCCAGGGTATACTACACATTGAGTGAGTAACCCTGGACACTGACTTGGGTATAAGGATCTCAATATACCCCTCTAACACGGAATTACAATTTATAACTTGCACAATTAATTCGCGTATCATACAAGCAATGATATACTACTCACTTAGTGCACACATATAAACTAATCTGGTAAATGGTAAGTACACTCACCTTAGCAGCAGTTAAGATTATACTTCTATCACAAAGATGTCAGTCTCTTATTGCCTACAAGCAATAAATAAGTACTACATTAACATCTAGAAACCACCTCCTACGGCCGCAGAGGAATTACCCTACGCCCGCAGGAATCTCCCACACTACGGCCTCAGGGATTCATCCCTACGCCCGTAGAGGGTATACTAATCTTCCTACGGTTGTAGGCTATGTGCACTACGCCCGTAGGCTTATTTCCTTCGTCCTTAGATGGTAAATCATGAAATACTGTCCTACGCGCGCAAGAATCTTGACAGTCGGAACAGTCGGTAAAACAGACTTTTTGCTTTGTTCGTGAATAACAGCCGAATCTCAACTTTTTACACCCTAATCTTGATCAAACTCAAATTCAACCATACAAACAAGTCTTATAACATTACTACTAACTTTCTATCATGAATCTTGACACAAAACAACACAAACACCTCATATCAAACTATTATCATGGATTCAACCTATGAATCCCTTTCTTGACTTACAACCCAAACAAAACATGAAGAATCCTTACCTCTTGCTTCTGAATCACTATAGAATCAACTTCAGATGTTTTAATCTCACTTAGAAAACCAAATCAGCCAAGAACAAGGTGTGGGTGTGTGTACGTGAATGTGTAGTTGTGTTTCCTGATGTTTGACTACAATGAGTCAAAGAATACCCATATGTATCCATAACTTTCATAGTTCAACACATTTGGCCCCTGAACTTCTCAAGTTTCTGAATTGGCAAAACTAACACATAAAGGCAACTAACCAAATACAAAAACACTTAATATTTAAATTAAGATAATACATAGCGGAAAATTTCGGTCCTTGGGGCGTTACATGATTAGTATATTGGTGATATCACATTTATTGTCTATATATTTTACGCGATATCTGTGTATTTTTAGCCTAATATTGTTTAAAATATGTCAAAAAGGTACTTATTACCTTTGTTTATCATTTTTAGGTTCAAAATACAAGAGTTGAAAAGTCCGCTCCGACACACCTCCACTATTTTGATCATATCTCACTCATAGGAACTCGGATTGAGGTGATTCAATCGGCCACGGAAACTAAACTCAGAGGGCTACAATTTCATATTTATGACCATCTCCAAATATCGAAGGATCGCGGCGCGATTTGGGGTATAGATCGCGGCGCGATCGGACAGATAAGTCCGAAAATTCAAATTTTCAGCTCAGCGAGCTGATCGGGATAAATTCAGAGATCGCGGCTCGATTTCTTGAATGATCACGACGCGATCCTCCAGTTTAAAACCTATATATTGATTTAAATGCTTCATTCGGGATTAAGCTTTTCAATCCGACTTTTCACCATCATTAACCTCTAGAAACTCTATAAAAACACCATGAAACATATGGGAGCATAGCTCGGAGCATTGGGGCTTGAATTGAAGATAAAATTGAAGATCAAGTCCCGAAACATTCGGATTTTACGGTTTTATTCATTCTTTTTTATCATGATTTTTTGTTTGAATAATAATTTCCAGAGTTTTAGCATGGTTGTTCTAGGCTAGACTTCTGATTTTCCTCCCTAGAGGAGATTAACTTTGATTAAGGTTGATTAAATTTATGGTTTTGATGCTTAATTCATGTTTAATTCAAGTATTGTTTAATCTATGTTCATGCATGTTTTAGGATCTGTTTTTGTGATGTTTATAGGCTGAGTTTTTATAGAGTTGATGACCATTCTCTTTATTTAAACTTGAATCATGAATATCTATGATCATTAGGGTTCATGACTAGTGATTGATCAAATCCTAGGGTTAAACATCTAAAAGATAGAAACTTTAATATGTATTCTTACATGTAATAGGCCATTATATGTTAGTCCAATGATTTGTTGATCATACAATCATTAAAGGTTAGAGCTTTACTTGTTAATCGAATTAATTGGCTAATTAAAGGTTTTAACTATTATAGAAATCGATGCATTAATGTTTAAGTATCATTAGCTCCTATTGCCATGAATTAATTGCCATGAGAAAAGTATAATCGAATCTAGGGAGGGAAAGCTCGCATTACATTATCTGATGTCCAAGTTCCTTGTTCATTCGCTCTCTTGTTTCTTTGGTTTGTTTTAGGTGCTTTTTAGGGTTGTTAGTGGTGTTAGTTGGTTGATAGCTCATTTATCCATAAATCCCCCCTTTTATTTTATTGCATTAGTTTAGTTTACTTTAATATTTAAATTAATATAATTTTATCAAATCATACCCGTTCCCCTTGAGTTCGACACTCGTACTTATTTTCTATACTATAATACGATTAGGTTCTCTTGCCTATTTGTGTTGTAGTCGTACTAAATAATAACGGATTTTATAAATAAAAAACCGATACGCTTTACGAACATCAAGTTTTTGGCGCCGTTGCCGGGGAACGGTTTTATTTGATTTAATTATATTAATTTTATTATTAAACGATCCTTCCCGCAAGTTTGTACTCAAAGGAAGTTATTTTAGTTTTTTTTAGTTGTTTTCCCTTTCCGTTTCAACTTTGTGGATGTGTTGACTAGAAACCCTCACGAGACTACAACTCGTCCTCTCGGGCTACCGAGGGGTTTAAAGGCTTGTTGCATGCGCTAAATGCAACCGTGATTCCTACGAAAGTGAGTTAGGTTTGTTTGTTTTCTTTTGTTTGTTTAGTTGTTAGTTTTTTTTTTGTTCTTAGCCTTGGTCTATCTTAACCTTTGCTCCGAGTGTTTTTCTTGCAGGTGGTTATGGAGTACGCGCTTATGCTGGCATTTTGCTCAGTTTTATCTGTTATTGCTCTATGTGTTGTACCCGAAGGGAGTTTTCTCTAATCTTTTTCTACCCTAGTTTTGATGTTGCCTTTATGTACAATGGGGATATTGTACGATTTAAGTGTGGGGTAGGGGGTTAGAAAAAAGTTTCCTAGCTTGAACTTAATTTGTCCTTGATTAAATCATTATGGTATTTTGGGCTATAATCTTTTAATTTTTAATGTCATTCGAGTAGGTGTTAAGTATTAGTTGAAGGTGTCAATTGTTTGATTTGTGAATAAGTTCAGAGGTTATACTTGATATTTATGCATAGTATTTTGTGCATTTTCACCATTCTAAAGAAATTTCCATTTATGGTAAGTAACTTTTAATTTTTGAATTTAAATAAATGGTTAAGCCCTTTCTGAATCTAAGCTCGACAAAAATAGGTTGAGTGTGAATTTCCTCTTTTACTAATCATGTGCTTGCTAAATTGAGAAAATCCAAAAAAATGAGAAAATTAGAAAAGAAAAAAAATAGAGTAGCAATAAGGCCAAGGGCCATGAGAGCAACAATAAAGCCAAAAGGCTAGTAGTATAAGTCAACCATATGGCCTTTGGGACTCGAACAAGTAAGCTCTGAGGGGTGTTTTACACCTAATCACCTAAAGCCAACTAGTTTGGGATCGGTTGGGCAGAAAGTTCGCTACATGGGTTCCATCGAAAATCATAGACTTATATGAGCAAATTAATAAAAGGATGTGTCAAGTAAAATTGAGAAATCTGCGATAAGTCTTGAGGTTGGAGGTTTCTTAAGGGGTAAATTAACCATAAAAGATTCATTAATTAAGGGTTGATTATTAATAAAAAGAGAAAGCATTTGGGATGATGAGAAGTTAAGAGAGGACCACAACACGAATATATACATTGGTATGGGTGTAATCGATGGTTTGTTTCTAATCAAACATGTTGACATTTTTCAACAATATTTAGTGTTTATGAGAATGATGTTATTTATTTGAATGTCTTAGCCTGAATAAAATTGTGATTTGCTTGAGAACAAGCAAAGTTCAAGCATGGGGTATATTCATATCGCATTTATTGTCTATATATTTAACGCGATATCTGTGTATTTTTAGCCTAATATTGTTTAAAATATGTCAAAAAGGTACTTATTACCTTTGTTTATCATTTTTAGGTTCAAAATACAAGAGTTGAAAAGTTTTGAAGTTTAAACGAGATAAAACGAAGAAAATGAGAAAAGTTGTCCGCTCCGACACACCTCCACTGTTTTGATCATATCTCACGCATACGAACTCGGATTGAGGTGATTCAAACGGCCACGGAAACTAGACTCAGAGGGCTACAATTTCATATTTATGACCATCTCCAAATATCGAAGGATCGCGGCGCGATTGGGGGTATAGATCGCGGCGCGATCGGACAGATAAGTCCGAAAATTCAAATTTTAAGCTCAGCGAGCTTATCGGGATAAATTCAGAGATCGCGGATCGATTTCCTGAATGATCACGATGCGATCCTTCAGTTTACAGCCTATATATTGATTTAAATGCTTCATTCGGGATTAAGCTTTTCAATCCGACTTTTCACCATCATTAACCTCTGGAAACTCCATAAAAACACCATGAAGCATATGGTAGCATAGCTCGGAGCATTGGGGTTTGGATTGAAGATAAAATTGAAGATCAAGTCCTGGAACATTCGGCTTTTACGGTTTTATTCATTCTTGTTCATCATGATTTTTTGTTTGAATAATAATTTCCAGAGTTTTAGCATGGTTGTTCTAAGCTAGACTTCTGATTTTCCTCCCTAGAGGAGATTAACTTTGATTAAGGTTGAATAAATTCATGGTTTTGATGTTTAATTCATGTTTAATTCAAGTATTGTTTAATCTATGTTCATGCATGTTTTAAGATCTGTTTTTGTGATGTTTATAGGCTGAGTTTTTATAGAGTTGATGACCATTCTCTTTATTTAAACTTGAATCATGAATATCTATGATCATTAGGGTTCATGACTAGTGATTGATCAAATCCTAAGGTTAAACATCTAAAAGATAGAAACTTTAATATGTATTCTTACATGTAATAGGCCATTATATGTTAGTCCAATGATTTGTTGATCATACAATCATTAAAGGTTAGAGCTTTACTTGTTAATCGAATTAATTAGCTAATTATATTTCTTAATCGCGCTTTTAACCATAAAAGTTATTACGTAGTGTAATAAGACGGTTTAACCGGACCAAGGTTTTAACTATTATAGAAATCGATGCATGAATGTTCAAGTATCATTAGCTCCTATTGCCATGAATTAATTGCCATGAGAAAAGTATAATCGAATCTAGGGAGGGAACGCTCGCACTATATTATCTGATTTCCAAGTTCCTTGCTCATTCGCTCTCTTGTTTCTTTGGTTTGTTTTAGGTGCTTTCTAGGGTTGTTAGTGGTGTTAGTTGGTTGATAGCTCATTTATCCATAAATCCCCCCTTTTATTTTATTGCATTAGTTTAGTTTACTTTAATATTTAAATTAATATAATTTTATCAAATCATACCCGTTCCCCTTGAGTTCGACACCCGTACTTATTTTCTATACTATAATACGATTAGGTTCTCTTGCCTATTTGTGTTGTAGTCGTACTAAATAATAACGGATTTTATAAATAAAAAACCGATACGCTTTACGAACATCAAGTTTTTGGCGCCGTTGCCGGGGAACGGTTTTATTTGATTTAATTATATTAATTTTATTATTAAACGATCCTTCCCGCAAGTTTGTACTCAAAGGAAGTTATTTTAGTTTTTTTTAGTTGTTTTCACTTTTCGTTTCAACTTTGTGGATGTGTTGACTAGAAACCCTCACGAGACTACAACTCGTCCTCTCGGGCTACCGAGGGGTTTAAAGGCTTGTTGCATGCGCTAAATTCAACCGTGATTCCTACGAAAGTGAGTTAGGTTTGTTTGTTTTCTTTTGTTTGTTTAGTTGTTAGTTTTTTTTTGTTCTTAGCCTTGGTCTATCTTAACCTTTGCTCCGAGTGTTTTTCTTGCAGGTGGTTATGGAGTACGCTCTTATGCTGGCATTTTGCTCAGTTTTATCTGTTATTGCTCTATGTGTTGTACCCGAAGGGAGTTTTCTCTAATCTTTTTCTACCCTAGTTTTGATGTTGCCTTTATGTACAATGGGGATATTGTACGATTTAAGTGTGGGGTAGGGGGTTAGAAAAAAGTTTCCTAGCTTGAACTTAATTTGTCCTTGATTAAATCATTATGGTATTTTGGGCTATAATCTTTTAATTTTTAATGTCATTCGAGTAGGTGTTAAGTATTAGTTGAAGGTGTCAATTGTTTGATTTGTGAATAAGTTCAGAGGTTATACTTGATATTTATGCATAGTATTTTGTGCATTTTCACCGTTCTAAAGAAATTTCCATTTATGGTAAGTAACTTTTAATTTTTGAATTTAAATAAATGGTTAAGCCCTTTCTGAATCTAAGCTCGACAAAAATAGGTTGAGTGTGAATTTCCTCTTTTACTAATCATGTGCTTGCTAAATTGAGAAAATCCAAAAAAATGAGAAAATTAGAAAAGAAAAAAAATAGAGTAGCAATAAGGCCAAGGGCCATGAGAGCAACAATAAAGCCAAAAGGCTAGTAGTATAAGTCAACCATATGGCCTTTGGGACTCGAACAAGTAAGCTCTGAGGGGTGTTTTACACCTAATCACCTAAAGCCAACTAGTTTGGGATCGGTTGGGCAGAAAGTTCGCTACATGGGTTCCATCGAAAATCATAGACTTATATGAGCAAATTAATAAAAGGATGTGTCAAGTAAAATTGAGAAATCTGCGATAAGTCTTGAGGTTGGAGGTTTCTTAAGGGGTAAATTAACCATAAAAGATTCATTAATTAAGGGTTGATTATTAATAAAAAGAGAAAGCATTTGGGATGATGAGAAGTTAAGAGAGGACCACAACACGAATATATACATTGGTATGGGTGTAATCGATGGTTTGTTTCTAATCAAACATGTTGACATTTTTCAACAATATTTAGTGTTTATGAGAATGATGTTATTTATTTGAATGTCTTAGCCTGAATAAAATTGTGATTTGCTTGAGAACAAGCAAAGTTCAAGCATGGGGTATATTCATATCGCATTTATTGTCTATATATTTAACGCGATATCTGTGTATTTTTAGCCTAATATTGTTTAAAATATGTCAAAAAGGTACTTATTACCTTTGTTTATCATTTTTAGGTTCAAAATACAAGAGTTGAAAAGTTTTGAAGTTTAAACGAGATAAAACGAAGAAAATGAGAAAAGTTGTCCGCTCCGACACACCTCCACTGTTTTGATCATATCTCACTCATACGAACTCGGATTGAGGTGATTCAAACGGCCACGGAAACTAGACTCAGAGGGCTACAATTTCATATTTATGACCATCTCCAAATATCGAAGGATCGCGGCGCGATTGGGGGTATAGATCGCGGCGCGATCGGACAGATAAGTCCGAAAATTCAAATTTTAAGCTCAGCGAGCTTATCGGGATAAATTCAGAGATCGCGGATCGATTTCCTGAATGATCACGATGCGATCCTTCAGTTTACAGCCTATATATTGATTTAAATGCTTCATTCGGGATTAAGCTTTTCAATCCGACTTTTCACCATCATTAACCTCTGGAAACTCCATAAAAACACCATGAAGCATATGGTAGCATAGCTCGGAGCATTGGGGTTTGGATTGAAGATAAAATTGAAGATCAAGTCCTGGAACATTCGGCTTTTACGGTTTTATTCATTCTTGTTCATCATGATTTTTTGTTTGAATAATAATTTCCAGAGTTTTAGCATGGTTGTTCTAAGCTAGACTTCTGATTTTCCTCCCTAGAGGAGATTAACTTTGATTAAGGTTGAATAAATTCATGGTTTTGATGTTTAATTCATGTTTAATTCAAGTATTGTTTAATCTATGTTCATGCATGTTTTAAGATCTGTTTTTGTGATGTTTATAGGCTGAGTTTTTATAGAGTTGATGACCATTCTCTTTATTTAAACTTGAATCATGAATATCTATGATCATTAGGGTTCATGACTAGTGATTGATCAAATCCTAGGGTTAAACATCTAAAAGATAGAAACTTTAATATGTATTCTTACATGTAATAGGCCATTATATGTTAGTCCAATGATTTGTTGATCATACAATCATTAAAGGTTAGAGCTTTACTTGTTAATCGAATTAATTAGCTAATTATATTTCTTAATCGCGCTTTTAACCATAAAAGTTATTACGTAGTGTAATAAGACGGTTTAACCGGACCAAGGTTTTAACTATTATAGAAATCGATGCATGAATGTTCAAGTATCATTAGCTCCTATTGCCATGAATTAATTGCCATGAGAAAAGTATAATCGAATCTAGGGAGGGAACGCTCGCACTATATTATCTGATTTCCAAGTTCCTTGCTCATTCGCTCTCTTGTTTCTTTGGTTTGTTTTAGGTGCTTTCTAGGGTTGTTAGTGGTGTTAGTTGGTTGATAGCTCATTTATCCATAAATCCCCCCTTTTATTTTATTGCATTAGTTTAGTTTACTTTAATATTTAAATTAATATAATTTTATCAAATCATACCCGTTCCCCTTGAGTTCGACACCCGTACTTATTTTCTATACTATAATACGATTAGGTTCTCTTGCCTATTTGTGTTGTAGTCGTACTAAATAATAACGGATTTTATAAATAAAAAACCGATACGCTTTACGAACATCAAGTTTTTGGCGCCGTTGCCGGGGAACGGTTTTATTTGATTTAATTATATTAATTTTATTATTAAACGATCCTTCCCGCAAGTTTGTACTCAAAGGAAGTTATTTTAGTTTTTTTTAGTTGTTTTCACTTTTCGTTTCAACTTTGTGGATGTGTTGACTAGAAACCCTCACGAGACTACAACTCGTCCTCTCGGGCTACCGAGGGGTTTAAAGGCTTGTTGCATGCGCTAAATGCAACCGTGATTCCTACGAAAGTGAGTTAGGTTTGTTTGTTTTCTTTTGTTTATTTAGTTGTTAGTTTTTTTTTGTTCTTAGCCTTGGTCTATCTTAACCTTTGCTCCGAGTGTTTTTCTTGCAGGTGGTTATGGAGTACGCGCTTATGCTGGCATTTTGCTCAGTTTTATCTGTTATTGCTCTATGTGTTGTACCCGAAGGGAGTTTTCTCTAATCTTTTTCTACCCTAGTTTTGATGTTGCCTTTATGTACAATGGGGATATTGTACGATTTAAGTGTGGGGTAGGGGGTTAGAAAAAAGTTTCCTAGCTTGAACTTAATTTGTCCTTGATTAAATCATTATGGTATTTTGGGCTATAATCTTTTAATTTTTAATGTCATTCGAGTAGGTGTTAAGTATTAGTTGAAGGTGTCAATTGTTTGATTTGTGAATAAGTTCAGAGGTTATACTTGATATTTATGCATAGTATTTTGTGCATTTTCACCGTTCTAAAGAAATTTCCATTTATGGTAAGTAACTTTTAATTTTTGAATTTAAATAAATGGTTAAGCCCTTTCTGAATCTAAGCTCGACAAAAATAGGTTGAGTGTGAATTTCCTCTTTTACTAATCATGTGCTTGCTAAATTGAGAAAATCCAAAAAAATGAGAAAATTAGAAAAGAAAAAAAATAGAGTAGCAATAAGGCCAAGGGCCATGAGAGCAACAATAAAGCCAAAAGGCTAGTAGTATAAGTCAACCATATGGCCTTTGGGACTCGAACAAGTAAGCTCTGAGGGGTGTTTTACACCTAATCACCTAAAGCCAACTAGTTTGGGATCGGTTGGGCAGAAAGTTCGCTACATGGGTTCCATCGAAAATCATAGACTTATATGAGCAAATTAATAAAAGGATGTGTCAAGTAAAATTGAGAAATCTGCGATAAGTCTTGAGGTTGGAGGTTTCTTAAGGGGTAAATTAACCATAAAAGATTCATTAATTAAGGGTTGATTATTAATAAAAAGAGAAAGCATTTGGGATGATGAGAAGTTAAGAGAGGACCACAACACGAATATATACATTGGTATGGGTGTAATCGATGGTTTGTTTCTAATCAAACATGTTGACATTTTTCAACAATATTTAGTGTTTATGAGAATGATGTTATTTATTTGAATGTCTTAGCCTGAATAAAATTGTGATTTGCTTGAGAACAAGCAAAGTTCAAGCATGGGGTATATTCATATCGCATTTATTGTCTATATATTTAACGCGATATCTGTGTATTTTTAGCCTAATATTGTTTAAAATATGTCAAAAAGGTACTTATTACCTTTGTTTATCATTTTTAGGTTCAAAATACAAGAGTTGAAAAGTTTTGAAGTTTAAACGAGATAAAACGAAGAAAATGAGAAAAGTTGTCCGCTCCGACACACCTCCACTGTTTTGATCATATCTCACTCATACGAACTCGGATTGAGGTGATTCAAACGGCCACGGAAACTAGACTCAGAGGGCTACAATTTCATATTTATGACCATCTCCAAATATCGAAGGATCGCGGCGCGATTGGGGGTATAGATCGCGGCGCGATCGGATAGATAAGTCCGAAAATTCAAATTTTAAGCTCAGCGAGCTTATCGGGATAAATTCAGAGATCGCGGATCGATTTCCTGAATGATCACGATGCGATCCTTCAGTTTACAGCCTATATATTGATTTAAATGCTTCATTCGGGATTAAGCTTTTCAATCCGACTTTTCACCATCATTAACCTCTGGAAACTCCATAAAAACACCATGAAGCATATGGTAGCATAGCTCGGAGCATTGGGGTTTGGATTGAAGATAAAATTGAAGATCAAGTCCTGGAACATTCGGCTTTTACGGTTTTATTCATTCTTGTTCATCATGATTTTTTGTTTGAATAATAATTTCCAGAGTTTTAGCATGGTTGTTCTAAGCTAGACTTCTGATTTTCCTCCCTAGAGGAGATTAACTTTGATTAAGGTTGAATAAATTCATGGTTTTGATGTTTAATTCATGTTTAATTCAAGTATTGTTTAATCTATGTTCATGCATGTTTTAAGATCTGTTTTTGTGATGTTTATAGGCTGAGTTTTTATAGAGTTGATGACCATTCTCTTTATTTAAACTTGAATCATGAATATCTATGATCATTAGGGTTCATGACTAGTGATTGATCAAATCCTAAGGTTAAACATCTAAAAGATAGAAACTTTAATATGTATTCTTACATGTAATAGGCCATTATATGTTAGTCCAATGATTTGTTGATCATACAATCATTAAAGGTTAGAGCTTTACTTGTTAATCGAATTAATTAGCTAATTATATTTCTTAATCGCGCTTTTAACCATAAAAGTTATTACGTAGTGTAATAAGACGGTTTAACCGGACCAAGGTTTTAACTATTATAGAAATCGATGCATGAATGTTCAAGTATCATTAGCTCCTATTGCCATGAATTAATTGCCATGAGAAAAGTATAATCGAATCTAGGGAGGGAACGCTCGCACTATATTATCTGATTTCCAAGTTCCTTGCTCATTCGCTCTCTTGTTTCTTTGGTTTGTTTTAGGTGCTTTCTAGGGTTGTTAGTGGTGTTAGTTGGTTGATAGCTCATTTATCCATAAATCCCCCCTTTTATTTTATTGCATTAGTTTAGTTTACTTTAATATTTAAATTAATATAATTTTATCAAATCATACCCGTTCCCCTTGAGTTCGACACCCGTACTTATTTTCTATACTATAATACGATTAGGTTCTCTTGCCTATTTGTGTTGTAGTCGTACTAAATAATAACGGATTTTATAAATAAAAAACCGATACGCTTTACGAACATCAAGTTTTTGGCGCCGTTGCCGGGGAACGGTTTTATTTGATTTAATTATATTAATTTTATTATTAAACGATCCTTCCCGCAAGTTTGTACTCAAAGGAAGTTATTTTAGTTTTTTTTAGTTGTTTTCACTTTTCGTTTCAACTTTGTGGATGTGTTGACTAGAAACCCTCACGAGACTACAACTCGTCCTCTCGGGCTACCGAGGGGTTTAAAGGCTTGTTGCATGCGCTAAATGCAACCGTGATTCCTACGAAAGTGAGTTAGGTTTGTTTGTTTTCTTTTGTTTGTTTAGTTGTTAGTTTTTTTTTTGTTCTTAGCCTTGGTCTATCTTAACCTTTGCTCCGAGTGTTTTTCTTGCAGGTGGTTATGGAGTACGCGCTTATGCTGGCATTTTGCTCAGTTTTATCTGTTATTGCTCTATGTGTTGTACCCGAAGGGAGTTTTCTCTAATCTTTTTCTACCCTAGTTTTGATGTTGCCTTTATGTACAATGGGGATATTGTACGATTTAAGTGTGGGGTAGGGGGTTAGAAAAAAGTTTCCTAGCTTGAACTTAATTTGTCCTTGATTAAATCATTATGGTATTTTGGGCTATAATCTTTTAATTTTTAATGTCATTCGAGTAGGTGTTAAGTATTAGTTGAAGGTGTCAATTGTTTGATTTGTGAATAAGTTCAGAGGTTATACTTGATATTTATGCATAGTATTTTGTGCATTTTCACCATTCTAAAGAAATTTCCATTTATGGTAAGTAACTTTTAATTTTTGAATTTAAATAAATGGTTAAGCCCTTTCTGAATCTAAGCTCGACAAAAATAGGTTGAGTGTGAATTTCCTCTTTTACTAATCATGTGCTTGCTAAATTGAGAAAATCCAAAAAAATGAGAAAATTAGAAAAGAAAAAAAATAGAGTAGCAATAAGGCCAAGGGCCATGAGAGCAACAATAAAGCCAAAAGGCTAGTAGTATAAGTCAACCATATGGCCTTTGGGACTCGAACAAGTAAGCTCTGAGGGGTGTTTTACACCTAATCACCTAAAGCCAACTAGTTTGGGATCGGTTGGGCAGAAAGTTCGCTACATGGGTTCCATCGAAAATCATAGACTTATATGAGCAAATTAATAAAAGGATGTGTCAAGTAAAATTGAGAAATCTGCGATAAGTCTTGAGGTTGGAGGTTTCTTAAGGGGTAAATTAACCATAAAAGATTCATTAATTAAGGGTTGATTATTAATAAAAAGAGAAAGCATTTGGGATGATGAGAAGTTAAGAGAGGACCACAACACGAATATATACATTGGTATGGGTGTAATCGATGGTTTGTTTCTAATCAAACATGTTGACATTTTTCAACAATATTTAGTGTTTATGAGAATGATGTTATTTATTTGAATGTCTTAGCCTGAATAAAATTGTGATTTGCTTGAGAACAAGCAAAGTTCAAGCATGGGGTATATTCATATCGCATTTATTGTCTATATATTTAACGCGATATCTGTGTATTTTTAGCCTAATATTGTTTAAAATATGTCAAAAAGGTACTTATTACCTTTGTTTATCATTTTTAGGTTCAAAATACAAGAGTTGAAAAGTTTTGAAGTTTAAACGAGATAAAACGAAGAAAATGAGAAAAGTTGTCCGCTCCGACACACCTCCACTGTTTTGATCATATCTCACTCATACGAACTCGGATTGAGGTGATTCAAACGGCCACGGAAACTAGACTCAGAGGGCTACAATTTCATATTTATGACCATCTCCAAATATCGAAGGATCGCGGCGCGATTAGGGGTATAGATCGCGGCGCGATCGGACAGATAAGTCCGAAAATTCAAATTTTAAGCTCAGCGAGCTTATCGGGATAAATTCAGAGATCGCGGATCGATTTCCTGAATGATCACGATGCGATCCTTCAGTTTACAGCCTATATATTGATTTAAATGCTTCATTCGGGATTAAGCTTTTCAATCCGACTTTTCACCATCATTAACCTCTGGAAACTCCATAAAAACACCATGAAGCATATGGTAGCATAGCTCGG
The DNA here is from genome assembly GCA_947179395.2 of Pulicaria dysenterica. NCBI lineage: Eukaryota > Viridiplantae > Streptophyta > Magnoliopsida > Asterales > Asteraceae > Pulicaria > Pulicaria dysenterica. Next base: position 101,279,366 of record OX359289.1, read on the forward strand.
AGCATTGGGGTTTGGATTGAAGATAAAATTGAAGATCAAGTCCTGGAACATTCGGCTTTTACGGTTTTATTCATTCTTGTTCATCATGATTTTTTGTTTGAATAATAATTTCCAGAGTTTTAGCATGGTTGTTCTAAGCTAGACTTCTGATTTTCCTCCCTAGAGGAGATTAACTTTGATTAAGGTTGAATAAATTCATGGTTTTGATGTTTAATTCATGTTTAATTCAAGTATTGTTTAATCTATGTTCATGCATGTTTTAAGATCTGTTTTTGTGATGTTTATAGGCTGAGTTTTTATAGAGTTGATGACCATTCTCTTTATTTAAACTTGAATCATGAATATCTATGATCATTAGGGTTCATGACTAGTGATTGATCAAATCCTAGGGTTAAACATCTAAAAGATAGAAACTTTAATATGTATTCTTACATGTAATAGGCCATTATATGTTAGTCCAATGATTTGTTGATCATACAATCATTAAAGGTTAGAGCTTTACTTGTTAATCGAATTAATTAGCTAATTATATTTCTTAATCGCGCTTTTGACCATAAAAGTTATTACGTAGTGTAATACGACGGTTTAACCGGACCAAGGTTTTAACTATTATAGAAATCGATGCATGAATGTTCAAGTATCATTAGCTCCTATTGCCATGAATTAATTGCCATGAGAAAAGTATAATCGAATCTAGGGAGGGAACGCTCGCACTATATTATCTGATTTCCAAGTTCCTTGCTCATTCGCTCTCTTGTTTCTTTGGTTTGTTTTAGGTGCTTTCTAGGGTTGTTAGTGGTGTTAGTTGGTTGATAGCTCATTTATCCATAAATCCCCCCTTTTATTTTATTGCATTAGTTTAGTTTACTTTAATATTTAAATTAATATAATTTTATCAAATCATACCCGTTCTCCTTGAGTTCGACACCCGTACTTATTTTCTATACTATAATACGATTAGGTTCTCTTGCCTATTTGTGTTGTAGTCATACTAAATAATAACGGATTTTATAAATAAAAAACTGGTACGCTTTACGCACATCAAGTTTTTGGCGCCGTTGACGGGGAACGGTTTTATTTGATTTAATTATATTAATTTTATTATTAAACGATCCTTCCCGCGAGTTTGTACTCAAAGGAAGTTATTTTAGTTTTTCTAAGTTGTTTTCCCTTTCCGTTTCAACTTTGTGGGTGTGTTGACTAGAAACCCTCACAAGACTACAACTCGTCCTCTCGGGCTACCGAGGGGTTTAAAGGCTTGGTACATGCGCTAAATCTGGTCTACCGGTTCGCCGGTTTTTCCAGTTCCATCAAAACCAGGCGGTTTATTTTCAGGCGGTTTAGCCGGCCTAGGTGAACTAGTGACGGGACCGGTTTCCGGTTTAACCGGTTCGACCGGCCGGTCCGGTCCGGTTTTCACAACACTGCACAAAACTATCTGGGTTCTTTTAGCCATGGTGGGTACGTTTAATCTGGAGCTGGAGCAGCTAGATGTGAAAATTGCATTTTTTAAGCAATAATATATTATATAAACTATAAATTATTACACCATTTTAGTACCACTCTATAAGAAAAGGAGTGTCACTAGTACACTACTTAGCAAAACAATTGACCTCTCACTTTACATTATTTAAATGTACATGAGACCAAATATTATTCATCACTCCACCAGTTTTGCTACTTCCTCTAGAAATGTTAACCATTCGGACCATTTGATTATATTTTTTTTTACTCTTCCACTCAACCATTGAAACATCAATAGTTGTAAATCCACAAATGTTTCATTGGTGTCTTTCTTTTGGATCTTGAATATAAGTTCATTCCTACTCTTGCAAATACCATAAAGTAAAGCTCTTGCCGCCACTTCCCACAACATAGATCTTGTAGATGAACCCAACCACGATCCTGATGCTAATAAATCTTGAACAAAATATAAGTTCACAACATAGATATTGTGAAAACTGCATTCTTCATGAGAATCTATAAGAAAGGATTACATGTCTCTGCCTGAAGGATTTGAAAGTTCTGTAAAATAAAATATTGTATAGAAATAGGAGTTTCTATGTAATATACCCATGGGGTATATATAGGGATATGACACATGTAATGTGTAAGGTTTTGAGCATAATGAAAGAATAACTATGTGTTTTCTAAGGTGTAAACCTTGTTCTCTCTAGTTATTCATATACAAACCTTCATCAATCCTACATGATACTTGAATCACTTGTTATATGGTACTAACAAGTGGTATCAGAGCCAAGGGAGTGAAGATTTGATCTGAATTCAACAACAAAAGTCAAATTTTTTAAGATTTTTGAAAAAAAAAGTGTATTCTCGGGTTTGAGATTAAAGTCAAGATCAAATGGAGTTTTTGAGTGTTAATTGATTGGATTAGGGTCGCATTAATCATAGAAACACTCGTTGACCAAAAAGAAGTCAATTCATTCACAGATCAGTGGCAAAATTTGAAGATTTTTAAGTTTTTCGGGTTTTGAAGTTCTTGAAGAAATTCGATTGAATCTGCTTGTTTGATCGATGTTTATGATAAGCAATGATATAGAAGTGTAAATCAGGGGTATACGAAGTGATCTGGGCAAGAAATTATCAGATTTGAGCAAAATTTTGAAAATTTTGAATCTGAGCGGGATGAACATGAGTGGATCGGAATTTCAGACTTGAATCGATCGAAATTAGCTTGAATCAACCAGAATTCACACATTCCGTGTGAAATTTGATAGGAATTCACTCATTCCGACTGAAATTTGATAGGAATTCACTCATTCTGAGTGAAATTTGATAGGAATTCACTCATTCCGATTAGAATTTGATAAGAATTCACTTTTTCCGAGTAAATTTTGATCGGAATCATTGTTTTGATCGGAATCATCATTCGATCGGATTCATCATTTGATCGGAATCATCATTTTGATCGGAATTGTCAATTTGATAGGAATTCTCATTTGATCGGAATCATTAATTTGATCGGAATTCTCCCTTAGCTCGGAATTCATTGATTGGAATTTTTCATTTGATCGGAATTCTCACATTGCTCGGAATTCTCACATTGCTCGGAATTCTCAATTTAATCGGAATTCAAGATCATTCGGAATTTCTCTATTTTTCAAGATTTTTGAAATTTCTGATTATTTTTGCCATAGCAATATTCTTCAATTGTTCTGATCATTTGATCGGAATTTCTCTATTTGATTGGAATCATCATTTCTCTATTTTTCTGATCATTGTACATGGCTCTGCCCCTTGGATCCCGCCAGGGGTTGCCACCCCTTGGACCCCGCTATCAGGGGCGTTGCCCCCGAACCCCCGTAGTCGTTGTTGTGAAGGAATTATCTTGTCACCTTGATTCCTAAGTCAAGTTTTTGGATTTTTTGGCTGAGTCAGAAGTTCTCAAAGTTTCAGTTATTATTCTGGTGTTTCTAGATTTGGGTCATATTCTGTTTTCCCGTGAACCATGTGTTTAATTGTCTAGTACCCTTATGTCTAGTCATCCGGTGCTTTCCTAACTGATTTTTGGTTCTTCTTTCTTAGTGTCACCAATTTTTGGTCTCAAAACCAGATTTTGGTCATCCAATCCTTATTTCTTTGGATTCTTGGTTATCTTTTTCTCAGTCATTTTTGAAGCCCCAGATCACATTGTTGGTGAAATTATTTGAAGAATTGACCAACATCATATTACTTCAGGTTTTTGAGAAGATTTTGTATTACATGCGCGCTTGCTCACTTCTTATCAATCGTTTGGTGCTCTTGAATAAGGATGAATCCGACTCACTGAATATTATATCAAAGTCACCTACCCACTTATGAGTACCCAAGTTCATTTGCACCCGTATGTCTTTCAAAATCTTTGTTTGTCTTGCGGTGATCTGGTGAAGGTTGATTACACGGTATTGGGAGACTTACTTGCCAACATTATTCTCCAATATCAGATTATATCTAACACAGAGCTATAAATCTTCAAGAGTTCAGATCAAATCATTATCACTCCTCAACGATCAAGTGTGGTTCAAGTATCTATTCAAGTCACGGAATTTCTGAAGATTATTTTGACTTGAAGTGTAGGATTTTCCCCACCCCTTGTTAATGTTTGTTACAACTGAATCTCATGGTGATGTCTTTTATGAATGATGCTCATAAAGTATTATAATCATCATGAGGGGGAGATAAAAAGTCAAGAAGTTTTACATTGTTGATTCAGTTGTTGAGAGGGAGTTTGAAGCATATTGATAAAATCATTATGTTTACTCATGGGGAAGAGATCATCAGTCTATGTCATGTCTAGGGGGAGTAAAGATCTATCATATGAAAACATGGGAACAATCTGAGCTACATTCTAGGGGGAGACAAAAAGAAGATTATTCCCAACACATCAAAAGTGTTTATGCTTCCGCTGTCAGATGCTCAAGATTAAACATTGTTCCAGACTAATGTATTTGGTGGGACGCTACATCCAAAACTGTTTATATAATCTAAGGAAGACTTAGATTACTGGCGTGTACACTCCTATTTCAATACAAAGGGGGAGAATGTAAAATATAATATTGTATAGAAATAGGAGTTTCTATGTAATATACCCATGGGGTATATATAGGGATATGACACATGTAATGTGTAAGGTTTTGAGCATAATGAAAGAATACCTATGTGTTTTCTAAGGTGTAAACCTTGTTCTCTCTAGTTATTTATATACAAACTTTCATCAATCCTACATGATACTTGAAGCACTTGTTATATGGGACTAACAAGTTCAAAGGAAAAACAGGTGTGCTTGTTAAATAAAACTATGTATGGTTTTAACAGTCCCTGAGGCAGTGGTACAAGCGGTTCGAAACTGTCATGATTTCTCATGGGTATGTTAGAAATCAGTTCGATAACTACGTTTACTCAGTGAAAGTTTCTAAAGATTCCTATATGTATCTGTTGCTGTATGTGGATGATATGTTAATTGCAACTAAAAACATGGATGTAATTGCAACTAAAAACATGGATGTAATTAATGACTTAATTGAAAACTTTACTTAATAGTGAGTTTGAGATGAAATATTTGGGTGCAGCAAAGAAGATACTGGGTATGGATATTTATCGAGATAGAGCGGCGGGGATCTGTGTGTTTCTCAAGAAAGTATGTTGAGAAAGTTGTGCAGGAGTTCTCTATTGATCAATCAAAATGTACTCCTTTGGAGGCGCATTTTAAGTTTGATCAAAGCACTATACCAAGTACAGAGGAGAAGGCTGATTATATGAAGACGATTCCATATTCTAGTGCAGTTGGAAGTCTTATGTGTGTCATGTTTTGTACGAGGCCGGATCTGGCGCATGTGGTTAGTGTTGTGAGCAGATTTATGAGTAATCGGGGGAAGGCTCACTGGGGAGCTGTAAAGTGGATCTTGCGATATTTGAAAGGTGCTTATCATATTTGTTTGGTGTATGATGCTAAAAGGTAGGGTGATGACTTGAAAAGCTATGTAGATGTTGACTATGGCGGTGACCTTGTTAAACGAAGATTACTGACTTGTTTCATCTTCATTTTGTTCGGATCATGTGTTGTCAGTTAGAAGGTTACCTTACAACCTATAGTCGCCTTGTCGACAACTAAGACGGAATACATGTCGATGACGGAAGGAATCAAAGAGTGTATTTGGTTATATGGTCTTGTATATAGTCTTGGTCTGAAAATAAGTGTGTGTAGGCTATGTGGTGATAACTAATTGTATTTTAGGTATACGGGAGTGTGTGACCCCTTAAGCCTACTTTAAAGTATGTATAGGCTATGTCGTGATAAACGGATTTGATCTTGAATCTCCTTTTCTCTCTACTCTCTCTACTATGTGTCTCTAACATGCAAGAGCGCACACAAACTATGTGTTCGTATGTGTGTTAATTTAAAACAACGCTTGTATAGACACATGCCAAGCTTTCACATGGTGTATATATGTATGTATGTACGTACGTAGTACGTTAATTTATGTGTGTGTAATTTGCATAAAGAATTCTAAAATAGATAAATAAATCATTTCAAGAAAGTATAGACGGCCGGCAAATGAATAATACATCTTCAATTAATCCTATATGAAGTGTCCCTCTCTCCCACTTGTAGAAATGATGAGCATCCAAAGACCCAACAACATCATTTTATGACTTAAACTTCCATTAACCATGTCATAAAGTGACACTTAAACTAACACAATAACATTATTTTTTAAAAGTTTATTATATATAATATATATTTCTACAAAGTTAAGATTTCATCCTAACAAATAATATTAATTAATTAATGACGCTACCAAGAGTAATACGAACGTCATTATGAAAAGGCCACTTATTTTCAGAGCATCAGAGTTTTAGAAAATTATCAAATTCAAGGGTGTAAAGTGTAGACATCAATAAATCAAGGGGATTGCCTGAAAATGTGAAATCGTATTAGTTTGAGGCATAAAATTGAGAAGCACACTCAAATTTTTATTTATGTACGTTGGTCTTAATCTTCTACAAAAATCTATTGAAAACATATGAAAAGAAGTGTCCATTCAAACAAGAAAAATTAGAACACTGAAAAACCCGAAAAATTACTGGTTGTAGCGAGTGGCATGTTGGCGGTGGATGGTTGTATGTAAGAGATGGTGGTGAACAACGATGATGACGAGTAGTTGGGCAGGTAATGAAGGTGGTTGTGGCGATTGATGAGCAAACATTAGTAGGAGAGTTAACAAGAAAGTAAACGATGACAATTGTTAGTGGCAATGATGTATGTATGAAGGCGAAGCCAACCAAGTGGATGGAGACACCGCCTGGCGTCTCATTTCAATGGGTAGTGAAGGTGGACCGGAGTAGGTCAAAAGGCTTGGTAAACATTAAAAAAAAACTAACGAAATATATAAAGAAAACTAGGTATCATTAATATGTATATTGCAGCAGAAATGAAAAAAAATAATCTATACTTGGACATATATCATTTGCATATAATCCTTAGAACAATGAGTTAATATATGAGAGAATTAGAAAAACAAAGTCACTTTTCCTTTATTTATTTAAACTTGATAAAGTTAAGGGTGTATTATGTAGATATGAAGAAATAAATGTGTGCAATATACAATTGCACTAATAATCATAATTTTAATATCATTTAAATAAAAAATAATCTTGTAAAGTACTAATAACATTTGTAAACTACCAAAACATGTAAAATACCAAAAGGTGTTCACATCATCATGATACTTTTCCACCAACAACATATATTAGGTATTCATATGTTCTTTTCGCTATTGCAGATTTTCAGTTCATTTGTTAAAACTTTACAATCTCAAACATTGTTGTATTCAAAGTGGTTTTTGAGTACACCTGAAAGAAGAGAGTGGGCTTCCACACTATGTGACAATGGTCAAATGAAGATAAACAAGTTTTCACCAAAAGGTGGACATTTGTACTTTAATGAAAAAAAATATTGAAAATGGGGAGTTTGGTGAAGAGAAAACAAGTGCAAGTACTTTTGAAGTTAATGGCCGGCCAATTGGCCACCCATACATATTTCAAGAATTGCAACAGTGGACCTCATAGAATGTGTCTAATTCTTGTTTGGTACTCAACAAAGGGAACTTTTTAGCTTTTGCTCACCTACTCCGTACTCTTTTGAGTATGTCTGAATAAGGATAATCTAGAAAATTATACAGGTTACTTTTTTATGTGTATAAAAATATTGTGTGTTTTCTTATGTAAACAACTTAATCATAAAAAGTATCTTTAGTAATGACTATAATGACTAAGTATTAAATTAGTTTGATTAACTTAAAATAGATGTCTATAGTAATAACTGTTATGAATTTTAAAAAATCAATATACACAGTTATCCTCGTCATGGGAACGACAAGCATCCGATAACCAAGGCACAACGAGAAGGTGCAATAGAAATGATGGGGTCATGGAAAACTTTGTATGATGTGCACTACCCTCTGTGTTCTTAGGGGTTTGTACTCATCACTATATAACCTGGATAGTTTGTTTTTTAAAGATCATAATACATATTAATCTGATTTAATAAGAAGTTTAAGATATAAGGATATTTTTATTTAAATATTAAGATTTAAATATCTCTTAAAACTTTTTAATGGATTAGAGTAAAATTACCTCTTATGACCTCTTAATATAATTCACGCTTAATTCTCCTATAACAATCAGACTCATTCATTCACTGGTTCACGTCAACATCTGTTATTCCACTCCTCTGCATACACGACCTTTTTCTCTAATACTTGGTACGTTACCCTTCACTGTTCTCCTCCTAGTCGCATGGCGCTACACATCTCTCTTCTAAATATTTTGTTTTTATTTCAATATATTATCATGGTTTGACATTGTAATTAAAATATTTTATTTTATAATCAGAAAAGTTTGAATTTATTTAAAAATATAACAATTGAATAATTACAAGCACTCAGATATAAAAATTAAACAAAATAATATAAATGAACCATTTCGAAATTATAACTACGTCTTAGGCTTTGTTTGTTTTTTCCAATTAGGTTTTATTTTAAAGAAACGTTTGAGAGCATGCATTTGCTTGTTTTTTCAAAGAAATCCTTGCGGGCGCGCAAAAGTTTCTAATAAACTTGTTTGTTTATCGCAGACATAAGACAATATTCATTTATTCTGTCTTATTTTTATTTATTTTGATAAGCTAAAAACTATATATTTTTTCGCAAACATTCTTAAACTTAAGACTTTCTGAACCACATCTTATCCTAAAGACATAATATGAGACATATGACATTTATGTCTTCAAACATAAATAACATCTTAATGGTTCAAACCTGACATTACCGGTGTCAGTCACCCAATCTCTTATATTAGCAACTAATTGCATTTTAGTGTTAATTCTAAGAGAATTAAATATCCTTATAGAATTATAAAGAGGAACGCATAACATCTGTAATCACTATAAGTTTTTTAGATTTCGTAGGTATTATACTATTATATCTTCATTTAGTTTTCTACGTGTAGTGCTTTATAAGGGATTTTTTTTTTTTTTTTTTTGAAATTATCACAACTGTCGTTAATGCTCTTAAGTCTTAACTCACCAAGGCACTTACGTTTCGAAATGCATAACATCTAATTAATAATCCAAACATTAAATAATTGAAGAAATATTAAGGGACAATATCATAGTTTGTGACAAGATATTATATATAAAATTATAAATAATATTTCGGAGGAATCCATGAATTAAAGATGAAGATATACCATTGAAATTTTTGACATTGTAACGTAACGTGTGAAGTAGGTTATCCCATGTCGCACCAGAAATAGCTCGACCAAGGAGTTCGACAATTTTGACCGTAATACCTGAAATAGATTCAAGGTATATGTGATGACTTTTTAGGGAACAGAGTGCTAACTCGGCTTACATCTTTCTAATCACTCTTATCATATGTGCGCCTCTTTTTATCGAGAAAATACTTATCTTTCTATGTATTTACCTTTATCTTATTTCTTACATAGAAATATGTAAATGTGTGTGCGCGAGAGAGTGTGTGTGTGTCTGTGTGTATGAGAGAGAGAGAGAGAGAGAGAGAGAGAGACTGTGTGTGTGTACGTGGAGTGAAGCGGGGTGATTGGGCGAAATTAAGGGGAAGGGGGAGGTGTGTCCTCGTGAGTTGCAGGATGCACCTCAGACACTCAACAAGTCACGTAAAATGATTATACTATTACTGTAAAAAGATGATTTTAGAAACGGAATGGTTGTTAAGTATAAAGTTGAATTAACATATTAGATTAAAACGTTTAGATAAAGAAGTAAAAATTCTTATAATATTTTTTTAATTATCATAGTTCTGACTCCTTTTGTCCGTTTACTTTTTCACTATTATGTTGTTGAACACCTTTAGTATGAAAGTGAGATAAACATATGAAATATAGATTGGAGGCAGGACCATGATTCCCAAAACTAGTGAAACATTATAAGTGAAAAGCTAAAAATTTCAACAACAATAACTTCAAAATGTAACATAAATACCTACCAATAGAATTAATACATCCAAATTATTTCAACAAGAGATTAAGTTTCAAGTTTCAACAACCATAACAAGTCTTCACTATTAATTGCGAGTTTTACAATTTCTAACGTGTCACTAAAAAAGCCAAGAAGATATATATGATATCAACTTGTGCTCCAATTATATATAGTTGCTATTTCCTTTCAACACCATATCATAGAGTAAGTCAATGTATAGTTAACTCAAAGGAGTAACACACCACCAATAACAAGAAAAACATTCGAGTAACACGGTTATATATGATCATGCATATCCATATTTATTACAAATATATATAAGGGACGGTTCAAATGAAAACTGTTTTTCGTACGAGAACTGCGAGAACCAATCTTAGCCGTTGATTTGATAAAGTGGAACTCATAGATGTGGAGCGTGGGAGGATCACGTGTGGCAGGGTGGGTGTGATAAATTCATGGGTTAGCAATGACATTGAAGGAGGGGAATTGGATGGCTTAAATTGGTTCTCGCGGTTCTCGTACGAAAATTGGAATTCATGGATGGAGAGCGTGAGGGGTTCAAGTGTGGCAGGGTGTATGTAAGGAATTCATGAGTGGGCAATGACGTTGAAAGAGGGGGAATTGGACGGAGCATATTGGTTCTCGCACTAAAAATGGTTCTCAATGGAACTTCCTCCTATATATATATATATATAGGGTATGGTTAAACAAAGAACCCCCATTAAACATAGAACCTAAAGAACCCCCTGGTGATGACACGTGGCATATTGTTTAGGGGCAAAAGTGGAAAATTGGAAAAAAAAAGAAACCTCACGTCTTCTTCAACGATCACCTGGGTTTTAAAAAAAAAACCCCATTTACTTTAAAATGATCATAACTCGTTCGTTTTTAAGAATTTTAACAATAAGATTATACCGTTAGATTCAGTTTTTCGTTATCTTTCAAACATGACCGGGCTTGATATATTGCAGAAACTTTTTTTTTTGAAATGCAAATTTTGCATTTTGAGGTAGGTTCATTCAACCCAAAATGCAAAATCCGTAGTTTGTATTTTGAGCTGGGTTCATTCAAGCCCAAAATGCAAAATTCGTAGATGCTTGGTTCATTCAAACCTAAATGCAAAATGCAAAATCCGTAGTTTGCATTTTGAGTTGGGTTCATTCAAAAACTAAATGCAAAATATGAAAACGTACATGTTGCCCAAATGCAAACAAAAATTTCGTGTTCAAAAAAAATTTAGAAAAATCTGGGAATAGTGATCTTGTTTGAAAGAGGATTAAAAAACTAAATGATTGGTATAATTTTTATGTTCAAATTCACAAAACTTAAAAAACTATGACAATTTAAAGTTTTTATAGTTTTTTTTATTAAAAAAATCTAGTTTGTTGGGGCGGGGGATTCCATTTTTACCCTTTCTTCCTAATTTAATACATCATAATTACAGTTTTGCCATCTTTTGATCTTATCCATTGATTTTGATGATCTAACGGTGCAGATTTGTTCTTTAGGTTCTTTGTTTAAGCATAGTTTCTTTATTGATCCAATTTATATATATATATATATATATAGAGAGAGAGAGAGAGAGGCAAAAGTTCAAACGAGAACTGTTTTTCATACGAGAACTGCGAAAACCAATCTGAGCCGTCCAATTCCCCTCCTTTAATGTCATTGTCCACCCATGAATTCCTCACATGGACCCTGCCACACTTGATCCCCTCCACGCTCTCCATCCATGAACTTCCCATATCCAAGGAACGGCTAAGATTGGTTTCTCGCAGTTCTAGTACGAAAAACAGTTCTCGCTTGAACCCTATATATATATATATAGGGAAATGTTCAAATGAGAATGAGAAATTAAATAAGAATGGAAGACTAAATTTCGGCCGTTCATTTTGTAAGTGGAATTCATGGATGGAGAGCGTGAGGGGATATGACATTAAAGGAGGGGGAATTAGACGACTAGGATTGAGTCTCTCATTCTCAATTTATTTAAGGTTCTCATTTGAACCTCCCACTATATATATATATATATATATATATATATATATATATATATATATATATATATATATATATATATATATATATATATATATATATATATATATTATAGGGGAGGGTTCAAACGAGAACTGTTTTTTCGTACGAGAACTGCGAGAACCAATCTTGGCCGTTGATTTGATAAGTGGAATTCATGGATGTGGAGCATTGGGGGATCAAGTGTGGCATGGTGCATGTGAGGAATTCATTGTGGGTGATCTCATTAAAAGAAAGGGAATTGGACGGCTCATATTGGTTCTCGCAGTTCTCGTTTGAACTTTTGCGTATATATATATATATATATATATATATATATATATATATATATATATATATATATATCTTCCATAAATGAAGTAAACATATGGATTATCATCACTTGTTTAATATATGGGTTTTCAGTATTTTGATACAATTGTAAAACTGAAATTTGAACATAACCATATTCATATAATCTGATGAATTTGTCTGTTTGGTTTTTCCGATCAGTTTTGGACTTGAGTCGAAGTTTACATTAGTTTTCGAATCTATAAAAAGATTCGTCAGCCGACTCGAAATTCGAATATATATATATATAGGGGAGGGTTCATGCGAGAACCGTTGTTAGTGCGAGAACCGCGAGAACAAATCTCATCCGTTCCTTGGATATGGGAAGTTTCATAGATGGAGAGCGTGGAGGGATAGGGTGTGGCAGGGGTGCATGTGAGGAACTCATGTGTGGGCAATGACATTGAAGGAGGGGGAATTGGACGGCTTAGATTGGTTCTCGCGGTTCTCGCGCTAACAACGGTTCTCGCATAAACTTTTGAATATATATATATATATATATAGAAAGAGAAAGAGAGAGAGAGAGAGAGAGAGAGGGGTAAGTTCCATCGAGAACCAAAAAAAATGCGAGAACTGCGAGAACCGATTTAAACCGTCCATCTTGGCTTCTTTCTTTTTAATTAATTACCCCCATTTTGTTTAAACCAAAATATCTACCAAACAACAAGATATTAAATTATGAAAGTTATATCAAATTAACGATAAAAATATGCTTTTTAATATGTTATCCATATTGCTATATTTTTTTCAAAAAAAAAAATTCGTTTTTGCCGAGTTTTTTTCTAGCACTATAAGGTATGTTATATATATGCATCAGTACTAACATATATGTAATCAGTACTATAAGGTATGTTACATATATGTATACATACCTTATCTTACACACATATTAGGCTTATATTATACGTTAACAAATCTCTTGCTGCTATTAAGTTGGTATTTCTTCTGTTTCTTTTTCTAGTGTTGTGTGTGTGCGTGCTTATTTTGGAAATCCATGTGCTTTCACCCATTAGATTGACTACATTGTTATCGAACTAGCATTTGAGTATTGTTCTAGTTTATTAATCATTTGCAGTAGTATGTCTTTTTTTTGTGTAATGTATATATTATAGGAGTACAAGAGTTATTTGAAAGTTTATGTGTAATTACCGATGCACATGTGTAACATACCTTATAGTGCTAGAAAAAAACCCGGCAAAAATGATTTTTTATTTGTTGAAAAAAATATAGCAATATGGATGTCATATTAAAGAGAATATTTTTGTCGTTAATTTGGTATAATTTTCATAATTTAATATGTTGGCGTTTGGTAGATATTTTAATTTAAAAAAAATAGGGGTAAGAAATAAGCTAAGATGGACGGTTTAGATCGTTTCTCGCAGTTTTTTTTTTTTTTTTGATGGAACTCTCCCCTATATATATATATATATATATATATATATATAGAAAATGGATCAACAAAGAACCTCATCTTAAACAAAGAACCTAAAGAACCAATTTGGACCATTGGATCATCAAAATCAATAGATGAGATTGAATGATGGCAAAACTGTAATTATTATGTATTAATTTTAGAAGAAAATGGCAAACATGGAAAATCCCTCCCTCAACAACCTACGAATTAAAAAAAACCCTCAAAAACTTTAAATTGCCATAACTTTTTAAGTTTTGTGAATTTAAACAAAAAAAATATACTAATCTTTTAGTTTTTTAATCCTCTTTCAAACAAGATCACTCTTCCCATATTTTTCTAATTTTTTTTTGAACACGAAAATTTGTTTGCATTTTGGCAGTATGTTGTGTTTCTGTACATATTTTTGCATTTTGGGTTGAATGTGTAATTTTATATTTTGGGCTGCATTTTTTTTAAATAGCAAGATCTTTCATTCAATAAAGGAACCAAACTCACAAAAGTACATATTTGTTAAGAAAACACACATAACATGAACATGATATGTAGAATAGGGATAAATGGTTGACACATAGAAATAACCAATCTGCTAAACTCATTCACCAAATCTACATGTTCCTCTTTGCCTTAGGCTTTGTCTATCACTTACCTTGCTGATCCTTTACCATCTCCCTGCTCAAAACAGAACCAAATCTTCATACAATCTATGGTAGTCCTTCCTAGCTCTCATGCATCATGCCACCTTGCTAGCCAACTATGCTGAAGAATGAAGACCCACACCACACACACAATGACACAAAGGACTCCAAATACATGCGACATGGGCCAATTAATATTTTGCGTTTTTTGTTTTTCATTTTTTGCATTTATTGTGTTTGCGTTTTTCGTTTTTCGTTTTTCCTTTTTGTTATAGATGACCTGCATGTTTATATTTTGCGTTTTTCGTTTTTTGCATTCTGCATTTACGTTCTACGGATTTTGCATTTTTGAGTTTGAATGTGTAATTTTGCATTTTGGACTGCATTTTTCATTAAATCAGTTTTGTGTTTGCATTTTGCATTTCATAAGTTTGCATTTTGGAAGCATATGGATGACCTGCATGATGATTTTTTGCATTTTGCATTTATAATAAACACAGCCCAAAATGCAAAAATTTGCATTTTTAAAAAAAAGTTTCAGAAATATATCAAGTCCGGTCTTGTTTGAAAGAAGACGAAAAACTGAATCTAATGATATAATTTTTTTATTAAAATTGTTAAAAACGAATGAGTTATGATCATTTAAATTAAGTGGGGTTTTTTTTAAA
The DNA here is from genome assembly GCA_947179395.2 of Pulicaria dysenterica. NCBI lineage: Eukaryota > Viridiplantae > Streptophyta > Magnoliopsida > Asterales > Asteraceae > Pulicaria > Pulicaria dysenterica. Next base: position 101,294,468 of record OX359289.1, read on the forward strand.
AAAATCTTGGGGGTTGCTGGAGGGGGGCTGTAGGCGACGTTGATTTGTTATTTTTTTTTATTTTCCTTTTTTGCCCCTAAACAATGTGACACGTGTCATCATTAGAGGAGGTTTTTTAGGTTCTATGTTTAATGGAGGTTATTTATATAACCTTACCCTATATATATATATATGAAAAAGTTCATGCGAGAACCATTCTTAGTGCGAGAACCGCGAGAACCAATCTGAACCGTCCAATCCCCCCTCCTTCAATGTCATTGCCCACCCATGAATTCCTCACATGCACCCTGCCACACTCTATCCCTCCACGCTCACCATCCATGAAACTTCCTATATCCAAGGAACGGACGAGATTGGTTCTCGCGGTTCTCGCACTAACAACGGTTCTCGCATGAACCCTCCCCTATATATATATATATATATATATATATATATAGGGGAGGGTTCAAACGAGAACTGCGAGAACTAATCTCAGCTGTTCCTTGGATATGGGAAGTTTATGGATGGAGAGCGTGGAGGGGATCAAGTGTGGCAGGGTGCATGTGAGGAATTCATGGGTGGGCAATGACATTAAAAGAGGGGGAATTGAACGCCTCAGATTGGTTCTCGCAGTTCTCGTACGAAAAACAGTTCTCGTTTGAACTTTTGCCTATATATATATATATAGGGTAGAGATATACTAAAAAATTAGTTATGCTATAAAATGTAAGGAGAATTCTCAGCCACATATTTTCATTAAAAGTCAACATAATCTGGTCAAAGTTGGAGAATTATAACCGCCAAATAACTGCAGTTTAAGGGCAAATTCGGAATAGAAAAGTCAAGAATTAGTGAGATATTTTTTCAATAATTAATAAAACTAGCAACTTTTTTTTTAATTCTTTTACACCATCTGATGCATATTAGTTGATGCACGTAAATTCATAATTGATCAAAATGATTTCAAATTTAATGAACATCTAATATCGTCGGTCATCACCACAATTGACAAAAAAATAAATAAAAACTCCAAGCATGAATAAACAAACAGAATATATAATGATTAAAAAAAGATGAATAACTCTTAATGTTTAGTAACAAAAACACTTCATCTTTTGATAAACAATCACAACACAATACAACATTTGAATAAGATCACAACAAAAATTGATGCACATCAAAACTGAAGCACAATCCAGCCCTTGTCGATGCACAAAACCATCTTGGAATGCATAACATCGATCTCTGATTTTGTTCATCACAAAAAATCGATGCACGCCAAAATTGAAGCACAATCCAACCCATCACGATGCACAAACCATCTTGGAACGCATAGCATCGACCCCTGGTTTGTTCATCTCTTTCCTCACTTTCATTATCTCAAGATGATTTCATTCTGACATACACGGTAACATTCAACAGTATCACCGATGGATCTACGAGATCCAAAACGGAATCACCTGACCAACCTAAATCATTTTCGAGTTAATCAGATCGGTTTTACCATATAAATCTACACATGTATAATAAAAAACATTGTAGCTTGCAAACTGATACACCAAAATTAGCGTTTAACATCGAAACTTCTTAAAATGTTCCCTGCTATAATCACATTTTATATTTCTCTATGAAAATCGAAATCACAAACACATTGCAAAAAACCAAAAAATAATAATTTTGAATTTGAAAATATTACCAGATTATGCAGCGCACATGCAAAAAACCAAAAAAAAATTACATTTCTCAATGAATATACAGCGGACATGGAGTTGGTGCAATTCAAAAAAAAGTAAAGGAATGAATTGAAAATCACATCTGCGTTAACTAGCAAAGCAAAATTGAGTTAATCGTTCGTTAATTAAAACGCATGAAGGAATGTGCGATACCTATTCCGTTGAGTGGAATCGAGGCCAGCAGGGAAACCGATGACCGGCGGATCTGGTGATGAGGACGGTAGGTGGAGGGGCGGTGGGTTGTGGGAGGTAGACGATAGGCGGAAGAGAGGGAGCCACGATTAGGTTTTTTTAGTAAATAGGAAACTGAAAGCTTTTTTAAAGGATAGAACAAGGTTATTAAATACCTAATTTACCCTTTTGTTAGTTACGCCACGTGTCAGGTCCATATTTATCCCTATAATTTTTACCTTAACTTTCTTTTTATTTGGATTCAATTTATATATATATATATATATATATATATATATATATATATATATATATAAATTGAATCAATAAAGAACAATGTGTTAAACAAAGAACCTAAAGAACCAATCTGGACCTTTGGATCATCAAAATCAATGGATGAGATTGATCGATGGTAAAACTGTAATTATTATGTATTAATTTAGGAAGAATAGGGCAAAAATATAATTCTCTCCACCCCCAAACCCACGAAATTTAAAAAAAACCACCAAAAACTTTAAATTGCATAACTTTTTAAGTTTTGTGAATTTAATCAAAAAAATTATATCATTCTTTTAGTTTTTTAATCCTCTTTCAAACAAGATCACTTTTCCCATATTTTTCTAAATTTTTTTTGAAAATAATTTTTTTTTTGCGTTTTGGCAGCTGTAGTGTTTTGTGTACAGATTTTGCATTTTGGCACCATGTAGTGTTTCTGTGTACAAATTTTGCATTTTGACAGCATGTAGTGTTTTTGTGTACAGATTTTGCATTTTGGCAGCATATGTTCTACGGTTTTTTGCATTCTGCATGTTTATATTTTGCGTTTTTCGTTTTTTGCATTTTGCATGTTTATACGGATTTACGTTCTGCATTCTGCATGTTTTTTGCATTCTGCATTCTGCATGTTTTTTGCATTCTGCATGTTTTTTGCTTTCTGCATTCTTCATTCTGCATGTTTTTTGCATTTTGCATTCTTCATGTTTTTTGCATTTCTGCATTGTGCATGTTTTTTGCATTTTCATTCTTTCATTCTGCATGTTTTTTGCATTCTGCATTTCTTCATTTTACATGTTTTTTGCATTTTGCATTCTGCATGTTTTTTGCATTCTGCATTCTTCATTCTGCATGATTTTTGCATTTTGCATTTAATATGAACAAAGCTCTAAATGCAAAATTTGCATTTTGAAAAAAAAAAGTTTCTGAAATATATCAAACCCGGTCTTGCTTGAAAGAGCACGACAAACTGAATCTAACGGTATAAATTTTTTGTTAAAATTGTAAAAAATGAACGAGTTATGATCATTTAAAGTAAATGGGGTTTTTTTTTTAAAATACCCAGGTTGCTGAAGGAACAAGAACGTGAGTTTTTTTTTTCAATTTTCCATTTTTGCTTAAACAATGTGCCACGTGTCATCACCAGGGGGGTTCTTTAGGTTCTATGTTTAAGGGAGGTTCTTTGTTTAACCATACCCTATATATATATATATATATAGAGAGAGAGAGAGAGGCAGGATCAAATGAGAACACCTTTTATTTGGAGAATGGTGAGAACAATTTATAGCCCTTGGATTATCTTAATTTAATGGTTGATATTAAATTGGTGTAATTAAGGAATGTTGAATTTTAATTATTTGGTTTAATTAGGTAAGGGATATAAACTCAACATACCTTAATTAAACCAAATGATTGGCCTAAAAGTGTTCTCATCGTTCTCCAAATAAAACGTGTTCTCACAGGATCCCTCCTCTATATATATATATATATATATATTTGTGTGTGTGTGTATGTGTTTGTGTTATCACTGTATTTCTATTTCTAATTTCTCTTTGTTGGTCCATAAACCCTAACATGTTTATTGCAAGCCTAAATACTCTATTTTTTAGATTTATCTTTCCTTTTTGGGATAACCGAAATTTTATGTCACAACTAAAAACTATTCTAATACACATACGGTATTCGGATATTTAGATAAAATATTATGTTATAAAAAGTTTATGATTTAATTTAACTATACCTGAAAACACATATAAATTTAAAAATTGGTGCAAAAATAACCTTAATTTTGTGGGAAGTTATTAGTTTTAAAAATTAAAAAGCTTAGATAAATTAAATCATTATATAAATTTACAAGTGGCAAGAGTACTTTTGCAAACCCACTTACGTGACTGTTATTAGCCCAACTCTACTACCCAGTAATCTTCGGTTATAAGGTTCTGGACGGTTATTTACCCACTCACTAACCATCAGTTAAAAGTGAGCATCCTAACTGAATAACCAAACCATACCTAATAATAACGTAAATGTAAAATAACAGTTGAAGTGTTACACAACCTCACTCGTTGAAAACTATAAATAAGTTTTCCGTCTGCCCAATACTTTTAACAGGTTGGAACACCTAAATGAACTACCCTTAATCAACCATGAGTGCCTGAGCTGAGTAAACCTAACAAAGGGTATCAAGTCATGTAATACCATTTACCATAAAAAAACCGTTTTAACTTTGAAACAAATAACGATATCATCTATTCAAAAAGACACAACCCGCAGATAAAAGCCGAAATTAATCAACCAAGAACACTAAAATTACTCCTTTTATTACATTTGTGCCTCAATTTGGACCACCAAATTTGCTCATCATTTTTGCAATAACCGGAGCAACCTTTGGGTTCGCCTGGTGTTTTGCCAGATTTGCCGGGTTTTTCATCACTGCAAAAATGATCATGAGATAACATCAGCATTCTGTTACCCGTTATAACTAACTACACATAGGCGGGCGTATTTTTGCATGTAAGGTAAATACATAAATCAAATAACAGTTGATAATGATACCATATTTGGAGTAGGTGAAGAAAAACATACCATCTTGAAGAGCAGCCAGGGTTTCTGGATCTTTAAATGCTGCCATCAACTCAGGGTCCTGCAATATCAAAGAAAACACGCAGAAAATAAAAGAATATATTCATATACATACAAGATGTATTCTTGATACAACCCAAATTTTGTAATAAAATCTACATACTAACATACTGAGGGAACAAAAAAAAAAGATTTACATTTTTATATTTATATTTATATTCAACCCAGATTCAGATGCAAGAACGGTTAACTTATCATATATAATTACATCAGCTGGATAACATGACAGATGATCACAAACTTTGATAATTAACCGAGACTTATAAGCCATAATATTTTTAAACTTCGATCTCCAGATTCAGATATACTCACATTTAAGATTTTGCTGAAGTCAATACCACCTGGCATTCCACCACCTGCAGCACCACCACCAGGCATACCACCACCAGGGAATCCACCTGCCCCTGGCATGCCACCACCTGGGAATCCACCAGGCATGCCACCACCTGGGAATCCACCAGGCATGCCACCCGGGAATCCACCTGGCATGCCACCTGGAAATCCACCTGGCATGCCACCCGGGAAACCACCTGGCATTCCACCGGGGAACCCACCTGGCATACCTCCTGTTCTTTCACTTGAAGATGCTTTTTCTTCCTTTTTAGCCTTCTCATATGCAGCCTACGTATTCACATAACAAAGCATCAGATTGTATAAATTGGTAAGAAGAGAAGGGCAACCATAAAGTAATATTATATAAGATTTCACCTTTGCTTCAGCCTTTCGACGTTGCCTCTCACGTTCCGCTTTCTTGTCCTCCCTTTCTTTCCTTAGTTTATCATATTTCCTACGATGCTCCACAATCTTGTGTGCATTGGGTTCGACCTAAGTGCAACAAGAAATAAGATTTTACAAAATCAGTCGAAAAAAAGAAAAAAATCCAATGTTTATCTTAATTAAATCAAAAGATTTCACCTACTACAAGAATTGCGAGTATATATTATTTCTAGAATTGCTTCTATAATATCCATATGTATAGGGAAAAAGACGAGAAGCACCATTAAAAGATTTATAATCACATAGCTATAAAAAAATATTATAAGCTAAAACTTAGCAGTGTGAAAATAATTAAGACAATCAAGAGCAACAAATATTGGACGGAATGTACATAAATTAATTACCTTTTTAAGAATACTACTTATTTCTTCATCGAAATCGATATTGGAAGCTACATGAAGATCCTTCGCAGCCTCTTCCCACTGTCCAAGCATTGATCGTGCAATTCCACGTGATTTATAGCCTTTTGCAGAATCTGGATTTATCTGGAAATTTTAATTGGAAATAATGTAGGTCAGTCATTTTACTTCCAATTCTGGACAGTAGAAACTAGGAAGTAATGACACAAGGAGTTTATAATACATTATATAGAGGTAAAGGATCATACAATGTATTATGTATATATGAAATATGGGTTCACCTTAAGAGCAGCATCAGCATCCCGTATGGCAGCATTTGGTTTCTTCATTTTGATATAAACAGAAGCTGTATGACAATCATACAAAATGGATTGAATAAGCTAAGATTTACCTCTAGTTGCGTACATGATAGAAGAAGTGGGATTTCAAATAAGCAGAAATTCACAAACCACAAACTACAATAAATTCAAAAAAATTGTCAAAAATGAATAAGCTAAGATTTACCTCTAGTTGCGTACATGATAGCAGAAGTAGGATTTAGCAATATTGCCTCAGTGAGATGCTCAATGGCTTCTTCGAACTTACCTGTTTACAACATACTTGATATGAAAAAAAGGCACTCTTGATGCAGAAAAAAGATTTTATTTTTTTATTTTTTGAAGTGGTACAAACCATCAGAAATTGCTTCCATGGCCTTTGCTTTTGCTTCTTGAGAAGCATCACGGTTCTCTTCAGAGACTTCCACTGAAGAATCTCCCATCTAGAATTTGAAAAAAAAAGACGCCAAACGACACCATGAGAACACACAGACACACATAAAAAAAATCTATAAAAAAAGAGCCACAATTTATGATTTAAACAGGTAAATGACAGAGGCAAATACCTTTTGTGGAGGATCATTATCAGGCTCCACAGTTTCACCTTCAAATTCAATGTCAGATTCTACAATCTCGTCCTCTTCTTCTTGAGGTTCTTCTACATCTTCGTCACTCTCTTCCACAACATAAGACTTCTGCAAGGCCTCGGTAGTTCAATCATTTGATAATAAATAAAGCAATATCCACATTTTTTCCATTACCAACTGAATCAGTCATTGCAACATAGTTCTCTATTCAAGTAAGTGATATAAGTAATAAAAAAGAGCTCTAGTTATACATGATAGCAATCATAAACATCGTTCCTAATCTTCAATTCTTTCGTCACAAAGGCTGCTAAGTGCTGATAATATGATTATAATTTATAACACCTGAAATGCTTGATGACTACTGGCTGTAAAAGGGTACTAACAAACAACTCCAATATGTAAAATCTGATGCTTTTCAGTTCTCAGTTTCTAGTCTTTTCTAATAATGCCCAAATTTACATGAAACTGGTAAAGAACTCACCGTTAACAATTACTATCACATCAATATATGAACTTGAAGGTTATTTGATTTAACAGAAAAGTGAAACTGTACAGATTCATATCAGATTATAAACTTGCAAAGAAATAATCAGGGCATTAATACATGTAATTCGAATTAATTTTACTAATAACGGGGTTCACACAATTAGACAGTGAATAAGCTCGCCAACAACTTTGAACAATCAGTAAGATGAAGCGAGAAAGATGTACCGATCGAGATTCACTCTCATAAGCAGATGACGGAAGTTTAGCTCCGACGCTGAAATAAAAAACCAAACAGATTTCCGACGAATTAACGAGAATCATAAAGTAGAACAAACACTCATATTGTGTAAATGTAATTACCTTTCAAGATAGTCGCGGAAGAAAGAGAGGGAAGGATCGCTGAGAATGGAGGGATCGGACTTGCAGCGGCTGATAAACAGCTTTAATTGCTCTAGCTTTTCGGCGTCCATCGCCGTCGAGATTCACCGGAGAAACGGGAAAGCTTTGGATAAAGGGTTTTGGGGGCGGTTTTGGTGTATCAGTGGGTGGTGACTTCTAGTAGCTTCCATTTGTTAAAAGTTTATACAAGTAAATTACAAACATGGTCCCTTGATTATCTCGCAATCGTTATTACATATTCATGAATTGCGTTCAATACTCTCCATACAAAAAATATACTCCTGAAATTTAATAATCAATCACATGTGATTCAATATAAAATCACATGTGATTCAATATACAATTATATGTAATTGTAAAATCATCACATGTTAATTATGAAAATGTCACTCCGCACAAATTTTAAAATTCAATCTGAACCATTGATAGGGCTGATCGAAAGGCTAAGATTAGTCCCTTAGGACTATAGATTAAGTATGGACTATATTGAATATTGATGTGGTAATGATTTGTAGATAATAAAATTATCAATACACAATAATTTATTACATTATCAACTCGTACTATATGTTATTAATCACTTGTACTTGTTATGTATGAAAAAATATTGTTGTGTACAAATCAGCTCTTATTCATTTATTTTTAATGTTCATTACATCCGAGAAAGATAACTCTTATCACATGAAGTGAGTAGCAGCTTTCATTGTTATCGTTTAACCGTTAAAAACAAGTCAAAATTACTGGCTTATCTTTACTAATTTGTAGTTATAACAAGTATTATTATCATCTTACATCCATACACGATTAATAATTGAAAAGAAAGAAATTTAAAAACTTAACTAATATATTGGCTTGTTACCACACTCACAAGCAAGCACATAACGAGCAACCACAATGAACATAACGAGCAAGAAGCTCGTGATGGTGTTTTTGAATCTCAAAAACAAGCATGTGATGGGGCAATCTAGATGCTTTAACAATTATTATGATAAGTTCTATATTGAAGTTTGATGTGAACCGATGAATATAATTTGTGAAAGTTTGCTAAAACAAAAATGACTAAAAATTAAATAATTTAACATCGTGAATGTTAAGAGATTATGCATTAAGCGTAAAATATATTGTAATCATCGAAGTTTTTCTTACTTTAAGTATAATCATTAAAGTTTTTCTTTTAATTGTTTAACCATGAAGTTTAGTTTGGTTTTATTTAAATCCTTAAGTTTTGTTAATTTTATGGTTTGACCCATTTGTTTACCTAGTACCTGTTTAGGAGGTAAACTACATATTTTCTTTTTATTTTATATATTTTAATTCATGTTCTTCTAAAATTCAAACATGAAAAACACAAGAAGATGAAAAGATTTAGTTCTACAAATCTGGTTCCACATAATCTCGTTCTAATCTTTTTCATTTTCAGGTTCTAATCCTTTTCATAAATCTGGTTCATAAACGATTTGAAACATAATTTAGAACATAAATTTTGTTCATAAGCGATTTGTACAGACTTGGAAAAACAAAACCAAATTCAAACATGAAGAACATAATCTTTTTCATAAATGATTTGCATAGATCTACAAACATAATCTGGTTCTAATCTTCATCTTCAACATCCACACAAACCAGTTCGTAATCGATGCTTCTACATCCACACAGATCTGGAAATCGTTAGGGATCATAATCGACGATGGCAGTGGTATGTGGTGGGGTTTCGGATCTGGAAATTTGTAGGGTTCTTAAACGTTTAGCACATATGGGGTAGTATCTGGTGGAGGCGGTGGAGAATTGTGTAACACCGTCATTTTAAAATTATAAAATTCATTATAATTCAAGTTTTCAAATTGCATGGGTCCGTCTGTAAAATGTATATATCCATTACCTCTGTAACACCCTGAAATGGGGTCTAGTTGTAAACTGTTGTACATGTAGCTTTATTAGTTGTACGTTGACTTTAATTGATGTTTTGCTATTAATTGTAGTATACATGTTGTTAAATGGTGTATTTTGTATTAATTGGTGTTAAATGTGGATAAAAATGTGGTATTATGAAAAGTGTCATAAGTTAACCAAGTAGATAAATAGTTGGACGGTTTTAAATTAAGGGTTCCGAAAATATCTCCGTTAGTTGAAACGGATAAACCTAAGTTGTGTTCTAAGTTTGATAGGAGAACAAAATACCTGTGAGGGGTATTAGACCATTAAGTCGGTCATTTCCTTGTTCTTGTGTACGTTAGAAGCCAAAAACACACACAACACACATACATACATACGTAAACGCACACACACACATACTTTGGATTTTTGGATAGAAATCAAGAAGGGAAAGGATTAGAAACTGATTTCAAAAAGAATCCAAGCTAGCAATTTGTTCTATATCATCATCAAGTAAGTTTTTGTTGTTAAAACCTAGTTCTTGAGTTCATGTAGAAGAAATGATCCATTTTGATGGATTCAAATGAGTTTTGATGTTGGTTTTGTGTCAAATATGTGTTGTTAAGTTCATATATATGTTAGAAATGAAGTATAAACACTTGAATATGGATTCAAGTTGAATTTTTATGTCAAAACCCGTAAAACAGCTGTTGTGCTCGAACAGAGCAAGAACTTACTGTAACAATTGTTCCTACGGGCGCAGGAGAATGTTTCTGCGGCCGTAGGGGCTTGTCAATATTTATGCGGTCGCAGGAAATGGTTGCTGCGGCCGTAGGGTCGTGTTTAAGAGAACTACCACCTACGGGTGAAGGAAACAAGCTTACGGGCGTGGGTACATAACCTGCGGCCGTGGGTACCCAAAGGATACCTCCTGCGGGCGTAGGGTGTGGTCCCTACGGCCGTAGGTCATGGTTTTTTGGGAAAAACTTTCTGCGGGCGCAGGATATATTTCCTACGGGCGTATGAGGTGTTGGAAAGACATCCTGCGGGCGCAGGGACATGTTCCTGCGGCCGTAAGAGGCTGTCAGAAGTCATGTTAACTTTTTGTTGAGACAGTTGTTAGTGCAGTCAAATGTAGTGTATGCTAAGTAGTCTATAAATCTGTATCTATTGTGTTAGGTGATTCGGACGACTCTGTATGCTCTTGCGATTCCCGATTGCATATATGCCTCCTGTAATCTCGAGGTGAGTACCGGTTTCCCATGAGTCTCAGTAGGTAAGTTATCTGTTGTACATGTTGACACGTGATTGGTGATTGATACGTGAGACATGAGGTATGCTATGATAGAGTTATACACGCATGCTTGTTTATCAGTATGAAAGATATTGCTTTGATTATATACGCGCATGAACTGGATCGTTACTGGATCAGCTATTTGTTTATGAGATTTTGTCCAGACACTGAACGGGTGAACAACTGAGGTCAGTCAGGTAGATGGGTGATAATATCTGGTTGGGTTCCCAGGGTCCTTAAGGGCTATGAATTGGGGAACTAACGGTACTCTGGTGTATACGATTGGGTATAACTCTGCAGGCCGCCATTCCTCTATGGAATTGGGTTCCTTGCTTAGGCTGGAACCAGCATGATAGACAGAGTGTACCACGTGGACTGCTTTTCGCTCCCCCACTAGTGCAATTGGTTGCCACTGATTCCCTGGCTTGGGTTGTTGAGCGGGGCTGGCTCCCCTGCAAGATACGACTCCTGCTGACATGATTGGTGCACCGCAATATGATAGGATAGCCATGTGTGATGTTCTTATACATGATAGCCTGCTTATTAATGCTTATGTGTAATTGGTGCTCACTAGCTAGTTGTAGCTAACGGTGCAAGATTTTCCCTTTTTCGCAGGTTGATGCTAGAGGCCTGGTGAGGCGGGTACTGGTGGTAGTCTCTTGTTGTAAATACCTTTTGGGGAACACGTTGTTGTAATTATGGATCCAATGGTCGGAACTAGTAGGTAACGCTTGTAGTTTACGAACTTGACTAATTCTTTTGATGTAATTAAACAGCCGAGTCATTTAACGTTGCTTTTGTAAATGGCGTTTAATTCCGCTTCACGCTTTTGATAATAGTAGTTAAAATGTTTAAATTAACTCTAATTTCTAAGCTCGTTAGAGGTGGCATTACAAGTAGGTATCAGAGCCAAAGTTTGAGAAATTGGGTACTCGTTGAAGTATTCAATCTCAAGCTCGGGCCCGACCATCGTTAAATGTTCCTATCGGGGTAATTGGGGTTGAGTTGAGAGTTATGTGACTGTCCTATGTGATAGATTAAATGTAGTGGTAATAATTGTCGAATAAATGGTGTACTAATTGTGGTTTACGTGTAAATAGTAATTTGATTAGAAATGGCTGAGCGTCGAGCTACAACTGAAGAGGCTCCCAAACAAATGGAGGATGAAGCCTCAAGTGTACGTCGGGAAGCTGAGGACGAGGCTTCTCAGTATAACGCGGAGCGCTGAGACAAGATCAAGGTTAGGCGGCGTATGTTAGACTACTTGAGGAGGAGCTCCGGCTTACGAGGGAGCTGTTACAAAACGCGATGGCAGGAAAGAAGCCAGAAAAGTGCTCTTATAAAAAGTTTATGTCTTGCGGGCCGAAGGTTAAGAAGGTAGTGATAATCCCTCTGAGACTATACGTTGGTTACGTAAGACGGATCAAGTCTTTGAATCTTGTGATTGTGAACGTGAAAACTGTGTCAAGTACGCTACTCGACTGTTGAAAGGGTGTGCTTTGGATTGGTGGGATACGATGAAAGATACGTTAAGACAGGAGGTGATCGCTGCTCTGACTTGGGAGCAGTTTTCTGAGAAATTGAAGGCCAAGTACTGCACTGATTATGATCTAGAGAGGATGGAAAATGAGTTCAATAGTCTCCGTAAGGGGGACAAACCAGTAGAGGACCTTATCAACGCTTTTACAGATAAGGTGAGATTTATTCCGGATTTGGTGACTGACGAGAAAGCTAAGATGTGGAAGTTTGTGAACATGTTACCACTTGATTATCGCGTTCATGTGAGAGTTACTGCTACTATGGATCGGGCGTTTGAGATATCCCGACAGGTTGATGTGGATCTTCATCAGGATAAGGGGGATCACGCTGCTGAGGGTCGGAAAAGGAAGTTCCAGCAATTTTCAAAGTCTGGTACTTCAAAAAAGCAGTCGTCGACTTGTGGAAAGCCTGATTCTTCGAAGAAGGCTAAGTTTGAGGGTTCATGGTGCTCTCAGTGTCGCACCTATCATACTGGTGATTGTTTTAAGGCCACTACCCGGTGCTTCAGGTGTGGTCAGAAGGGGCACTCGGTGACTGAGTGCGAGTTTAAAGAGAACGTATGCTATAAGTGCCACAAACCAGGGCACAAGATTTCTGATTGTAGGTCGAAGACAGACGCTGGAGCTGGAGGATCTGCCTCAGGGCAGAAGAAAGACAACGCTCCCCGTGCAAAAGGGCGGGCGTTTCAAATGACGAAAGAGGAAGCGAAGGGGGCTGGGGACGTGATTACTGGTACTTTTCTTATAAACTCTACCCCAGCATGTGTATTGTTTGATTCTGGAGCTACAGATTCTTTTGTGTCTATGTCTTTCTGTGATAAACTGCAAATGCCTGTATCTGTATTATCTGAGCCACTAAGAGCAGATACTGCTAGTGGTAAAGTAGTTCCAGTTGTAGATAATGTCCCTCAAGCGGTTATTGATATCGACGGGAGTAGTTTTCCTGTTTCTCTTCTTTTGATGCCGATTACAGGATTCGATGTTGTAATTTGGATGGATTGGCTTAGCAAGCTGAATGCTGAGATTTTATGTTCCAAGAAGTTGATTAAAGTTCCTTTACCTGACGGGTCATATGCCGTGGCTCGTGGTGAAAGACGAAAGTCAGATATTCCTATCGTTTCTCTGATGAAAGCAAGAAAGTCGGTTTCGAAAGGCTGTGATTGTTATCTAGCACATGTGATTGACGCTAAATTGGAGAAACGTATTGTTCGTGATATTCCGGTGGTGACCGATTACCCAGAGGTATTCCCTGACGAGTTACCTAGGTTACCGCCAGTCAGAGATGTAGAATATCGTATTGATCTTGTTCCGGGGGCTACCCCTGTGGCTAAAGCTCCATATCGTCTTGATCCTTCCGAGGTTCGCAAGATGATGACGCAGATTCAGGAGTTGCTTGACAAAGGCTTTATTCGCCCGAGTTCTTCTCCTTGGGGTGCTCCGGTACTATTCGTGAAAAAGAAAAATGGGACAATGAGAATGTGTATTAATTACCGGGAGCTGAATAAGCGAACGGTAAAGAACAAGTATTCTCTGTCGTGGATAGATGATTTGTTTGATCAACTACAGGGAGCGACTTGCTTCTCAAAGATTGATCTGTGGTCGGGATATCACCAAGTGTTAGTTGCCAACGAAGACGTTCCAAAGACGGCTTTCCGTACTCGTTATGGTCATTATGAGTTTTTGGTGATGCCTTTCGGCTTAACCAATGTTCCTGCTGTTTTCATGGACCTGATGAATCGAGTTTGTCGTCCTTTTCTTGATAAATCGGTGATTGTGTTTATTGACGATATTCTCGTTTACTCTAAAACTGAAGCTGAACACAAGTCGCATTTGCGAGAGGTTCTTGAAACTCTTAAACGGGAGAAGCTTTACGCTAAATTTTCGAAGTGTGAATTCTGGTTGCGAGAAGTCCATTTTCTTGTCCATGTGATCTGTAGTGATGGCGTGAAGGTTGATCCGACGAAATTCGAAGCGGTTATGAATTGGGGAGTTCCTCGAACTCTTTCTGAAGTTAGAAGTTTTCTCGGCTTAGCTGGTTATTATCGGCGGTTTATCCGCGATTTTTCTAAACTCGCAGGTCCTTTAACTAAATTAACTCGCAAAGATGTTGCATTTATTTGGGCGGAAGCTCAAGAACAAGCATTTCAGTCTTTGAAACGGCTACTGTGCGAAGCTCTAATACTTTCCTTGCAAGAGGGATATGAAGATTTCGTTGTTTACTGTGATGCTTCGTATTCTGGATTGGGGTGTGTGTTAATGCAGCGCGATAAAGTGATTGCCTACGCTTCAAGGCAATTGAAACCTCATGAAGGCAATTATCCGACTCATGATCTGGAGTTGGCAGCGGTGGTGTTTGCGTTGAAATTGTGGAGACACTATCTTTATGGCACCAAGTGTATGGTATGTACGGATCATAAGAGCCTACAATATGTTTTCACGTAGAAAGAGCTCAATATGAGACAACGCAGATGGCTCGAGTTGATAAAAAACTATGATTGTGAAATTCGCTACCATCCTGTAAGGCCAATGTGGTGGCGGATACTTTGAGTCATAAAAGCTCTTCTGTAGACGCGAAGTTTATGAAGCTCACTGTGGTTCCCGATATCATTGCTCGATTGAAGGAAGCACAGCAAGTGGCGTTGCAAGATGATAACGTGAAAACAGAAACAATGAAGAAGCTGAAAGATCAACTTGTTGATGATACTCGCGAACTTAAGACTTTTCAGTCTCGCGTATGGGTACCGCTCCATGGTGGTAATCGTGAGTTGATATTGCAGGAAGCTCACAAGTCTAGGCTGTCGGTTCATCCGAGCAGCACTAAGATATATCATGACTTGAAGGCATTATATTGGTGGCCTACTTTGAAACGAGACATTGCTTCCTTTGTGGAGAAATGTCAAATATGTGCGCAAGTTAAGACAGAACATCAGAAACGTTACGGTAGTCTACAGCAACTTGAGATCCCTGAATGGAAGTGGGATCACATTATGATGGATTTTGTGACAAACTTGCCGAAAACCCTCAGAGGTCATGACGCAATTTGGGTCATTGTCGACCAGTTGACCAAGAGCGCTCATTTTCTAGCTACCAGCGAGTCTACTCCGCTGGAAAAGTTGGCAAAGTTGTATGTAAATGAAGTGGTGTCACGACATGGTTTGCCGTGTTCGATTATATCTGATCGTGATGCGCGTTTTGCTTCACATTTTTGGCAGAGTTTGCAGCATGAACTTGGTACTCGTGTTCACCTGAGCACGGCGTATCATCCACAAACAGATGGCCAGTCAGAGAGAACGATTCAGACGTTAGAGGACATGCTTCGCGCATGTGTTCTCGAATTTGGTGGTGCGTGGGATTCTCACTTGCCGTTGGTCGAGTTTGCTTATAATAACTCGTACCACTCTAGTATAGGGATGCCACCTTATGAGATGCTTTATGGGAGACATTGTAGTACTCCCACATGTTGGTTAGAGCCCGGTGAGAAGCAGTTTGCCGGACCTGAGGTTGTCCAGATTATGGCAGATAAAGTGAGGATAGCGCGGGAAAAGCTTAAAGCGGCCAGTGACAGACAGAAATTATATGCTGACCCTAGACGCAGGCCAGTTGCATTCCAGGAGGGCGATCGGGTGTTCTTGAAAGTTTCTCCTTGGAAAGGTGTGATTCGTTTTGGTAGGAAGGATAAATTGAGTCCGCGTTACATTGGTCCGTTTCGGATCATTCGCAAAGTTAATGATCAGACTGTTACCCTTGAGTTGCCTCCAGAACTATCTGGAATTCACAACACGATTAACGAGTGTTATCTGCGTAAATGCAAAGTGGAGTAGAACCAGATTCTGCCTCTACAAGAATTGAAGGTTGACGCTTCAAAGCGCCTAGTTGAAGAACCTGTCGAGATACTTGGTTCTAAAACCAAGAAGTTGCGCAGAAAGATGATCAAACTGGTGTTAGTTAAATGGAAACATAACCTAGGTTCGAACATGACCTGGGACACGGAAGACGACATGAAAGCTCGATACCCTCACTTGTTTGTAGACGATCAGATTCTGAGGACGGAATCTTCTTAAGGGGGTAGATTTGTAACACCCTGAAATGGGGTCTAGTTGTAAACTGTTGTACATATAGCTTTATTAGTTGTACATTGACTTTAATTGGTGTTTTGCTATTAATTGTAGTATACATGTTGTTAAATGGTGTATTATGTATTAATTGGTGTTAAATGTGGATAAAAATGGGGTATTATGAAAAGTGTCATAAGTTGACCAAGTAGATAAATAGTTGAATGGTTTTAGATAAGGGTTCCGAAAATATCTCCGTTAGTTGAAACGGATAAACCTAAGTTGTGTTTAAAGTTGAATAGGAGAACTAAATACCCGTGAGGGGTATTAGACCATTAAGTCGCTCATTTCCTTGTTCTTGTGTACGTTAGAAGCCAAAAACACACACAACACACATACATACATACGTAAACACACACACACACATACTTTGGAGTCTTTGGATAGAAATCAAGAAGGGAAAGGATTAGAAACTGATTTCAACAAGAATCCAAGCTAGCAATCTGTTCTATATCATTATCAAGTAAGTTTTTGTTGTTAAAACCTAGTTCTTGAGTTCATGTAGAAGAAATGATCCATTTTGATGGCTTCAAATGAGTTTTGATGTTGGTTTTGTGTCAAATATGTGTTGTTAAGTTCATATATATGTTAGAAACGAAGTATAAACACTTAAATACGGATTCAAGTTGAATTTTTATGTCAAAACCCGTAAAACAGCTGTTGTGCCCGAACAGAGCAAGAACTTACTGTAACAATTGTTCCTACAGGCGCAGGAGAATGTTTCTGCGACCGTAGGGGCTTGTCAATATTTCTGTGGTCGCAGGAAATGGTTGTTGCGGCCATAGGGTCGTGTTTAAGAGAATTACCACCTACGGGTGAAGGAAACAAGCTTACGGGTGTGGGTACATAACCTGCGGTCGTGGGTACCCAAAGGAAACCACCTGCAGGCGTAGGGTGTGGTCCCTACGGCCGTAGGTCATGGTTTCTTGGGAAAAACTTTCTGCGGGCGCAAGATATATTTCCTACGGCCGTATGAGGTGTTGGAAAGACATCCTGTGGGCGCAGGGACATTATTCTACGGCCGTAGGAGGCTGTCAGAAGCCATGTTGACTTTTTGTTGAGACAGTTGTTAGTGCAGTCAAATGTAGTGTATGCTAAGTATTGTATAAATATGTTTGGTGATTCGGATGACTCTGTATGCTCTTGGGATTCCCGATTGCATATCTGCCTCCTGTAATCTTGAGGTGAGTACCGGTTTCCCATGAGTCTCAGTAGGTAAGTTATCTGTTGTACATGTTGACACGTGTTTAGTGTATTGATACGTGAGACACGAGGTATGCTATGATAGAGTTATACACTCATGTTTGTTTATCAGTATGAAAGATATTGCTGTGATTATATGCGCGCATGTACTGGATCCTTACTGGATCAGCTATTTGTTTATGAGATTTTATCCGGACACTGAATGGGTGAACAACTGAGGTCAGTCAGGTAGATGGGTGATAATATCTTGCTGAGTTCCCAGGGTCCTTAGGGGCTATAAATTGGGGAACTAACGGTACTCTGGTGTGTACGCTTGGGTATGGCTCTGCAGGCCGTCGTTCCTCTATGGAATTGGATTCCTTGCTTAGGCTAGAACCAGCATGATAGACAGAGTGTACCACGTGGACTGCTTTTTGCTCCCCACTGATGCAATTGGTTGCCGCTGATTCCCCGGCTTGGGTTGTTGAGCGGGGCTGGCTCCCCTGCAAGATACGACTCCTGCTGACATGATTGGCACGCCGCAATATGATAGGATAGCCATGTGTGATGTTCTTATACATGATAGCCTGCTTATTGATGCTTATGTGTAATTGGTGCTCACTAGCTAGTTGTAGCTAACGGTGCAAGATTTCCCCTTTTTCGTAGGTTGATGCTAGAGGCCTGGTGAGGCGGGTACTGGTGGTAGTCTTTTGTTGTAAATACCTTTTGGGGAACACGTTGTTGTAATTATGGATCCGATGGTCGGAACTAGTAGGTAACGCTTGTAGTTTACGAACTTGACTAATTCTTTTGATGTAATTAAACAGCCGAGTCATTTAACGTTGCTTTTGTAAATGACGTTTAATTCCGCTGCACGCGTTTGATAATAGTAGTTAAAAATTTTAAATTAACTCTAATTTTTAAGCTCGTTAGAGGTGGCGTTACAACCTCTTTTTGTCCAACCAAAAACTTGACACAAGCAGCGGAATTTTAAACTATAATTACACACTTTTAAGTACTTTTAACATAGACTTGGCGATTAAAATACATAACCAAAATTTGCCAAGTCTAAAACCGAGTGGTGTTACTTGTCTTACTAACCGATCATTTACAAATATACAATACCAACAAAACGAGTGTTCCTCAAAAGCTGATTACAAAGCTCCAATAGGTAACTCATTCTCACCAGGCAATCTAGTGTTTTCCAGCACATATGGAACATAACACGAGGTTAGTTAATAAATATTCAGTGAGCATATATTAAGCACAAGTATCAATAAAGCATATCACAAAATAAGAATAAAGCAAATAATGTTATATTGCCACATAGTGGAGTGCTGACAAGATCATTAGGCATCGTATCTCGCGGGATAGCTAATCCAGCTCAACAATCCTAGCTGGGGTATCAAACACAACCAACCGTGCCAGTGGGTGAGCGACTATCAGTCCACCGAGCAACGTTACAGAGCCATTGGCTCACTTGGGGTTGAGTGGGTAACTGAGTGCCCCTGCAGAACCCCCATTGATCCCGACCATGAGTCCCCCGGAATCATCGATCCCGACCCATAAGTCTATCGGAATCCAGCCGTATAGGTGCCCGACCCGAAGGATATACCTGGACCTAATCATAATAGATGACCTCGATCATACGACTGTATAAACAATCAATAAATGTCAGGACAAAAACGTATTACACAGATGATCCATTCATGATCCAATAACATGCATGCATCTCACAATTCATATAAATTCAACAATCAAGATCACACCTTGCACATACACGTGTGAATACAAAGATAACACATCAAGTCAACACTAGATTATTCTCATTCATTTCTATATCACAAATCATAATATTCATAAGTTACATTTAACGGTTTATTATTGTATCTCTTGAATTATGGTATTTAAATGTTTATTTGATTCTTTATTTATTAAGCCTCATAAAAACCGGTACTCACCTCATTTCCAAACAAGTATGACTAGCAAGACTTAACCACCAATCCCACAAGAAGATGCTAACCAACCTAGGTAGTACCTAGAATATCATTATCACAATAACATTAATCAAAGACGTTTCACGCATAACTAAACAAAAATCTCACGTACGGCCTTCAAAGGACATTCCTTTCTAACAATGCTTCGTCGCCCATTTGAATTAGTAAAATTACTTATAGAATGTAAGTTTTATACTAACAAATCTGCCCAAAAGTCTAAACTAGGTGTACAACTCTATATTGACTAAACGGGTTAAAAATCCATGATTTTGACTATAATGGATTGACACCAAAACGGCGTTTTTTGAAGAAATTTTCTAAAAGACAACTTATTACACTTATCATGAGGAGTTCAACAACAAATTTTGAGGTCATAACTCAAAAAGACGTTAAAAGTCAACAAAAGTCAAACTTGCCGAACTTTCGGCGTTTTTCAAAATTTCAACCTAAACCATAACTAAAATGTTCAAAATCGATTTCCAGCATTTCACTAAGGTTATTCGACATCAAAAAAAGCTACTAACATATACATAACTTATTTAAACAACCCAATTCAAGAATCTCATGGGTTTAACCCGTTGTTTGACCCATTTGAACATCATTCATGATTTCCATTTAAATCCCACGCTTCCATGCTTTAATTTGAACTCAAAACATTCTATACATGTTGTATGAACAGATTAACACAAAAAAAAAATCCTTTCTTGATTAACAATCATCTTGGACCCATTAACCCTAAAATCACAAAGAACAAAAAAGCTAGGGAAGAACACTTACAATGAAGAGATGGGGAAGATGATACACACAACTTAGCTAATTGACGATTAGAATAAGATCCCCTCTTAATTGATTTTCCAGCAGCAAATTCATATGTGTGTTTTTTGTGTGTTGGGGAAAGAACAGGAAGCTATAAGACCAACTTAGAAATTCTTAAAATAAAAAATGGGTGTCCCGCTCCCCTAACCGACTTACAATACTTCTTTACGATACATAAATTAATTAACGGTAATATTTTTGGAATCATTATTTCTATCCTTTTAATTTTTTGTTATTTATGTTTATTTTTGTTATATTATTTTACATATACATTTTCACAACTAAAACACATTATATATATTAATAACTAAGAATGGTTTAAATTAATTATCAAAGTATTGACTTACTGGGGTACAACTAGGCTTCCTTCAGGGTGTTACTATTTGATGGGGGTGGTATAAACTAAAGTGGAGGCAATGGAGGTTATGTATGTTTAGTGTTTGACATGTGTAATGTACTAATTCTTTTTTATTATCTTATTTATTAATTTTGACACTTGAATGAGTAGGAGAGTATATACGAAGCTTTAATAAGATACGATTGAAATCAAAACAAAAGGTTAAAGAATGAAGCTCCTCGTTTCTTTAAGCTATATATCTCATTAGTGACTAGCGCTCGTAAGATTGATTAAATATATAATAATACCTTTTTCGTGTATAACCTCCAAAAACAAACTAGACCAAGGATTGTTTGCTTATTTAAGGCCTCCCTAAGTGATTAGCATCAATTATGTGCAATTATGTATGCTTAGGTTTCCAGTGCTAGAGCAAATCGATCGTGGTTGGGTGGCCTCCATTAAGCATGAGTCACGTCATCTACTATTTACACATCTTTGCAAGGTTACATGTTTTGGTTGTTGTGTATATATCCGTCTTAAACATGTAGACGAGAAAAAAACTTAATTTGTAAAAGGAAAATTTTTATTATGAAAAAAATCATATTAATTTCATTTCATCTAATAATCATCGATCAAAATGTCGAAAGCAACATTTTTAATCTAAAAAATTAATTTATTTTCTTTTCATTAACAAACGATAGGTGATATATCCTCCTACTCAAAAGATCAACACAAATATCAAAATTAATGGAATTCACATGTCATATTGTAGTGAGTAAGAGGATGAAGTAAAAGAAAAAGATTAAAAGATATATCATTTTTATTAACAAATATTATATACGTTTAGACTTGATTTATTTTCTCCGTAGTAAAGACTTGTATTCAAGTAAGATTGACCCAACAACATGATATGAGATCCAAGGAAACACCTCCTTGAGAAAATGAAAGAGCCTTGAGTAATAAAATTACACTCACAAGAACCATAATCAAAGGGTTTACACAACAAGAAGTATGTAACCTATGAAATCTTACATAAATTTGTCTAACACCAATGAATCATATGAGATAAGCTTCCGAAACTCGTCTTAAATTAACATCATACAGACCGAAAGTAATAGCAAACCGGCAACTCCGCTAGAAGCAATCTTACCTACACCGTTTCCTCCGGGGGTACTACCTGTGAAAGACATATCATGTTGAGAAAACTATATAGTATGGAGAAGACCAACGCTCTATCGATCTAACTAATTCGTTATGCTTTAGGCAATTTTACTTTTAGGACTTATAGAACTACTGAAAACTTTTAGATCTTGTAATTTTACTAAAGTTTAAGAGCTCCAATAAATCATTAAGTTAGATTGATCAGCTTATAAACATCTACAAATAAGCTTTATATACTTTTCAATTTACAATAAATCCATATAATTTTATAATAAATCTACCAAGCACCTTTACTATTTTGAAGAAGTCAAATCTTATGTAGATGAGACTCGAATCTTAGAAACACAGAATGAAATTGAAACATGAAAATGTATGGATGGGGCTGGTACAAAATGTCAAATTAGGCCACTTTTAACTTTATTCACTTAGGTACCAATAGTTTGTAATAATATGACAAAAAAAATTAAAAAGGATTTCTTGTTTTTAGCTAGTTTTTTTTTTTTTTTTGGGGATTTCAACTATAATATCATGGACACCGTCTAACTATTTCGTAATTGTTTTTTATATTCCCTCTACCATTTGATAAGTGAATACAACCAAAAAAATCGAAGCGTAAGTGATAAAAACATACTATAAATATAAGCAAATGAAAACGATGTTTTGTTTGTAATCTTTTATTAACCAACTAGATTATATCCCTTAAGAAAATGATAAATATCAAAGATTAATAAAATGCATTAAAATATTATAAAACACGAAAAAATGGGAATTTAAAAGGATTACGATAGATGACGTCAATACCCAAACAGCGGTGAAAAAGTCGACACGAGGTTAAGGGCAGACATAACGTAAAAATATGGTAACATGATACAAATATACATGATTGTATATTTTTTACCAGGTATTGATGATTATTGCAATAATTAGGGTGATAAGATCAAACATTTATTGGTTATAATTAAAAAGGTGTTATTTGTATACACTATTTTAAAATGATAAAATTAAAAATTTGGTTAAAATGATATTTTAAAATTTATAAAGGGTAGTAAATTAGGGTGGGTAAAATATGACTAAGAATTTGGTTAAATATAATACTTTGAAATATTATAAAGGGTAATTATGATATTTATAAATTAAGATGGTTAAATAAGATTTTATATGATATAATAAGAGAATATATGAAATTAGCTCTAATAATTTTGACTCAAAAAAGTCAAAATTGATTTTTTTTATTTTAAGTGAAATAATGATCAAGATTAAATTTTTTTTTTTAAAGAATGATTTAGAACTTTAGATCATCTAATAAATTTTATCAATTAATCTTTTATTTATATTAGAATATATTAATGGGTTAGTTTCAATAACATATACATAACTAAATTGATAACAAACGCTAAAACAAACCATCTGTTATCAATAAGTGATGATTAACTGCTCCAGTAAAAATGGAAACCGGTCAGATGAGAATAAGGATTAAGTAATAATGTTAGTTATACTTCTATTTTTAGTTAAAACTGACTCAAACGGATCCATATTTAGTCTAAATTATCATAAGGCTATGGGAAAACATGTTTTCTCAATGACATTACTTGGCCTAACATGCAAAGATCATGGCTTCTATTTTTTCTACCATTCATTTTCTTATTATTATTTTCTTGCTGTCATTTCGAATAGCAAAAAGAGAGCAAAATTTTAAAAATACTACGCAAACAAAAATCTAAATATGAAAAGAACATTTTTTATAATTATTTTAGCGAGAAAGAGTCAAGAGGGTAAAACACGCTCTTTTTATGTTGAAACGAACATATTAGAAGATGTCGGACTTTTCATATAAAATACACGTTAATAAAAGAAAATTCTATGTTATTAGAAAATTCTATGTTATTAGAAAATTCATGTAGAAAATTTATGGAGGAAGGAGGGTAACCGTTGAAAATAGGCTGTGGACAGTTGTTGAATTAGCATACAAGTCTTTAGATGTTACTTTAATGGTCTATTTAAACTACCAAATTCAATCATTTACTAGAGACCAGAAATGATATGTTCGTTTTTTATAAGATGTGAATTTAATATCATTGTTGAACTAACTTAAAAAAGAGAATATGATAATTGATAATATGTGAACTTTATACATATTTAAAATTAATTAAAAACGTAAGTATGACACACGTATCCACTTATTCCATTTTTAAACATAAATTCAGAAGTGATTTTCATAATATAAAAAGGTAAAAAAACCATCGAAACTTAAATATATATATATATATATATATATATGTGTGTGTGTGTGTGTGTGTGTGTGTGTGTGTGTGTGTGTGTGTGTATATATATATATATATATATATATATATAATTCTAGTACTGGAAGGTTCAAACAAGGACCCTAAATTAACCATCACGCTCTCCATTAATGAATTCCACTTAATAATAAACGGCTGAGATTGAGTATTTCATTCTCATTTTCATTTGAATCTTCTCCTATAATTCTAATCCTTTTTTTATATAACATATATTATGTATACATAAGACTATTAAACATAATTTAAAAAATCTTAAAGTTAAAAAAAATGTATATAATATGTATATAAAATATATATTAATTCATATTAAATTGTATTATTATTTAAAATCTTGATCATCATTAATTTTTTGTTTAAATATTTTGTAACCTACTTGTGTGATTTATTACATATTAAAATCAACTCAATATTAGTTTAAATTGTTGTATGGCATTATAAAAAATGTTTCAATAGTTATACTACTTAATTTAAGATTGAACTAAAAAATAACCTAAATATTTTATATAGTACTAAAGATAAAAACAAAAGCTTAAGTAAGTTTTATATTTAAAAACAAGTTTAAATAATTTTAAAAAACAAATACTATGACATTTTTACAATTAATATGTTCCATCACAATTTCTTTAATAGTTACCCCATAAAAAAACTTGCATAAAAAATCCTCAATTTCTAACAATTTTAAGATTTTGTATTCGAGTTCCATAATTAATAAAATAATGTAGAATTATATTTAGATTTAAGGATCGTAAGTTTAATAGTTAAAAATTTTATATGGCATTTAATACAGGAAAGCAACCTTCCAAGTTCCAACTTCCAAATCAAAGTCAATAAAGGCCGTCGCCCAACAGATAATATGAGTCAATTATAATATAATCGAATTCTCACGTACCAAGTCCACAATTGAATATTAAAAGTAGTACGTAATGTTTATAATAAACCGCTAAAACGGACGCTTTAAAGCTTATAATTACTTAGAAAAATACAAAAAATAAACCTCTTTATTTACCAAAAGAGAAAGGGAGAATATTTTTTCTGACAACCACAATATGCTTTTTTTACAAAAGATATATATTAGCAGCACATGTAATACTTTTTTAACAAACAAAAATAATAATAAAATTATCTTTTATTAAATAAGTATATGAATATAATATATTACCTAACTTAAGTGTTGTAACGGTATATATTTTTTTTTACTTTGTGGAACATATTTTTTTAAAGATATGTGGACCTAGAATCTAAATTAGATTATAAAATTTGATACATAAGAGGGGGCAGAACGGTGGTGTGACATAGTATAGGACGTGATCATTGCACAATCGTGGTCGTGATCATCCGTGTGAGCTCTATCAAGTAGTTTTTTTGTGTGGAAAAAATATTAAAATTGGATAATTTAATTATGACAGTGATCATTAACATGAACTCTATCACATAGTGTTTTTTTTTTTGCAAAAAATGTTAAAAATGGATAGTGTAATGATGTGATGATGCGATGAAGTAGTATCAGTATGATGCATAAGCGAATAGACAAGACAACAACAAGAAAAAAACAGTGACGTGGTGTAATGCAACATCTAGAATAAGAAATGTAACAGTTTTCACTACACTCAGTAGCGGATCTAGAAAATTTTATCAGGGTATGCACTATATGGTAGAAGTATACGTTTAACTAACAACTAAGGTTAATATAATAAAATTTTAGTTTCGGTTCGGGTCTTACGTCCGAAACTATAGATCACTGATTCTTTTACTGCCAATAATTCAAGGGATTTGTAGGAAATTTTGGGTTTTTTTTATATTTGGATTATAAACTTATAGTCATAGATCATTAAACTAATTTTGATTGGGATTTTTCTACATTTGTTTTGGATGGATTGAGTTTTATTTGCATCATACTGATTTTCTTTTCAAAGGGTGTGCACTAATTTTTAGTAGGGTATGCACTTGTATTAAATACATTATAAAAATAAAATTTTCATAATTTTTAGCACTAATTATTTTTTTTCCAGGGTATGCACTTGCATACCCTCACTTGTTCATACATCCGCCACTGACTACACTAAAGACCACTTGTAGCAGTTGTCATGCAATGACTATGACAAACTCGTCTCCTTCATTTCCAATTCTTCGTCCGCTAGGGGTTGTTCGTTGTTGGCTCGTTATTGTGATGCTTATCACTGTTGTGACGAGCTGCGGAGCTGGTTTTCATTTTCTTTTCTTTTTTATTTTTTCAACCAATTATATTAATTTAAATTAATATTTTATAGGTTTTGGTAATAACAGTGATGATGATATAGAAGTCAATCGTGTATGTCATAAGTAAGACTTTTTAGTTATTACTATGTTATATGTGGAAAAACTAATATAACAATTATTCATGTTTTCTAAATACACTAAACAAAAAAGCAGCTCTTCTATTTATTCCTATGTGAAAATATGCTTTCTTGTGAAGAAAGCATGACTGCAATCAATTTATATGTTTTATTATGTGGCAGATGAATTGCACTTAACTATGTAAAGATCTATAATAATATCGAAATAATTAATTAAAAAAGCAATAAAAGATAAGCAAAAATGAAACTATTTAATGAAACAGAGGATGAAGCAGTTCATGAGAATACCTGGTGGAGGTTTAGTCCCAGATCCAGTTGGAGCTTGAGCTGAATCAAATTTTATTAAAAAAAATATGTTAATTTACATGAAAGTGTGATCAATCGAAGCGATTGCCTCAAGATAACCAAAACAAGTTCTTCTATAATTTGAAGTATCCGATATCAATCAAATTTGTTTGACTAATCATTATAAATAATCAATTCAACAAATAAAAGGCTGTAGGATCATAATCAAACAAAATTGTAGAAATCGATTTAGGAAAATGCTTCGATTTCTTAGGAACAATAAGAAATTTAGAAGAAGAAGAAGAAGAACTAACCAGTGTTACAGGCGCTGGCGTCGGAAGAGATGCCACACAATCGAGGAAGACGAAGAGCCTGCTCAACATTGATTCCGAGTCCAGATAAGAAGGAAGGATTCTCATACAAATTGCACAGGCACTGAAGATCGGTAGCCACCGCCTCCTTAATCGGATCACAGCATGAGTTGGGCGGCGTTGTGGTGGAGTTGAGGTACTCAGCGCAGGGGATTAGCTTAGAAGCACACGTCTGCGCCTGCGATTGTGCCGTCGGCACCGACACCACCATCACCAGAAGCGCAACAGCCACCGTGAGTGATGAAGACGACGACGCCATTTTTGAGGTTAATTTTTGGTTTCGAGAAGTGAGGATTGATTGATAAATAAATAATAGAGTTAATTACAAATTTCGTCCTTTATGAATAGGGTCTATTGCACTATTAGTCCTTTAGCCCAAAATCTTGCAAATTTAGTTCTTTATTTAAGAATTTGTTACACTATCAGTCCTTTAAGCTAACATCGTTAGTTTTGACCGTTAGTCAAAGGGCAATTTAGTCTTTTTACATGTAAAGAACCAATTTTGTAATTAAATCTTGATTTTATAGTTTCTTTTATAATTTTTAATTATTAATTAATGATTTTATAATTATTAATTTCTTAATTACAAATTAATTACAAAATAAACAACACCCCCACCCCCATTTGAAAGTTCCCCTCGTCGGCCCTTGCACCACCGCCACCATGGCAGCAGCACCACCACCTGCAACTCCGTGATGCACCACCACCACCGCCGTCGTAAGCCGTAACCACCCCCACCGCCGGTAACCACCTTGCCAAACACAAACAACCATCTCTCTGCGTTCGGATCTTTTTTGCAGGTCACCACCACACACATACCATCTGACTACATTTAACCGCCGCCGCCGCCGATGAAAAAATTAGGGTTTTCATCGATCGTTTTAGGGTTTTGAGATCTGTTTGTGGTGGTTGATTGTGTTTAGGGTTTTCGTTCAGATCTATTTTGTGGTGGTCGAAGCTTTTAGGGTTTTCGTTTCAGATCTACTCTTTAGTTTTCATTTTCGTTTCAGACCTCTTTTATGGTCGTTAAAAGCAAAGGAGGCGGCGGCAACGGTGGTATTGAAGATGAGGGAGGTGGTGGTTGTGGTGTTGAAGATGGAAGGCGGTGATGGTGACCGTGGCTGCGGTTGAATGTGCTAGCGGTGGTGGTGATTGAAGGTGTCGTAATTGGTGGCGGCGGTGTAATAGATCTGCAACTTAGGGTTGTTGTTGAAGATGGCGGCGGTTGTGGCAGAGGAGGGATGAGTGGACAGAGGAGGGAGGCGGCAAAGAAGGTGATGGCGGTGGATGGCGGGTCACGGTGCTAGTAGGTGGTGGCGGTGGATGCGCTGGTAGGTTGTGGCGGTGGGAGTCGGAGGTGGTGGTAGCTGGTGGTGGAGGTGCTGCTAATTAATCGAGAGAGAAAGAAGGGAAGAGGGAGACATGGAGAGAGAGAGAGTGTGAGTGTGTGAGAGGGTGTGTGTCTCTATTGTGTTTGTGAAGAGAGAGAGAGAGTGTGTGTTGTTTATTTTGTAATTAATTTGTAATTAAGAAATTAATAATTATAAAATCATTAATTAATAATTAAAAATTATAAAAGAAACTATAAAATCAAGATTTAATTACAAAATTGGTCCTTTACATGTAAAAAAACTAAATTGCCCTTTGACTAACGGTCAAAACTAACGATGTTAGCTTAAAGGACTGATAGTGTAACAAATTCTTAAATAAAGGACTAAATTTGCAAGATTTTGAGCTAAAGGACTAATAGTGCAATAGACTCTATTCATAAAGGACGAAATTTGTAATTAAGTATAAATAATAAGAAAGGAAGGCTGGTGGTTTAATTTATAAAGGGGTTGTTGAGAGTTGGGGAAATTCAGCTGGCACTGCTTGCCTGCTTGGCTTGTCCAAGATTTTTGTTTCCAATTATAAAAGGATGAGAGGTCATTCGTATATTAACATTAACATGTTTAATATTTTATATATAAATGCGAGGAGGATTAAAATAAATTTTTAAAAATTTAATATGTTAAAAAGTACGAATATTTATATTAAAATAATTGTAACACCTACATAATGACATAAAATATAGGGTTAAAGTCACTGAAGACAAATCTGTTTTCCCTCATGTACCGATATGACAAATTAACTTTTTTTACACATATTTTTATTTAACTTGTAAAAAACGTATTATACCCATTTTGTTGATTTTGACATGCAATAGGAGGTCATCTTTTCCTCAAAATTTCCTTACTTCGAAATCGCAACTTTGAAGGTCAAATTCTCCATGTATACTTAACGAAAAACAATGATTCTTGACTCCGTGGAAAAATAATCGAGTTGTCTATGAAATATGAATTATTACAAAAAATCAAATAAAAACAAATATAAATGTGTCAAATCATCAAAATACCGTACGGGTGTTAAATAAGCTCGTTATTGACTTTC
Source organism: Pulicaria dysenterica (assembly GCA_947179395.2). Lineage (NCBI taxonomy): Eukaryota > Viridiplantae > Streptophyta > Magnoliopsida > Asterales > Asteraceae > Pulicaria > Pulicaria dysenterica. Next base: position 101,324,220 of record OX359289.1, read on the forward strand.
ATTAGCAATTTATTGGCCTACACTTGATGGTTTTTTATGAATTTGGTGTCCTTTGAAAGATAAAAAGATTATCTATGATAATCTATAAAAAGAATTATGTAAAATGATAAATAATCAAGCAAAAAATGACTTTTATTTCTGTCCTGTTTCGAACCAAAAGCCACAAAAAGTCTAGAGTCTAGACATTGAGCTCGAAATTCTCCATCAATACTTGACGAAAATTCATGAATTTGATGTCATTTGAAAAGTATAATGCTAATTTACAAGATTCTACAAAAAAAAGCACGCAAAACGATCCAGAATCGACCAAAAATTGCAAATAACGGACTGAAAAGGAGTGAACAAGTTGCAGGTCGCGAAATGGGCATATCGACACGTTTTTTGTAAGTTAAATGGTCTAATTTGTAAAAAAATAATGTGTCATATCGATAAATGGGAGAAAGCACGCTTGTTTTCATTGACTTTAATTCTAAAATCTATGAAATAGTGGTAAACATATTATAAATTAGAAATGAATGCATAACATCATCATCAAAATCTTTGTAGAAACTCTTTATAATCAACCTTGAAATTTAGTTTAATTTAATTCAATCGGTATACGTGTTTACATAAATAACTACGCAAAAAGGTAGATGTATATACTAATTTATTCAAATACATGCTTTGTTAAAATATGAAAAATTATATTTGCTCTTACTTTATCATCGTATTCACTAAATTATTACATAAGGAATACACTTATACTTTTTCCTAATTTTCTCTCTTGACTATTGACAGAAGTCTTGATATAATGAATAAAATAATAAGTAGAATATTTTTTAGAAGGATATAAAACTTTTCTTACTATACTTATGTGTTACTAAACAAATACACCTGAAAATGAGATTTGAAGAAACAACTTATTCGTAAACTATTTGAGAGATAAAAGTGAATCATTGATTAAAATTTTATAAAAATGAATAATGATATTATAACCCATTTTCATTTAATATATACTAAAAATGATAAAGATAATAACTTTTATGCTCATACAAACTCACTTTCAAATTGTCTTATCAACATATATGATGCCGATATAGTTTAATCATACACCTTGTGTTATATATGAAAAAATTATGTTATATACAAATCATATTCCTTAAAGAAGTGTTCTCTTTATCCTATAAAATCCTGCTAATTTATATTTTCTCAGTAAATAATAATACATTTAATCTACTAATTCATCTTTTATCCTCTCTACTATTTTATCAATTGCTTTAATTTAACAAGTATGAGAATTAGTAAGAGAATAGAAAACCTCTCATATTAATTATATAAAAAATAATGCGTTAAAACTAAGATGGTAGCTCATGTATTGCTTATTTTTGATATAATAGTCTTGTGGGATGATTTATTTAATAAAAAAGTATGCTAAGCAGTACAATAAAGAGGAAAAAGGATGTGAGGATTGGGAAAAATGAACGGCGTGAAGAAAATTATATTAGATGGGGCTTTATTTTTTTATTATATTTTTATATATATAGTTGTTTATGAATATATATATATTTTTTTAATTCAATTTTATATTCTTGGGGAATATATTATCCATTAAAAATATGTTACGTAGTTCATAAAACATGAATAAAGAGAAAAGACGCATAGGATTGAAGTTCGTATAAATTTTGTCACAACTACACCCGAAAAAAAACGAAACTACATCTTCCCTAAACTTATTAATTTCTTTTAATTATTTTTTATGAATTAATTCCATTAAACTAATCCATTTCATCTTCATGTCAAGAAGATGAACAATGAATTGATTTAGTGAAGTGAATAGTGATGGCAATAAATATTAAATTGAGTATTTCACCAAAATATAGATATTAAAAACAAAGTATTTATTGAATTTGTGTAATTTTTTTTACTTATTTACTGAAGTAGTATATTATTATAAACATTTACCAAAATAGCACTCTAGCTTCGATTAGGGATGACAATGGATCGGATATGGATCGGGTGACGCCATATCCACATCCATATCCACTTAATTTTTCATTAACCATATCCATATTCATACCCATTTAAAATAATTTCGTCCGTCCGTATCCATATCCATCGGATTAAACGGGTAAATGGATATCCATTGGATGTCAAAAGAACTTTTGCTGCAAAGAAAATACCATATTTTTTAATATAATTTATGATCTTTATTGATATAAATACATATTTTCTTCCAAAAAAAGAGAGGAATTATAGTTTCTTTCACTTTGACCTTACATGTATATAATTGATACAACTATACAAAAATATTATAGAAGAGAGTGTGAATTCAACCTACATAATTATGTATGTCTTTACTAATATATTTATATATAAGTTTAAAAATTAAAATACATATATGAAATTATAGTTAATTATATAAAATTATAATTATATCAACTTTTATTCGGGTTAATGGATTCATCCATGGATGAAAAATCGTTATCCATATCCGATTATGTAAACATCCATATCCACTCCATATCCGAAATTCATCCATTTAACTTCATCCATATCCATCACACGTGGATCGGATCGGGTGGATGATCATCGGATCGGGTGACAATTGCCATCCCTAGCTTCGATCCAGCTTTTGTTACTGTTCTTTTTTTTTTTAATATTCAGCTTCTTTATTGGTTTTTTAGTTTCATCAATTTTACTATTTTTTTTTAATATACATAACATTTTTATAACCACCATCATATAAATTACCAAGCTGTTTTAATCTATATCTATTATTAAAAGGTTTACATTCTTACTAATAATAGTAATAAAAAAAATTTCCCCACCAATAAAAACCCTCCACTTCAGCATGTTTTCCCTCATGTTTGCTCATATGTAATCAGTGTCTATACTCACTCTCATGTTTAATCTGATTGGCCAAGTTGTCACACGTTATATGCGCTCAGAGTGGTGGCCGGCAAGTCGGCAACGGGTCCAAAGGGCGGTACTGCGGTAGGATGGATGGACGGATGCGGGAGGTGTCGAGATGGTAGCTAGTATGAACATGGCTTTTTTTCCACAAGAATTGGTCTTCTAGTTGAATTTTATTTTGGTACCACCTGGAGAATGTTTGTAGCTAGTATGAATTGGATTTAAGACTTTAAGGGGGTATTTGAAGCTTTTATCTATTATTTATTTATAAATTTATTAATTATCTTTGGAACGTAAGACACAAGAATACCATAAACCTATTTATAAATCTACATATTTTATTTACGGTGAAACTAAAATCTATAACCTGTAACGACCATGTTTCAGGAAATTTATATATATAAATATGATTAATGAAGCAATTTAAAATTAAGATAATTAAACACGGTATGAATAAGAATTAATTCTATTAGCTCGAGAATATTTAATAAATTAAACATAACCCGTTTACGTTATTGTCATAGATGTGATATCAAGATGGTCGGTTGGTCGTGTTTGCGGTTAGTAATATCGATTTCTATAAGTTTTTTTTAATAAGGATAAACCTAGGGGTTTAGGATGACTAAAGGAGAAACTAGAAGTGATTAAGGGGTAAATTTACATTAAGGATTAATATACGTATCATTAGGGTTAAACCCCATTTGATTTAACGTATGAAAGTCGGCTGTTTTTGTGAGTTACTGACGGCAGCAAGGAAGGAGAAGAAGTCACAAAATTAAACCTGATTTTTAGAGCAATCGATCAAGTAAGTAACCTACACTTCTATCTATGTTTAATTAATATTTCTATTATGTTTGTGGGGTTAATTAGTCGATCTGCACTGATTCATGGGAGGCGGCAGTTTGAAATGAAAGGTCCAAAAATCAATTGATTATTGATAAGAAACACAAATTGATGTTAGGTGATTAAGCAGGGATGTTAGTAAAGACCATTGGGTTCAGATTTAGTGATTTTAAGGACAAAATCAAAGATTGAATTCTGAAATTATGAACCTGTTCTTGTCGACAGCTTGAAGATGACGAGATCGGTACGTGTTATGGATGATGGGCTGGCAACTAATATTATGTTTGGGCTGTAAATTGCTATTATGGGTTATGAATTGTGAATTGGGTAGTAAGCTTTGATTTATGGATTATTAAGTGGAATTGGAATTGGATTTTGGTGCCTGGGTACATTTGTGAATTACGACTTATAGTCTTATACTATATTAATTAATGAACTTTGATTCAATATTTGAATAGACTTATGCCATATTTGTTTTTTCAAATAAAATCTTATTTTAAGAAAAGGTCTGCGAGTGGAAAGACGTTTTCAATAAGATCATTTGTTTTTCCGTAGACATAAAGTCTACAAACATCTTATTTCAGCTTATCCTAATAAGCTAAAAAAAAGTGTTTCTTAGGTCTTATTTTTTTCACATAACCGCCGACCACCGCCAGCCGCCACCACCGCCGCCGACCACCACCACCGCCGCCGACCACCGCCGACCGCCACCCACCGCCCGCTACCGCCCGCCACCGCCCACCGCCTACCGCCACCACCATTGCCGCCGCCGACCACCGCCAATCGCCACCACCGCCCGCCACCGCCGCCGACCACCACCACCGCCTCCACCACCGCCGACCACCACCCACCGCCCACCGCCACCACCGCCTCCACCGCCGCCGACCACCGCCCACCGCCGACCACCACCACCACCACCACCACCGCCGCCACCGCAGACCGCCCCCACCGCCGCCGCCGACCACCGCCGACCGCCACCACAACTAGTGATGGCAACAGGGCGGGGATTCCACGTGACCCGTGGGTACCCGACCCGAACGGGGCGGGTATTCCCCGCCTTAACGGGTGATGGGTCGGGGATGGGGATGAATTGGTGTACCCGAAGCGGGGATGGGGCGGGGACGGGTATAGTACTATTTGCCCCGTCTAAGACCCGATATATATAAACATAATATATATCAGTTTATAACTTTATATAATGGATCCTTTATTAAATACACCGGGTAGACATTCAATGAATAGTTATAGTTATGAGATTTCATGGTGAATTAATAATCCGCAGGTGATTATGATTGAAGGCGAAATGTTTTTTTTTTTTGACGATATTAAGAACTTGTCGTTTTTGTTTTATTTACTTTTCAAACTTGATAATGTTGTCATCATCTTTTTTGGGTTTTGTCATCGAATATTGTTCGTATTTTGAAGTATTAATGTTTATCGGTGTTTATTTTTATATTTTTAACCATATCAAAAATTGTCATTATTTAGTAAATAGGTACCCATCGGGTTCCCCATACCCGGTGGGGATTATTTCACCCGAACCCATTGGGGATTTGGTGGGGCCGGGGCGGGGATGGGTTTGCGGCTGGAGGTCGGGGATGGGGATGGGTATTGTGGTCCCCATCCCCACCCGTACCCATTTACATCACTAACCACAACAGCCGCCACCGCCGCCGACCACCGCCACCACCGCCGCCGCCGCTGACCACCGCCGACCGCCACCACCGCCGACCTCCACAACCGCCGCCACCGCCGTCGACCACCGCCGACCGCCACAACTGCCGCCGACCACCGCCACCACCGCAGCCGCCGACCACCGCCGACCGCCAACACCGCCTCCACCTCCGCAGACCACTGCCGACCACCACCACCGCCGCCACCGCCGACCGCCCCCACCGCCGCCGCCGACCACCGCCGACCGCCACCGCCGCCGACCACCGCCGACCGACACCACCGCCGCCGACCACCGCCGACCACCACAACCGCCGCCACAGCCGCCGACCGCCACAACCGCCGCCGACCACCGCCACCGCCGCCGCCGCCGCCGACCACCGCCGACTGCCACAACCTCCGCCGACCACCGCCACCCCCACCGCCGCCGCCGACCACCGCCGACCGCCACCACCACCTCCGCCAACCACCGCCACCCCCACCGCCGACAACCGCCGACCTCCACCACCACAGCCGCCAACCGCCACCACCACCGCCGACCGCCCTCACCGCCGAGCACCACCGACCGCCGCCATTGGTGGGGGTCGGAATGGCGGCGGTCGGTGGTGGTTGTGGCGGTGGCCATTGGTGGTGGTCGGTGACGGTGGTGGTGGTGGTGGCGGTGGTGGCGGTGGTCGGCGGCGGTTGTAGCGGTCGACGGTGGTGGTGGTCGGCGGCGGTGGTGGCGGTCGGTGGTGGCGGCGGTTGTGGTGGTCGGCGGTCGGCGGTGGCGGCGGTTGTGGTGGTCGGCGGTGGTCGGCGGCGGTGGTGGCGGTCGGCGGTGGCGGTGGCGGCGGCGGTGGTGGTCGTCAGTGGTCGGCGGCGGTGGCGGGTGGTTGGGGCGGTCGGCGACGGCGGTGGTGGTGGCGGTCGGCGGTGGTGGTGGTCGGAGGCGGCGGCGGCGGCGGTGGTCGTCGGAGGTGGCGGTGGCGGAGGTGGGGGTTGGTAGTGGTGATGGTGGGGGAAGTGGCGATTGGTAAATATAGTAAATAAGACATTTCTTAAAATTAAAAAAACAAACAATATTTTTTCGCAGACATATGACATTTTAAAATTTAGCTTATCCAATAAGAAATTCGCAGACATGGCCTAAGACCTTAACAGCTTATGTCTTCAAAAAACAAACAACACCTTAGATTTACTATTTGAGTATGGGATAATTCACGATCCCGTAGTTAATAGGACTAAATAGTTAATTTGAGAGTGGATTTGTGATTCTAGATGTTTAGATTAGAGATGTGATTTATTCGTTAATCTACCTCGTTTTCGGTTCCCATTAACCGTTACTTATTAGGCTTCATTTTTCGATAGGTTTCTCATTAGTTTCTCGATGGTTTGCTCGGCTCCGACTTACGGGACTTCAGGTGAGTTCAGTATCTTTACAAAACCGAGTACATAGACAAAATGATATTTTTTTATAACGGTTTTTAATGTAAAGACATTTAATGGTTTAACGTGTTATTTGTTCTATGTGTACATGTATATTCGTTGTGTATGCTTACATGGTTGTTATTGCATGCTAGTATGTTTACGGTTTATACGGTTAATTATGCTATTTATATATATGTACATGAACTGCTGGGCGGGGGTAGTAACCTTACTTGCTCACTTACGGTATAGGGACCTATTAGGTTTGAATGACCTTATAGGTAAAAGTGCTAGCCACAAGCGGAGTTGCGGGGTTTTCTAGATAACCTTTGCAACACATGGTATGCGGACACCTCGGTGTTCAAGTACTGGAGTGATGCAGGCCAGCGGGGCTAGATTATGCATCACGAGGGTGTGAGGAGAAGCTGAAATTGCGGTCGGCTTTGTTTGTACTTGCACTTGAACGACAACGCAGTACTTGTACTTGCACTGTCGGAGTAGCGAAAGCGGCGATACTCTCGGGATCTATGCTCTCGGGTGGGAGTCGCGCCCCACTTGGTGCATAGGTTGGCCGGGCACGTGATTAGCGAACCTTGGGTATCTAGTGTGGGTTTAGACTCTACATTAGGACACCTTATTGATACATATGCGATTATGATGCGGTATGATTCATGATTACGTGCGGTTGATTACATGATTTAATTTGAGGATATTTGACCCGTTCATTGCTATATGTTTTGTGGGTTATCGGGTACGGGTCAAATACACGATAGGTTGGGTATGGTATTTCCTGTAATGTCATATCTATACTTACGATTATATTTTTATGGTTTTTTATTATAACTCATATTGACTCACGAGGCGTAAGCTGACACTTGTTTATATAAAATGTGTCTTGTACTCGTGCAAGTGGCTTAGAAGTGCGGCATAGTGAGGCGGGTTACTCATGGGTAGTTAGTTAGTGGACAGTTGATACCAATGAACAACTTGATATTGCTTTTATGGTTTGAATTCTGTAACGGTTTGAACACGGGGTGACACCGTGGTACTATCGGTTTGCAATCATTATAACTTTATGGTTTGAGACTTCCGTTGCTATTAGTTATTAAATATTGAAAATTTTAATTAAACGGTATTTTTGAAAATCACGGTGTTACCTAACCATATAAAAAAATCTTTTGTAACGCCGACTAAAAGCCTCCCCCTCCCTCTTTTTTACAATATAAGTTGTAAGTTTTTTGTAAAATATACTTTACACTGATTAACGTAAAATTTAATACAAATTTCAATGAAATAATAAAAAAAAACCTTTAAGTTAAACAAGGTACAACTCTACTATAGGATGACTATTAGAAAGTGTAACAAGTTAATAAGTTAGAATACTTGTTTTTTTCCTAGCAAATCGAATACTGTATATATGTCGAATATTACTATGACTTTTATACATATGTAGTTATAAATAGATTGAATGTCTCCGTCTTATACACGAGTTGAAAAATTATAAACATTAAATATAAATAAAAAATATCAAATAAACTATAAAACGCAAAAGAAATATGAACTTATAAAAATGACCACAATCGGGGTTAGCGCTTAAACCAACAGCGGAGGGTCGATACAAAGGGAAGAGCAGACGTAACTATAGAAACATAGTACCACCTTAAAAGCATTTAAAATTACTTGAATAAATTACCCGTATTTATATATGAGCTATTAAGCTAGTTGACTTAAAAACAAAAAGGTGGAAAATGATTAATCGGGTAATTTAAGAAAGTTATCTTAAAACTAAAACTTGTCAAAGAACGTAACGTACAAAATTTTCCTCATAAAGAATAGTAATTTTTAATTTGTTTCTATAAAAGTATTGTAAATTTTAATTTCTTTTTGAAAAATTTATCATGAAATGGCATAAAGCAACTAAGCAAGTTTATTACTCAATATTCCTCTTTTACTATAAATAGAAATTTTAACTTTTTACTTAAGATCATATTTAATTAATAGGTAAATTGTACGAAAATACAATAAATTATATAAATATTGTCATTGTATGCAATTAACTTTATTTTCTACCTAAAAAATACATAAAACTTACAAATTTGGTTCATTTTATGCAAGCTACCTATAACAATAAGTAACTTACCGGTTACCTCTAAAAAAAAAAGAAAGTTGCTACCTAAAAATATAAAAAACTTTCAATTTTTGTTTATTGTAAACAATCAATTTTCAAAATTTGTTCATTGTATACAATAAATGATCGGTAACCTGGTAATCAGGTTACCCATTGTATACAGTGAACCAAATTTATAAGTTGTGTATTTTTAGGTAGAAAATAAAGTTTGTTGCATACAATGACAATATTGATATAGTTTGTTGTATTTTCGCGCAGTTTGTCTTTGATGAATTGTGCTAAGTTGTCAAAAAGAAAGGAGCCGATTTCTACTTTAATCTTCCTACGTGGCGTTCAATTTGATAATCGATCGAGAAAACAAGTTTTGCGAAGTTGACCTCTTCTTATGGTTTATTCCACGCTGTTCATTCTTTTTTCTCGAGGCATGCGTAGTGTAGTTGAAATAGGTTAACTTTAAGGTGTTGATTGGTGGAAGAAAACCCTCATTATGATTCAATGTTTTGCCGATTTAAATCAGAGCGATTAGTTATTTTATACATTTATCTGATTTAACATGGTCTTTATCTCTAAATCATATCTCATATGAGACGGAAACTGTGTCTTCTGCCTACCAGCAGCGATTTTTGTGAAACAACAGACAGATCCTTTGATGTATCCTTAGCACTCAACTTTGAGTGTAATAATCAGGTGGTCTTTAATCGATTATCAACCCTAATAAAGTCCTCACCCCTTCTTCCGTTCTTTGTAAGATCATCAGTTGTTCGTTGATTTGATCTTCCGTAAGCGTGCTTTTGGTACAGAAAATGAAATTGTATGGAAATAATAGCGAGAATAGAATTGCAGAGAAAGACAAATAATTTTGAAAATGAGAGAATTGATTCTTGTATTTCATAGGACATAATTTCTACACAAACATGTAACAAAAAATCATCTCCAAAATATCATAACTTCTAGTTGTAATTTATTTTGAAAGTGATTTGAATTCTGATTATAATATGTTTGCCAATATCTTATCTAGCATATATTCATCTTCATTTTAGGACATATAATTAATAACCATGTATTTGATTCATAGCAGCATCAAGATTGTATAATTTTATAACTTATTTGTAGATTTTTTTAATGAGGGTGGTGGCAGTGGTTGTGGTGGGTGGTGGCAGTGGCAATGACAATGGCAATGGAGTGGGGTGGTAGAGGTGGTTATGGTGGGTGGCGACGAGTGGTGGCGATGATGACGGCGGCGGTGAGTGATTACAAGTGGTGGTCGGTTAACAATTTGCGGAGAGGATAAATTGGTTGTTTTCAATATAATCTCAATTCTATCATATTCTCTTCATATATTAGAGATTAAAAGCACATAACTGAAATTGAGTATTTTCTTATTTTATGATTCTTAGATATAAATAAATAAGACACTTCTTTCAATTTCTCCTTTATTTATTAAATTAATTATATGTAACAAACACACCCCAAGATCGCCTGCATCCAATTTCGAACAATCCCCTCCATTTTAATTGGTATATTTGTCATTTTATATTTTCCTTTTCTGATCGCTTTTGAATCACTATTTATGATTAGAGGTCAATTTATTTTTAGTGATTGTTTTTCACCGTATGAGATTAACCGGAGAAATTCAAACCGTCAACAACAAAAAGACTAAAAACAAAATGACCAAAATCTTTCAAACCATTATCTGCTTGCTACATTGAAGTAAAGCTTGGAGATTTTATCGATAAGTTATAGGATTGAAAAAGACCTGCAATGTTTTAGGATTGTCACCTACTTGAAAATTAGTTATGTCCGGCAAGATATTAGATATACATGGATATGTCCTTCTACAAGTCCCTCGTTCTTCTCTGAAACTATGTAGTTGATTATATAAAATGTATTTAAGATAGCAAATTCGGAAATTTAGATCCGCCGGGACTCCCTTTTTTATTGCTCTCTGAAACTACTGTTGTGAGTAGCCTTAGGATCATTTTTGTTTTGACATTGAAAATTACAACCTAATAACTTTTATGTTTTATATGTATTACTATGTTTCTATATTAAAATTCATTCAATAAACACCTGCTTTTCGTTATTTTGTTACTCTACAATTAAGACTTCAAGGAGTATGGATGATTTGTTACAAACGATGGCATATGCATCTGAATTCAGAAGCTAGTTAAAGGAATAGCTTTAGGACTTTTCTCCAATGTAGTAGTATTATTGTCTCACTATTTATGATTTCAATAACATAACTTTAAATTGAAATTTCACTCTTTTGATTTAAATTTGAAAGGCTTGATGGATCAATCCATTTATCCCCGACACAACCCGAACATCCTTTAGATCAAACCATACTTTTCATTTTCATGTCATGTTTCGTGTCTCTGTTCAAGTTTATTTAAATTCAAGACCAACTGACCAAATAATGATGGAAAACATGGCAATCAGATTGATTTTATATAACCAAACCCAAAATGATTTAAACAATGCGATTTTTCATCTAATAAAATAAAATACACAAAAATTATCACCCAAAAGTCTCCTTTTGAAGCACATGATTAGGAACAGCTCCAAGCTTTCTTGGGCTTAGGCGCCTCACCTGTGTGAGGATAGGAATACTCCGGCAAGGGCCACATACTCCAGGAAATAAAGTAAAGACTAAAAGTACAAAGACTAAAACTTGTAGAAAAAGATAATTGATTGATTTAGTAATCTTACAGGAAAGCAGAAGATGCTTGAAGTAGTGGTGGTGTGCTATATTACAAACAAGCAGACCTATTTATAATACTAATGTGAATTATTGGAGATGACAATAATTCACATACAGACGATAATTTAGACACCTGTGTGAGTATAGGAATACTCCGGCAAGGGCCACTCCGGTGCCTTGCAAGTTGAAAATTATAAACTAAGCATCAGCTACATGAGAAATTGATACAGCCGCCAACGCGTCAGCAAGTTGTATTACATAAAAGTGGAACCTAAAAAAACGACCCCGGATTAAATGAAACCCTAAGACGATGATACTGTAATTACATAATCCTAAAAGATGGAGAAGGATAAACCTTTGGACGTATTTAGGAGTGAAGATGAGGGGCAGGTAGGTGACTCATAAGTAGGAAGCAGAGGTGGAAGGAAAGATGAAGCAGGAGGTGGAATCAGCGATGAGATGAGATGAGATGAAGCAGGACAAACAACAGCAGCTGCGTGGAGGACATACCGGTTAGAGACGTGTTTCAAAGATAGGTTGGAGACGTGTTCGAAAGATAGGTAACAGGTTCTCTTGTATTATAGATAGAAATAACAATCGATCGACCAAAAAATATATATGTTACCGAACGTGATTAAGTGATTTTACTATTATTGCTATATATATATATATATATATATATATATATATATATATATATATATATATATATATATATATATATATATATATCACTAGCGCTATATGTGATGTGCTATAAAAGTAGATATTTTTTAATACTAGTGACCCCTTCACTTTTTTATACATAAAATACACATGTAATGACTATGATGTACGTGCTTCTCATTATTCATTAAGTTATATTTTGGCGCGTTAAATGGGTGTGGGTTCACATTAACTGTTTGATGAAATTACGATGATTTTTCAAGTCTATATTTAATTCAGAATCTAGATTAGAGAGGGTTTGGTTCAAGTATTGTTTTTAGAAGATTTGCATTTATAATGAGATTTACATTTGGTGAGATTTGTATTCGGTGGGATTTATAATCTAATCTTGTGTTTGGTTCATATTCCTTAGGTGAGATTTGCACCACCACTAAATCCCATCAACACCACCTTCAACATCCATTGCCACCACCAGATCTGCTCCCACCATCGAAGACACCAACCACCAAATCTGCCGCCACCAACCACCAAATCTGCAGCCACCAACTACCTTTAACTTCCATTGCCACCATCAACGACGGCGACGGAGGGTTTCTAACAAAGGGTTTTTGCTATACGGCCAAGGGTTTTCGACGAAGGCGAATGATGAAAGTGACGACGAACAACGAAGGCAACTGTAGGAGCTATGTGTGACTTACACTAAGTCAAAGGGGTGTTTGTGTAAGTTCCATAGTTGGTTGAAGGTTGTTAGAGAAGGTTGTTAGGAGATGTGACAACTGGAGGTTGGATGACAGATGGAGGTTAACAGCTGGAGGATGACTGGCAGTTGGAGGTGGACGTCAGACGTCAGAGGTCAGGTCCTTCATCTATATAAGGACCATCACTTCTCCAGTTTCAGGCACCTAGAGATCAGTTTCAGTTTTCATTTCCTTTGTAATAGTTTAGTTCTTGTATTTCTTTAGTTCTAAATAGAGTGTTAATGGAAGTTTGAAGAATTCCATCATCTTTGTTGGTTTTGGTGATCGATTGTTCATTGAATCAAGTCGTTTTGGTTGTTCGTTTGTCTCAAGTTTACAACAAATTGGTATCAGAGCTCCAAGGCTCAGCGATCTGGTCAAGATTGGTTTCTTGAATCTGTGGGTAGGTTCTTGAAGACGAAGAACAGGAGAAAGAAGGTTCCAATCTCAGGGGAGATTGAAGAGAACGTTGGTGATTCAATTTGAATAGAAGTGATCAGATCAAGAAGGTTCTTGACGGTGACCAAAGATGGCTCAACCTCTCGTGATGATCGAGAAATTCACAGGTATGAATAACTTCAGTCTATGGCGATTAAAGATGAGGGTACTTCTCAAACGAGAAGGGATCTGGGCTCCTTTGGGAGGAGAAAGATCAGGAAACATGGAGGAAGTGGTGTTTAATCTTCAAAAGGAGAAATCTCACTCTATAATCTTGTTATCGCTCTCGGATGAAGTTCTAGTGAATTCTTTCGTGGTTGGAAGAGATACGATATCGCTGAAAGAGGTAAGGTCGGTTTGTACTCACGAGAACTACGACACAAGGCTTCAGGTGATGTTTCTGATACAGCTGAAGGAGTTGTAGGTCTGATTGTGTCAAGAACAGAAGGACAAGATGCTGCTTGGTCAGACAAAGGAGAAGGTAGACAGAGAAATGGAAGATCTCGGTCACGAGGAGGAAATCCAAATCCGAAGGACGTGTATCACAGGTCTGGTGATACAGGGCATTGGAAGAATGAGTGTCCTAAGAGCAGGTTGAATGCGAACGTCATTAGGGACGATGCAAGCTCTGAATCGGAATTGGTTCTCATGGTGTCAAGTTGTGTTGAAAGGTCAGATGTGTAGATTATGGACTCAGGTTGTTCCTTTCATATGTGTCCAAACATAGGTTGGTTCTCCTCATATCAAGAAGTGGATCTTGGCAGTGTCTTGATGGGTAACGATGCTCCTTGTCGGGTGGTTGGTGTTGGATCAATCAAGATCAGGATGTATTATGGTATGGTAAGAACACTGATGAACGTAAGGCATGTTCTGGAATTAAGAAGAAACTTAATTTCGATGAGTACGTTGGATGAGGAAGGATTCGAGTATTCTGGTGTAGGTGGAGTACTGAAGGTGTCAAATGGTGCCTTAGTGGTGATGAAAGGTGTAAGGGAGTCAAATCTATATGTGCTGAAGGGGGAGACTATAGTGGGGCAAGGTGCAGCTGCTGTCTCACAAACACAGGAAGAAGCTTCAGAGATGGGGAAGCTCTGGTACATGAGATTGGGTCATGTTGATGACAAAGGTATGGTGCTTCTCAGTAAACGCGGGCTGGGAGGAGGACACGAGGTGGAGAAGCAGATCTTCTATGAACATGGTGTTTATAGGGGTAAGGGTTATCGATTATGGTCACCACCTGAAAGGAAGACAAGTGTGAGTAGGGATGTAACTTCTGACGAGAAGTTAGTTGTCTCACAAGGGGGTCTTCAGGGTGTATCTAAGAAGGTGGAGGTTAGTGGTCTTGACATAGAGATGGAGTCGACTCAGGAAGGTCAAGAAGAACCCCAGGAGGTAGATACACAGGAGGATATAGACGTTGGTTTACAAGGTGAAGGTGGAGCTGACCAGGGAGCTGATGAGGGTGTTCCATTGGCTAGGAATCGATATTGGATACAGGTTAAACCTCCGGTCAGATATGGTTTTGAGGGTCTGGCTGTGTATACTTTGCAAAGGGCAAAGGAGGTTGGTAATTTCCATGAACCAGGGGCTTATGGTGAAGCAGGTGTTTCAAAGGAAGCAGGTTCGTGGATGGGGGCAATGATGGAGGAGATTGAGGCTCTTCGTAACAATGGAGCTTGGGTTCTTGTTAAGTTGTCTAAAGGTAGAAAAGTCGTGGCTTGTAAATGGTTCTCTAAAAGGAAGGTCGGCTTGGAAGGGTCCGGAGCTGTACGTTACGATGCACGATTTGTGGCTAAAGGGGATAGCCTGAAGGAAGGTGCGAAGACGGCGTTTCTTCATGGTGGTCTAGAGGACCTGGTGTGTTTGCTCTGGAGGTCGTTCTATGGGTTGAAGCAGACTCCAAGGCAATAGTACAAACATGTTGATACTTTGGTGATCAAGCATGAGTTTGTAAGGAGGTCCTATGACTATTGTATATATCTTCAGATGTTGAAAGTTGGAAGCTTGATGTACGTCATGGGATGTACAAGGCTGGGCCTAGCTTATGTAGTGTCCAGGTTCGTGATCAATCCGAAGAAGGTTCGTTCGGATGCATTGTTTCAATCTTTGGTCTTGATAGAAGCTGAGTACATAACTTTGGCAGAAGTTACGAAAGGAGCAAGCTGGTTGAAAGAACTAGTGGGTGTGACTTAGCTTAAGTCAAGGTGGAGATTGTAGGAGCTATGTGTGACTTACACTAAGTCAAAGGGGTGTTTGTGTAAGTTCCATAGTTGGTTGAAGGTTGTTAGGAGATGTGACAACTGGAGGTTGGATGACAGCTGGAGGTTAACAGCTGGAGGATGACTGACAGTTGGAGGTGGACGTCAGACGTCAGAGGTCAGGTCCTTCATCTATATAAGGACCATCACTTCTCCGGTTTCAAGCACCTAGAGACAGTTTCAGTTCTCATTTCCTTTGTAATAGTTTAGTTCTTGTATTTCTTTAGTTCTAAATAGAGTGTTAATGGAGGTTTGAAAAATTCCATCATCTTTGTTGGTTTTGGTGATCAATTGTTCATTGAATCAAGTCGTTTTGGTTGTTCGTTTGTCTCAAGTTTACAACAGCAACGACGATTAGGGGTTGACAGCGACGCAAACGAAGAAGGGGTTGACGGAGAACGACGAACGACAAAAGGGATGACGGCGACGGCGGTAGTTCATCAGAATTTTAGCCGGAGGGTCGCCGGAGCAAATATCTCACTTGTGGGTTTTGAAAATATCGGGGATGAAGGGATTCAGAAATCCTTCATCTGTGGGATTTTAAAAAATTCTAGGATTGAAATTCCACCTCATTTTTGCAAACCAAACACTATATTTGGAGGGATTTGAAATACCAATCCCATAAAATCTCTTCAAATGACACCAACCAAACACCCCCTTGTTTATATTATTTGTATATATTTATTAGCTTCAACCCATTTTCGAGCCTAATACAATCCACATAATAATCTGATTATTTCTTTTTAATATTGTTCCTTTAATATCTTCTAGTACCTTTCATTAATCCATCATTTATTATACTTTTGTGACACTGTGATCGAACAATTGCTTCAAATACAGTATCCACTACTACACATAAAGGAATGTGGACCGGTTAATTTATTCATCAAGACCGGTTTTAGTGGGGGTGCCTTTTAGGGGTGGTTCCCATGAAAAAACACATAAAGACCGGTTATTAACCGGTTCCGATAAGTACACATAAAGACCGGTTATCATAAAGACCCGGTCCCCATAACAAACCATAAAGACCAGTTTTCTATAAAAACCGGTCTCTTTTTAATAACAAATTTTAAAAAAATAAATTTTCCAAAATACTAATAGTGCCCATAGATTTACAAATTTCACATAATTTCACCAAAAAGATACTTAAATAATATATTACAACGTAACTACACAAAACTTAGTTGATTATCACAATTAATCTGTTTACTGTTAAACAGTTAAACATTCAAACATAATCTGTGATAAAACTAATCTGTAATCTCAACTACAAGATCAAACAGATACATAATAATTTTTTAAAACAAATCAGAAAACTAATATGTGATCTGGAATTATAAACAAAACAGGAAATAGAGCCACCTAAAATTCTATTAAAGCTTTGAAAAGAGAAAGAATGGTGGGTGCAGAAATGTGCCCGATCATAGTTTCAGAATCTTGAAGACCGTATTGCAAAAAACTCCATATAACATTTTCCAAAATACTAATTATGCTACAATGATGGTCAAGAACTTCTTATTGGCCATAATCAAATTCGTATCGAAACAGAAAGAGTTCTAGTAAGATATTAACTTAGAAAGTAGGAATTAAAAGCAATCGAAGCATATTAAAGAGGAAACAGAAACTAACCAAGTTGATTTCGACTCTCGACGGCAGCGAGAGAGTAGTGCGACGGCAGTGAGAGAGTTGTGCGACGGCAGCGAGAGCGTAGTGCGACGGAGAAGGGTGAAGACTGGAAGCCTCGACTCTCGACGGCAGCGAGAGAGAGAGCGACGCCAGCGAGAGAACGACGGCAGCAAGACTGCGAGAGAGAGAGAGCGACGGAGTGAGACAGTGAGAGTAGAGAGTGGAGCGGCTGAACAAATGAAACCCTAAAAACTAAAATGTATCTGCGTACTAAAGCATTTAGGGGGAAATATTAGGGCAACAACCAAAGCATTATGGGGACCGGTTGATAACTTAAAAACCGGTCTTTATATGTAACATAAGGACCGGTTTTTTACTTAGCAATCGGTTCTCATGTCTTTTACTCTTAAAAACCAGGTTTTTATTTACGAACCGGTTCCCATACATATAAAAACCGGTTTTTTGTTGAACTGGTTCTCATAGAGTGGTCTTTATTGTCTTTTGTGTAGTAGTGATCAGAAAGTATCGTTTGCGAAACCTCGATCAATATCCACTAATGTAATTATGATTAAAGAGTACGTCATCATGATCTCATGTTTAAAGGTTTTGAAGAGGTGATTCTATTGAATAGAAGTGGGACCTAAATATAAAAAAATATTAATTTGTAATTGATAGATTTGATGTGTGTTGTATGTGTGAGGATGGGAGCCAAATAGTAGTACCAAAAAAATATACACATTTCTATTCAATAGAATCAACCTCTTCAAAAATTTTAAACATTCCTCTCACATATCTACATGGCTATATGTCAAATCATTCATACACCATTTTCAATGTAGTTTTTTCCCTTACAAACATCACACCAAAAGGACCAAATAGACTTTGAAGGGAAGCCATATAGAATCATCCTTCCGGGTATAGTTTTATGATTAGAATTTCTTATGTTCTGTAACTTCTATCCAGTATTTGATTTTGTCATTTGAAATGGCAGCTGTGAAGCTTTGACACTTTAAGTGTTAGATGTGAAGTCTTTTAATACACATGAATCTACACAATTTGATGTTATTATGGATTACATGTGATGTGGATGCGTAATTTATGGCCTGATCAAGTTGTTGATATCCATTGACTTGGCCATAGATCTAATCATTTATGATGATTTAATCATTTAATTGTGCAGTTCTAATCATTTATAGATCTCTCTCTCTCTCTCTCTCTATATATATATATATATATATATTTCTTTTATTTTTTTTCCAGATTTTCCTCCCAAAGTAAGGAAGATTTTGGAAGGAAACAAAATAACACTTAAAATTCCACTTTTTCTCTAATTTTCTTGCGAACTCAGGAACACGCATGTCAAAAACATTTCCGTTCCTCTTCTTTTCTCTTCTCTCCTTAATTTTCTATACTTTCATTTTCTTTCCACGTGTAACTGTGGAACACAGCGTAAATGCTACGGGAGTGATTTAAAATCTGGGTTTTCATTAGTATTAATTCCTTTACAATTGGACTCTTAAAATCAGATTCCTCAACATCCGAATCTCTGACGTAGCAAATCAAGATATAAAACTTCCGACGCAGCAAATCAAGAACCGAAGAAATTAAGGATGAAAAGGTGCGCACCATTATTTTATCAATCGCAAAGCTTGATGGGTTGATAGAGAAGATCTGATCATTATTTCCAGTTCATATCCTCCCTCCTATTTCCATTTGAACCCTTTTATGTTTTTTTTTGTCTAGGTTCAATTAAGCTAGGTAGGTTATGAAGATTGGGGAAAAGTAATGTGGTGATGTTCGTCAGTTTATTTGCTTATAATTTTTTCGACGGTCAATTACGTGAAGTAGGTTATGAGAACTGGGCTCTCTTTAGAGAGAGTTGATCAAATCAATCCTATTATCTGAATTTTTCTTTAAGAGCATTATCTGGATTTTTCTCCTTCGTTGTGCATTTTTTGAGTGGGGCATCAAATAAATGGATCAAGTACGTTGACAATGGCTCATTCAACGTACATGAGATCATGAAACATTTTGTTGATTCAACCCTTAAATTAGCTTTTGTTTCTTGTAAATTGGATTTTGGATGAATTAATCGTAAGGATTTCTTGAAAAGAATCTACAAAGGAAGCACCTTTATATTGTACATTATGTTTTTATTCAACTCTATAATACATGGTAGATAGGCATAAAAATTTTAGTAGAAAACTTCTGGCTTCTACTTTGTGATCAGAGAGTTATTAGTATATCTCTAACCTATTAATGGATAAGGCTTATTATTTAGATAAGATTTATTTAGATAAGGTTTATTAATTAGTTATTAATTAGATAAGGATTTGTTTTCCTAGCTTATCTAGTTTTTGGTTATCTATAAATAGGGATGCATTGTAATCTTTTCAGATCAAGCAATAATAATCTCTGATATTCAACATGGTATCAGAGCGAGGTTCACCCGTGGTTGGTCAAAGGCCACACGGACTCCATGTCACCCATAAATATCCACGTGTTAGGCGAAGAAAAAAAAAGAACGCCACACGTGAGGGGGCGTGTTGAGTAATGTCCCACATCGGACGAAAGGTGGCCTTGTAATATGCTTTATAAGTGTCATGGGCTACTCCTCTCATAACCAATTGGTTTTGAGTTGGAACCCCACAAACTTACATGGTATCAGAGCCCTAATTAACCTTTGTCCCGTTTCCTTCATCGGCGACTATCAAAATTTCTGCCGGTAAATTTTTCTCGCTGATTTAATCACCTAGCTTTTAATCGCCTGCTCAGCCCCCACTTGGCCCAGCGTTCGGCAGGGCTTACGGCCCAATCAGCTACGGCCCCAAATACCACGGGCAACCCGGTTCACCTAGATCAGCCCACTACTCTCCCACAAGCATTCAATACGATGACTTTACAAGACTTGGGTACTCACGGATGGTTCATGGACACCGGTGCTACGTCTCACTTAGCCTCGGACGCAGGTATTCTTGATTCCCTTTTTAATAGAAGTCATATTTCTTCCATCCTCGTTGGTAATGGGAATTCCATTCCCGTTACTAATGAGGGGCATAGCATGTTACCCACTCCATTTAAACCACTCCATCTTCGTCATGTTCTTGTCACCCCTCACATCATTAAAAACTTAATTTCTGTTCGTCAATTTACAACCGATAATAAATGTTCCATTGAATTTGATCCACATGGTTTTTCTGTGAAGGATCTCAAGACCCGCAACCTCCTCCTGCGATGTGACAGCAAAAGTGATCTCTATCCTGTCACAACCTCTGCTGCCGCCCTCATCACCACTCCATCCTCCACTTGGCATTATCGACTTGGTCATCCCAATGATGAAGTGCTTCGTTTTTTAGTTTCTAATAATTTCATTGATTGTAATAAACTGAAATCGTGTGTGCCTTGTCATGCATGTCAACTTGGCAAGCATACACGTCTTCCTTTTTATTCTTCTAGTACTAGTGTTACTTCTAGTTTTGATTTAATTCATTCTGATGTATGGACATCTCCGATTTTAAGTTTTAGTGGCTATAAATATTATGTTATCTTTCTAGATCACTTTTCACATTTTCTTTGGGCTTATCCTCTCAAGCACAAATCTGATGTCTTTATTAAATTTAAACACTTTCATGCTTATGTTAAAACTCAATTCAACAAAGATATCAAAGCCTTTCAATGTGATCATGGTGGTGAATTTGATAACCATCTTATGCATGACTTGTTTCGTACTCATGGCATTACATTTCGTTTTTCATGCCCTCAAACATCTCAACAAAATGGCAAATCTGAGAGAATGCTTCGTACCATCAATAATGTTATTCGATCCCTCCTCTTTCAAGCTCGCCTTCCCCCGACCTTTTGGGTTGAAGCACTCTTCATGGCCGTGCATCTACTCAATATCCTCCCCTCTTCTGCTATTCAAAACAACATTCCCTACACTAAACTTCTCAACCGTCATCCAACTTATACCCATCTTCGCACCTTTGGTTGCCTATGTTACCCTCACCTTTTTCCTAAACATAAACTTGAACCACGCTCCGCTCCTTGTATTCATCTCGGTTACTCTCCTAACCATAGGGGATACCGTTGCCTTGACCTTCACACCAACACCATTATCATCTCTCGTCATGTAATCTTTGATGAGACCTCTTTTCCCTTTGGCTCCATGACCCCTACCACTTCTCCCTCCTACACCTTTCTAGACGATAACCTTAACACGACCACCAAAAAATATCTTCAAACTCCCATCCCTCCCCCTACGCCTACGGCCCCAGCAGACCACGACCCACCATCGCCACCCGCTCCTTACGATACCCCTCCCTCGGCTCCCACGTCGACTCACCCCATGATCACGCGATCCCGTGTCGGTACTCAGAAACCTATACAACGCCTTAATCTTCATACCACAACTATCTCTCCCATTCCTCGTTCTCACAAGCAAGCTCAATCCGACCCTCATTGGGCTCATGCTATGCAAGAAGAATATAATGCTTTAATTAAAAACGGGACTTGGGATCTTGTCCCGAGACCCGGTGATACTAACATTGTGCGTTCCTTGTGGCTATTTAGACATAAATTCAATGCAGATGGATCTTTAAGCAGGTATAAAGCCCGTTTGGTGGCGAATGGTAGAAGCCAACAGCTTGGAGTTGATTGTAATGAAACCTTTAGTCCGGTTGTTAAGCCGGCTACGATTCGCACTGTTTTAAGTCTTGCTCTTACACGAGGTTGGCTTGTTCATCAGCTTGATGTGAAGAATGCTTTTCTTCACGGCACTCTTAATGAGACAGTTTATATGCATCAACCGCCTGGCTTTGTTGATAAGGATCATCCCGATCATGTGTGCCTTTTGCGCAAATCCCTTTACGGCCTGAAACAGGCCCCTCGAGCATGGTTTCAACGGTTTGCTCAACATGCTCTCACCATCGGATTTCAGCATAGCAAATGTGATATGTCTCTATTCATTTATAAACATGCTGGTGACACTGCTTATCTGCTTCTTTATGTTGATGATATTGTCTTAACTGCCTCATCTGAGCCTCTTTTGCAACGCATTATTACTTCTCTTCGTAACGAGTTTGCCATGACTGATCTCGGTCCACTTAATTATTTTTTGGGCATTTCTGTTACACGCAACGGTGATGGGTTATTTCTCTCGCAAAGTCAGTATGCCTCGGAGATTCTCGAACGAGCCAACATGGTTAATTGCAATCCTTCTAAAACACCGGTTGATGTTGATAGCAAACTGGGGGTTGATGGTCCGCCGGTTTCGGATCCAACGCTTTATCGCAGTATTGCGGGTGCCTTGCAGTACCTTACCTTTACTAGACCGGATATTACATATGCTGTTCAACAAATCTGCTTGTTCATGCATGACCCTCGTGAGCCTCATCTGGCAGCTCTTAAGCGCATCCTAAGATATATTCGTGGTACTGTACATTTTGGGTTGCAATTATACAGCAATTCGGGTTCTTCATTAGTGGCTTATTCAGATGCGGATTGGGGCGGTTGTCCTACAACACGGCGCTCCACATCTGGTTACTGTGTGTTCTTGGGCAACAATTTACTTTCATGGTCATCTAAGCGTCAACACACTATGTCTCGATCCAGTGCTGAGGCAGAATATAGGGGAGTGGCTAACACTGTTGCTGAGATTGCTTGGCTTCGCAATCTTCTTCGCGAGATTCACATGCCTTTGCCCAAGGCGACCATTGTCTACTGTGACAATGTTAGTGCTGTTTACATGTCCTCAAATCCAGTTAATCATCAGCGCACGAAACATGTTGAAATTGACATCCACTTTGTTCGTGATAAAGTGGCGAATGGTCAGATTCGTGTCCTTCATGTCCCATCTCAATACCAGTATGCGGATATTTTCACCAAAGGATTACCGTCTTCATTGTTTCTTGAATTCAGATCCAGTTTGAGTGTTCGTCTTCCTACCGCTCAAACTGCGGGGGCGTATTAATGGATAAGGCTTATTATTTAGATAAGATTTATTTAGATAAGGTTTATTAATTAGTTATTAATTAGATAAGGATTTGTTTTCCTAGCTTATCTAGTTTTTGGTTATCTATAAATAGGGATGCATTGTAATCTTTTCAGATCAAGCAATAATAATCTCTGATATTCAATATAACCATCTTAAATAGTTATCATTTTAATTGTTTAATTAATAATTCGAAACCGACACATTGCTGGTTACACATAACAATCTTATATCTGCTATTTTTATTACTAAATGAAATCTTATGCGGCTGACTTTTGAAAAATAAAGAACATATATTGCTGGTTACACAGAGTTCTGCTCAAAGCCCTTTTGAACCAACCGAGTTCAGAATGTAACACGACACATTGTTGATTGTAGTAAAAAGAGGTTGAAATTGACAGTTTGGGAACATTTACACAAACTTCTGCCAACAGTGATCAAGGTTTGTTGTTGGATAGTAAAGTAGACACGAGAATTTACACAGTTGGTCCAAGATACAAAAATCAACCATAATTAATTTCCGATCCATTCTATGTATTTCTGAAAATTTCATGTAATATTCCTTGCAAGTGATTTTTTTTTCTTACTATTTGTATGCATAATGCACACTAACTGTTTGATAAAATGACTGTGATTGATGATATGTTCAATTCATGTCCTTGTGACTTTCTGTATGGTACTTTTTTCAGCAAAGTTACTACCTCTTACATCCAATTCAGACCTTGGCTTCTGATTCTATCTACTCCAGTGACGTCTATGCTTGGAATATTGAATATCATTAGTGCCTAGAATGATGGCCACCAATATTTTTTTAAGGCCATTCCTGGTAAGGGGGTGGTTAGATTTGTGGTTACGTTATCAAAGCTTGAACTCATGATTATTTTAAATTTATGATTTATAACTACATTTTTATTATCTTATTTGGGTCACATTATATCAATCTTTTTTACTAATAATCCTTTGCTTGGTCAACCCGTGTAATACACGGGTCTCTAACATAGTATATATATATATATATATATATATATATAGGGGAGGGTTCATGCGAGAACCGTTGTTAATGCGAGGACCGCGAGAACCAATCTCAGCCGTTCCTTGGATATAGGAAGTATCATGGATGGAGAGCGTGGAGGGATAGGGTGTGGCAGGGTGCATGTGAGAAATTCATGGGTGGACAATGACATTGAAGGAGGGGGAAGACGGCTTAGATTGGTTCTCGCGGTTCTCGCGCTAACAACGGTTCTCGCATGAACTTTTGTCTATATATATATATATATATATATATATATATATATATATATAGAGAGAGAGAGAGAGAGAGAGAGAGAGAGAGAAAGAAAGAAGTTCCATTGAGAACCATTTTTAGTGCGAAAACCAATCTGAACCGTCCAATTCTCCTCTTTCAATTTTATTGCCCACCCATGAATTCGTCACATACACCCTGTCACACGTGATCCCCCACGCTCTCTATCCATGAATTTTACTTATCAAATCAACGGCTAAGATTGGTTCTCACGGTTCTCGTACTAAAATCAGTTCTCAATTGAACCCTCCCCTATATATATATATATATATATATATATAGAAATAGGATCAATATAGAACCACCTCTTAAACATAGAACCTAAAGAACTATTCTGAGCCTTTAGATTTAAAGATCAATGGCTGTGATTAAAAGAAAAAAAAAAGACACGCTACTTTAATAATTTAGACATGTATATCACATCTTCAGGGGTAGTTTAGGGAATTACAATAGAAAAGTACAAACTGAATTGATTTCTCTCTTCTCTGCAACTCACGTATGCCTTTCTCTCTCTCTCTCTCTCTCATCTAATCATACTTCTCCCTTTTATCAATCTTCCATAGCTGATCTTAGATCTCGATTTTTCATCTCATTTGGCAGCGACTTACTTGTTGATTCGGCCATATATTCACCATCGAGCGATTCCTTCACTGTTTGGTAAAAGCATCTCCGACCACCATGTTTTCCGACTTGAAGCGCCACCATGTTTTCCGGCAATGTTTTCCGACTTGAAGCGCCACCATGTTTTCCGACTTGAAGTGCCACCAGGTTTTCTTCTAATCGTTGTCTGATCTACATGGAACTAATTTTTGAAATGACTATTGAGTTCCAGGTTTGTTATTGATTTTTGCGTATTTCATCTTTTGTATATTTATTTTTCTTGACTTCATTTTTGTATTTGTTTAGTTTCAGCCAAACGAGTTGTACCTTTTGCATTTTAGGATGTAATTTTGAAAATCTATGTGATACTGGGTGTTATAAATGTAGTTGGCAAAATGAACTTTTGATGTGAAAATACGTATATATCTTTATGTTATTTTGATATATATATTCTTTTAACTTACAGAAGCAAATTAATAAGAAGTTGTCTGCTTTATGTATAAAAAACATTTAAATACATGAATAGGCCACTGTAATTGAGATTCAGTTGGTTCAACCATCTATTTGTACATATTTTGGATGTTGTTTTGATTGTTTTTTTGCATTTGGGTTATAATCTTTATTTATTTCCACTTTGACGCATCTTATTTCTATTTTCGTAGTGTTTTTTTATTTGTTGAAATGTAGATCTATGCTTTTAGCCTTTA
Source organism: Pulicaria dysenterica (assembly GCA_947179395.2). Taxonomy (NCBI): domain Eukaryota; kingdom Viridiplantae; phylum Streptophyta; class Magnoliopsida; order Asterales; family Asteraceae; genus Pulicaria; species Pulicaria dysenterica. The sequence continues at coordinate 101,350,186 of OX359289.1, forward strand.
GTTTTTGTGTATGGAATTTTGCATTGTAGTGTTATGTATGGAATTTTGCATTTTGGATTTAAATATGTAATTTGCATTTTGGCTGTATATTCATTGAATCAGATTCTGAAAATGCAAATAAGAGTTGTGGGTTTGCATTTTGCATTCTAATAATTTGCATTTTGAAATCATCTGCATGATCTGTATCGATATTTTGCATTTTGGAAGCATCATCATGACCTGCATCGATATTTTGCATTTTGCATTTTTTGCATTTTGCATTTTGAAAATAAAACCTAGATGTAAATGCAAAATTTGAAGATTTTGCATTTCAAAAAAAAAAAAAGTTTCAGAAATATATGAAGTCCGGTCTTGTTTGAAAGAGGACGAAAAACTGAAACTAATGATATAATTTTTTTGTTAAAATTCTTAAAAACGAACGAGTTATGATCATTTAAAGTAAGTGGGGTTTTTTTTTTAATTTGGGGGGACGCTGGGTAACGAGATTTTTCTTTTTTTTTTTAATTTTCCTTTTTTGCCCCTAAACAATGTGCCACGTGTCATCACCAGAGGGGTTCTTTAGGTTCTATGTTTAAGGGAGGTTCTTTGTTTAACCACACCCTATATATATATATATATATATATATATATATATATATATATATATATATATATATATATATATATATATATATATATATATATATATATATTTTAACAGCAAGAGAGGACATAACATCATCGCCGGACCACTCATTTTATAGGCCATTGGCAAAAACTTAAAAAAGACCCTCTAGAGTAACTTTTTCTCCAAACAAGTAAATCCTTTCTGAAACAATCTAACAATTTCAAAATCAAAGTCAAGTTGATGGATTATAGATTACAATCAAATTCTCAAAGATTTCACGGATTAGGTACAGGAAAAGATTAATAGAGTGTTAACAAATTCAAAAGTCAAGGTTAAATTCACAAATACCAGTCAAATAAGAAAGTAAATCTGCATTTAGGTAAAAAAGAAACAGAAAATGAAAGGATTAAGGAAATATACAGCAGGTGTAAGAGTGTAAGACTAGTCTATTTCAGTGAAAGGCATATAAATGATCTACAGGCTGTGAATGGCCATCATTCTTGATTGTAATAATTGTTTCATAATACTTCTCTTATCATATTAACCCTTACTATGTCAACCATATTTCATTGAGTCATTTAATCAAACGCCTAATATGCATAATACTTTTTCACATACAAATATACAATTCATATAATATCTTCAAACTATTACAAACACATGACGAGAAAAGTAAACAAAACAGCAAACAAACAAAATGGAATCTAATTTGACAGTTGACACCATGTTATTATAACATCTTCGATCAGCATCAGCTAGTCTAAACTTATATCTAATCAAACGTAATTGACACTTTGAGAAGATCATATAACCTTTTTATAATCTTCAATTGTTCAGTTCTTTAATCAAATCGACAGAGAATTCAAACATAGAACTAGTTGTTGAATCAAAATTAAGCAGGGAACGAAAATCAAACAAAAAGCAAACCAACATAGAAGTCGAACAACAACTTTTATTGTGATTCAAAAGATTAGGTCGAAAATAAAAATTTACAGATTGGAAGTTTTGAACTTTTTGCGAATTGCATGAACCAATGATACGATGAATGGATGATGAGTGAATAGATTTGCTTTGAACAAACGAACAACTATGAGCGAAGGCGCTGAGTTAATCGATTAGGGCTCGTTTAGAATGATCCCCATGTGAACTTTTTAGAACTTGAAGTCTTTAACGACCGATTGTCGACTGATGATGCAGCGAAGTCGATGAGAACGAACAACCTATCGGTTTCTCTGCTCCCTTTCTTAACACGTCTTTCTGATTCAAATAGAGCATTTCCCAATTTCATGCTAAAAGAAGCACCCTTCTTTCCCACCTGCGTCTAAAGTTAAAGCATGAATCGAGTACATCAAGAAAAGAAATCGTTAGATCAAGAGGGGCTATAGTATGAATCGAATCACAGTGGATGGTTGGAGTATTAGATAAGTAAAGATGATATTGATTTTTTTCTTTCTAGCTTGGCTTTCCACTCCTGCAATGCTATTATGAATTGAGAGAGACATTGTTTTTTTTTCTTTTGCCTTTCATTGGCTTCATCGACTCGTAGCCGCCAACTTAAATAGTGTCTGAACTGCAACCACTACTTTAAAGTTCTGTTCTCGATTAAGGGGAAATATTGTGATCTTGTGTTTTTTTAAGAAGAAGATAATGGTTTGAAGATATTAGAAGGGACAATTTTATCACTTTTCTGTCTTTAACACCTTCCTTCCAATTTTGATATAATTGAGAGGGGGAAGTTTTTTTTAATCATTTCCTTTCTTTCTTCTTCTCCTTTGGGCCTTCTTAAGGGGCGGACTATCTGCGCAACCGCCCCAGGATAGATGGGGCCCACAATTAATAGTGTCTTATATAAATATATAACCAAGTTTTTTGAGTCCAAATTTACAAACACATTGAAAAAGGTCCAATTTTCTTATGCTTAACATCTGAAAGCGCAGATTTAGAAATCAAAGTAGCATTCGGCTTGGAAATTGCAGACATATAGCAATCTTGTGGAGAAAATTGCGAAATTATGTCATAAGACACTATTTGGCTATGAATCAGAAGTCGAGACGTTGGAGAGATAGCATAGGCTATTGGTCTCGTCATTGGTGATTAGTTCTTCTTTCGTCCTTTCATTCTTTTCAAACAATGAAACACGAGAAGAAACCACAATTGTAAATAATCCAATCCCGAATTCTTTGGTTTTTGTTAAACATAGTAGGGAATTTCTTATGAAATGATCCAATCGTCGGTAAATTGGTAATTCACATCATGTAATTTCAGAGTTAGTGAATTATAGTATGTTGTAGGCATTTTCAAATTTTAAATTTTAGTCGTTGATTTGCAATTGCATACTATTTCTTTTTTAGTGAGGAAAATTTTCTTTAACTCTTTGAGTAGAGTAAAAAATATATAGTTTTGGTAGATGATAATACGTTACTTGAAATCAGTATACCACATACGAAGTCAAAGTTTATTATTTGAGTGAGACTTATGTGTATTGGTAACTAATTTATATTTTATCTTTATTTCTGCTTATTAGTGCTTGTTTTGGTAATCAATATGTATTTAAATCATTTCTTACAGAGTGTAGAATAGGAAACACACAGTGATAGTAAATCACTCTTTTCAAAATCAAAGCTTCAAAGTTCAATAATTCAAATTCTAACTGAATATATATAAAGTTTATTTTATCTTTAAATCCTTGTTTGAGTTATTGATTATTAGCTAATTAATTTGTCTTAGTTACTTGAAATCACTTACTTTAGTCACTTATTAATTGGTTACTTAAAATAACTTACTTCAAATTTCATCACTTGATGACAACTTAGTTACTTGATATCAACTATCAAGTTTGTTGGTGTCACTTAAAAATTAGCTAAAGATTTTTTTATTATCAGGTAATTAGTTTAGTAGTTATTTAGTTTATTAGACAAACTCGTTACTTATCACTTGATATCAATTTATTGATGTGTTTTCTTGCATAGTTGAATAACTTGGTATCAAGTTAATTGGTTTGTTTACTTGAATACCTGAATAATTTTATAATTAATCAATAAATCAAGTTTTTCAAAATGCATCTATACTGTAGTAAAAAAAGAAATAAAAGAGAAGAATTTGAAAACCCAAAATGATCTCAAAGGGAGTGGATGAATAGATTTATAAAGAATTTGAAACCTAAACAATTGTAATTTTCTATTGGGTTTAGTTCACCAACATGTATCCAACTTGTAAGGTTTTATTATTGTGTGTATCGAACTTTAAAAATTTCTATTGTGTATATCAAACTTTTAATTCATTGCTATTGTATGTATTTTGTTTATATAAAAAGAAAAATTGTATAAGTTTAGTACATACAATATATAGTTTAATACACACAATATCGATAAATTAAATATGTGATACACACAATAGCAGTTCTTAAAGTTTGATATACATAATAGAAAAACATGACAATTTGATTATATTTTCGTGAATTAAACCATTTTCTGATTAACTTTATATATTATAATTTTTTTTTCTATATATCTTAGTACTTTAAGAGGCCCATATTTTAATTTATCCCGAGCCGTAAAAGTGTTTGAGAAAACCCTCCCTCCTTTGTCCTCCTCTTTCCTTAATTTAAAAACTCAAGAACAGAGCCAAATGGAGGCTATTATGACTGTGCTCCTAAATGGGATTGGAAGCAATCTAGTATCATTAGGCTGACTATGGCAACACCTTGTCTCTCTCAGGCCACACCTTGTCTCTCTCAGACTAGGATCATGTTAGTTGACATGTTTTCTGCATAACTACTAGTCTACTAAGTACTACCCCAATGAGTGGGTTAACCGAGTTGAGCTTCATCAAGGCTTTAGAAGTTAGAACTAACTGTGGGCTTCTTAAGCACCAATAGAGGTGCACATCTTCGGATTTTAATCTGATCTGGATCGGATAAAATCCGGACCGGATTTTTTCGGTTTTTTTGGACCGGATTTTCGGATTGTAACCGGATTTTCTCGGACAGAGGTGTAACTGGTTTCGTACGGATTAAAACCGGATTTTCTCGGATAAAAGTGTAACCGGTTTAACCGGTTTCGGATCGGATTAAAACCAGATCGGATCGGATAAAACCGGTTAAATCCGCTCCGGTTTGAAAAAAATCCGTTTTATAAAAAATCGGTTCTGATAGTTTTTACACAAAATTGAATATTCGGATTTTTTATGCACCTCTAAGCACCAATCCCACACCAGATTACCTAAGACTTGTTTTGTTCTGTGTAGTTTGTACTTTGTAGTTTGTAGTTTGGACTACCATTATTAGGCCAAAAAATATGTAAACCATTTCCTCTAGTCCATAAACCCATGACCCTGGCCTGGTGCACTAATTCATCTTGCAAATAGAGAATAATCTAAAGTTTGTTAATTTGTTGAGTTCAGTGACGACAATGATTGTAACTCAAGGGCCTAAGAGCGGTCGGAGTGGACAAAAGTTTTGGCGTGAATATTGTGAATGGCATCGTGGTGAAACTAATTTCCACACAAGATGGCGGCATACTTGACCCCCTCAATGAATATCACCCATGTGCGGTCCCAACCCGTGGTGCTAATTTGAATAGTAATATGTATTAGGTGGGTGCTAAATTTGGTATGGTAGAATGTAACCACTATATGTATGTGTGATGAAAATAAATTGTGAGAGTGAAAAACTGATGTGACAGAGTGGTTTGTATGGTGGGAGGTAATGACTACGAACGCTCTAATATAGCAAACTATATAAGCTAAAGTTTTATGACAGAGTTTATAATAAAAACATATTAAATTCTTAAGTTGGAGGATTATTAAAGATAAATTCGAAATCGTATTTACACGTTACAAGAGGCTCACAACTGATGACACAACTAAAATAAAAGGAAAATCTGAAAAATGAGAAACAAAAAGAGTTTTACAACCAGCTCCGCCATGAACGGCCGTTGCCGGCGGCGCAAATCCTAGTTTGTACATTCTCAAACTCCGATATCCGGCAGGGTACATGGATTCCGCCCCGGTGATTGAACCCGTAAACCTTCTCAGCTTCTCTCAACAAATCCATAAAAAATGGGTGATTTAAGTAAATCACCGGCACCAAAACCCTACACGCATCATATTCTTCTTCACCAAAATACACCGCCAAGTGACCTCTCGGCACCGATTTCTCATCATCAGAGCTCTCTTCCCCGATCCGAGCATAATTCTTGCCGGAATTAGAGAAACAGAGCTCTTTCACACTTCTCTTCAAACTCCGGCCAATTTTGCAGAGCCTTTTCATGGCTTTATCCGTATAATTTGTAGATTTTACTTTTCTGTAACTGGAACACGTTTGTCTTTCATAAACTACCCATTTGATTGCTTTCACGAGCTTCAAACGAATTCTGAAACCTCGAATTTGTTTCATTGCCATGATAATCAATTCGATATAAGATCAAGAAATGTATATATGAGTATGTATAAGTACTGTTCTTGAAGCCTGTATATATAAGGTGATTGTTGATGAATGTAGATGAGATTAAAAGGGTTTGATGGGATTCTGATGAATTGAATTGGGTTGTGCTTAGAGTCAAAAGCGAGGTCAAAAAGTTTGTGATCGAGTCAGAAAGATGTGAATACAGATCAGTGTTAACTGGGTATATATATATATATATATATAGACAAAAGTTCATGCGAGAACCGTTGTTAGCGCGAGAACCAATCTAAGCCGTCCAATTCTCCCTCCTTCAATGTCATTGCCCACCCATGAATTCCTCACATGCACCCTGCCACACCCTATTCCTCCACGCTCTCATCCATGATACTTCCCATATCCAAGGAACGGCTGAGATTGGTTCTCACGGTTCTCGCACTAACAATGGTTCTCGCATGAACCCTTCCCTATATATAGGGGAAGGTTCAAACGAGAACTGTTTTTCGTACGAGAACTGTGAGAACCAATCTCGGCCGTTCCTTGGATATGAGAAGTTCATGGATGGAGAGCGTAGAGATGATCAAGTGTGGCAGGGTGCCTGTGAGGAATTCATGGGTGGTTAATGACATTAAAGGATGGGGAATTGAATAGCTCAGATTGGTTCTCGCAGTTCTCATACGAAAATCAGTTCTCGTTTGAACTTTTGCCTATATATATATATATATATATATATATATATATATATATATATATATAAAGGAAGGAGGTATAGTGGAGTGAAAGAAGAAGATTCTTTTGTGAGCATTTTTAGCGTTTTAAGAATTGTAGATGTCGGCACACGGTTCAGGAGACTCATGTGGCATGCAAATTTTAAATCGATAGTGACGAAACGGATAAAGTGGTCATAAATAAAGCATGATATATAATGCAAAAATTAAAGCTTTTTGCTTTTTATTTGTGTAGGTTAATATCCGTACCACTTGTAGAGTTAGATTTGTACATCATTTGTCATATATGGTAAGAAAAAATTGTTGTTTACTAATAATGTTAAGGATAAATAACATGATATGTACGATGTTGTGACTTTATAGTTAACCTTAAAATTTAGGAGACATGACGAGTAATCATGTTTAAAGAAATGGTTTAAGTAAGGTGACAATTATATACATATACGTGCGTACACACATAATTATATGTAAAGAAGAAAAACACGTAAGTATAGATTTATATTGTAATTCATCACTAGTACACGGAGCCTTTTTTAGACCGGTTATACTCGATATTTAGACCGGTTTTGCATATGGTCTTGGTAAGCAGGGGTCTAGATGTTGGTGATATAAAGACCGCTTTTAAAAACGGCTTGGAAATTCCTTCAAGACCGGTTATATAAATGGTTTATCAGCTTTTAAGACCTTTTTTCGTGTGAGGCGTTCTAACTCCGAACAAGACCTGTTCTCTCAAAACCGGTCTATATTCTCAAGAAAGTAAAAAAAAACAATTTAGAAATATAAACCTAAATGCTACATAATACACATTCTATAAAACTAAAAGCAGGTATTACAAAAATTAATTTTCATTTTATAGAAAAATTCTATAAAACCAATTTCATTACAAAACCAAGACATTGTATCTATATTTCTCTACTTCTATCTATATTTTTCTACGATACCAAAACATTAAGTGGAGACTTCTACAATAATGTGATTTGATACACATATAAAACCGCCTTCACCACCTTCACCTGAAATATGAAACAATAACAATTAACATTATGTTGTATTAGGTAACCCCAAGTCATAATATAAAAGAACCACTTGCTTATAAATCGTAAGCCACTACTGTTTTTTATATATAACATACGTTAGAGAACAAGTACCAAGCAAACCATGTATTAAAAAGTTGATATCTTTGTAAACAAACTGGAATATGCAAAAGAAATAAATTAACAAAGTGATAAATACAAAGGTGTACCTTCTGCGTCATATGAAACAAAAAAACACATCTTCTAGAACCATCCTCGATTTGCCTTGCTGCCACTAACATAAAAGAAACAAAACAACTGAATGAAAAACTATGAATTATAACCATTATCAATTACCAGTATAAATCGTCATCAAGAAAACAATTATAAAGAAGATTAACAAAAGGATGAAATAAAAATCAATTTTATACAAAATTCGTTAAATTCCCTACGATCAAAATGTGTAAATTGTTATGCTTATAGCCACGATCAGACATTATATGTCAAAGAGCAACATGTATACACTATAAAGTTTTCATAATATTATTTGCACAAGAAATCAAATATGTAAACATACCTAATTAATCTCACATAATGTGTGCTAAATATTGACAACTTCATTTAATTCTTCTTTGGTAAAAGCCTTCATACTCTTCCACGGGTTCTAATGATGAAAAACAATTGTCAACTAAGGATATTTTATAATATTAGATACAAAAATACAAGAACACTTACCTTGGCAGGAAATTCAAACATGTACTTCATGACAAAATCATATATAAACTTCATCGTGTAATAGCCGCATTCTCAACCATCATTTTGTTTATTGCACTGGTAGTTAATGAAATGAATACACATAAAACACTAATATAAACCGATGTGCATGCTTGTATATAATACACATTTACCTTAACGAGTATCCATTTCACACCACTTCCAAGTACCCTAAATAATAAGCACACAAAAAATAAGCACTATGAAACTATAATTAAAATATTGTAACTATAGAAAATACTTACTCGATCAAACAGTCAGTGAGTTTGTACAACTTCTCTTGCTTCGGGTAGACTCTCTTGAGGGAGTCGAAAATATATACCGTTTTTTGTTTTTTGTGTACGATATACAGAACCCAATGCCGGCTGATAATTCATATAAATAATTAGTAATTACAATACTAAAGCTATATAAAAATAATCAAACAAGTACCTTTGAATATATGCACCGAGAAAAAACTCAATGTTGTCGTTCTTTTCATCGTTTAGGACATTCTTCAAATAAGCCAACACATTTTCTCTATCATCCATGATAAAATTTTCACAAATGGTATTAGGCATAAAAAAAAATATCCTCTCCTTAGCTACCGGGTTCAAGTTTTTGTAAAGCGCCCTAAAATCATGATAATATATTTAAAAGATTTATTAGTTACTCATACAGAAATCCAAGTAAAACAATTAAAATATATATTAAAACTCACCACTCGAACCAAGTTATGATTCCAATATCTAGCCAATCATTTGTCCAGAGGTCTTGCATATCACGGGCGTCAACACTAATGTAGACCTCTTTATCTTTTATCCCAAATATCTCGTCTTCAGGAGCAACTAATATCGTGTAAGGTATAGTAGGATCGGGTCGGAGCATCCAAAAGTTATATCCATCATATAAAGCACTTCCTCTTTGTACCAAAGAGTTACCCACCTTTATCAATTGATTAATCATGTTTTTTTTCCTTTCCAGTTCTTCTTCTTCTTTTCTTCTCTCCTCCTCCTGCTTTCTTCTCTCCTCCTCCTAAACAACGAAACTAGTAATACATAATCAGGCAATGACAACAAAGTCTTTTTATATTAGTACTAGTTAATATATATTTAGGTAATGGCTACAATAACAAGTAATATATACAAGTAGCAAAATAGCAAAATCTTATTGTTGACCTTCATGATATCGGTCATGGAATGAGGAGCGGTCACTACTTTATTAGGGACAGTCACCGTCTTCTTGATCGTACGCATACGTGGCACAGGCCATTGAATAAAACTACCTGTTGCTTGACCTAAAGTGACTATTTCTTCACCAACAGGCACCGGTAACTTTAAGTCCACATACTTGTCATGAACAAGGTCTATAGACACCTTCATGTAACATGGTAGTATAGGAGATCCATGAAGTAGTATACCATTTTTTGAGGGATGGACCATCCCTCGAGCAATGTCATGAACAAGATCTTCACCATAGGGGTCAAATAAAGCAACTTGCATCGGCTCCTATAAAACATGTACAAGTGGAATATATAATTTGATTATAAAATTGTATGTAACATGTAATGTATAGATTATATACCAAAATATCTTGTAGCCGTGGTCTGTTCGGTGGCCGCTGAGTTTGCAATGACACTGGAGACGGATTGATTTGAGGCATCGAATGTTGATTGGTTTCACCTTTAGTTAACCCTACACGATCCTTCTGTAAAGATGCAATAATTTGCATGTACTCAGCCTTCATATTCTTGATGTCCTCTTGGTGTTGCTTTATCATTTCTTGATTATCAGCCTCTTGTTTTTTTCTTACTTCTTCTAGTGTCTCCTTCAATTGTTCATCAATTATCTTCTTCAGTTCTTCTTTATCTATTTTACTCGTCTTTTTTCTCTCATCATACCCTTCAATCCCTTTTTTCCAGCCAACCGTGCTTCCCACAGCCCTAGTGCGGCCTGGATGCTCAGGTCCAAGTACACTAATTAACGGATCTACTCCAGAATCAAGATCTTGTGATACATTCTGATCACACTGAATCTATAAAATAAGACGATTATTAAAATAACCAATTCATATAAATACAAGAACTTGAAAATATACTAACAAACTCAATAATAATAATAGCAATAGTAATAGTAGTAGTAGTAGTAGTACTAATAATAATAATAATAATAATAATAATAATAATAATAATAATAATAATAATAATAATAATAATAACAATAATAATAATAATAATAATAATAATAATAATAATAATAATAATATATTTACCAATTGTTGTGCTACATCAACAACATCCGGCAACAAAGTCCTTCTTCCTTGTTCATTAAGGCGGGTTCTAGCTAATACCCAGTTCTTGGCACGTTCATCTTGAATATCATGGTATTCTGTCCTTAAATCTTTATTTTGTTTCTCCTTTTCCCATATCTTCTGGTAACCACGATAACCTATTCTGCCAACACGTGGATGATTGATCTGGGTATTTGCATTCAATCTTCCTTCCATACGTTTTGTCTACAAAAAAAGGGAGTACATCTTGATAAGAAACAATAATATATATATATATATATATATATATATATATATATATATATATATTCCATCAAATTAACCTGTCTGTCGGGTGTATCTTCCCTCCTCAGAAATTCTCGCCAAGTTTCTGGTGTTATATAAGTGAACCTTTGGCAATGACTCTTTTGCAAGTCCATGTATTGAGACTTTAGCATTGTCTTGAATCTCTTCCAAGCATTATTACATGCTTTAAGTGTGTTCTTTTTAGCAAAATCATCCTCGAGGTTAAAGTGTTTCTATCACAAAAACCAAAATAAAAGTTAAAGAACTTACAATAAGTAGCAACTTTAACAAGTTTAATTCATTGTCATACCTTGATGATTAACCATAAAGCTTCTTTTTCATCTTTTGGTACTTTATGCCAGCTAACATGGTTAATACTAATCCTCGTCCTAGTATATATCCCACATTGTGTTGCAAAATTGTTTTGGTAACTTTTAACACATTGACCATGTTTATTGAATTCAACTTCGTCAGCATCACGAGGTATCAGATCTTTTGACTGGTTAAGACCCCTCTTTTTCCTTAGATTGATTTGGTCCTCATTATTTTGATTTGGTTCCTAGAAGATGGAAACTAGTGGATATTAGAACCATTTAAAGGAGGGAGATGAAATAAAAACAAACACATTAGAAATTGATAAATTAATATATGTAAAGTAGAAGGAGATAGATAATCGTACCATTTTAACAAGAACGCTTGAAAGCAGCCGATGGTTTTCCTTAAATATGACAAGGAGCAATAATATAACACTGGAATTGTTCACAAGCAAAGGCATTATGGAACGCTTCCACAAGCAAATAGATTCAAATATTAAAAACAAAATTTAAAAAAGAAAAAGAAAAGCTCTCTATTGATTTGAAGAATTTTAGGGACTAACCAATATTAATCTCTCATTTTTTTTTTTGAAAAGCAATACCAATACCATTACCAATTTACCATACCACAAACCAAAAATACAGAGTCCACAAGGATTCTAGGCCATGTACGAAATTCTTAGTGGTCCTAAACCTGAGCCCAAAAACAAAATAAACAACAAGACATGGCATCAGGTGCACCACTCTGCACCTTCGCATGGACTACAGTAGATGATTTAAGCCAGAAAACACTAACAACAATCTGATATATACACCCTTCATTTTTAGTGACTATATGACTTCTTTATCTCAACTACTAATAATGCATTTGTATTTGATTATGTACAGTAGTGTAGCAGTTTGATTGAATGAAGAAGAAATGCATATCACATGTTTGATGAAGAGCTACTTTAAAATGTATACAAATTATCATACAAACATGAAGGTATGTTAATATTGGTTAAGACTTATTCTATAATACATGTATAGACACACTTTTTTATAACGAAAAGTCTTTTCTTTACACCCCTTTGAATGGAAACGAAACTACTTTGGGAATTAACTAATGTATATTTTGGAGTTCTTGAGTAAGATGGTTCGTGTTCCATTATCTTACGTATTCAATTGAGCTCAATCGGAAACACAATCACCATAAACACAAACTTGAATCTACAAACAAACAATACGAAACTACTGTACTTCTACAACAAACATAAAATCAAGTCCATACGCACCTGTGCAACGAAGAAGGAGAAGATCTAACTTACCAAAAGAAACATAAACAATCCCATTCGCGCCAAAGAACATAAAATCATGTCCTTTCTAATATTTACCCCATCTTTTGATTTCCCGGGAATGTTTAGCAACAAGCCTATCAAGCTTTCACATACATTCTTCTCAATATGCATAACATCGAGGCAATGTCGAACTTTCAAGTGTTTCCAATAAGGTAGTTCCCAAAATATGGATTTTTTTTTCCAAATACCTTTGGGGGGAGCGACGCCATTTTTTCCTAACACGACTTCTAATTCTTCAACTCGTGAGAGTGTTGCTTCTCCATTCAAGGGTTGTCGTAATACTCCAAGCTCTGTGTGACCATCAAACAACTTCTTTTTCCTACGATATGGATGTGTTCTTGGAAGTGATCTTCGATGTCCCATGTATACCGTTTTTTTGCAGTTTTCTAACCAAACTGAGTGAGTGTCATCTTCACAAACCGGACAAGCCTTTTTACCTTTAGTACTATATCCAGACAAATTTCCATATGCCGGGAAATCACTAATGGTGCAAAAAATCATTGCCCGTAGTTGAAAATATTCTTTCTTATAGGCATCATACACTTGTTCTCCCGTATTCCATAAATGTTTCATGTCATCGATCAGTGGACCCAAATACACATCAATATCATTTCCTGGTTGTTTAGGACCTTGAATTAATAATGACATCATGATATATTTTCTTTTCATACACAACCAAGGTGGAAGATTGTATATGCATAATAGAACCGGCCAAGTACTATGACGGCTGCTCATATTTCCAAAAGGATTAATTCCATCTGAACTAAGAACAAACCTTATATTTCTAATTTCCTCTCCAAATTCTTCAAATTCATAATCAATATTCCTCCATTGAAGAGAATCAGCAACATGTCTCATTTTTCCATCCTTCTTGCGTTCTTCGGCATGCCAGCGTAACAATTTTGCATCCTTTGCGTTTGCAAATAAGCGTTTAAGTCTTGGCACTATCGGTAAATACCACAATAATTTAGAAGGAGACCCATTTTTCGTCACGTCACTGCTAATTGTTTGTTTTTTCCTTTTGTACCTTGATGTACCACATATCCTACATTCATGTAGATTTTCGTATTCATTTGTGTACAACATACAATCATTTGGACATGCATGTATTCTTTTAATTTCCAAACCCATCGGACACATCAATTTCTTGGCTTGGTATGTTGAAATAGGCAACTCATTGTCATCGGGAAGCATTTCATGCAACAACTCTAACAAACTTGTAAAGCTTTTATCACTCCACCCATTGTTGCACTTTAAGTTAAATAATTTCAACACAGCAGAAAGCCTAGTAAAATTGGAACAACCATTATACAATGGTTTTTCTGAGTCGACAAACAACTGTTGAAATTTATCATGATATTTCTCATCAATATTATCCTCCAAATCGTGTAACATTTCATCTAAGTTATCATTATCCTTACTGTATAAATCCTCGTTATCCTCATCATTGTATTCGGGAACGGAAGTGTTACTATCTTCTAGCGGTTCACCATGCCAATACCAACAGGTATACCCATTCACAAAGCCGTCCACAATCAAATGATTTCTAATTTCATCACTATTGTTGAAGCACTCCACATTTTTACACTTTTTACAAGGACAATTAATTATAGATCTTCCTCTCTGCACTCGATCTTCTTCGGCGAATTTTATGAACTCAGATAACCTTGCCATAAACTCATTGGTACAACGAGGTATCTCGTACATCCATTTACTACGATCCATCTACAATTTTAAAAAAATATATAGGTTATATAATGCATGAATGAGAAAGTAATTAGTATGAATGTGGTTAAGGGTTTAGATCATAACCCAATTTTCGAATACTTTGTCTCTCATGTAAATATATACTAATAAATCGATGAGTATTAAATAAGGAAAAGTTAATAAAATTTTCTTTTTGACTCCCTAGAAGAGCAAAGTGTTGATTTTCTTTCTTAATTAAGTCATGCTCGAACGATCTCTTAATACTCATTTACATCCAAAACAATGTATTCATAAAGCAGTCTCGAGACGGGGCAATCCATAATTAACAGAAGTGTATATTCATACTAAGGCGATTATGACATTTTTATGTTTTACTAAATCATGACAATTCGGACCAGATGATTTCTGTAAAAAAAACTTATATTACCCACCAAAGCAACTAATACAACATAAAAGCAATCTATAATATTTTTCTTGGCTATTATCAAAGGCTCAAAGAGAATAACAACAAAAACCTTCTTTTAACTGTCCATTGAACCTTAAAAAACAATTCTTCTCGATTAGAAATAGCTTCATCCATGACTAGAAAATCTAAAGCAATTGTTATCATCTTTCTCCATACTAAATGATTATAATATTTCTAAATCTAACTATTTAAAGTTTCAAAAGTATCAAAAAGTTAAAGAAAATACATAGAATAAAAGAGCTAAAAGATTTATGTATAATGCTACAGTATTTAAATAATAATGAACTATAAAATTGTACCTTTTAAGTTTTGTAAACTTTTTTTAATGAAAGTCTCACGAGAATGGAGGTTTTGAAGCGTAGAAGATGGGCACGTTCGAAAAGTGTAGAAGAATGGCACGTTCAAAAAGTGTAGAAGATTGGCACGTCTAAATGGAGGTGGACGGCTATACGTACATAGTAATTGGTTTTGGATGTAGGGTTACGGATTTAGAAATTGGGCCTGGCAATTTCTATCTTCAAGACCGGTTTATGAGAAAGTGGTTTAGAAAATAATATCTTCAAGACCGGTTTATGAAAAAGTGGTTTAGAAAATAATATCTTCAAGACCGGTTTATGAAAAAGTGGTTTAGAAAATTATTTGACATTGGGTTTTGAAAGCGGTTGTTTAAGAAGAGGTGTAAAGACGTGTTTTCAAATCTTCAAGACCGGTTTTGGAAAATGGTTTGGAAAATGGTTTGGAGGAGAGCGGAAGCTTTGGGTTTTGAAAGCGGTTGTGAAAAAACCGGTCTAGAAGAGGTATTTTAAAGACAGGTTTAACAAAAGACGTCTTTAATAGGAGGTTTTGAAACTCATCCGTGTACTAGTGCATGTATGTTAAGTTTATATATAGTGTTATCTTTAAAAATTTAGCATCACAATTAGTGTTATCAATTTTTTGTTTTGTTTTTTGTGTATCCAACTTTTTGATTTTTTTATAGTTATATAATTAGATATTCATGTCATATTGAACATGTGTTACAAAAATGTGGTTTATAATGGGTAAGCTAGACGTAGCTAGACCTTATATAATTGGCTTACACTGCGTCTAACACTTATGTTATAAATGTTTTCACGGTGATATGGTCAAATCTTATACCTTAAATAATTACTCAAGCTTCACTATGTGTTTTGTACATGGATGAAATTTTTGCTCATTTTGATTTTTGAACATGTGTTTTATACATGAGTCGGCTAAAGGAACACAGCTCTAATATAAGTAGTTTTCAAATCCTTACTTTTTATAAATCACTAGCTTTCACATACTATTATTTTCTATGTTCTTACTTCTTACCACCTTTCACATTCTTTTCTTATCTATGTACTTATTACCTTAAGCCTCTTTCCTTAGGCAAGTTTTATAATGAAGTTGAGAAAAATTCACAAGTGATAAAAATAATATGAATGTATATGAATTGATGACTTAAGCGTCTATATATGCATCCCAGCTATATATCGCAGTGTAAATAGTCATCAAACGCTTTTATGTGTCAAACAGAAAGAATGAGTTCTCGCTCGTAAGAAGAAACATATAGATCTCGAAACTCTTAGATCCAGTTTGTTTCATCGTAATGTGAAGGAATGTAATGAAATTGAAATAAAATTCCGTTGTATATTGCGTTTGATAACATTATTTGGAAATAATTAAATTCTTTGAAGTATTAATATTCCTTTATGTAAATGAATGTCATTCCATAACTAAAATGGATGAAACTAAATTCATTTCAATTCTTTGCATTACGGTAAAACAAAGGAAATAAAAACATGAACATATATTAAAACTTTAAATTGAAGATGAAATGAACTGAAATCAAGTACCACAAGACAAACCGAGTTGAATATACGATGACACCTTAACCAATTTATTAGCCAAAACAAGCAATTTCTTAATTAAGTATATATAATTAAATAGGATTAATTAGATTAGAGATAAAAAGCATGTCAAATGGTTTGTATTAGTACAAGAGGACAAATGCTGACAATGTTTTTGCATTGCTATTATCCTACATAGATCTTGATTTCCGGATGCAATTGCCGCTTGTACCAACCCCTTTACCTTTTTTAATTTTGATTTGTACTATAAACTTTATGGTACAAGTATTTAATGCACGAGTTTCTCATAATTTAATCCAAAAACAAATGCAAAGACCACGATAGATCTCAGAGGAAACATCCTAGAACACAACACATGTTCTAATCCGTTTGGTATATGTCATATACATACTAGCAGTGTACCCGCGCAATGCTGCGGCGGTAAATTGTAAAATGTCGTTTTCAAGGATGTAACGCGTAATTCAATGTCACGAAAAAAAATTCAGCAACATGTCCGATTTTTTGTTGAATTTATCTTATATTTGTATCAACTATTTTATTAATTTAAAAATAAATTCTAAAAACACATTAAAAAATTAAAAAAGATTTATATCTATGAAATAAGAAGAGAGAAGTTAATAAGATTTTGAAAATTATATTGATGTGGGTGGATGCCTTAGTAGGAGAATATATTTTAAATAAATAAAAAGTTAAAGTTTATTAGGAGAGAGAAATGGTTAAAAATTGAGTGGATGAGATTAATTTAGAGAAAAATAATGGTGGAGATTAGAGATTGACATAATTTTAAGAAGTTCTTAAAAGTTAAGAGGAGAGAGAGTGTTAAATGGTTTATATAGTAGTATAGATATTATTGGAATATTATAAAAACGTAAATACGGATCTATAGACTTTAATTAATCAAAAATATTTGTTATAAGACATAAGAAACAAGGTTTATTTATTTAATTAACTAATTAATTAATTTATTAATGTTGTTAGCGATGATCTAGGGTTATTGTCATTCTGTCTTTATAAACTATTTAATATCATAGACTATATTTTACTGTAAAAGTTAAGAGAGGTGATTATTTTACGAAAGAAATAGATTCATCTATATAAGATAATTTTTAAATTAAATATATAAGTTAGTGAAACATTTATTTTTTATAAATAAGTCAATTTCTTTCGTAAAATAATATTTTTAAAATTTAACAGTATGTACGTGCAATTTGACAATTGACAAAATTTCTAAATATAGACATTTTCTTCAATTGTAAGACGACTTTTAAACCAAGTAAAATGTCTAACTTCCACACCTAGAAGTATATAAAATTCTTTTATGTAATAAAAAAATATGATTATTGTTAATATTTTTATATATTTGTTTTAATTATAATAAGTACAACATAGCTACATGTAAGTTAAAAATTTACACATTTCCATTATCGGTGAAGTATTAATGCATAAAACTCCACTATGGCTATTTCTTGGGATAATAACATATATAATATAAGATGATACTAGCTTAACATCCCGTGTATAAACACGTGGAATTATTAAAGTCAGTTTTAAATTTTTTAGGTTTTTAAGAGTACTAACATGTATATAAAATACAATTACAAAACATACATTGTAATAATATAAAACGTATTATGAACATAATTGTTTTCTCTAGAATTTCTTAATCGTAATTTCTTCCTATGAGTTAAATATTGTTCCAATAAAGGTCACTTTGAAGATGATGAAGATGATTGTTAATTCCCCGTAATTGATAACTATCAAAATAAAGAAGAATCATAGCAACATGTGTGATGTTGAAATGCAGTAATATTTATAAATTTAAGATATAAATGCCTACAATAGTTACGATCCTCTCGTTAATTAACATCTACATTTGAAAAGTAATTAGAAATGAAATAATGAGCTTCTAATATTTCAATTCATATTGTGGTGAATTTAAACATTTTTAATTGTTTTTAAGATAAACATGTTTTTAACTAATAGATAATGACATTAAAAAGTTTCTAAGTTAATGTTACTATTTACACATATCTTGTAGGATAATTAACATATATTGTTTTTATATATTATATGTTTACCAAAACTAATCACTTACAAACATGAAAAGTTTGAAAATTTAAAAAAACCTTAGTATTTAAAATTATTTTCGATTTTTAACTAATCACCCTTGATATAACAAAAGTAAATATTTTGATAATAGGATGTTATCGGTAATTATAGGAGGTTATTTAGAAAATTTGTGAAATAGAAGGTTGTAACTGATAATTACTATAATTAAGGGATAATTATGAGGGAGATATTAAGAATATTTGTAAAATATAATGTTGTAATTGATAAAAATTTGCTATAATTAAGGATGATGATGTCATAATATTTTTCTTTTAATAAGAATGATGATGTCATCATCTTTTTCTTTTAATAATATTATAAGATTCCAAAAATTGTTGACAATTGATGGCTTGGTTTTCACTTTATATTTAAACTGATAACTTTTTCTATTTTTTTCAACTATTTTATTTATTTATTTACTACAAGATAACATGTAAAATCTATTAATTCTCTTTTCTTACATCCATTATTAATTTTGATACTTGTAGGTAGAAAAATAAATAGAAAAATATTTCACCTCTCCTTCAAAATAGGTTACATAGGTGCTAGTTCAAATAATTGTAAGATGTGAAAGACTTCGACATCGATCCATTTGATATAACGCAAACATGTACAATAAATAATATCTGCATAATTTTATATTTTTAAATAATAAGTTGCTATAGATATAAGTGTGTAAATTAATAATAGCATACAAATTTATTTCGTATGTGTACTACTTAATTCCTCATTACTCACCATACTGTGTTGGTGAGATAGCAATATCAAACCTATCTATTAAGTAAAATAGGATTTGATGTTAACAAAACCATATATTCAGTTTTGGACTTAGATTGATGAAAAACATGTGTTGTTTTTCTAACTGAGACTTAAAAAATTTCTAAGTAAGAAATGTCAGCTGACGAATCATAGTGTCAGCTGAACACTGAGTATCAGCCAAAGGACCAGCTTCAGAAAGATCAGCTGAGAAGAAAAGATCAGTCAAAGAGCATCAGCTGAGGAATCACACTGGATCAGTTGATGGCCTAGAACTATCAGCTGATGAAGATTTCAAGATCAGCTGAGCAGTCAAGGATCAGCTGACTCAATCACAGTTATCAGCTGATGCCTTCCATCTGTCAAATAAGGTATTTACTACTTATCCAATCTTCTCTTTGCGAGCTGACTATACTCAAATGATTAGCTGAGCCCTTGGGAACAGCTGACAGTTGAGTTAATCAGTTTATTAGCTGCTACTACGATTTGTATTATCAGCTGAACAATTTGATCAGCTGAGCAAGTCTAGTCAGCTGAGTCTTTCACACTTATCCTTAGCTGAGCAAAATTATATTTGTAGTTCAGTGTCTGTTAACTGAGTCTTTATTGTATATCTCAGTTAATAGCTTTTCTATGTAATATTTTCTTTAAAGTCAAAGGCAGAACATGTGTTGTTCTTATTATGCCTTAGATCTTTCTTTTGTAAAAGTACTTAGCACTTTTTGGATCTACAATGATACAAAAAGGATAGATCTTTATCCCCTGGAAAAGGAGAAAGATACTCTTGAAAAGAAGATCTCGAAGATATGATGTTAAGTATGGCTGGCAACTCCATATTTGGTAAAGTCAAATATTCAGAAAGCATGGTGTCGATTAAAGCACAAGCATGGAAGGATAAGGTTACTTTCTCAAGACATAAAGGTAGTAATTTAATAATATAATAATAGATAGTGGGTATACTCATTACTGAAAAGTAAGTTCACTTTACACACTTTGTGTATAAAGTTAACTTACCTTTTCACCCACTAACTTTATCTATTATAATATTATTAAACCAAGTACCTTTGTCTCCTTCTCTCTCCATCAACTCGGACACACTTTGCTTATATATACTCATGCATGGAAACATGCAAAAGAAGCGAATGCGTTGAAAAACACTGAAATCTCATAAGTTGAGAATTAGAAGAGTTAGCATTTTACTTTCAGTGTAACAAACTTGTTCATGTGTTGAACGTCTTAGACATTAGTTGTTTAAGATTAGCATTGTCTATGTGTTAGACAAAATTAGTTGCCACCTTTTATTGAACTTAGATTTTCCGCATCAAGTTCATGTAATTCTTGATTAACGTCAATAAGAATTATATAAAAGTAAACCGTGTGTCTCTAAAATTTTAATTTGCTAAAGTTTGTATTCAACCCCCCTTCTACAAACATTTGTTGTTGTAGTATCCATTCGGGACCAACAACTGGTATCAGAGCAGGCTAGATAATCCATATCTAAGATCTGTTTTGCTTACTCTTCAACTGCTTCTACCCCACACTACAAAATGGCCACTTCTGTTGCTGCCTCTAATGGTTCTTCTAACAATGGGTCACTCACAAGGTGTCCTATATTTGATGGAGAGAACTTCTCCCTCTGGAAGAGTAGAGTTCTTCTCTATATGTCAAGCCTTGATGATTTGATGCTTAAAACTGTTACTGAAGGTCCTTATGTTCCTTCCTCAACTATCCAAGTAACTGAAGCAACTGATGAAGCTCCTGCTGTTGAAAGACTGATTATAAAACCTATAAATCAGTGGTCTGATGAAGACAAAAGGCTTGTTAATCTTGATGTTAAAGCAAGAACAGCCTTAGTCTCTGCACTACCAAATGATGTCTATCATCAAGTTCTTAATTGTAAATCTGCAAAAGAGATGCTAGACACTTTGACTGTTGCATATGAAGGCACTGAAGAGGTGCAGGAGAACAAAAAACTCCTTTTGGTTAGAGAATATGAGTTCTTCTTTGCTCATAAAGGTGAAAGTCTCACTCAGACTTACACCAGGTTCAACTGCCTCATTAATGACTTAAGAATGGCAGATGTTCACAAAAGCAATAAGGAACTTGTAAACAAGTTTCTAGACTCTCTCCCAGAATCTTGGGATCATTTTATCACTGTGCTTAAACATGGTGAGAAAATCAAGGGTCTTTCGCTGGTTGGTTTATATGGAAATCTTATGAATCATGAACAATCAGTGAAACAAAGGAAACTCTCTACCAAGGATATGAAGGAGGGTGAAAAAGCTCCAACTACTGCCCTTTTATCTAAGGATACAAGATCTAGGAGTTTTGCTGCAGTTGTGGGTGAGTCCAGTGATGAGGAGAAAGAGGAGGAATCTTCTGATGAAGAGCAAGTGGTTGATAGGGATGAAGTTCTGGAGAACATGGACAACATTGAAGCTGCTGTTGAACAGGCTGCCATGTTGGTTAAAAGGTTCAAACCTTTCTTGAAAAGAAAGGGTGTCAAGAGGTTTGAAAGGAAACCCTTCAAAGGAGAAAGAGCCATGTCAAAACCAAAGGCTTCTGAAGGTTGTTTCACTTGTGGCAAGACTGGTCACTTTGCCAGTGAATGTAAGTCCAAAGGAAACACAGGCTTCAAGGGTTCCTCAAGCTCAGACAACAAGATTGATTATGAAGCCAAATATAAGAAGCTTCTTGCTGCTGTCCTTGACAAGAAGAAGAAGAAAGCTCAGAACAGGGTGCTGGTTGCTGAAGAAGAAGATTGGGCTGAGGAAGATCTCTCAAGTGATGAAGATGAGGTCCTCACAGCTCAGTTCAGTTTGATGGCCAACACAGCAAGTACAAGTTCTTTTGATGAGGATATGAAGAAAGCTGCTAAAGCTTGTACTTCTCCTGACTGGGATCCTTCTTCTATGTATCAGGTTGGAAAATTTATTAACTATGAAGATAATGAAAAGAACACTATGTTTGATTATCTGTGTGTTGAGTTTCAGTCAAATATTCAAAGAGAAAAGAAGCTAAAATTAGAATTAGAATCACTAAAAGAGAGATTAAGTCTTAAAGATGAGAAACTTAAACAAATGACAAAACTGGAAGATGATTTAGCTAATCAAAAGATACTTAATCAGATCTTGGTAAAAGAAACCAATGAAGCAACAATAAAGTTTAATGACCTTCAAAAAGTAGTTAGATCTTGGTGTGTCTCTGCTGAGAAGACCACTCAGTGTGTCAATGGGCAGATTCCAAAACAAGTTCAAGCTATTATTGGTGGAAATTATTCCCAAGCTGCTAACTGTGTTGATTTTAGCAAGAACATAAATATCTTAGAAAAACTGATATTTTACCTCTTACGTTTCAAAAGACTGTAAAAGGAAAAAGTATTATCACTAACAGATTTGTCAAAAGTAAAAGTACTCAGCTGAAAGACTCAACCTCTTCAAAAGTTGGTTCAAGTTCTATTGTCTTGACAGAAAGCAAAAGTACTAAAAATTTAAGTGTAAAGGAAGTAAGTAAAGGAATGGAATCATTTGTTGATACCAAAGAGACATTCTGTTGTCAAACCTTGAAAGCTGATACATTAAATTTAGGAACTCAGCTAACTGAAAATTCCTTAGCTAATGATATTACATCAGCTGATCAAAAAGTAGATGATAACTGCTCAGCTGATATCCTGTCAGCTGATCATGGATCCTCTTCTGTTTGTTTAGCTGATCAAACTTCACTTCAAACTCTTTTAATAGGAGAAACTAAGGGAAAAGGACATTTTGTTTACAAAGAGTCTAAGTCTGCCACACCTAAGGTTGATCAAAAACTCATTTTAACTAAGGGTCAACATAAGGTGACTGTAAACAAATACCTTATTAGTTTACAGAATCAGCTGCAACAGCTGAATGGTGAAATCTGTCAGCTGATGACCCATAGTCATCAGAAAACAGTTAAGACATCTCTTAGTCAATTACCAAAACATGTTAAAAGCTCCAAAAATAAAAAATGTTATAAATGTGGGAGCAAAGAACATAAAGGCAAGTAATTGTTCTCTAGAAGGTAACTCAAGACAGCGGACTGATTATGATAACACAGCTGTTTCTCTCATTCATAAACAACCTAATATAAAGTGGATGGCTAGGTGCAATCCACAGGGGTCCACTTAAATTCGGATGCCCAAATCTCACTAACCTTCTTTCAATCACATCTATGAAGAGTCTGAACACGTGGTATCTTGACAGTGGATGTTCAAGGACCATGATAGGATGTAAAGCTTTGCTTAGTAACTACAGGAAGGAAAAAGGTCCAAGAGTAACCTTTGGTGATAATAATTGTGGGCAAACAAAAGGCTACAGAGAACTTCATAATGGGAACCTAACTTTATCCAAGGTATCATATGTTAAAGGACTTAAGTATAATCTCATCAGCATAAGTCAGTTATGTGATGGTGATCATAAAGTCCTCTTTACAAAGACAGGTGGTTCCATTTTAGATCAAGAAGGTAAAACAATAATTTGTGCAAAGAGAACCAAGGATGTATATACTCTTGATATGTCCTCTGGTGATCCATCCAAGTTAACTTGTTTGTATACCAAGTCTGTAACTGACACAAACTGGTTATGGCACAAAAGGCTTTCCCATTTAAACTTCAAAAACATTAACAAGTTGAGCAAGGGTGAACTAGTGTCAGGACTACCTTCACTGACGTATGTTAAGCCTAAACCTTGCTCTGCCTGTGAGAAGGGAAAGCAGCACAAGACTTCATTTCCATCTAAGCAAGCCTTCTCCATTACTGAACCTTTCTACATGTTGCACATGGATCTATTTGGTCATGTTGTTAACTCTAGTATTGGTGGGAGTAAGTATGCATTGGTAATGGTTGATGAATTTTCAAGATACACTTGGGTCATCTTCCTAAAAGCAAAGAGTGAGGCTGCTGAAGAGATTATAAGCTTTATTAGAAAGATAGAAGTACTTAATGGCAATCTGGTAAGGATGCTTAGAAGTGATCATGGAACTGAGTTTAGAAATCAAACTCTTGAAGGTTTCTGTGATGAGAAAGGAATATCTCAAAACTTCTCTGCTCCAAGAACTCCACAACAGAACGGTGTAGCTGAAAGAAGAAACAGAACTTTGATTGAAGCTGCAAGAACCATGCTGTGTGAGAGTGGGTTAGGATTCAACTTCTGGGCTGAAGCTGTCAGCTGTGCATGTTTTACTCAGAACAGATCCCTTATAATAAAGAGGCACAACAAGACTCCTTATGAAGTGCTCAAGGGAAGGAAGCCCAACATCAGCTTTCTACACATCTTTGGGTGTCAGTGTTTCATTCTGAACCAAAAAGATCAATTGCAAAAATTTGCACCAAAAGCTGATGAAGGTGTGTTTGTTGGATATTTTGTGATCTCCAAAGCTTACAGAATTTACAACATCAAAACAAAGGTCATAGAAGAATCAATCAATGTAAGTTTTAATGAAAATGACTTTGTTGCTTCCTGTTCTACTAATCCATCTACAGGTGAGGAATTTAATGATCTGCTGAATACTGAAGACAACATTCCAGTATCAGCTGATCCACTCCCATCAACTGATCCAATCTCATCAGCTGACATAGATGACTTAGATGAACCTGTTCCAAACTTAAAAAATACCTCTGCACATTCTATCCTAAACCAACCCACACTTTTACTAAATGAAGGGAATCATGATTCAACATCAATGGACTCTAATTCCATATCAAACATTCCCTCATCAGTAGAAGTCTCATCAGATTGTAATCAAGAAATTCTGTCAGCTGATCAACCCGAAGTCTCATCAGCTGACCTAAACCAAAGATTTTCAACTCCCAGAATCCAAAATGCCTACAAGGACATCAGAAATCATCCAATTGATCAGGTCATAGGTAACATAAAAGCACCTGTACTAACAAGATCAAAAGCTTGTAACTTCTGTTTATATACAGGTTTTTTTTCTATGATTGAACCAAAGAAGGTAGATGAAGCTCTAACTGATCCTCACTGGATAAATGCCATGCAAGAAGAATTGGCTGAATTCACAAGAAACAATGTATGGACTTTGGTACAAAGACCAAAGGACAAATCCATCATTGGCACTAAGTGGGTGTTCAGAAACAAGATGGATGAACAAGGGCTGATCATCAGAAACAAGGCAAGATTAGTTGCTCAGGGGTATTGTCAAGAAGAAGGTATTGATTATGATGAAACCTTTGCCCCTGTTGCAAGACTTGAAGCAATAAGACTATTTCTTGCTTATGCTGCCTTCAAAGACTTCAAAGTATTCCAAATGGATGTTAAGAGTGCCTTCCTAAATGGTGAATTGAAAGAAGAGGTGTATGTCAAACAACCTCCAGGTTTTGAGGATACAAGCAAACCAGATCATGTATACTTCTTGAACAAAGCTTTATATGGTCTGAAGCAAGCTCCAAGAGCCTAGTATGATACTCTCTCTTCCTTTTTGACCAATAAAGGATTTATAAGAGGAAACATATATAGCACTTTATTTATAAGAAAATTCAAGGGTAATGCAATTCTTGTACAGATTTATGTAGATGATATAATATTTGGGTCTACAAATGTTGATCTTTGCAAAAAGTTTTCCAAACTCATGTCTGATAACTATCAAATGAGTATGATGGGTGAATTAAACTATTTTCTAGGTCTTCAAATTAAACAAGAGGTTGATGGAATTTTCATTCATCAAACAAAGTATGTAAATGACTTACTTAATAAATTTGAGTTTGAAAATTGTTCTTCAATGAAAACACCCATGTCCACTGCCTTAAAGCTTGGAAAGGACACTGATGGAAATCAGTGAACATTACAGCTTATAGAGTTATGATAGGGTCTCTTTTGTACCTTACTGCATGTAGACCAGATATTATGTTTTCTACATGTCTTTGTGCTAGATACCAAGCAGATCCCAAAGAATCTCACTTAGCTGCAGTTAAAAGAATTTTCAGGTATCTCAAAGGAACTCCTAATCTAGGTCTTTGGTACCCCAAAGACTCTGATTTTGAGTTAGTTGGATACACTGATTCTGACTTTGCAGGTTGCACACTAGACAGAAAGAGTACATCCGGGGGTTGTCAATTATTAGGTGCAAGATTAGTCAGCTGGTCAAGCAAGAAACAGAACTCTGTTTCAACCTCTACAGCTGAGGCAGAATACATTGCTGCTGGAAGCTGCTGTGCTCAATTGCTATGGCTGCAAAATCAACTACTGGATTATGACTTACAATTTGAAAACTCCCCAATTCTGTGTGACAACACAAGTGCTATATCTATATCTAATAATCCTGTTTTGCATTAAAAAACTAAGCATATTGAAATCAGACATCATTTTCTTAGAGATAATGTGCAGAAAAAGAAAGTTTCAATGCATTATATCAACACTGATGTTCAATTAGCTGACATTTTTACAAAACCTTTGGATGAGTCTCGGTTCAACTTCCTAATATCCAAACTGGCATGTTAAATTTGTAATATATTCTCTTCTTAGGTAGTTAATTGTGTGTGAGAAAATAATTTTATTTGTGTGTGAAATAAAGTACTTATTTAAGCTTCTACATACTTTACTTATGGTAGATCAGCTAATAGAATTATGTCAACTGACGATCATCAGCTGACACTATACCTCAGCTGATAAACCATCAGCTAAGACTTAGAAGCTTAGCTAAGTGAATTAATTAGCTGACACTCATTTTTATCTCAACATGAATCAGCTGACACTCTCATCTGTCAGCTGATGTTTTTCAAAAGTCAAAAATATTGTGTCCCCACACTTATTTTATTAATTTCTCATTTGTATTTATTGCGTTACTAGGTCATTTGTATTTAGTTTATTTGTCCGTTTATTGTCTGTGTATTTCATATCTATTCCGTCTATTACCTTTTTGCAGAAGTGACAATTACTTTTTACAAAATATTTCTGTGACAGTTTAGGTTTCCAAGGAAGATTTAAAGGTGTTTTCGAGCGGTTATTCATTTTTTAAGCTTTCAAAATTCCCAAACACTCTTTCTCTCTCAAACTTTCAAACCCTAAACTCTCGTTGCTCAAACTTCATTCACTCTGTAATCATGGTGATCTTCAACCCTGCAACTTCTCCAAACGCCATTGCTGGTGAAAATGTCACACCAAACTCAGAAATCACCATTCGTCCAAACAACTTCATAATCAACACTGAAATTCCCACAAATAAATCAAACCAGGGATACGAACCAATGGTAGCATTCATAAATGCTCATCCCCTGTTTCCATGTCTCTCTGCCCATCCTTTCTTCATCTTTCCAAACATTGTCGGTGAGATGTGGTACACTGCAAGGTACCATACGGATCAAGAACTCATTACCTGTACATGTCTAAATGGCACAATCAACATCAACATCAATATCAATACTCTTCGTCAAGCCATCTATCTGCCCAACTTAGCTCCATATCAACCTTTTGCTCAAATGGATCAAGTCTTGGAGGTCTTACCCCTGATTGGCTATAATGAAGCTGTCACCCATGGTCAATATAAGTTATCTGTGCTGGGACACCCATGGAAGTACCTGGCAAGTGTAATCACTCGGTGCTTTGGTCATAAGTCTGGAAGCTTTGACCAAATGAATCAAACAGAACTGATGATTCTGCACGCCTTGGTCACAGGGAGGAATATTGACTTTGCTCAAGTCATATTCTCGGAGATGGTGGACAAGATCACTCTTGGCACTGCAAAGAAGTCCACCAGAACTATTGTTCCCTATATCAGGTACCTAAGCTTACTTGTACTTCATCATCTTCAATGGGAACAATACACTGGGATTGCTACTGTTTTGGACACAACGACCATACCACAAATGAGTCAAAAGATCTTTCATCTGATAAGGGAAGATCAGGGTCCAGCAATCACTGCACAGATGCAAGAGCTCATTGATATTGCTAATGATAATGATGAGGAGGAAGTGCATGAAGAAGAAGTGGCTCATGATTCTGAGTCCCCTGATGTTGTAATTGAGGAAGTGGCTCAATCTGTTACTCATGATGAAGCCATATTTGAAGGAGAAAATTTAGATGACAGTGATGGTGGTAATGGCCATAATGATGATGCTGGTGAATTTTACATAAGAGATGAGCCTTATCAATCTGGTTCTACTTCATCCAGTTAACATGGAATGCCATTACAAATGTTTCCCTCTAGTTCCTCTACTTCAAAGAGGTTCGGACACCTAAGCACTGATGATAGTAATGAAGAATCTGATGATGATTCTCCAAGTAGAACTCTTGGAGGTACTATTGCCTATCCCAACCCTGATCAACAACAAGGATCAAGTAACTCTGTTCATAGAGCACCAAGTAGTGGAAATGAAGATGTCCCTGATGATGAAGAGGTCTCTGATAAGCTGGAGGAACTCATTGAGATCAGCAAAACAAGACAAATCACAGGTACACTCTCAATCTCTGAGGACACTTATTTGGTTGACCCCACCAATGAGAACCCATTCTCACCTCTAGTTGTAACACCCCCACAACAGCCAAGCTCTAGTCAACTTCCAACAGTTGCTAGTTCTACTCCCTTAGTAACCCAAATAGAAACAAGGTCATTAGAGATGGTGCACACTGCACTTATCTCAGAGGAAATGCACACTACACCTCTGACCTCAACTCCTATAGCTACCTCTTATTTTGAGGGGGAGCTCATGGAAGTTGATATAACCCTACAACCAGTGGGTGTGTCCTCACAACAGGGCACATCTGTAAATATGGGATTGCTGCAATCTGGGTCACCCTCCCAACAGGGTGATACCATTGAAAGACAGACCTTCTCCCAAGGTCATACTGTGTCTACAACCCCTATGTGTCAAGCCTATCCCCTAGTAAGTTCACAACAACTTGCTACTGTAATAAGGGATAACCCTTTGAGTGCAACCCTCACTCACACTCACTTACTTGCACATGTTTTTGATTCAATTCTTACACATACTAGTGCACTACCTGTCAATACTAGTGGCATAAACCAGTCATTAGTACAGGGTACAACTTCTGCTCCCAGTGATCTTAGGCCTCTATACCAAGGTCTAAGTGAGGGACCACAATCCATTCCAATTCAAAGCACAATTTCTCAATCAATTCCAACCCAACCCATTCCCTCTCCTACTTCTGAACCCTCACCCCAACTACTTCAAACCTTATTATCTATCTCTCAAAAGATGGATAGTCTTCAAGCCTCCTTTACCTCTTTCCAAACTCAAATAGAAACTCAAATCTCTCACCTAACCAATGAGATTGAGTCACTTAAAGCCAACCAACCCAAACCCCAACCCACCCCTGCCCCTGTTGATCTTTCCCCTATTTTTACCAAACTAGATCAACTTCTAAACCAAACCTCTACTCCTATTCCTACACCCTCCCAGCCTATACCTGCCCAAACAATTTCTACCTTAAACCATACCATTTCCAATCTCCTTTCCCAACTCAAAACCCTTAGACCCTCACCCCCTGATATCTCCATTACCATTCCTGAATCTCTTCTAACTATCCCCTCTCTCCTAAAAGACATTGATACTGAGGTCAATAGATCCAGCTTTTGTGCTAAGATAAGGCACCGTGATACTCTGAGAGAATTCTCCAATCTCACTGAAGCTATCAACAGCCTAAAACCTCTTATCTCAACTTTCATTCCTTCTTTCTCTCCTATTCCCTCTCACCTTAAACACTCACCATCACCTTTCACTCAGCCTCCCATACCCACTGCCTCACCCTCATCCTCCACCATACCACCCTTTACCTTTACACCTATCCCAACTCCTTATTCCTTCACCACTCATGATGCCCCTACAAAGCCTGCTGTTTTTCCCTCCTCTGATGATGACAAAAAGGGGGAGAAGTCGGTTAGGACAAAGTCTGTTTTACAAGCAGAGGATGCATCAACCCCCGATGAAATAGGATCAGCTGTTGAGAGGGAGAATAAATCTGAGGGGGAGCAACCTGCTCAAGAAGAGCAAAGGCCAAAGAGAAGGCTAAAGCAAATGGCTAGAAGGACAAAGAAATCAAAGCAAGGTGAATCCTGTGCTCCAATTGAGCTACCATCTGAGGATTCTAATGATGATGATGAAGATGAAACGCCTTTGTCCTCTATGTTCAACATAAGGAAGCAAAGCTCCTCCATTACAGCTCCACCACTCCAAGCTTCCTCTCCAGTTCAATCAAGTCAACCAACTCCCAGCAGTTCATCAAGAAGAAAAGGAAAGAAGATAATGACTGCTGAGGAGATTGAAGAAGAAGAAAGAAGAGAGGAAGAGCTAAATCAAGAAGATGAGAATCTCAGAGAGTTAAGTGAACTGGCTGCTGCTCTTGGTTCAACCATTGAAGAAGTTTTTAAAGCCAAAGAGAGACACCAGGATTTCACTACCACTGAGGATCTTGCTGCTGCAGTTGGTGTCACTGATGATGAATTGAGAGAATTACAAGAAGAAGAAATCATCATGCTATCCTCTCAATCACATCCAACACAGGTTGCATCACAGCAAGATGATCCTTCTGTCAAGAAAGTTCCTAAAAGAGGAAGAACTCACAGAGAAGCCATTCAAGCATTGCATGAGTTCAACTTTGGAGTTACAACTCAGCAATCTGAAAGGGAGATCAAAGAGGTCTTGGATAACAAGAAGAACTTGATAGAAAGAAAGGATCAAAATCTCATTTCCAGAGTCACTCCATATAAGGGAACAGATGAAGGGCCATATCTCAGATTAGTAAGAAGAGATGAAAGACAAACACATGAGAATGCCTATATCCATCACTGCAAACTGTTCTCCTTCACTGAGATGATTGAGACTCTGTACCACCTCCTTAAATCCAAAAGTGAAATTGCCCCAAGGTTTATAAACAAATTCGAATTCTGGATCAGAATGGCTGTTTACCACAGGATATGCACTCATGATCAATTTGTGGAACACATTGATGTGATTGAGGATGCCTTCAAGAAATCTTCCAAAGCTTTTGTACCTGCTGAACGGATTATACTTAATCCTGATCATCCTTACCTGTCTGCATATGAAAATTTCAACACTGCTTTGCCCTCCAACATTGAGCCAGAAATGTTTAAGTACATAACTGAGCCTGAGAGAGGGATTTTCTTCAAAAACAGAGCTGGTGTCTGGAGATTCCTAAGAGAAACTGACTTAGGAAAAGCCCCTGGAGAATTAATCTTTCAAGCTGCACGTTTAACAAAGGGACAAACAGGAAGTGAACGCTTTGAAAATCTGATTCAAGCTAGAGCTGAAGAGTTGTTGGCTGCCAATCCTCTGAACAGACTTCTGGATGTAAAAGAAGAACCTTGGTGGGAATGAAGATCACACTTCATAACTAGAGTAGATGTAATTTCAATTCCTAGAATAGTTCAACTTCTGTACTTAGTTTAACTCTTAGTTAGATTACACTGTACAAACTCTTACGTAAATACTCTGTTTTGTAATCAAGCTTGAAACTTTGGTCATGGACTACTTAGCTAAAAATGCTAGTATAGATGACTCTGAGTGGATAGCTTACATAGTGTAAATATAGAAAAGATCAAAAATCCTAAAAACAGAAAAAGGATAGAAAAGATACCAAAAACAGAACAATGGTACTTCATAAATGAAAAGATTCCCAAAAACAGAACATCAGGGAACATACTTTAAAGAGTTACCAAAAACAGATAGCTAGGTAACCAAATTGCACTTAAAAGTTTAATCTTTACAAATTCGAGTCAAACTGATTCTTCTTAAAACAGATAAGGTTTTGTCATCATCAAATAGGGGGAGATTGTTGGTGAGATAGCAATATCAAACCTTAATCAAACCTATCTATTAAGTAAAATAGGATTTGATGTTAACAAAACCATATATTCAGTTGTGGACTTAGATTGATGAAAAACATGTGTTGTTTTTCTAACTGAGACTTAAAAAATTTCTAAGTAAGAAATGTCAGCTGACGAATCATAGTGTCAGCTGAACACTGAGTATCAGCCAAAGGACCAGCTTCAGAAAGATCAGCTGAGAAGAAAAGATCAGTCAAAGAGCATCAGCTGAGGAATCACACTGGATCAGCTGATGGCCTAGAACTATCAGCTGATGAAGATTTCAAGATCAGCTGAGCAGTCAAGGATCAGCTGACTCAATCACAGTTATCAGCTGATGCCTTCCATCTATCAAATAAGGTATTTACTACTTATCCAATCTTCTCTTTGCGAGCTGACTATACTCAAATGATTAGCTGAGCCCTTGGGAACAGCTGACAGTTGAGTTAATCAGTTTATTAGCTGCTACTACGATTTGTATTATCAGCTGAACAATTTGATCAGCTGAGCAAGTCTAGTCAGCTGAGTCTTTCACACTTATCCTTAGCTGAGCAAAATTATATTTGTAGTTCAGTGTCTGTTAACTGAGTCTTTATTGTATATCTCAGTTAATAGCTTTTCTATGTAATATTTTCTTTAAAGTCAAAGGCAGAACATGTGTTGTTCTTATTATGCCTTAGATCTTTCTTTTGTAAAAGTACTTAGCAATTTTTGGATCTACAATGATACAAAAAGGATAGATCTTTATCCCCTGGAAAAGGAGAAAGATACTCTTGAAAAGAAGATCTCGAAGATATGATGTTAAGTATGGCTGGCAACTCCATATTTGGTAAAGTCAAATATTCAGAAAGCATGGTGTCGATTAAAGCACAAGCATGGAAGGATAAGGTTACTTTCTCAAGACATAAAGGTAGTAATTTAATAATATAATAATAGATAGTGGGTATACTCATTACTGAAAAGTAAGTTCACTTTACACACTTTGTGTATAAAGTTAACTTACCTTTTCACCCACTAACTTTATCTATTATAATATTATTAAACCAAGTACCTTTGTCTCCTTCTCTCTCCATCAACTCGGACACACTTTGCTTATATATACTCATGCATGGAAACATGCAAAAGAAGCGAATGCGTTGAAAAGCACTGAAATCTCATAAGTTGAGAATTAGAAGAGTTAGCATTTTACTTTCAGTGTAACAAACTTGTTCATGTGTTGAACGTCTTAGACATTAGTTGTTTAAGATTAGCATTGTCTATGTGTTAGACAAAATTAGTTGCCACCTTTTATTGAACTTAGATTTTCCGCATCAAGTTCATGTAATTCTTGATTAACGTCAATAAGAATTATATAAAAGTAAACCGTGTGTCTCTAAAATTTTAATTTGCTAAAGTTTGTATTCAACCCCCCCTTCTACAAACATTTGTTGTTGTAGTATCCATTCGGGACCAACATACTGTCATGACAATATCATATTCTGACCATCCAGCACATCAATCGATGTATGATGTGGTCATTTCAAAAGCAAGAGAAATTCTTAATGTACCCTCATTAGTGATTTACCTTTTAACTTCTTAAATCGAAAAACCACTAATAACACAAACTAGTGCCCTACGTTATAACTGGCACACGACACCCCCACCGTTCGATATATAATTGCGTGACATCTCCCTTTCACCGTGTAGTGGTCAGTGCACACGCCACACCATCATGTTGTCACTTTGTTTCCTCACGTGTAAGGATTAAAAATTTTCGTACGTAATCGAAAGAGTAAACTCTACGTGAAATTAATTATGATCATTTTGCCTCCGAATTGAGAAAATCTAATTTATGATTAGGATTTACCTCACTAAATTAAACTTTAAATACACACAATAAAAATTACTAAAATTCGATATACATAATAAAAATTAAATATATTTTAGTGAACTAGAAATTATTATTATCACTAATATACGTTTAAAATGTATATACGGGGCTTCTAATTTCCCAAACAAAAAGTAGATGAGAAAGGATAAGTGGGCTTGACCAAATCTAAAGGGCTGGATAGTGGATACATGGAATGTAATACATTCAATGTATGATCAATCATTAATGGACCTGCCTTAACAGTTAACCCAATAACCCTACACAACTACAGGCTACAGAGTACAGCCTACAGGGCTACAGGCCATCCACTTGGTTGGTCTCTTTTAGTAAGCCTTCAATACTATGTTTTGTACACCAAATTAAATTAAATTATTATATTGTTTTAGTAATTTGAAAACAAAAAATTTATCAAATTGATTATTGTTACACATTCCAATTACCTTTAAGTTGTACTAGAATTTCTCTAATAATAATAATGAGTTACCAATTCTTTTAAAAGACATGTCACAGTTAAATTAATTCAAAATCCAAACAATGGTAGCAAATTAAGTACCATCATACTCTAAATGTAAAAAAATAAAGTTTTGATAATGTGACCAATTTTGTGCACATATAAGTTGTTGCAAATAACTATCTCAAAATTTCTAAATTACAAGTAATAAACAACCTGTGAGAAAATTTAGCACAAACAAAACTTGGTTTAGACTTGAACCAATTATCATAAAGCAAATGGTTTGTAAATGGAAAAAAATTTGACGTATGCACATAAATATATGTTATGCGTACAAATAATTTTTTTTATAGAAAAAGCAACACTTTTAATACTAGATTTAAAATTAAGAATACCTAATGAAACAATAATGATAACACACCTAACTTTATTAAAAAAAAAACTTACCCTATCTGGAGGAATATTGTCCGGTAGAGGTTGAGCACATCTGAAAAAATATGGGATGGACAAAAGATGAAGAATCAATAACATTATGGATTAATTTTTCTGAGGACTATTCAGTTAGTTACACCAAAATGTTGCTGACTCCTTTTTGTATCATGGACTGTTTCAACATGTTCTTCCTGATTAAAAGAACAAAAGTCCAATTCACAAGCAAGTGGTGGGATATGAACAACAAGGTTAACAAGTTCAAAGTGATCTGTATGAATATGGAGTGGAGTTGTGGAAGTCGAAAATCAAATATCGACCGCATCACTACATCCCTTGGTATATACCGATCCAAATATGACTTCACATCCTCACACAAAAATTTTCTTGTCAGCAGTGATATTTCCGATAGACAAGAGATTAAAACGAAACTTGGGAACACACAATACTTCTTTAAGAACAAGACCACCTCCCAAGTTTACATCTCCAATAGTTTGAACTTTAATGAAAGTCTTGTTAGGTAAAGCTACTTTGTAATTATAAGCTTCTCTTTTGTTAACCAACAGTTTTTCATCATAACACACATGACAAGAAGCACCAGAATCCATTATCCAAATTGGAAAA
The DNA here is from genome assembly GCA_947179395.2 of Pulicaria dysenterica. Taxonomy (NCBI): domain Eukaryota; kingdom Viridiplantae; phylum Streptophyta; class Magnoliopsida; order Asterales; family Asteraceae; genus Pulicaria; species Pulicaria dysenterica. The sequence continues at coordinate 101,386,015 of OX359289.1, forward strand.
GATGAATCTGATTTAGAAACAGAACAACATATACCTGAAAAATCATCAGATGAAGTAGTTGCCATGTTGACTGAAACAAGATGACTTGAAAGGGCTGCCATAAGCTGTTGACATTGTTCTTTTGTGAAGGAACAAATCACATCTGCAACATTTGCATTAGAACTGGATACAACAGATTGATCAGCTTGAGAATCATCAAGAACATTATTGACTTTTGGTGTGTACTTATATCCTGGGGGATAGCCATGAATTTTATAGCATTTCTCCATAGTGTGTCCAAGTCGTTTGCAATGTGTACAAAATGGACGATCCTTCTTAAAGTTTCGATTAGTTTGTGATGTCTTGTTGACATTGAATGCCATAGGTTGATTACTGCTAGTTCCAAGAGACCTTTGTTTCTCTTCTTGAAGAAGGAGAGAAAAAATTCGATTAAGAGGAGGTATAGGATCCATAAGCAGAATTTGTCCTCTGATCTGAGTATAGGACTCATTTAATCCCATTAGAAATCCCATCACATATTCAGACTGCATGTACTCATGTATGCTTTGAACACCACCACAAGTACAGTTGTTACATGTACAATGAGGCCTAAAATTGGCTAATTCTTCCCATAATTCTTTCAATTTTGTAAAATAGACACTGATTGAGTCTTGATTTTGATTCAAATTGATCAAATCACGTCTTATTTGAAAGATACGAGGACCATTGCTTTGTTGAAATCGAAGTTTCAAATCATTCCAGATTTCATATGCAGAATCAACAAAAATGATACTGGCAGAAATTTCTTTTGAAACAGAGTTCAAGATCCAAGATATTACCATATTGTTGTTGCGATTCCAAAGAGTAGTGTTATTGACATCTGTAATCGCAGGTTTGGGTATCGATCCATCAATGAATCCAACTTTATTCTTGACCGACAGTGCTATCAACATGGATCTGCTCCACGAATTGTAGTTGTCACCATTGAGAAATTGAGATACAATAACTAAGCTAGGGCTATCAGAATGATGCAGATGATATGGATCAGTAAGCTTTGATGAATTATTTTCTGTATCAGTTGATGATTCCGCCATTGCTAATCGATTGAGAACAGATTAGATCGAATGGGGAGAAGAATCAGTCGTAACAGAAAATTAGGGCTTAGATTGAATCAGAATGAGCAAGCAGAAGTTTGCTCTGATACCATATTGAATCAGAGAATACGTATGTGAGAAAAGAATATGGAGAGGAAAATAGTGTTCTCTCATTGATTGAAAAGATTACAGACTATGAATCTATTTATATAAGAGGTTAACTCCATTAACTAACTGTAACAATATTTAAGTTAGCTTAACTAATTTCTATATGGTGTAAAACTTTACCACTATTAGAATATTTTGAATGGTCATTTGAAGTGGAACTCATCTGTGTGTACATACCAGCTAGGTTGAAGAAACAAATCACAAGATGCAGAAAACGAACACCTTGTTGGCAAGGTTGAGAGATAGGAAAGGGATGAGCAATTAAAGATAAAAGAAATTATATGAACATCATCGCGCTATTGGAGGTCATGTTGTCACAATCTAGTATCGATGCCTTCCTAAAACCAAAATCTACTATCCGAAAAAAAAAAATCTAGTTTATATATAATTATATAAACTTAAATTTTAGGATTTTTTTAAAATCATGCCACTATTATATAATTCTTTTAATTTTCATTTTAGGAATATATTTTTAAAATCATGTAACTTTTAGTTGTAAAAAGTTAAAGGACGTTATATTATTATTGAATTCATTTTAATATTATGTAATTTCTTTTATTTTTATTGACAATATAATATTGTTTAAGATAATGATGGTGGAATGACATGATGGAATAAGAGTTCAATATGATGCTTAAGTGATTGTCAAAGTGTTTGATAGTATATGGATCGAACGTGGAGAGAACTATTCGTGAACCTTTAGGTGAGAAGTTAATTACACATGAAACATATACTAGCTTGATAAACGAACTGTGTCAAAAAGTATAACTTTTTATTACTTCACATTATAAACTTCTAACATTTATCAATTTTTTATACGCATGAAACATATACTAGCTTGATAAAACTACGTACTATGCTTAAACAATATGTCAGTATCTATAATAAAATTAGCAAATTGTAAAAATAAAAAGTATTATGAATTTTAAAATTTGTCAGTAAAAGTAACATATGAATTTTTAAGCGAAAAAAGACACCAAATTTAATATATAACAAGCACCGGGAATTTGTTATTGGTTTTAAAGGTAACCGATAAGCACATGTTGAGGTTTAAATTCATAAATCGAACGTACTAGTATATATATGTAATAGAAAGTGTATAATGTAAATTACAATTAAATTGAAGTTCAATTCGTTTTTCTTAGTTTATGATCATTTAGTATTAATATAAACATATATAAACAAACATAAACAAATCAATCTTCTAAATGAACAAATACGATCACAATAGTTTGTTTGTTTGTATGTTCATGTTATTTATTACTTTGGCTAAAGTAGAACGAACTAATTCTAACTATCTTCGTTTGCTAGAAACTCTTTATGAAGAGTGGTAAGTGTGAAAAGAGCATTTGGAGCATAAATTAATTATGGTATATATCATGACACTTTCACGGTATAATGTTTATAAGTGAAAGGGGTTACATACTACAATAATACAACACCTATAGATTTTCATATCGAATGCTACTATTTAGACCACTACTTTTTATATATCAGATATTTATATTAATCAATTATAAGACTATCAGCATCCATCTTGAGCCAACCCGTGCCACGTCAGCGCCACATCATTTTTTCTTCCCATCCCACAAACACTAGCATCCATCTTGAGTCATCCCATATCATCTCATATCATTTATTAAAAAAAAAGGCAAAAAAAAAGGAAAAAGCTTATCTCGAGCGAGAGGGTGAGCCCGAGAGAGAGAGAGAGCCCGAGGGAAAACGAGAGACACGCGATGGGTTGGGAGCCGGAACCGAGAGAAACCACCATCCCATCCCGAGCGGATGCGGATGGTCTAATTTTTAATACAGATCATTAATTTAGATTTTTAAAATGTTGAAACAAATTCAATTAAGCTTATAAACCCGTAGTGCCTATAGCTTCATTTGTTGTACATCTATGACTGTATGAGCACACAAATCCCTAGAAAGATCTATATGGGGCCATAGCAAGTGATGACGCATTATTAACAACCCTTTAAGAAAACCCAATTGGCAATTGCTTTCTTTCTTTTCTTTTTATTTATAATTTGTTCTTGGATTTCTTCTCAAACATAATGGGAACTTGGTTTGAGATATTTCTGTTACCTTGTACTCTTTAATATATTATTAATAGGTTTTAATTTATTTATTGGGTGTAACTAAAGATTCTATATATAGTATTGTTTCTAGAACAAAGCTGGAAGCTTTTATGCATGTAATGGTAGACTTAATCAAGTGTAACTTAGCCGACCAAATTTCAAAGATCTTATTTACCAGAAAAAGTTACATAAAAAATTAAAGATGAAGAATAAGCGAAAAACTGTGCCAAAGTATAACTACTTTCTATTACTATACATTATAAACTTATATCATTTATTAATTGTTTATACACATGAAAGATATACTAGCTAGCTTGATAAAACTACTATGCTTAAACTATATGTCGATCAATATCTATAATAAAAATAGAAAATTGTTGAAAAAAATTAATATAATTTTAAAATCTGTACGTAAGAGTAACATATGATTTTTTAAGCGAAAAAAAGACACTAAATTTAATATGTAAAAAGAACCGGGAATTAGTTATTGGTTTTAAAGGTAACCGATAAGCACATGTTGAGGTTTCAAACCGTTCAAAATTATAATATACTAAATTATATAAGAAATATAATAAAATATATAAAAAACTATTACTATATATATCCGTCTTAACAATGTTGTCCACTTTTAACTTTTTAAATAGTTTGACATTAAACATTTTCGTTTGTTATACTTGATACAAGATATATATGAATAGGTTAAGTTTTAAATGAATTTTCATTAGTATAATTTTCATAAACTATTATATAACACAAACAAAAATATTTAAAATCAAAGTTACAAAAAAAACCTTCATTAAATTAAAAGTGAGACTTTTGGGACAAAGGGAGTAAAAAAGTAGAACTCTTCTTTAACGTAAAACTCCATAAATCTCTCTCTCTCTCTCTCTCTCTCCCACTAATCTACACTCATAACATATCTCAACTCTCTTACTACCCTTTTTCAATGCCACCGCCACTACCACCACCATAGGGTTCCATCCGTCCTTGCAAAATTAGCAAATACCACTACCATAGGCTTTAATCGGTAACAACTGCACCCATATTCATGTTCATCGTTCTTCTTGTTTTTTCCACTTCTAGTAATCATGACGTGTGTGTATTGTTTGTGTATGTGTGCATGACCGAAGAATGTTTCGTTTTAGGGTTTCTTTCTAATGATTTAGGCCTTTAGGGTTTCATCTTCTTCAATTTTGAGTTAGATCTTTTTGCTTAGGGTTTCAAATATTTAGGGAACGAAATTTCATGTTACTTGTTAATAAGAGGAAGGATTAAAATGCAAGGATTTTAAATGGTGATTTAGAAATATCATGTGTGTGGGATTTTAGTATCCAAGGGGAAGGGGAGGATTCTAAATTCTTGGCAAAGGATTTCTCGTTTTTACCTTATTACCCCATTATCATCGGCACTTTATAAACCTAGAAAAAGAATCGTTGTCACTCCTTGCAAATCGACTTAATTGCTGCCATTCCTCTCTCCGACGAAGTTAGTTCTCCATCCAAGCTAGTACGATCACGACTTCACCCTTTTTCCGTTCGACAACACTTTTTGATTTCAATCCTTTGTTCCTTTGTCGATCGACTTCATCCCATGTACCATGTGTTCGTATTTCTCCTCCCTCGTTCTCCTCCCAAATGCTCATTCATGCCATTTTCCTTTCTTAGTCCATGTCGTTGTTTCATAACAGCATCCCTATTGTTCTTCTCTTCTTGACCAGATTTCATTGCCGACGTTCACAACCCTTACCATAATGTCTTGGTCGTTTAGATGTGATTGTTCAATAATTGATTCTTAATTTGATTTCAATTGAGGATTTGGTATTATTTTTCATGTTGTTAATCTGATTTCAGTTTTTGTATTTGAGATTGTTTCACATGTTTATTCTGATTTCAATTTGTTTTCATTTGTGGATTAAAATGAGATTGTAGGAGGAGTAATTCTGTCACTTATCATATAGTAGCATTCAACGTCTTTCTCTCAGGTTTTACTAACCAATAACAAGACAAGATTTACAATCCTTCGAAATGAAAATCAGGCAAAACGCAAATCCTGCAAAAAATCTGTGACACAAACACCCCCTTAGGGTTTTTTTATTCATTTCGGTTTCATTATCTGGTTGTAGGGTTTGTAATTTCATTTCAACGGATGTGTTTTTGTGTTTTGGGTTAGTGTTCTCAAGTGTTATTAGGCACTTTATGAATTTGTGTAGTTTTTAGTATATGTGATTTTGGTGTTTGTACGTACCTGATTTTTTTTTGTTTTTAAGTTTTTTTTATCTCATTTTAAGGCTTATATGTTTGTGTTTTTTCATCTTTGAGCAACACCAATCTTTAAAAGTTGAGGAACACCGATCACTAAGAGTTGAAGAACTCCATGAACAAGTTGAGGAAGATGATGAACACCAACTCTTAAAAATTACAGTTTAGGGTATAATTATTATATTACTTATTTATATAAAATACTAACTAGAGTAAATATTATTAAGTTGTTACTAATATTATTAACTAAAGGGTTTAATAACTACAAAATAATTTTATAAAATCTAATAAGTATTAAAAAATGAAGATCAATAAAAAATGACTTGAGACTATAAAATATTTTATAAAATCTAGTATGTATTAAAAACACGAAGAAAAATAAAAATTGACTCGATTATCAAGTAAATCAACCATGTCAACCTAAGAAGGGATATGGGGATAGCTTAATTGCTATGTGAATAGCCATCTGCTTATTTATAAAATTGATTTTATGTATTAATAAAAAGAAGGTTTATTATATACAATAATAATTTATACAAGTTTCATGATATATCGAAGCAATGAAAACTCAAACTAAATTGTATTCAAATAATGAAAAAAGCAACATTAGTCTAATAATACCACATTTACGAAGGTATGCTATGCAATAATTACGGTATTTAATTATTTCTAATGAAATAATATCTCAAACTTCAGAATTAATAGAATTTCTAATAATTTATTTATAAAAGGTATGCTATGATGATAACAGTTGACTTTCTATTGATCCATCATCCATCCTACTTTTGCTTATGGTTTTCTAATCATATATAGATCGAATTTTCAAGCAATTTATCATGAACAAGGATAATGATCACTTTTTAGTTATACAAAAAATGTGTAATTAAACTATGAAGTCCTTAAATATATGGATGATAGTGAGTTTATAAATACATAAATTAAAAGTTATGATGGGTGTATATGACAAATTAATATTGTGTACAAATCACCTCTATAGCCCTAGAATTACCAACGCAAGACCCTTTTTATGTCATGTTTGATCGTTTGTAGATGACTAACTAATTAGAGCGAGAATAAAAATGTTATAAATGTACAACTAAGGGCTAGAGGCAGAATTAACATATGGGCGAACTTGTCACCTATCTCGATTTTCTAGTGGTTCCACTCTCTCATTCATGCATCTCTTAAATGTGTTCTTTCAACTCGTCAAATCTACGTACAAATAAACACATGTTACAAACACTTATATTTTTAAGTCAAAAATTTAAAACTAGGCCTAATAATTCGGGTCGTGTTAGTGTTAAATGATTCGGGTCGTGTTTGTGTCAACCATTTTCGTGTTACTTTCGCGTCGATCTATTTTTGACCCAATTTAGTTTCGTGTCGTGTTCGATTCGTGTCACTAAATTCGTGTTCGGTTCGGGTCATGTTTTCGTGTCGACCCATTTTTTGGAGAAAAAATCAAGTTATGTTTTCGGTCAAATAACTTGATTTTCGTGTCAGGTTCAATATTGAATTATTTTTTAGAAAAATGTTGAATGTATAACTTTCTTATATTGACTTAATTAAGTTTTTATTACGCATTTTAATTCTTTATTTGTTTAACTTAGCAAACATCAAAAATCAAAAGTATAAACCCAATATAATAGTTCTAATAAAACACAAACACAAATAAAATTCACAAGATAAGTTTGGGAATACATACATACGACTAAAAATCATCAGACACATAATAACATCATCCTATTAAATGTCACAATGACAATAAGCTTTGCACCTTTAAAGTTCAAACACATTGCCACCTCGACGTATCGCAAGTCGCTGGAGGCTAGGGTTCGGGTTCAGACTTCCCCCTCTTCCACATTCCCTCTTTTTTTCCTAATTATCGTATTTCTAATTCTTGTGTATAACTTTTTTACTATATGTTAATTTATTAATTGAAGATATAGGTGTCAGCTATTAACTTGTTTGTTTATTTAATATTTATTAATTTATCAAAATAAAAATTTAAAATGTCACCAACCTTGGAGGTAAAGTGGTGTATACTAAATTACTAATTAGCTATTATTTATAATTATAAATTTCTAAATATTTTTAAGTTCAATGTTTTTTATGAGTTTTTTTATTATTATAAAAAGATCGTGTTAAACATGTTACTTTACGGTTATCGTGTTCATGTCAAAATGTTTCGTGTCATTTTCGGATCGATCCATTAATTTCTGACCCAATTCAGTTTCGTGTCGTGTTCGTGTCGAACTAAATCGTGTTAGGTTTGAGTTGGGTTTCTGGTCATGTCAGAATTTGCCAGCCCTACTTAATACTAAAAAAACAAAGCTATTACAATACAAAGCATTCCCTTATGAAACGCAACAATAAAAGCATTATAAAAAATAGACACAGTTGCTTGATATATGTAGGACCCAATTGTATCAAGTATCAAACATGAATTGAAGCAATCAACAGAATGGTATGAATTCTCGATAAAAGAATACGTACGTGAAGAGAACCGAGAGCTACTATGAACGTGAATTATGACTGCTTATTGAATTAGGGTTTACAAACTTGTATTTATACCCCTTGGGTATTTACAATAGTTACCCTAAACTATGACTAATGTCATATATAATACTAAACTCCACTAAAATATATTGAACACAATTTAGGACCTAACAATCTCCCCCTTTGTGTTCAATTTACAATTAAGCATAATAAACAAAATTAAACTTTTTAAGCATCAAAACAATCTTCCCCATTGAGAATATGCAGAGATTCTTTTTCTTTCTGCATTAGACATTAGAAGATCGTTCTTTTAAGTTTTGAGTCTTCACGAGATCTTCAAAGACTCATCAACAGTGATCAGGTTGTTTATCAGAGATTGCAGTAGAAGCCTCGCGCTTATCAGAATTTACAACCATGATCATCTCTTTTGTCTTCACGGGAACAGTCTTGAGCATTACACGAGAATAATATTTCTTGATCATGCACAGATCGATGTTGCTTGAGGGTTGTATTAGCTGTATCAGCACCTTTGAATTTTTCTTTAAACAAATTTTGCTCCCCCTCGAAAATAGCTCAAGATCTTTAAGACTAAAATCTGAAACTTTTTCAAAGCATTGCTCCCTTTCAAATCTGTAAATAGTTGTCTTCTTTTCTTTGAAACTTTGTCAGCTGTCCTTGTTTTGCCTTTTTAGGAAGTAAAGATCTCATCTCCCTAAGATGTAAGAAACAGCTGAAAAGACACACTGCACTTGATGTATTAGCTCCCCTTGACATGTGAATTATGTTCCTTAAACTTGATTCTCCCCCTCATGATGGTCAGGATCCATCATGATCATCATGCACATGCAAAATGACATCAGTTTGATTTTATCATGACTATCAGAACGATATGGCAATAAACGTATCGGTTGTAACACCGGGATCACATAGATTTCCCGTTAACACATCAGTTTAAATAAACCGAGTGACCTACGTTCAGCGTTGGCATGATGTTAACACTAGTAGGATTTCCATCTATCACTGTAAATATCATAAAGATATTACTCAAGATGTTCCGCACTGTCACAAAGACATGCAAATGATTCCAGAAGTGTCCTAGAACAAGAATGATATAGCAATTAGCTTTAGACTCAATAAGTGCACGAAAGAAGTTGGGGACCGGAGCAATTGTCCTCCTATTTTCAATATCAACAATCTCCAAATGAGATGTCAATAGCGTATGTGAAAAATCTCCGTGTGAAGTTGAAACAATTATCTTTTAAGAGATAATTGAGTAGATGGTGGGGTTGGTGCATTGCATCACTGGGTCCATGATGTCTTCTTCAATACCAGTATAAAACCAGTAGTAGATGTGGCTACCCAGATTGACACTGTTTAGTGAGGATCTTTCTATTCTTTTGATCCTTTCTCTCACCCTCAGCTCTCTGAATATTTTTCAATTTCTCCCTCAACATCTCTTTTCAAAATTGAATGGACACTCTTTTTCTCATTTCTATAAAATAGGAAGCTCCTTGGGTAGGTCTATCCGGCTCTGGCTAGACCATAGGAGTAAAGAAGCTACCTAAACACAGTACGCACGAGGTGATCGAAACAACAAAATATTTTTGAAATTTTGAACATTTGAAATGTTTTTGGATTTTGTATTTTTCAATGTTTTTGGATTTTCATTTTTCAGTATTTTTGGTTTTTCAAATTTACTCCCCCTACAAGCATGCATAATAACAATTTTATTAAGAAAAAATGCATACTTGCGGGTCTTGAAGACTTGTGCTCTCCCTGCAAGTAACAATCATCAACACAGAAGTTATATCAAATAATGATAAACTACAAAAATAAGCTTCTCAGATCATCAGGCTCGGGCTGATGATGAATAAAATAACGTGTGTGATGAACAACAGGGAACACTCTTCTTTCTTCTAGCCATGAGATTTGAACTTCTTCGTGTATTGAACACACAGTTGTTTTGACTTCACATATTATCCAGAGTGTAACTGTGGTGTTCCAGAATGTCTCCTGACTTATTTACAAAACAGATTATGTAGATTCTGGTACCCATTTGAGTTTGGGTCCAGGTGGATTAGGAGAATTAACTACAGATTCATTTTTAGGCATCCACTTGTAGTTAGAATTCAACTTCTTCTTTTGAATTTTCTGATTTACCAAAAATGTGTTCACTCTTTAAAGAGAGGTACAAATTTTCTCTTTAGATAACCTTATCAAGTGCTTAATAGATTATATCTTAAATGGATATTTTACATCAGGTTTACCAATAGCATCCCAACAATAATTAACAAAAGAAGAAGATTCATACTTCCTAACATGAGCATGAGAATGAACACTGGAATCAAAACCAAACTCTTTTGAAACATTTGTCTTTGCACAACGAGAACTATTTCTAGCATTTGAAGTTGTTCCATGCACATGATCAAAATTATTGTTATAACTACCAGAACCAGAATGATTTTTCTCTTGTAAGCGTCTTTTCTTGGCTTCTAGAAAACTCTTTCTTTTCTCAAGCCACAATGCTCTCTTGGCCTGCCTTTTACTTAGAGTTTTCTCTGTCATCACTTTCAAATTTTGGTTAGGAAATTTAATGTATTAATTATGCTGAGAGGTGCTACATTGATCACTAAAGACTTTTTCTCCACAACCAGACTCCACTAATTCATCAAAATTATGTTCAACAACAGATTTACCTTTGTCTACGAAAGAGTTTGAAACCTTTTCAGTTTTATTATTGACAACGGAAGTGAGTTGTCATTTAAAGAATTTATTGTATCAAGTAGAAGAACTCTTTCATTAGTGAAATCTGTTTTATTATTGACAGCGGAAGTGAGTTGGTCATTTAAAGAATTTATTGTATCAAGTAGAAGAACTCTTTCATTAGTGAAATATGTTGTTTGTTTTGCTAATTCTTCTTGAAGATCTGAAACTTTCTTTTTCAAAATAGAACTTGGAATATAAAGATCAGAGTATTCGGGTTTTTCAGAAAGATTTTCTGATTTTTGATTAAATTCTTCAGAAGAATAAGTAGTTGGAGATTCAGTTGATGAAGAAGTTTCAGGCTTTTCATAACTTTTTTTTAACTCAGTGTAGTCAAACGGAAGTTGCATTTTATCTTTATTTGCTCGTTTTGAAATTTCTAACTCATCATCTTCTGAAGCCCTAGTGAATTTCATTAAATCAGTGAAACCCCAACCCATAAATTCAAATTCATAAAATTGAGCATGGCAGACTTTAGATAAATTCTTTGGATTTTCAAAACCTAGACTTGCTTTTACATCGTAAAATTTAGTGTCTTTCGGTTTATTAAAAAATATAGTCTGTTCTGATTGACCACATTTACAAAGATTATCTTCCAGTTCTTTAACTTTAGAATACAGTTGGGTTCTTTCTTTAACATATCGATCAAGCTCAACATCATAATCTTTACATTTAATTTCTGCATCCCTTAATTTGACAGTAATTTCAGAGTTGACTTCAGTAAGATATCCAACTTTTTCTTCGCAAAGTTTCAACTTACTTTGTACATAAGACAACTGATCATTTACTGTTGACAGTTCTCGATTGTACTGAACTAACTCGTTGTAATTGTTGTCTAATCTAGCCTCTAAGACTAGACAATGAGCTTTATCATTTTCTAATTGTGAAATCTGATTTTTCAAAGCATGAATCATATCGATGAATTGGGAATTAGTAGAACTAACCTCAGATGCAGATGAAGAACGATGATCACTGTCAGTAGTCGTCATCATGAACAAAATGTTGATACTTGAAAACTCGGATCTTGGAGTGAAAATTAAAGGTGAATGAAAAAATTGTTCAAATTAAGTCCAAAAGCTCGAGATCACTTTTGCTTACTAGTGAATGGCTTGAACTAAATGGCTTGAAGTAAGTGGCTTGACGAATGGCTTGAATGGAATGGCTTGACGAATGGCTTGAATTGAATGACTTGAATGAATGGCTTGAATTGAATGGCTTGAAGGAATGGCTAGGTGAATGGCTTGGAGGGCAAACGGCTTGAAAGGCAAACTAGAGCAAATGGCTTGAAGAGCAAACGGCTTGAGGAGCAAACTGCTTAAACCCCAAATGGCTTGAAGTACAAACGTTGAAGCACCAAATGGCTTGAAGTACCAAATGGCTTGAAATGCAAATGGCTTGAAGCACCAAATGGCTTGAAGAAAATTACGATGAACAACGGCAATTCTAAACCTGCAAATCGATCTTAATGATTCTAAACACAACCAAATCAAGTTTTTTCAATCCCAATCTCCAAAGAAACACCAAACTTAACAAGTCCAACAATCAATTTGAATCAAACACCAAAAATGAAGATGAATGCAAGCCCTATGGTGAACTACGACTACTAAACCCTAGTCGACAAAAAAAACCTCCTGTCGAGCCAAACAAATCAAAAAAACTTACCTTTGATTTACTCTTTAGCTCTGATACCAATTGTAGGACCCAATTGTATCAAGTATCAAACATGAATTGAATCAATCAACAGAATGGTATGATTTCTCTATAAAAGAATACATACGTTAAGAGAACCGAGAGCTACTATGAACGTGAATTATGACTGCTTATTGAATTAGGGTTTAGAAAACTTGTATTTATACCCCTTGGGTATTTAGAATAGTTACCCTAAACTATGACTAATGTCATATATAATACTAAACTCCACTAAAATATATTGAACACAATTTAGGACCTAACAATATCTTACTTGATGTAACACCGCAAAACTCAAAGCCATTTTTTTTAAAATCACAGCGGAAGTATTGCAATAGAAAAATAGTAAAGATAGCAACACCCACAAACTTAAAACAAATACTGTTCAACAACACAGTATATCGTTTGGTGTTACAAAAGAGTTCACAAAGATGACTCATCTTATCTAAAACATAATATCAGAGCCACGGTCAAACTTCCCCTGTACAAACAACCACCTACCGAAGCTCGCCAAAACCTGTAAAAGAGAGTTAGGGTGGGGAATTAGCACAAAGCTAAGTGAATGGAATTTAAGCCACAGGTAACAATAGCATAATCACAACAATTAACATAGAAACAAGACCCACAAGGACTACTCAAGAGCGGGGCACCACGTATCATCAGAGGCACGGCGGCTCTGCAGAGCCTGCAACCCATATGCCGGCCAAGCATAGGTTTATCGAGACTGCCTGCTAACTGGCACAATTAAACCCCCTCTGCTGCAACAAATGTAACAGGGGTTGAACAACCGCACTACCAGAACCAAACGAGCCTAGCCCTCACAAACCGGCTAACCTCCCTCAAAGACATCATGCACACAGTAATCTTCACCGCGCACATATCTTGGACTCGATTGCAATCAATAAACACATATACCAGTCATCGGACAATCATAGTGCCAAATCATCAAACAATCACAATCTCAATCTTTGTACCATCATCATACCAATCTCCGAATAAACATATTAGATTAAACAATCTATCGCATGATTAAATAAACGAATCCAGATAATTATTATAATCATAACTAATACCACCCGTGAGTTAAAGTCCACTCACATGTGTCCTCAAAATCCACACTCAGTCGTCTTATATTACTGAGTCTTTGAGTTCCCTGAGAACACAACATAAACAAATCAGTATCTCAAATCATAATTACTCCAAAAGTCAAGTTAATTCGCAAACAGATTTAACCGTTTCACCTAACATGCATAACCAACAAGAAATACACTCTAAACCATTTGAAATATCATTATATATGATACTAAACACGTAGCAATCAACAAGACATTCATAAGATTCCTTAATATCGAATTAGTCCGTAAATGGGTCAAAACCCAACCCGTTATGCCTATAACACCAAATCAGCTTGAAATCCATGTCAAACAATCTAGGAATTCTAATATATCATATGAAGCATGCATCTATCAAGGAAACATAAACACAAGTCTTTTAATTCCATTTATAGAATTAAAATACGTAACTATCGCCAATTTACTCATAAAGGGGTCATAACTTAATCGTTACATAAAACGCATACAATCAATATGGAAAACATCCAAAACCATTTATGATATTCATACATGTCATAAGAAACATATAATAATCGATAAAACACGTGTAGGGCTCAACTATGTCACTTTAATCCACAAACGGGTCAAAACTAACCCGTTTGGTTTAACACACCGAACCAACATGGAAAACATGTTCAACACTTTAAGAATAGTATATATAATATAGAAAGCATATATGAAACAACAAAACACGTATACAAGTCATCTACGTCCGTTTCACGAATTTAAAGTAAGCATTTATCATAAATTAGCATAATTTTTCAAGGTCTTTCCAAGCATGGTTTACCCTCAAAAACCACTCATAAATATCATATAAACTCTTATATAACAAGTACTAATAGTGTACATCAGCACCCGGGTCAACGTAGGACAAAGAAACGCGAAAATCAAATAGTAGCCACAAAAAAACGTTCTGTGTTCACTAGTGAATACAGCAACAGTCAGAATGTCATCTTCCCTGTTCGATGTCCAGCCTGCAATCCAACCCTTTAATTCGATTTTCAGCAGATAAAATTGACTAAAAACAGTTCTAAAACACTTCTATACTAACAACAACATGCATTTTAACATTAGAACACATTAAGGGACTTCAAATCATGAATTCAAGTTCTTAAATTTCATCATATAACTCCATTAATTGGTTTTAAGCTCCAACAAACAAAAACTCAGCATTCAAACAACAATTCCATGCTAATTCAGTTTATAAATCAATAACTAAGCATACAAAACACATTAAGATCATCAAAACATATTACTAATATCAATTTCATAAAAACCCAAAAATCAAGTTTGCACTTAACCACCATTAATGGAGTTCTTGAGCTCCATCTTCAAAAGCACAATAATTCATCATGGAATCATACAAAATCAGTTTAGAACTTCAAATATATACAAACTAAACACATATGAACCATCAATTCTTCAACTACCAAACTAAATCATGAACCCTAAAAATTCAAGTAATGGGTTTTTGGCAAAAACCCTTGAGGAACAAGTGAGAATCATGACTAGAATCAATAATTACTAACCTTGTTAAGCAAAATCAACACAAATAATCAAAGATTGGGCTGTAGCATATGTTCTTGCTTGAAGAGGGTGAGAAGAGTTCACATATACACACACACGTAAACCTTCCAATCAAGAAACAAGGGAAATTGACTTCTAAAAGTCAAATAAAAGGCCATAGGTTGGGTGGGAATTTAATTAAATGACACGCAGTACCAAATACAGTTATCTAACATACAGAAACCTTAATAAAGCGGTCCTATCCAATTCAATAACACTCAACGAGGTATTATTTGGGACCCTCGTGTAAAAACGAATCAAATAGCATCAATATCATATAAAAATATAAGACTAATATTTTTACATTTATCTCGCGGTCCAACTAATATATCAATTAATCATCAAATAAATAGCAAACAAATAATTAATTAACATAAACGAATAAATATAATTAATATAAATAATAAACAAATAATTTACCATCCACACGTAAACTACCAGGCCCGTTGTGAGGATGTTACAAATCTCCCCCTCTTAAGAGGATTCCATCCTCGGAATCTCACCACGTTACTAACCCAATGGTTCTTCCATTAATTACTTTTCAAGGCAATCTGTCAACTCAGCATGAAGATCAAAAGTAATCATCTGGTCATTTACTTATCGTATGCAAACTGATCGAATATATAATTAAGAGATAACTTCCAGCGTTCCACAATGCAAATGATTTCCTTTCAGAGTAGTGGATCTGCGTATAGTTTCTGTCTCTCACACAATAGCAACCTTCTCAACTGTTACTTAATCAATATTGGAAACCGCGTACTGTTTTATCGTCTGTCTCTAATCAACACATAGGAGTATGACATTAATGATCGCATAACCTTTCATAAAGTGTCACACCAATACTCTTGTAATAAGAATTTCATACGCAAATTTAATCAATGGTAGGTGCAAATACCAAGATCTACCACACTATACACACGCGCATGTAACATATTCTTAAATTTCTGAATGATTCATTTGATTGGACAGTCTGTCTGAAGCTGATAAACTGTACTCGAATTAACTCACATTCACAATTCACGCCGTAAATTCTTCTAGAAGTTCGAAACGAATCTACAATCTCTGTCAGAAACAATCAATACTAGAATATCGTGTCAAGATACTATCTCATCTCTATACAGTCAAGCTAAATCTATTGAGGAAAATGGTCTCATTAGTAACAAGAAAATAGACATTATTCATCAAACAGTCAACAATCACCCAAATCATATCATGACTCTACTGAGTACTTGTGAGTTTGATTACAAAATCCATCATGATCTTCTCCCATTTCCATTCTGATATCCCTAGCTGTTTCAAAATTCATAAAGTTCCTGGCGCTCTATTATAACATGTGCATAAATATATCAAAATTCCAAGAATTATGCAACATCTGTCTTCATCGTAAACCACCAATTCAACACTTCAAGATCATTATTCATTTTATTGCTATCTGATTGAACAGACAATCTAGACTTGTGAATCTCATTTAAAATCAAATCATATAACTCTCCAAGCAAAGGAACTTAAACACTAACCCGTAAGTCTTTAATCCTCGAATTTCATCAGACAAATCCTCTTTTCTCTTTAATAAAATTTCCACTCCAAAATTTTATTCTTCAAAACTTTCACTTAAATAATTCCAGTCTATCCACTAAGTCAAAACAATCTCGATTTGCACAAAACAAATAGTATCATTGACTCCATCGCATTTCCAAGCATAGGTTACTGTATTAGTTTTTCAAAGTTGATAATGAATTTCGCAATCATAGAGTTAGATCAATTCTAAATACCGTCTTTATCTCATATTCAACTCTTTTGATAGAAAACACATATCGCAAGCCCGAATGATCAGTAAAAATTTACACATTTCATATCATATCAATAATATATCTTCTGTGTTTAATGCAAACAGCTGCAAACTCCAACTCATGCAAAGGAAATATTACAACGCACTAGAATCACCAGATCCATCGAGTAATACAAAAATAGGTGTCTGACAAGATAACCATTTCAAAATCTGAAATACTGCTTCTATTCATCATTCCATCAAATCAAATCTCTTTACAGGTTAGCTAGGTCAACGGGATCACAATCTCAAATACATCTTCATCAAAACATGTACAGGTAATCCGAAACCCTCAAATATCAAAGATTATATGTCTTCTCCAATTCAACCCAAATTGAATACTCTTATAAGCAAAATGATAAGATAAATCTTCATAACAAAGCAAGGAAGAAATTGATTGTGTTTTAACAAATAACTAAACACAATACATCATATAGCATGCAATTCAACTAATCAGAAAACAACTTCTTATGACATTTAATAACTGCTCTATACTGGTTTAAACAATACCTACTTATCATTATATCATATCCGGATATAGGCATCAATAGGAATGAACTAGAAAACATTTATCATCAATTATCTCTACTTCTAGTAAAACATATCAGAAGCAGGCATATTCAATTATCACATCAGAAGTAGTCATGCTCAAAACATCACATACCGCCCCATAAACACTAAAGCAATAAGCTTCATAATCAAATAATCATGCGTACAATTATAAAGCTTAACAAAACATACCTGTAATATCATCTTCAATAAATGTAGTATCATCTACCGACATCTAAGTTGTTGTACTCTCTGCCGAAGAATGGTTCTTTCTCTTCGTTCCAACTGTTGACGAAGATTCCCCGACATCTCCCGCTCCTGACCGTACCCAAATTTTCTTGTCAACTATACAGTCATTCCACCGATGACCTTCTTTCTGACAATTCCAGCAAACACTGCGACGGAATGTACAATTCTTGAGTTCATGACCAAACATTCCACACCGAACACAATGTACCATTTGATGTGTGCAAGGCTCAGTATGAAAGGATTTGCACTTGCGACACCATTGTGATTCTTGATTTCCACGGTCCTGGCTGCTTTGCACATTCTGTCCCCGTTGACTATTATAATATTTAAAACTTGACTTCCGTGAAGGAGTCTCATCTCGGTTTCTCTTATCTTTAATCTTAATTTCATCCTTTAGCATTTGGATCGCATATTGTATTCTCAATTTATTCTCAGGGTTACATGCTTCCAAAACTTTTACCATTTCTCACAAGTAGTTCAAAGTTATGTTAAGATCTGGGGTACCATGATATTCAAATGATTGATAATCCAAAAATGGCCTATAATTGCAAGGTTGTGTAAACCTCATGTATGGATAAGGATATACTCCCCGAGGTGCAAACGGATAGTGAAATTGTTGTTGTGTCCCTTGTGATGCAAAAGCAGACGAAAAAGTAACCGGAGGAATAACAGTCGAAGAAGTCTTAACTTGTTCCTTTAGTGTAAGTATCTGTTGTTCTAAACTACGAATAGTATCTCGAAGTTCTTGTATCTCATTTTCTAGTTTATGAATATACTCACACTGATCCGGTTTAGTTTCAGTACCTGCATCCTTGCATGAGTAGGTATTTCCATATTACTCGTTGATGAAGTTCCAATCTTTGCTAGGGTCACAGGAGTCTCAGTCGGGGTCTCTTTATCCGTCATATTTGTAATACTCACAACATCTCAACACTTATTAGATAAACCGTTAGTACACACATGCTAACCACAACACACAACAAACTCTAATCACTCTAATTCTCCCACAGGGAATGTTTGACCAACCTCAAGCCAAGATTTGGGAATTGAACACTCTAGCCGTGCTCGCATGCCAAACCAGGGCTCTGATACCAAACTTGTAACACCGCAAAACTCAAGCCATTTTTTTTAAAATCACAGCGGAAGTATTGCAATAGAAAAATAGTAAAGATAGCAACACCCACAAACTTAAAACCAATAATGTTCAACAACACAGTATATCGTTTAGTGTTACAAAAGAGTTCACAAAGATGGCTCATCTTATCTAAAACATAATACCAGAGCCACGGTCAAACTTCCCCTGTACAAATAACCACCTACCGAAGCTCTCCAAAACCTGTAACAGAGAGTTAGGGTGGGGAATTAGCACAAAGCTAAGTGAATGGAATTTAAGCCACATGTAACAATAGCATAATCACAACAATTAACATAGAAACAAGACCCACAAGGACTACTCAAGAGCGGGGCACCACGTATCATCAGAGGCACGGCGGCTCTGCAGAGCCTGCAACCCATATGCCGGCCAAGCATAGGTTTATCGAGACTGCCTGCTAACTGGCACAATTAAACCCCCTCTGCTGCAACAAATGTAATAGGGGTTGAACAACAGCACTACCAGAAGCAAATGAGCCTAGCCCTCACAAACCGGCTAACCTCCCTCAAAGACATCATGCACACAGTAATCTTCACTGCGCACATATCTTGGACTCGATTGCAATCAATAAACACGTATACCAGTCATCGCACAATCATAGTGCCAAATCATCAAACAATCACAATCTCAATCTCTGTACCATCATCATACCAATCTCCGAATAAACATATTAGATTAAACAATCTATTACATGATTAAATAAACGAATCCAGATAATTATCATAATCATAACTAATACCACCCGTGAGTTAAAGTCCACTCACCCGTGTCCTCAAAATACACACTCAGTCGTCTTATATTACTGAGTCTTTGAGTTCCCTGAGAACACAACATAAACAAATCAGTATCTCAAATCATAATTACTCCAAAAGTCAAGTTAATTCGCAAACAGATCAAAGCTTAACCGTTTTACCTAACATGCATAACCAACAAGAAATACACTCTAAACCATTTGAAATATCATTATATATGATACTAAACACGTAGCAATCAACAAGACATTCATAAGATTCTTTAATATAGAATTAGTCCGTAAATGGGTCAAAACCCAACCCGTTATGCTTATAACATCAAATCAGCTTGAAATCCATGTCAAACAATCTAGGAATTCTAATATATCATATGAAGCATGCATCTATCAAGGAAACATAAACACAAGTCATTTAATTCCATTTATAGAATTAAAATACGCAACTATCGCCAATTTACTCATAAAGGGGTCATAACTTAATCGTTACATAAAACGCATATAATCAATATGGAAAACATCCAAAACCATTTATGATATTCATACATGTCATAAGAAACATATAATAATCGATAAAACACGTGTAGGGCTCAACTATGTCACTTTAATCCACAAACAGGTTAAAACTAACCCGTTTGGTTTAACACACCGAACCAACATGGAAAACATGTTCAACACTTTAAGAACAGTATATATAATATAGAAAGCATATATGAAACAACAAAACACGTATACAAGTCATCTACGTCCGTTTCACGAATTCAAAGTAAGCATTTATCATAAATTAGCATAATTATTTCAAGGCCTTTCCAAGCATGGTTTACCCTCAAAAACCACTCATAAATATCATATAAACTCTTACATAACAAGTACTAATAGTGTACATCAGCACCCGGGTCAACGTAGGACAAAGACACGCGAAAATCAAATAATAGCCACAAAAAAAGTTCTGTGTTCACTAGTGAACACAGCAACAGTCAGATTGTCTTCTTCCCTGTTCGATGTCCAGCCTGCAATCCAACCCTTTAATACGATTTTCAGCAGATAAAATTGACTAAAAATAGTTCCAAAACACTTCTATACTAACAACAACATGCATTTTAACATTAGAACACATTAAGGGACTTCAAATCATGAATTCAAGTTCTTAAATTTCATCATATAACTCCATTAATTGGTTTTAAGCTCCAACAAACAAAAACTCAGCATTCAAACAACAATTCCATGCTAATTCAGTTTATAAATCAATAACTAAGCATACAAAACACATTAAGATCATCAAAACATATTACTAATATCAATTTCATAAAAACCCAAAGATCAAGTTTGCACTTAACCACCATTAATGGAGTTCTTGAGCTCCATCTTCAAAAGCACAATAATTCATCATGAAATCATACAAAATCAGTTTAGAACTTCAAATATATATAAACTAAACACATATGAACCATCAATTCTTCAACTACCAAACTAAATCATGTACCCTAAAAATTCAAGTAATGGGGTTTTGGCAAAAACCCTTGAGGAACAAGTGAGAATCATGACTAGAATCAATAATTATTAACCTTGTTAAGCAAAATCAACACAAATAATCAAAGATTGGGCTGTAGCATATGTTCTTGCTTGAAGAGGGTGAGAAGAGTTCACATATACACACACACACACGTAAACCTTCCAATGAAGAAACAAGGGAAATTGACTTCTAAAAGTCAATAAAAGGCCATAGGTTGGGTGGGAATTTAATTAAATGACACGCAGTACCAAATACAGTTATCTAACATACAGAAACCTTAATAAAGCGGTCCTATCCAATTCAATAACACTCAACGAGGTATTATTTGGGACCATCGTGTAAAAACGAATCAAATGGCATCAATATCATATATAAATATAAGACTAATATTTTTACATTTATCTCGCGGTCCAACTAATATATCAATTAATCATCAAATAAATAGCAAACAAATAATTAATTAACATAAACGAATAAATATAATTAAATATAAATAATAAACAAATAATTTACCATCCACGCGTAAACTACCAGGCCTGTTGGGAGGATTTTACACTTGAAATTCAGACCTCAAATAACCAACACTTACTACTAGAAAAGTACCATTAGGCTTAGTGAATAATAGTAATTCAATGCGCAACTATCCACGATTCAAACAACACGTACAGAGAAAACCCAACAATAAAAGCATAAAAAAGATGTAATTGTTTAATATCTTACTCGAAATCCAAACCCATGGGGTGTATGTTGGGGAGATAACCATTCCAACCCAATAATCAAATCTATATATTGAAACACATAGGATTTGGTGACAACAAAACCAAACCTTTGGTAAGACTTATAATTAATCAACATGTGTTGTTAAGATTATGACTTGAAAGTAACTAAGTATAAGAGTATCAATAGAAGATTTTCTAAGTACTAAGTATCAGCCGCAACCTAAACTGAGATCGGTTATGAAAAAGATAAGTGTAGAAGACCATCAGCTGATGCAAGTTTGTCTATTAGCTAAGTGAATTCAAGTATTAGCTCAATTATCAAGATGATCAGCTGAGAAGCAGTTTGATCAGTTGAGCATCTCAAAGTCATCAGCTAAGTACTTAGTCTTATTTTCATAGAACTCATCACAGTACTAAATGATCCAGTTGAACATCTCTGATCGACTGATCATTTAAATTGATAAGCTTATGCATTTTTTTTGAAAAGCAAACAATATATTATATTCAATCAACTACAAGCCATAAGCAATGGGGAATTACAGTCTTGTTAACTTCATAAATGCTGCCATTGAGGGGGCATTTACTCAATAACAGAACCAAAAGAACCTAAGCCTCTAACTGTTTAACAGCTGGTGATTACAATGTAAATACTAAAAACGCTAAAACTATGGTTTTAACCACCCATAATCTTCACAAAAACCGGCTCTGTTAATCAATCACTCCAGTGTAAAGAACTACCTTTCTTGCATCTCACCTTCAACCATTGAAATAGGGTGACTTTTACTTGAAAACTTGCATTCCAAAGCTTCGTGTTGTTGGATTTGAATAGTTTTTCGTTCCTTAATCTCCAAATAGTGTACGTCGCTGTTCGAATTACCACCTCCCAAACCTTCCAATTAATTCTAGAAATCGATGTTCTCGCCGCATCTTCAAGGTCTTTGAAGGATTCACCACCCGAGAAGTTAATACCCCACCATGAATGAATTTCTTCCCAAACCTTTCGAATTGCTTTGCTTTGAAATAGGGCGTGAGAAGTTGTCTCCACTTCATCCAAACACCAAGTGCATAAGGCAGTATGTAGATCGATACCTCTTTCGGTTAGCTTGGTAGTAACCGGTAATCGTTGCCGATCCGCTCTCCACGCGAAGATACAAACTTTTTTGGGGATCAGGTTAGACCAAAAGGTGGTCGATTGGTTAGAGAATCGACCCATTGATGTAGCCTGATCAATTAATTTTCTGCAGTATTTCACCGTGAAGATCCCATCCGAAGAAAGCGAACATGTCCATCTGTCTTTAGACTCTTTTGTGATAATAACATCCTTCAGTGCATTATTGATGCTATATATCTCCACTCTTCCTCTTGCTGCCGGTTGATTTCCAGTCTCGAGCTTTCACTTCCACTCTGTGTCTTCCCACAAACCCATTTCGCAAACCAATTTATCTACAGACCCAAGTTTATTAAAAGCTCTTGGGAACGCTACTTCCAGTGTGATATTAAGTAACCAAAGATCCTTCCAAAATTTGGTATTATTACCATTCCCAATTGAACATTTAAATAAGGATGGTAAGTTGATACCAAATTTAAGTAGGTCCAACCCCACTCGAATAACATCCCCTCACATACCCGATTTCTTTGAAGAATTAGACAACGATAATCCACCATTATCACCATAAATACTTGAAATTATTTTAACCCAAAAAGTATTTTTATCATTTAGAAATCTCCACTACCATTTAGCCAAAAGACTGAAGTTTAGTGATCTTAAAGACACGATATCAAACCCCCCCCCCCCCCCTCCCCCCCGATCCAAAGGTTGGATGACCTCATCCCATGCAACCCAAGCCATTTTTTTAGAATTAAACCCACCCCCAAAAGAAAGAACGTCTATATTTATCAAGTAAGAAAAGGATACTGCTTGGAGCACGGAATACTGACCAGAAGTATATGGGCAAACTGGACAAGACTGATTTCGTTAAAGTAAGACGTCCCCCGTACGATAAGGATCTTGCTTTCCACTTAGTTAATCTTGAATCAAACTTTGACAATATCTTCTCCCAGTGACATTTCTTTATCATGGATGCATCAATTGGTACTCCAAGATAATTAGAAACTGTCTCCCCTTCTTTACAACCAACTAGAGATGCCATCCAAGATTGTTCCTCCTTACCAACACCCACCCCTCTTAAACAACTTTTCCCCCAATTAACCTTCAATCCGGACCAATATGACCAACATTTGAGTAAGGCAGTAATTGAGTTGATATTCTTTCTCGACCACTTGTAAAAAATAATGGTGTCATCCGCGTATTGCAGGTGAGAGATCATAACATTCTTTGATCCAACTTGTAGACCTTGAGAAACATTTTTAAGAACTGCCTCTTTCATCATGATGTTAAAACCTTCTGCAGCAATCAAGAACAAATAAGGTGTCAGGGGGTCCCCTTGTCTAACAGCTCTTTCAACATCAAATTCCTCAAAGGGTGAGCCATTTACAAGAACTGACATATGTGAAGAAGAGAGACAAGCCTTTACCCAATCAATCCACTTTGATCCAAACCCTATCGTGTCCAATAAAGCCAATAAGAATTTCCAATCAACACTATGGTACGCCTTTTGGAAATCTAACTTGAGTATCAAACCTTTCTTTTTTCTCACTTTTAAGTCTCTCATAACTTCACAACAGATGAGGATCCTATCTAAAATAGATCGGTCTTTCAAGAAGGCCGATTGCTCTTTTCCAATTAAATTACTAATTACCTTTTTTAGTCTTAGAGCCAATAGTTTGGCAATGATCTTGTAGTAGCACCCAATAAGATTGATGGGTCTAAATCACTGAAAACTAAAGGATCTGAGATCTTGGGAATTAGCGTGATAAAAGAAGAGTTACACCCATTTGAAAATTTCTTTGACTCCCAAAACCATCCCACCGCCTCTAATAACTCAGTTTTAATTAGCTCCGAATAACGTTTAATAAAGAAAAAATTAAAACCATCCGGACCTGCATCTTTGTTACTACCTCATTGAGAGACCGCACACCAAACTTCCTTTTCCGAAAATCTTTCTTCTAAAAATAGTCTATCTGCATCATTAATTCTTTTAAAGAGATTAGAGAAAAATGATACCTGTTGGGAAACCAGGCATTTGTAGAAATTCTTAAAGTACTCCTTTGAGGCTCTTTTGATTGCTAAAAAGTCTTCCTGCCACAACCCTTCCAGCATTAAACCATTGATGTTATTGACCCCCCTCCGTTTCCGAATTGCAGCATGAAAAAATCTAGAGTTTTCGTCACCTTCCGCCGTCCATTTTATCTTTGTTTTTTGTTTCAACATGTATTTCTTAGTTGTTTCTTTTTGAAGTAAGCGTTTTTTCGTGTAAAGCCATTGATCTTTCTCATCTTCCTGCAATTGTTTCGGCCTTTAGTTCAAAAGTTGTTGCCTTCTCACTTAACTCTTGTATCTCTTTGTCAATGGATCCGAAGTTTGCTTTAGCCCACTCCTTCAAAGAGAGTTTAACATTTTTGAGTTTTTCCATGAACTTGCAATCCGGGTATACCTATGAAGTAGGTTTCTTCCAAGCCGAAGACACTAGTAGATCACACTCTTTATGTTCTATTCACGTGTTGAAAAACCGGAATAGCTTACGACCCAAATTTTGTATATTGTTGTAACACAAGATCGGTGCATGGTCTGATTCTTTTCTATCTAAGGCTTTGCAAGTCAATTGACCCCACAAATCTTGATAACCTTCGGACCAAAGAAAACGATCCAACTTGCTAAATTTAACCCCGTTTGCAAAAACTCTTGTGAATCTTCTATTACCCAATTGCAACTCCTGAAGGAATTTTTCTTCTATAAAAGAATTGAATTCGTTCACATTACTATAGATTATTTCCGAATTGCGTCTTTCTTCCAAACTTCTAACCTCATTGAAGTCCCCGAACAAGACATCGTGTTTTTCCGAGAAGTGAAGTATCTTGGATAGTTCCTCCCAACACTCCTTCTTTTTTGTTGAGTTATGAGGTCCGTACACATTTATAAACATTGTCGCCAAAGAATGCCCCTTCTTCTTTCCTTTGATTGTAAGGCTAAATTCGTTTCCAGTAGCTACCACATCACTTATCTCCCTATCATCCCAAATGGTTAGCATTCCCCCTCGCAGCCACAAACGCAAACTTAAAATTATCATTTCCCCATAGAAACTCAACCAAAATTTCTTCCACTACTTCCATCTTAGTTTCTTGAAGCCCCACTAAAAATGGTTTTTCTTTAGAGATTAATTCCTTTACCCAGTTCTATTTCCCCAGTGAACCCAGCCATCTGATGTTTAATGAAAGGATTTTCATAAGTAACTGTAAAATTCGAACATTGTTACTGCTTGTATTTACTTACTTTGAAGCTGCCGAATCCATACAGTGAAACCCAACTTTTTCACTGACGGATCTGGAATGAATAGAGTCCTCCGATGAAGAGATCGATTTTGCATTGGCAGTGAAGATAGAACCTTTCATCGACTGATTTTTGCAGCAAGATTTCTTTTTTGGACGTCCTTTTGCCCTATCCAATCTTTTCATGAGGTGGAAACTGATTCTCCCAGGTCCCTGCCTCATCTTCGATTGAGAGTTAGTGGACGAGTCCAATCCTTTCTCCATTGTAGCGATTTCTTTCGAAAGTGGGATCCCTGACTCATAAATATCAGATTAAACTTGCACCTCTATCTGATTAGTTGTAATATTTTTTGACACACCACCGTAGCTGGTATTTGAGTTTTGTGAATTAGAGGCATGCCCAACCTCTTTAACTCTTCCCCCGCTTTTACTAGGCCCACCCACTGGTGGCCCAACCTCAATTGGAGACTTTGAATAAGGAGATATAATTGGATCATGGAAGGGGCCCAATTGTGTATCCTAAATTTCCTCTTCTTCCTGCATCGAATCTAAACACTGCAGCCCGTTCACCTTTTGAACCCAAAAGTTATCTTTTAGGTTATTGTGTATCACGTTTGATTCGTAATTAATGCTTCTTCACTGCTCCCCCTCCGAATCGTCTCTCCTATTTTTCTCGTACCTCCCACCACACGACCTAGGTAACAAAACTTGTCCTTTCTGTACCATAGTAAGTTCTTCCACTGGCATCTTTTCTTTCAATGGTACGGTATTGTTACCGGATTCATAATTTCCTTTAATATTTTCCGACCGTTGACTATTGTTGCCGGAGTTGCCATCATCGGAATTGTTGTGAGCAGATCCAGGCTCTTTTTCCGACTGAGAATCTTCTTCATCGTAGTTGTTTTCCGACCGATCATCGTCCTCCGATTCAGAATCTTCATCTACCATATCCACCCACCCGTCTTCCTTCACCACTATCTCTCTCAAATAACCGTTACACTTGATTACGAATTTATCATTCATGGGGTATTCATACACCGTTAAAACTAGTACTCTTCCGGCTACCAACGTTTTGGATTCTGACCAGTTACAATTTTCCACCGACATTGGTTTGCCCCACTTTTCCGCAATCTTCTTGAAGTTTTCCTCATTCCAGAGATCTAGGGGTACCCCGTAGACTTTCACCCAAGCCAGTCTCGAAACTCCATTTGAGAATTCCTTCATCCAGGGGCTGATAGCATCACACCATTTGAATAATTCATCATCTTTCTGTTGTAGTAGCTTAGTCTTTGTCTCTCTTGAATCACAAATTAGAAGTACTTCTGCCCCACCCAAGTATTTCCAATCGTGAATATTTGGACAGATAAGTTGTGAGATTGTTGAGAAATCATCTATCATATCTGTGTTTTTTACCTTTGCTACTATGCTTCTTTCTAGCAGCTTTGAAATCACAACATATTTTTTTAAGTTGTTAACTGTCAAAGGAACTTCCTTACTTTCTGCATTTGGCTTGACATTTAAGTTTTTAGCATTTAATACACTTGCATATGATCTCCCGTCCTTGAGGTTATCATTAGCATTAAATCTGAAGTAGTTTTCTGGTTGCTTGTGCATTGAATGTACTTCTCTATTCTTGTCTATTGCCTTGTAACATCTTAATTTAAAGGTGCCAATCCACATGTTGTTTAGCCTGTAAAGTAGTTGATCCCAGTCTTGAATTTTGTTGTATCTCACAAAGCCAAAATGTTTCCCACTCCTTAGTACTCTTTTAGCTACATAAATATCCACTACTGTACCAAACTTCCTGAATAGCTCCCATAGTTTGTAGGTTGAAGTCTGAGGTGGAAAATTACAAAAGAAAACCGAGCAGATCCTATTGTCGGTGTTGGTCATCCGTGTAGAACCGTTGTTGTAGAAATCCTTTGATCCAGTATACCCATATCTTCTTCCATTGCCAGTTGATCCACGATCCTTAGCAGTGTCTCTCTCTCTCTCTCTGATACTCTATCTCATCTCTCTTTTTGATAAGCTTATGCATTATTAGTCTAACAGTTTGATCAGCTGAGTATTCTATGATTATCTTAGCATTCTGTTATTAGCTAAACACTTAGTGATCTACTGACATTCAACATTTAGGCTGAGAAGCTTAACCTCGTCAGTTTATTACATTTTTATTAGCTAGGTCGCAAATTTGATCTTTATTATTTATCAATACACTCTATTTCGAATGTAATTGTTTTAAGTCAAAGGCAGAATGTGTGTTATTCATTTATGCATTAGATCTTTGTTTTGTAAAAGTATTTGTACTTTCTGTACTACAAAGTGAGACAAAAATGATAGAACTTCATCCTTTGGAAAAGGATAAAGTTGTCTTCGTTACAAGATCTTGAAATTTTTATAAAATACTGAAGTATGGTCTGCAACTTAGTGGGGTGCACTTTTCAAAGAAGTGTTATTATTTTATTAAGAACCCGATTAAAATAATATTACTTTTCACCAACTTACTTTATTATTAAAATATTAATTTTCTTATATCAACTTATCTTCAACAACTCTTCCGACCGTCTGTCAAAGCTTTCTATATATATATACTTATGCATCCTCAACATGCAAACTCGCCCACACACTCACTGGAATCTCTTTCGAAGAACAAGCTTCAAGCTTTTAGGCAAAACAATTCTTAGAGTTAGCATAGTGTAGAACTTGTTCATGCGTTGAACCTCTTAGATATTAGTTGTCTTCGAAAAGCTAGACTATGTGTTAGACGATTTAAATTGTCACCTTTTATTATATTTGGAATTTTCGCTTCCTTGTACATGTAATTCTTGATTTTCATTACTGAGAATTATATTATAAGTATTAGTGTGTACATTAAATTTTAAATAGCTTATGTTCATATTCGATCCCCTTCTACAAACATTTGTTATTGTGTACTTAATATGAGACTAACAGTGTTAGAAATGGTATCATAGCAATTAAGTGTGAAACTCTTGAATCTCTTGCGGTTTGCATTCTGGGTATGTTTGACTAGCGGGAACATCAAGTGTTTAAGTTGGGGAGTCACAGCTCATGGATAATATATGAAAGAGAATCTAGTGTTTCATTGGGGGAGTGACATGGATCAATAATGGAAAAGAATCTATTAGGGGTTTTATAAGAAAATCATCCCGCATGATATATATATATATATATATATATATATATATATATATATATATATATATTCAAAATTGATGGCTACCAATAACTTGCATCATGGCTTTAAGTTAATTTCGAAGTTATTAGACTAACAAATGACTTTGAACTATGATTTATTATAATGAGATGAATTAAATGAAGTGTAAAACACCCATATGTTGGTAAGAGACTATACAAACAAGATCTCGACAGTATGTAGGTTGTGATGAAAATGACTGAAAAGTTTCAACAAATTCATAAAAGATGCAAACTGTCTCGAACTAACCGAAAAGAATAGGAGACCGCCTTTTGAATTTTAGACCATTGATCATGTACTTTTTAAGGTCTCTTTATGCAAGGGTAAGGTTCACGAAGAGGGCAAGCTCATCCCTAGGTTTATCAGCCCGTTCAAGGTCATAACCCGTATTGGAAAAGTAATTTAGTGGCTGTAGTTACTAGATTCGTTGTCCCGAATTCACAACATTTTCCATGTGTCTTATCTAAGGAAATGTTTAATAGACGAGTCAGCTTATGAACCCTAGACGACGTAATTATTTACTAGAAATTGAATTACGTGCAATCCTGGAAAGAAAGATTAAGACGTTGAGAATTAAATAAGTACATTGGATTGTCAAAGTTCAATGATAAGATCGTAAAGGCAGAGTTAACATCCCGAAAGTTGGTCACTTAACTAATGAGGAAGAGTTGGACTTGTCAAAGAACTATTTAACATGTTTGAGTGAAGAATTTAGAAGACAAAATCCAATAAATGAGGCAATATTGTACTATCCCGAAAGTCCGTTACTTAAATTAGTTTTTAGTTCTATTACTTTTCTCTAGTAGTTAACTTACGTGTAAAAAAGTATTAACCTTTGATGTTGAGTTTTGGACGGTTACTAACGATTAATGACGAATTATAGTCAAATTCTTAGTTGAAGTCCTAGAGTGATATAAGGGGGGTTGTTTTTAAGAACACTATTTGTGTTTTAGACAGTTGGTGTGACACAAATAGAGAGAAAACTGGAAAGAATTTGATTTTCCTACAATTGAAGCGGACTACTAGTAACCCACGGTGTGAGTAGTGTCCTTGACCTAATTTTGAAGTGTCCATCTAGTCGAATTGAGAGTTGTTTTTGTTGTCAAATTAGTATGTTTCCTACGATGGATATTTATGAATGCGTGTGGTAATTCAAAGATTTAAGGGATGTCTATGTTAGTTGTTGGGTTTTTGGTCAAATAAAGTCAAATTCTGAGTGTGAGGGTAATAATATGCTAAAACCTTGTAAACCAATGTAGTGTTGTATAAAGTTAACAAGTATAAACGGTATGAATTTGGCTTAAAAGTTATATATTTGTAGAAACTTGTAATTGATGGACACAAGTAGTGTCATGTGATATAGCATGATATGGTGTGATAACGATCATTTTGTCATGGGATATCACATGATATAGAGTGATAAAGGGCTAAGATTTGTGCGATATCGCACATGGCGCAACTTAGGTATCAATGTTGTGCGATTTCTTAGATACTTGTGATATGTAGCGTCGTGCGATGTCGCGGACACTTGTGCAATGAGAGCTTACCGTCATGCGTTATCACAAAATATAGTGAGAAGGTCAACCTAGTGTGTGCGATATTTTGGCTAGTGAGTAAGAGAGTGTAAGTTGTACTTCAGTAATCAATTGCATGTTACTAATATGTAGGTATTCCATGTTACTTGTGGTCTTTGTATCACTACTTATGTTGGGAAAATAATCTCATCAGTTTGAATTTGATGAGACAAAATTAAGTTTGTAAGATGAGTTCTACATATAACTTAAACAGAATTATGAAGCTTAGTTAGGCTGAACACTTAGAGTGATTCAGACTGAGTATAAGCTGAATGTAAACTGAGCATATGTTCGACCAGTTTATATTATTCCTTAGTTAAATTATTAATGTGTTTGATAATATGTGTATGTCACATAAGGTATATATCGAGTATTCAGCTTGATGTATTTCAAGCTGAGTGACTCAGCTCAGAAGCAGAGTCAGCTCGACAGAGTTAACAAATATGTTTTATTTAACTCTTTGGACTTCTAAGGATTAGTTAATAATTATACATGTTAGTTCATGTTTGAATTCGGGTTTGTTCTCGAAGAACTCAGCTTGATGAGTTTCAAGCTGAGTAACTCAGTCTGAGTGAAGAAGTCAGTTTAAAGATAATTTAAATATATTTTAATTCATCTTTATCTCTCTATATCTACGGCGCGGATAAGAAGACTCCAGAATCAAGATTGAAGATTGAAGACTCAAGATAAGAAGATTCAAGATTCAAGATTCCGGTTTATCCGAAAGTTAGTTAGCGAATTAGGCTAAGTCTAGTTTATTAGGAACCGTAGCAACAGGATTATAAATACTTATCTCCTGATAAGTTTAGAGGTATGACTCAGTACGACTTTGATCCAATAACAACTAAGTGTTGCAGAGCCAAACCTCACCTCATCGTATGTGTTACGAGTCTTGATTCAGTATCAAGATTTAATCACAGATTGCCAAAGAAGTTCGTGTGTTCGAATTAATCACATCAGTTGTGATATTGGTAAGTAATCATGTGTTGATTCAATCTGTGAAAATCCTGTTTAGAGAGTCGTCGGTGTCTATAATTATATGTTAATTATAGATATCTAAGTTTGAGAGAATTGAGAGATTTATATTAGATGATTATATATCAAGAGTTGCTTACTTGATAGTCATTGTAATCATCTTCTTATTCAAAGCATTGTAATCATCTTCTGATTAATAAAAGCATTTGATTGATTATGGTTTGATTTACTGTGTGTGACACTTTTCTTTGATTTGTTCAATTTCAGCAGAAAGTGTATTCAACCCCCCCTTCTACACACTGTTTCTTGTTGTTACTCTCTCGTACAAGGGACCAACAACTGGTATCAGAGCAGGCTGAACGATTTCATCAGGTGAATAGTTCAAGATTCTGAGAAAGATTGAAATGTCAACAAGCAATGCTCCATCCAACTTTCCTCAGATGTCTGCAAAAGGATGTCCCGTATTTGATGGATCTGACTATCCTATGTGGAAGTTCAGAGCCATGCTCTTCCTAAAGTCCATTGACAACCATATGTCGGAAGTCATCACAAAAGGACCAATCATTCCCATAATTCCTTCTACTGTCAGTGATACATCTCCTGGCAAAACTGAAATGGAAACAAGAAAGCCTACTGCATCCTGGACTGAAGAAGACCAGAAACTCTTCAATCTAGATGACAAGGCAAAGAGTGTTCTAGCGAATTCCCTAACTAATGAAATCATGCGTACTGTGACTGGGTGTCAAACCGCAAAGGATATCTGGGATACGCTGAGTGTCACTTATGAGGGCACAGATCTGGTCAAGCAGCAAAAGAAGAATCACTTGAATAGATCGTATGAAAACTTCTTTTCAAAGAAGAATGAAACCTTGGCAGATTTGTTCACAAGGTTTCACTGCTTGATAAATGACCTACTTAGTGTGGGTGTAAAGAGAGATGAAGCTGAGCTCGTGCTGAAATTTCTGGATGTGTTACCAGAAAGGTTCAATGAAGTAACCACTGCACTAAGGGCTGGAGGAACATTACACATGTATAACCTACAGTCCATCTATGGGTTCTTGCTGAATCATGAACAGATCATAGAACACAAAAGAGCTTCTCAACAACAACTAAAAGAATCTTTGGACAAAACAGAAGTTGCATTAGTTACACAGAAGAAGAAGAAAGGTTCAAAAGCTATGGTTGTTGAATCTGAGACTGAGTCAGAATCTCAAGCTGACCACTCAGACTCAGACTCAAGTGATACTAATGATGTTCAGACCATCACTGAGCAAATGGCCATGTTAGCCAGACGTTTGATAAAAGCTCAAAAGGGAAGAGGAAGATCTGACAGGAGCAAAGGGAAGAGTTCCTTTGATCCCAAGAATGCTGTGTGCTTCAACTGTCAGAAAAAGGGACATATAGCTGCTGAGTGCAGATCTAAGAAGGTAGAATCAACATCTGTTGTTGATAAGAATGCTTATAGAGCTGATAAGTACAAGAAGAAGTACACTCAGCTCAAGAAATCAAAGCCTGAAGACAAACCCAGTGGAAAAGGT
The DNA here is from genome assembly GCA_947179395.2 of Pulicaria dysenterica. NCBI lineage: Eukaryota > Viridiplantae > Streptophyta > Magnoliopsida > Asterales > Asteraceae > Pulicaria > Pulicaria dysenterica. The sequence goes on from OX359289.1 coordinate 101,419,670, forward strand.
TTATATGCTGAAACCTGGGATACAAAATCATCCACCTCAGATGATAATGTATGTCTAATGGCTCAAGAAGATGAAGAGCTAGAATTGGATGAGGTTGATTATGGTCAGTCCGAATCAATCTTTGAAGCTGACATGAAGGAAGCTAAGGAAAACAACAAACTGAGTGGTTGGGATCCTGCTTCCATGTACAAGGTCAGTAATTTCTACTCTTATATAGATGAGGAGAAAGGTCTTGCTTTTGATTATTTGTTGAATGATTTCAAGACCAGCCTTAAGTCTCAGACTGACCTCAAAGCTGAAATAGCTAAACTTAAAGACGAGATTAAGGAAAATAAATCTCTCATTGATGTTGGTAAGAAAGCACAGTGTGACCTTGAATGTCAGAGGCACAATAATAAACTTCTTAGTGAAGAGCTTCAGGAAGCAAAAGACAAAGCTGATCAACTTCAAAAGATCACCGAGTCTTGGTGTAAGTCATCAAAGCTTGCTGAACAATGCATAAACCAACAGATACCTAAACAGGTGAAGGCTGTACTTGGAGGTTACTATCAAACAGCAGCTTATGTAGCTGATGATGAGATAGCAAGTACAGATTCTGAGGAAGATAGACAACTGATTAAGTCTTAGAACTTAGCCTCAGAGAAAAGACATGATCCAAACCTAAAATTCAATATGTTTGTGAAGGCCAAAGATCATGGTAATGAGTGCTCAACATCCAAACAACATGGTAAGTCTGTGTTGAACAGATTAGGCACTCAGCCTGTTCAAAGAACCTCAGTCATAGAAAGGCTTAATCCAAATCCTTTCAAAATACAAAATTCTCTATCTGGCTCGGAGAGAAGTTATAAGAACAGGAAGACCACTGTAAGTCAGAGGTCAAATCACAACAATGGTAAGTCCAAAGTTGTTGATCTTGGTAAGTCCAAGAAGATCAACAGTGGTTGTTGAAACTGGTGAGTCCAGTAAGCATGACAAAGGTAAGTCCAAAGTCATGCAGAAGAAGGATGTTAGTCAATTTTCTCAGGATAACAAACAGAGACCTGACAAAGGTAAGTCCAAAGTCAGTGATCACCAGGTGAATCAGCTTGCAAAGAAAGTTGAGAAGTTATCCACCATATACAATCCTAAAACTGAAAGTAAATTCTCACAAGGATTGTTAGACACTCTACCTCCCGTCATCATTGGAAGAAGGAGATGCTACAAATGCAGAAGTAGAGGTCATGAGGCTAAGGACTGTGATGCTGAAATCTCAAGGCCTGAGCAAGAACAAATTGATCAGCCTACACAGGATTCAGTTCCTGCTCAAGCTGAGCAGTCAGTTCAACAAGATGAAGCTGCTAAGTGCTCCTCATCTGAACCCACCAAGAAGTGGGTTCCCAAGCAAAACTAATGTGTTTAGTTTTTATATCATGTGCAGGATTCAAGTAAATGGTACTTGGATAGTGGATGTTCAAGGCACATGACCAGATGGAAAGGACTTCTCAGTGATTTCCAGGAAGATGAAGGTCCTAAAGTAACATTTGGTGACAACTCCCATGGAAGAACCAAAGGCTATGGAAAGATGCAACCTGGTAAAGTCACTTTCCAGAGAGTTGCATATGTCAAAGGCCTCAAACACAACCTGATTAGTATCAGTCAATTGTGTGATGAGGACAATGTTGTTACTTTTAGGAAGAAAGCAGGAACAATTTATAATGTTAAGGGAAAGCCTGTATTAATAGCTAAAAGAGAAAGAGATGTGTATCTACTTGATCTTAATTCTGCTGATCCCAATAATGAAACCTGCTTGTATTCCCATTCTGTTCCTGAGCTGAGTTGGTTATGGCATAAACGTTTGTCTCATTTGAACTTTAAAAATATAAATATGCTGTCCAATAAAGAGTTAGTCTCTGGATTACCAAAAATCACATTTGTCAAAGACAAATTGTGTTCAGCTTGTGAACAAGGGAAACACCATAAAGGGTCCTTTAAATCAAAGCAAAATTTTTCAATAACAGACCCATTGCATATGTTGCATTTCGATCTGTTTGGACCCATAAGTACTCCAAGCCTAAGTGGCAAGAAGTACACTCTGGTGATAGTAGATGAGTTCTCACGATTCACCTGGGTAATATTCCTAAAAGCCAAAAGTGAGGCTGCCCTGGAGATAATAAGTTTCATCAAAAGGGAAGAGTTGCAGAAAGGTTTGTGTGTAAAGCAACTCAGAAGTGATCATGGGACTGAGTTCAGGAACTCAACCCTTGAAAGCTTCTGTGAACAAAAAGGAATATTACAAAATTTCTCATCTGTCAGAACTCCATAACAAAATGGAGTTGTTGAAAGGAGAAATAGAACCTTAATTGATACTGCAAGGACAATGCTATGTGAGGCAGGATTGAAACTTTATTTCTGGGATGAAGCTGTTAGTACAGCCTGCTATACTCAGAATAGGTCAATCATTGTCAAAAGACATGGAAAGACTTCATATGAAATGTATAAGTCTAGAAAGCCCAATATAGGTTATTTCCATATCTTTGGTTCAAAATGCTATGTGCTGAATCAAAGAGATCAGCTCCATAAGTTGGAACCCAAAGCTGACCTGGAATATTTGTTGGTTATTCCTCAATCTCCAAATCATACAGAGTATATAACTCTAGGAGAAAAGCCATTGAAGAATCAATTCATGTTTCATTTGATGAAGACAGTATTGATCAAGCTGAGAAAAGTCAAGCTGACTCCGTTAGTCTGAGTGAGCTTGAAAGGCCAAGGGAAATCAACATGTCAAATCCTATGTATGTCATAGGAGATGATAGTGATGATGATGTGTGTTCATCAATGAAATCATCACAAGCTTCAAACGTTTCTCAAGCTGAGAAAGATGATGAGTTCGTTAATCCTTTTGGAGCTGATGTCACTCAGACTGAGAATCTCAGTGATAATCAGTTTGTTGACAATGTTGCTGTTGAGACTGAGGAGATAAGTTCACCTCAAGGTTCTCAACATCACTCAGATTTAGAACCTGACTCTCCAACTACCACATTTAAATTCCTCAAAGATCATCCTCAAGATCAAATCATTGGAAATGTCCAAGAGAAAGTCATGACCAGATCTAAGGCTACAGCTAACTATGCTGATCACTTTGGTTTTCTGTCTCAGATGGAACCAAAGAAGACTGAGGAAGCCTTAGCAGATGAGGATTGGATTGATGCTATGCAAGAGGAATTAAATGAGTTTGAGAGGAATAAAGTCTGGACCCTTGTCCCTGTCCCCAAAGATCATTCAATTATAGGCACTAAGTGGGTCTATAGAAATAAAATGGACAAGGATGGAGTGATAGTTAGGAACAAAGCCAGGCTGGTAGCACAAGGGTATAAGCAAGAGGAAGGAATCGATTATGATGAGACCTTTGCCCCTGTTGCTAGAATTGAAGCTATAAGGCTGTTCCTGGCTTATGCAGCATATAAAGACTTCAAAGTCTATCAAATGGATGTGAAGAGTGCTTTCCTAAATGGAAAACTTCAGGAGGAAGTCTATGTGAAACAACCTCCTGGCTTTGTAAGTTCAAAGTTTCCAAATCATGTCTATAAGTTGGACAAGGCTTTGTATGGTCCTAAACAAGCTCCAAGAGCTTGGTATGATACACTGTCCACTTATCTACTATCCATGGACTTCACCAGAGGTAGTATAGATAAGACACTCTTTATTAAAAAGAGCAAAGGACAGGTGATTCTTGTACAAATCTATGTGGATGATATTATTTTTAGTTCAACCAATGAATCTCTGTGTGAGTGGTTCTCCAAAATAATGTCACAAAAGTACAAGATGAGTATGATGGGTGAGATGACATATTTCCTAGGCCTACAAATTCAACAAAAGCCTGATGGAATTTTCATCAATCAAAGCAAATATGTTTTGGATTTGATAAAGAAATATGGTTTTGATTCAAGTTCAACCATGAAAACACCCATGTCACCAGCTGTCAAGTTGAGTAAAGGCTCAGATGGTAAGTTTGTGTGTCAGTCTAGCTATAGAGGAATGATAGGTTCATTACTCTATTTGACAGCTAGTAGACCTGATATCATGTTTGCTACATGTGTTTGTGCAAGATATCAGGCTGATCCTAAAGAATCACATCTTCAAGCTGTGAAAAGGATCTTTCGGTACCTAAAAGGTACACCAAATCTAGGACTTTGGTATCCAAAGGACTCTGGATTTGAGTTAGTTGGTTTTTCTGATGCTGACTATGTTGGGTGCAAGTTAGATAGAAAATCAACCACTGGAGGATGTCAATTGCTTGGAGGTAAATTAGTAAGCTGGACTAGTAAGAAACAGAACTCAGTGGCTACTTCAACTGCTGAAGCTGAGTATGTTGCAGCAGGGAGCTGTTGTGCTCAAATCTTGTGGATGCAGCATCAGCTTCAGGACTTTGGGATGAGTTTCAAGAAAACTCCTATCTTCTGTGATAACCAAAGTGCAATAGCCATCACTTACAATCCAGTATTTCACTCAAGAACCAAGCATATTGAAATTAGACATCACTTCATAAGGGACATCGTGGAAAAAGGTAAAGTTGACATTAAATTTATCTCCACTGATGACCAATTAGCAGATATCTTTACTAAGCCCCTTGATGAAAAGAGGTTTATGTATCTGCTAAGTAAATTGGGTATGCTCAACCCCTAGATAAGTGTCTAAAATTTGAGTTCTCAATTTGACAGAGACTAAGTGTCTTAAGCTGGGTGCACAGTTTATAAATAAGTTTTCATAAACTGATCTATATGTCAAACTGAATAATGAGTTCACACGTTTGGTCAGTTCCAAACATAATTCAACTACTCAGTGTGGTTGAAATGTTAGTTTGAGTTAGTCTCGAACAAAATGACTAAGTGTCATTGAGTCTGAGCTATGTGTTTAACTCACACTGTGTGATTGGTTCACACGTTTGTAAGTTCCAAACATATTTTACCTACTTAGTGTGGCTAAAATTACATGTTTAAGTCAGCCTTAAACATAAATGACTAAGTGTCATTGAGCCTGAGCTGTGTGCTCTACTCAAGCTGAGTATCAATCTCAAGCTGAGTGCTCCACTCAAGCTGAGTGCTCCACTCAAGCTGAGTGCTTGACTTAGACTGAGTAATATGTTTACTCAGCTTGGTGTGTCCAATCTATGAATTAATTACTACATGTTATTAATTTTTCTGTCCATACGCATTTGAATCAGTTTCAATTCGTATCGTATATCAATTGTGTATTGATATATTTACAAAGTGTTTGTAATATTATTATTTGTTAATATTATTATTTTACACTTGTATCCGTTGGAGAATGATGTGTTTCTACCCTCTAACTGTTACGTCAAACCGTAATTTTTCGGCGTAACGGATTAAAAAGGGATTCCAACATTAATTTTTCTCTCTCCTCGAAAAGGTATATATAACGACCTTAACAACATTTTAGAGGTTTACGCTTCAACTTCTCATCTCTACACCTCTCATCTGCCTATATACCTTTCAACAAATTTGCTACGTGCGATTCTCGGTTCCATCGATTTTGAAACCCTAACTCGCTCAGTGCGACGCTCATTGCTCAGTGCAAGTAAAGTAGTTACTCAGTGTAATCTGCAATTACATCGATGGAAGGAACCACTCTCATTCTCAGTGATCGAATGGTTAGTGGTGCTACGTTGAAAAACAACGGATTGCCGCTGATTAAAATCAACAATTAGCGTGCATGTCTTGATATCCCTGCGAGGAAACAGGGGAGAGGATATGAAGCATGGGTTGCTTATATTCAGAAATGCCCTTTGGCATTTGCTTTCATTGGAGCGCCTGTTCACATCGTTCCACAGCACCTGTTGGAGTTCTGGGTTACATGCACCTTCAATCAGAACAGAGGCGAGATAACCGGCACTGTTTGTAATGGCGATAGAACAGTGGCCCTCACGGTTCAACGGCTAAGGGATGTTCTTCAACTCCCTGTTCAAGATGTGTTCGAGCCAACCGTGACTAGACAAGTGGCGAGGTCAGTTCTACCTCAAATGGGTCACCCTCAAACTGAAGGAGTGATTAAGAAGGCCACTTTCCCAACCAGCTGGGGCTTAATGGTTTCCACAGTGGTACGTTCACTGGGGACCAAGGTTGGAGGCTTGGACCAAGTTAACGAATTCGAAATGCAGCTGCTATACAACATGTTCTTTGATAGGCGTATCGATTATGCACAACTCATATTCAACGAGCTCAAAGTCCAAGTAATGAAGACCACCAGGGACCTCCATGTACCATTCATAAGGTATTTGTCCTTGGTGCTTGAAGCTGAGTTGAGGGATTTATATGAAGCTGGATGGGATGTGTTCCCTGTTCCAACTCTTAGTTCAAAGATGTTTAACAATGACATCTTCCCAGAGCAAGAGGGTCTAAGTGGTCCAATGCTCTTGGTAGCTGAGGGAGTTTCATCTGCAAGTGGAGATGAGGGATCGAATCAAGGGGGAGCTTCTCACGCTGACACCGAGGTTCAGGCTGAGCTCTCTGCTCAAGCTGAACCAGTTCATACAGAAGCTGCTTCAGGTAAAACCTCTCCACTTTCTCTTTCTGCTCACTTTTCTCCATCCACTTTTGGAGATAAGACTGCAGTAGAACCAACTCAGTCTAACCCGTCTCCTCCACCTTCATTCCATCTACAATTCCAATCTGAAGCCACCCCTAGTATGCCCACTGCTGCTAGGGAGAATATCCAAACCTACCAACGAAAAACTGCCAAAGGTGGTGCCACTCCTAAAGGCATCACTGGAGCTGATATCACATTGATCCCTCCGGCAGGAGTTGAGGGGGATACGCCTACTCTCAAGGTGTCAACCTCACGGCTCATTCAAACCCAACAGCCTAAACCGGGTGTGGTGTCTACTCAGCCCACACTTGCTCATGCCATGGGAGAGCCTACTTCTGTGCCTGAACAGACACATTCCGGTTACATTGAACATATGACCAATCCCCAGGGTCAATCACCCCCCTCTTTACCCAAAAGCCAACCACCAACCCATACACTTCACGTCTTGAGCCCTATTCGTTCTATTCATTTCTCACACTCTAGTGCACGACCTGTCAATGTTTCATCCTCAAGCCAAGATGAATTACAGGGTCAAGACTCTGGTGCAAATGAGTTTGAAGGTATACACCAACCTTTGGATGATGCACCCAAAGACTCTCCTCACACTAATATTGCCTCCTCAGGCATCCAGCAGTTGAAAGAATATGTTGCTGCTCAGTTTGGTTTGTTCCATCTCAAGCAGAAGAAGCACAAACGCCAAGTCTATCAAAGGCTCGAGAAGCTGACAAAGGATGTTCAAGAGCTTGCCTCTGCAGTTGCTGCACTCCAACAACAAAGGACTTCAAACCCTATTAATGATGACAAAAAGGGGGAGAAGGTTCAAGCTGATACTGAAGCTGAGCTAGTTCGAGCTGAAGCTGAAGCTCTTCTAGTTCCAGCCAAAGGAGCAGAGAGGCAAGCTCAGGCTGAGGGGGAGCTGGGAGTAAACAGGGAAGATATGGAAGATGAACCTGCATCAAAGAAGCAAAAGATTTCAGAATCTGAGTCTGAAGCTGACGAGGGTTCTGAAACTGAGCAGGAAACTGAAGAAGAAAAGGCTACGAGAGAATTGATCGAAATGCTAGAACAAGAAGAAGCAAATGAGCTCAATATCTCTGTAGCTGAATTAAAGAAGAGAAAAGAAAAAGAGCAACTGGATCAAAAAAAAGAAAAGTTAAAGAGAGCTTTAGCTGAAGCTGAAGCTGACTATAATGGTCCAAGACCTAATCCTATCCCATATTCATATGCTGAAATACAAGAATGCTACTTCAGAAGAAACATCAGTGAAGATATCAAAGGCATGACCTTGAGCAGAGTCAATGGAGCTGTCATCCTCAACTTTGAATTTGAAAATGGATCAACCATGGGGATGGACCTGAGATACGTTCACAGGATGGGCTACCTAGAGTGGAACAGAATTCTGATGATGCTTAAGAAATTCAAACGAAGCCAAATAAAGCAAGAAATATTTACTGAAGTCTCAAAGTTGATCAAAATGGCTGAAGAGCTGAGATATGTTCCAGTTCCTGGACCACAATGGGAAAAACTGTTTGATATACCTGAAGGTGTGGAATTCACAGAAAATACATTCATTAATGCACCTATTCAGGGATTTATGTTCAAGGATCAGGAAGGCAAACCTAGCTTCATCAAATTTAATGAAGTATGCTATCTGAAAGCTAAGGATGCTGCCCATATAAGAACTTGCTGTGGAAACAATGAATCAAATCAGCTTTTGAAATACAAGCTGAATAAAAATAATTAAAGTTCATCACAAAGAATTCATAGGATATGAAGAAGCTGAAAAGTTACTATATGAAGTAACTAAAGAAATTATTAACTGGGAGCTTTTACATCCTGAATTCATTCAATAGATTAGTTCTACTGTTGTAAATATTAGATTAGTTCTAATATTTTTGTAAGCACTATGTGTGCATGATCTAAGTGATCAACAACTTTTGTATTATGATCAGTTCTATTAATACAAATATAAAGTTTGATATGTTCAACTGTATTATGATATGTTCATAGCTATAAGCCTGATAAGTTCAGCTTAATGAATAAATGATAAGTTCTTATTCATTAACATAATTAGTTGGTATGTTCAACTAAAAATTGGTGTGTTCCAATTTAAATTGATAAGTTCAATTAATATTGATATGTTCAATAAATATTTGATCAGTTCAAATAATACAATCTTAATAAGTTTAAGATTTAAAACATAATTCTGTTAAACAAACTTAAGAATTGTTTGATGGTTTTGTCATCATCAAATAGGGGGATTTTGTTGGGAAAATGATCTCATCAGTTTGAATTTGATGAGATAAAGTTAAGTTTGTAAGATGAGTTCTACATATAACTTAAACAGAATTATGAAGCTTAGTCAGGCTGAACACTTAGAGTGATTCAGACTGAGTATAAGCTGAATGTAAACTGAGCATATGTTCGACCAGTTTATATTATACCTTAGTTAAATTATTAATGTGTTTGATAATCTGTGTATGTCACATAAGGTATATATCGAGTATTCAGCTTGATGTGTTTCAAGCTGAGTGACTCAGCTCAGAAGCAGAGTCAGCTCGACAGAGTTAACAAATATGTTTTATTTAACTCTTTGGACTTCTAAGGATGAGTTAATAATTATACATGTTAGTTCATGTTTGAATTCGGGTTTGTTCTCGAAGAACTCAGCTTGATGAGTTTCAAGCTGAGTAATTCAGTCCGAGTGAAGAAGTCAGTTTAAAGATAATTTAAATATGTTTTAAATTCATCTTTATCTCTTTATATCTACGGCGCGGATAAGAAGACTCCAGAATCAAGATTGAAGATTGAAGACTCAAGATAAGAAGATTCAAGATTCAAGATTCCGGTTTATCCGAAAGTTAGTTAGCGAATTAGGCTAAGTCTAGTTTGTTAGGAACCGTAGCAACAAGATTATAAATACTTATCTCCTGATAAGTTTAGAGGTACGACTCAGTACGACTTTGATCTAATAACAACTAAGTGTTGCAGAGCCAAACCTCACCTCATCGTATGTGTTACGAGTCTTGATTCAGTATCAAGATTTAATCACAGATTGCCAAAGAAGTTCGTGTGTTCGAATTAATCACATCAGTTGTGATATTGGTAAGTAATCATGTGTTGATTCGATCTGTGAAAATCCTGTTTAGAGAGTCGTCGGTGTCTATAATTATATGTTAATTATAGATATCTAAGTTTGAGAGAATTGAGAGATTTATATTAGATGATTATATATCAAGAGTTGCTTACTTGATAGTCATTGTAATCATCTTCTTATTCAAAGCATTGTAATCATCTTCTGATTAATAAAAGCATTTGATTGATTGTGGTTTGATTTACTGTGTGTGACACTTTTCTTTGATTTGTTCAATTTCCGCAGAAAGTGTATCCAACCCCCCCCCCCCCCTTCTACACACTGTTGCTTGTTGTTACTCTCTCGTACAAGGGACCAACAACTTATATATGTGATTGGGAATTCTCAATTCTAGTTACAATGACCTAACTTAATATCCTAGCATCTTTTTGTGTTTGTTTGTATATATGAAAGTGTAATTAAACAAAACCATGCACCATCATTTAAATTCAAACTTTGAACTTGTTAGTACATTATAGCAATGATACTGAATTTATAGTAGAAAGAAACATATATGAAAGTATGAAAAACTTTTACGGAGAAGACTATATTTAAATTATATATGAATGGTCATCTGAAAAAAAGAAAGATAGCTAGGTCAGACACCGATACCATAAGACTTGAATTTATTTCATCTTGAATAAAGGTGTGAAATTGTGTGTGCGTGCGCGTTTATACGTGCATATTCGTTGCCGATGAAAGAATATATGGATTATATCGAGTTCTATACTAATGTATGTAAGGTTAATCAACAATATTACACCATTTACATAGTCTATTCTCTTTTAGGACATCCATTTGTGATTGGTCATCCATAAACATATATGAAATACTTCTTTTAGGAGAGTTATTATATATATAATTAACACGTACACACACTGATTATGAGGTCGTGGGCTAGAATCCTTTTATATGTCTTGAATTTCGGTTTAAAAATTATATATCTTGTCCTTTTCTTAGACATGATCGATATGTTGACTCAACAAAAGGAGAAGATGAGTAACAAACATTGGCTTTAAATTTGAGAAATTTGACATTATAATTATGAAGGGGCCGGGACATATAAACCAAAACATAATCATCATATCCATCTCATGCCCTTTAAAATTGAATTAAAGAAAAATAAAATTTATGCTATTTCTTCTTACTCACTATCATCTATTGAATTTGACACTTATAAGTAGGAGGATAAGTTGAAAGATTTGTAAGAGAATATAGAACCTCTCTTAATTTAAGAGAGGTTCTATATCTTCCTACTTTGTATTCCTACTTATTCTCATACTTACAAGACAAAAACAAGTGTCAAAATCAAAGAAAGAAATAAAAAAAGAATAAATAGATTTCACATGTTATCATCTATTTAGTTGAGGATAAAATATGAAAATTTTGTAGCAGTAAATTTAATTTTCCAAATTAATTTTCAAGAATGTCAATTTGAAACATTATTTTTTTCATTTTACCATCGGAACTGTTAAACCTTTTGAAGCGTTTGATTGGTTATAAAGTTTAAGAGCATTAAGTTAGGTGATGGTCAAGAGATGTTACAACGGTGTCACATCAATTTTCTTATTTTACTAAGTGTCACTTTAAGAATTCACCAGCTATGCTTTATCATGACATATAACCTGTTTTTAGTTTTTCCTATCGTTAAAAAAGAAAAAAAAGAAGGCCATACTAATAAATGATATTACTGTTTAGTATAGGATAATCTATTTGGACTGCGTAAATAGGTCAAGATCCATTAGAATTTTCTTATATCGTTTATGTTTTATAAATATTGATCAATAGTAATAAAAAAACCTATGGATTATTTCGAACTCCGACAACAACCAAGGTGGGTATGGCATTCTAGATGATACCACATGCCACCTTAACGACACCTAGGTACATCCACCCCGACCCGTATCGCATGCACTAATCTAGCTTTTTTTGTAGAGCAACATATATTTTATTAATGGCCAAATAGCAAGATGCTAATGACATGCTCTAATCTAGCTAACTATTAATTGAGAGGTGTTATGTTTTTCTACTATTTTCTTCTACTTATCTCTCTACTTATAAGATGAACGCAAGTGTCAAAATTAATGAAAAAGGTAGGAAAAGAGAATTAGTGAATTTCACATGTCATTTTAGAGGGAATAAAGGATGAAGTATGAAAAAATAATATAAGAATAGAGGAGGGTTCATGCGAGAACCGTTGTTAGTGCGAGAACCGCGAGAACCAATCTCGGCCGTTCCTTGGATGTGGAAAGTTTTATGGATGGTGAGCGTGGAGGGATAGAGTGTGGCATGGTGCATGTGAGGAATTCATGGGTGGGCAATGACATTGAAAGAGGGGAAATTGGACGGCTCAGATTGGTTCTCGCGATTCTCGCATTAAGAATGGTTCTCACATTCACTTTTTCCTATAAGAATATATCGTCTTTGTTATTAATTATAGGGTAATAATCCGTACACAACAAATATTATCGATACACAATAATTTATATATTATCAATTTATATTATGTATTATTACATACTTATACCTATTATCCATAAACACATTTTAATACATTTTAATATATAGGAATTAGCTTCCTTAAAAATATAATTTAGCATCTTAGTTTTAGTAAAATAAGCATGGAAGTTAGTGCAAGTGGAAACAGGGTCCCAAAAAAAGACAATTAAATTAGCCAATTGTTATAGGCCCTTTGACACACACTATAATGATGTTGAGTCCTGAATGTTTGGGTATTACAGTTTACAAGAGTGCAAAAAGGCACTCCTCACTGCCTGACAAACTGCGGTCAAAGGCTTGATCACACCCTAAATTTAACTTTGTTCTTTATGTGTTTAATTAAATATAAACTTAGGGGCGTTTGTTTCGTGGGATTTCGTGGGATTTTAAGGGAATGGAATTTTAAATCCCCCCAAATGATGTGTTTGGTTTGTAATTGTGAAGTGGGATTTCAATTCCCGGGAATCCTTCAAATCCCATGAATGAGGGATTTAAAAATCCTCCCACCCCCCATTGTATTTTGAAATCCCACAACTAATTCATTTCTTTCGGCGACCTTCCGGCTAAATTTCCGGCGAACCACCGCCGTCGATGTCATCCCTCGTTGTCGCCGTCGCCGTCAAACCCTTCCACTGCCGTTGTCGTCGTCGCCGTTTCAAGCAGAAACCCTAACCCTAGCCGTCGTCGTCATCCCTTCCGTCTTCCCCTTCGATTTCAAGTTGAAACCCCTTACCTTAGCCCCCTTCGATTTCGTCTTCAACAGATTTCAAGCAGAAACCCTACCTTCGTCGAAACCCTAGCCGCAACAACCGTCGTTCGAAAGTTGTTCCTTCGTTTTGCCGGCGACCTTCGTTTGTTGTTTTTCCGTTCGAAAAAACCCTAGTCGCCGTTCGTCGTGGTCCGTTCGAGAAAACCCTAGCCGTTATCGTTCTCTTCGTGGCCTACGTAGATCTGGTTCGTCGTTCTCCTCTTCACCGCCGTTCGTCGTGGTGTGGTTCGAAGAAAACCCTAGCCACCGTCGTTCTCTTCGTGGCCTGCGCAGAAGTGGTTTAGAGGTAGTTTGGTGGCGGAGGTGGTTTAGTGGTGGCGGTGAGGTGGTTGGTGGTGAAAACCCTAGTGTTTGGCGGCGGTGAGGTGGTGGCCAGCGGTGAGGTGGTGGCCGGCGGTGAAGTGGCTGTGGTTGGTGTATTGGTCAACCAAACAGAAGCTTGGGATTTAAATCCTACCAAATGCATTCCTACCAATTCCCAATCCCATCTATAAATCTCATTCCCTTCAAAATCAATACTTGAACCAAACGCTACCTTAGAGTGACTACACCATAAAGTTTTTGTTCTGAGGATGAAAACATCACTGATCGATCAAATATATTTATTGGCACCATCATTGCATCAGCAGTTTTGAAGTAGGAACAAATAAGAACAAAAATTAGTGATTTTCTTACATAAGATCAAGACAAGTATTAATATTTAGATAGGAGAATGAGAAAGAAAATAAGTAGATTCCACATTTTATTATTTATAAGTGAGAGAATTAAGTAAAAATATAATATATGAGAAAAAAATTTCAATCTGAAATAATGGTTTGAGCGAATGAGCGGTATTGAATATTTGTTATAGTTTTACTATGAGGATAATGTTTTATCATCAAGGCTAAATCTCCCTTAAAAAAGGAATTCGATCGGGTTTCACAACTTGCGTTCTCTGTGGACTATGGCATTACGGAGGATTCCCTTGATCATGAATTGGCTCATTGCGAGCTTGTTGAAGTCCTTTGAAAGAAGAAAAAAGTAGTCCTGGTGAGAGCTTTCAGACACGCCCATGACTTTTATCGATGCCTTCTTTTTATATATTCCTGGTGGAAGAAAACTTATCTCGCTGCTAATTTTGAAAATTGATCCTGAAATTTTGACTAAAAATGTTAAACAGCACTTTGTTAGTTCTATTTGTGAATAAATGGATGATTTTTAGTGCGTGCATCTATTACTTGCATCTGCATCCAAATGTTGCATCCATGCTTATTGCAAATATGTTTCATAAGTTTTTTTCCCTCTTTGCGATTCTACCCATTCTTTTTCGGTCATTAATTAAGGCATTTTAACAATCATCTGCATCTTATCTATTTTACATTATAAATCATTTAACTTTCTCTCTCTTAAAAATTTTAAGACTACTTAATTTTAAGTAGTACAAAATTGTTTTATTTAAGATACAAACACTTGAAGCAATAGCCTAACAATCATTTCCTTGATTATCTCAACTAATTTAAGATAATTATTACTTTAATAAATCATTAAACATCACAAAAATTATTTAATCTATCTCATTATGGCTAAATTACTTACATCAATACAATTTTTAAACTATAATATCTTTTTCTATAATTATTCAATAATAATATTTTTTAGTTGTTTTTCAAAAACTATTTTAACAATTAATAAAATGATTGATTGTAAAAAAAAAATCAGAAAAAGGTAGAAAATACATGGATAGGTTGACTAACATCGCATTTTACATACCGTACCCTACTTTTTAAATCAAAGTTGTTATCGAGCACAAACTATTGTTATCGCCGCCGCATTACGCGGGTGCAATGCTAGTTTGGCCTTATGCATCCACTTTTTTACAAAAATATTAGATGATTAAACTAAACATGTATTGTTATAATGTATTATAGGTCAGGAAAAGTGTCACCACCGGCTGGTAACCGCCGCCAGCAACTGACGGAGAACCGCCAGTACCCGTCGGAAAACTGCCATTACCACCACTATATATATTTATATATGTGTGTGTGTCAAATGTAATGATTTCTGTGTGTGGTTTTTGCAAAAAGATGTACCGATTTTTACATAAATAATAAAGATATCTTTGGTTGCTTTTTCTTGTGTTTTTGTCTTTAATTTCCAACATTTGGTATCAGAGCCAAGACTCGTTATCTACCAAAGAAACCCACCGGAGATTTAACGAGAAGAACACCATCAGAGGGTTCGATTGTCTCATCAAAACAGAGGATACCTGCGGCGGCTGGAATCCACAAGGAAACTACCACCGCGGCACCCATCGGAAAAAGGGTACATGTATATATACTAGATTGGAGAAGACGACCGAAGCAACCAGTGGAAAAACAAATCGGAAGAAGTGGATAATCTGCTTTATAAGTGTCCTGGGCTACTCCTCTCATAACCAATTGGTTTTGAGTTGGAACCCCATAAACTTACATGGTATCAGAGCAAGGTTTACCCGGACTCCACGTTAACCATAAGTATTCACGTGTTAGGCTCAAAAAAAAAGAGAACGCCACACGTGAGGGGGCGTGTTGAGTAATGTCCCACATCGGACAGAACGTGACTTTGTAATCTGCTTTATAAGTGTCCTAGGCTACTCCTCTCATAACCAATTGGTTTTGAGTTTGAACCCCATAAACTTACAGTGGAGTATTATCATTCGAAATACACACAGCTAGTCGTAAATCAACAAGGGACAACCACCGAAGAGGGCTCATTCGATCATTCGACGGGAGTAGGGTCCGACCGACTCTTCATCATCATCAAAAGAAAAGAAGGAGACGGCACACAGCAAAGAGAGAGAGAGAAAGACGCAAAAAGGGGAGGTAATCAATAAACATAAAGGGGTTACTCTTTTGTTCTCAAGAAAACCTAGTTTTTAAAGAAAATTTCAATTAAAAATCTTTTTAGTATCTTGAATTTAGTTAAAAAAATTTATTTTATTGTTTTTAAAGTTAATTAAAGTTTTTGTGTGGAGAAAGAACAAAAAAACATACTTGTTTTTTTAAAATAATTAAATTTCTTGTTATTTAATTATATAATTGATTAAAGTATCAAAAAATTTCTAAATTTTAGTAAGTTTTATGAATTAATAAAATTATAAGTTGTTCTAAAAAAAGAAAAAAGTTTAGAAGTAGGTTGTTTTGCCCGATTGAAAAAAGAAATAGTGCACTGTTGAAAACAGTTTGTTTGATTCACTCAGAAGAAGACAATAGTTTGTCTAGTGAAAAAAGAACCAATGGACTGTTAAGAGACAGTTGATTTGATTCAGTCCGCAAAACATAAAATAGTTTTTCTAGTGAAAAAAGAACCAGGGGATTGTCAAAGACAATTGGTTTGACTTGCCCCGCAAACAAGAAAGAAAGAGTTTTCCGCTCAAGAAAAAGAAGCCAGAATTTGGAAGGAAGATTAAAAGCACGACTATGGACGAGTTTTAAGAATGGAAGACCTCACTTAATCAATGTGTTTAGTTTAAGGGGAGTATTTTTTTTTTCTTTTTTTGAACGGCAAATACACACCCTTCTAATTTACACCTTATGTCCTTAACCGGACTTGAACCCTCAACCTCTAAGAGGGAGAGACACCTTAATGGTACCGCTAGATCAAAGGCTTGGCGCAGTTTAAGGGTAAGTATTAGAGGATTAAACTAAACATGTATTATTATTATGTATTATAGGTTAGGAAAAGTGTCACCACCCGCTGGTAATCGTCGCTGTCAACTGACGGAGAATCGCCATTAACCGCCGAAAAACCGCCATTACCACCGGTATAAATATGTCAAATGTAAATATTTTGGTGTATAGTTTGTGCAAAAAGATGTACCGATGTTCACTAAATTGTAAAGATATATTTGGTTGTTTTTTCTTGTGTTCTTTGCCTTTGATTTCCACAAATAATATACAAAAATTGGATTTAAATAAAAGACAATAAAAATGGGTAATGTATATTTTTTGATCTAAAACACAATCATCTAAAAGTTTTCGATAATCGAAATAGATTGTGGATAAAAGTTGTCAATCTGGATGTTTTAGAGCGACAAGCGTGTGAATTTAAATTGATGCATAAATTTCTATTTTAGCCGGTAGTGTTTAAGATGTTTTCTAAGGTTTTAGTCTCAAGTCTTAAAATGGAGAAAGTGTAGATTTGAAAGTAAATTAGTAGATGTGTAAGTGTATAAAAAATCAATTTTATCCTTTTCGACTGTATAATAAAATGATTGATCAAGAAACTTAACATTTTCAAAAACAAAAAAAATCTAAACTAAAAAACTAAAACATATAAACATATTTTTATTAAGATGAAACATATTATGAAAGTTATTTTAATATACAAAATGCAATATATATACATGCAAAAGTTTAAATGCAAATGTTTTTCGTATGAGAACTTATTTTAATAACTTATTTCGTACGAGAACGGCTCAGATTGGTTCTCACGGTTCTCAGGCTAACAACGGTTCTCGAATGATTTTCTCTCTCTCTCTCTCTCTCTCTCTCTCTCTATATATATATATATATATATATATATATATATATATATATATATATATATATATATGGTTGATCGAAGAAGACAATGACAGTTTCATCATTTGAATATGATCTCGAATATAATTCTTTTCCGGAAACGATTGCAGGATTTGGTAGGAAGTCATCTATCTTGGTGTAGATTCCACAATAAAAATATGGGAGAAAAATAAAATAAAAGTATATGGTAAGAAAAGTATGGCCTACTCTGTATTCATATTTGCCTAAGCTTTACTCCATACCCTTTTGCAGGTAGACATACACTACATATACAACATACATTTATAGCACTCCATATATATTACACAGTAAAAATAAAAAAACAATGAACCATCATACTTAAACTATTTTCAGAAACAATAATATACAACTTCAATATTTTCAGTCTCAAATAGTGGAAAAAAGGCAAAAGAGTTTGATGATATTCATATGAGAAACATACCAAATTGTCTAAAGGTAAAATATCAAGTTTGAGAGTGTTAATTACGGGTCGTTAGTATTTGTACAAAACTGAATTGTTAATTTAAATTTATGGTTTATACATAAGTAAATGGTTCAGTATGACCGATTTGAGCCTATAAACTCAACCAAACGTAGGAATAGATTTTTTTTTTTATGTTTTTTTAAAGTTTAAACCGGTCATTTTGTTAAGTCTATCCAAACCAGCTAAACGAAAGAAATCTGGTTTGGTATTTGAATATTTTTGTTACAATATTACGTAAAGTAAGCGTATTACGACAATAATTAAGAATTAAAGATGTGAATGATGAATAAAAAGTTAAGAATACTTCTAAAATATTCTCGTTTGTATAAATAAGAAATTAAGAATTATAAAATGAAGAATGAATTGATAGAAGCAATTAGAAGGTAACAATTGAAAGAAGCTAGAGGCTAATTTTGTTCTAAAATTTAAATATTTAATCATCAACTAAATTATACATATAGGAATATGAAATTTATATATGTAATTATAGATCTAGAAATATTATCTAATTATTTTTATTACTAGTATAATTATGATCGCGCAATACGGTGACCGAGAATAATTTCTGTTTTGTAACACGTTTTTTACATTTTGTAAATATTAATGAACATAATGAAACTTTTGTAAACTTGATATGTATATTTGACCAAAGAAACTCTATGTGCCATAATACAATATTTAGAAAACGTTTTTTTGTTTTAAAAGTGTTTTTTTCTTTTATAACTTATAATTAGTAGTTCAATATATATGTGCATATATATTAATTACCGTCTTATTAATTTATTTACATTTAGATATAAATTTTTTAATAATACGATATTTGTGAAGACCGGAACAAATGACCTATTACTTCTCTAAATGCTTAGAAATTTGTTTCAACTTTGCTTTTAATAGTAGTTATAGAATGATAGTTTTTAATATTTTCTTTACTCTAAAATTCCATCATAACATATGAGTAATCAATAACTCGTTTATTGATATTTATGTAGTTACATTACATTTCTTAAAAACTTTATACACAAATAAGAGATATTGTTATGAATCATATATATTCAATTAGTTATGTGTTTATCTTCTTTACAAAACAATAAAAAAAGAACGAGTAACAAAGTAATTTACAAACTTGATGGAGTTTTGAAGTGAACCATTAGATGTTAATGATTAAATGGCAGCACACGCAAGACACCGAGCCGCCACGTACCGAAAGAGCCAACCATTTATCACATCATTACTTCTCATTTGTGGGCTCCGTATCCCACTAACCACAACTCCTAAGTAAAACATACAATATAGGTGATGGTTTGTAATAATCCTCTAATCCGTATCTGGTTTGTGTTATTGGTTCAATTTAGTTTTGTGTTTATCTAGTTTTGGCTTATTTAAATTCATGAGTTAATTGTACCAATGGTCCTTTAACTAACCACTTATTGCGGATTTGGTCCTTTCTTTTAAAAAGTTGCATTGGTGATCCTTGATGTAGCCACTTTGTTGCAACCATAGTCCTTTGTGACGATTTCCGTCTAACACTGCCGTTAAGCCCTATCATGTGCCTCACACATGAGGGCCTTTTAGTAATTTTGCTTTATTTTTATTCGAGTTAAGCCCTATCACGTGCCTCCCTCTCCTCTCTCTCTCTCCATCTAACACCGCCACCACCATCCCCGACGGCCACCTACCGCCGCCACCACCATCTCCGGTTGCCCCCTCAACATCCGGCAACCATCAAACTAACATCACCACCACCATCTCCCACAAATCCAGCTTCTATACATCACCACGATGAAAACACCTACCACCGCCACCAACATAAAACCACCTGCCACCGCCACCAACATAAAACCACCCACAAAACCCTGTCACTAGAGAATCCAGTTTCGGAGATCTAGCGGAGGATGTAGTAGCCGTCGAGGGTATGACTCTGATTTCCACGTGTTCGCCGGATTACTTACTCAAAGGTCTCGTTACCGGCGCAAAAGGTATATTAGGGTTTGGAAGATCAAAAATTGCATTCCAATCTCAGATTATTAACAATTTTGATATCCCAAGAAAATTCATGGTGGTGGAACAGGTGGCGCCGTTTGGGGTTTGTTTTAGTTCTCCGGTGACGGTGCCGGAGATTGAACTGGTGTTTCAGAGTGAAATGGTGAAGTGGAGGATTCAAAGGATGAATTTGATGGTGAAAGTGAGTGATTCCGTGATGTGTTTAGGGTTTGTTGATGGTGGTTTGAGTGATTCCATCTCTCTCTCTCTCTCTCTCAATCTTTCAGAGGTATGTAGATCTTGTTGCAAACACGTTTCTAAGTTGCTTTGATTTGGTTGTTATGGCGGTGGTGGTTGCGAGTCTCTACGGTGGTGGTGGTCCAAATCTAGGATGGGTAGTGGTTGTGGTGGTGGCGGTGGAGAACGGCGGAGGTGGCAGGTTTGGACAGCTTGCGGCACTGCAAGGTACTGGAGAGAGAGATGAGAGGGATCAGAGAGACATGATGGAGGGGGAAGTATATTTATTATTATTATTATATTTTGTATAGATTATTAATTATTACTCGAATAAAAATAAAGCAAAATTACTAAAAGGCCCTCATGTGTGAGGCACGTGATAGGGCTTAACAGCAGTGTTAGACGGAAATCGTCACAAAGGACTATGGTTGCAACAAAGTGGCTACATCAAGGATCACCAATGCAACTTTTTAAAAGAAAGGACCAAATCCGCAATAAGTGGTTAGTTAAAGGACCATTGGTGCAATTAACTCTAAATTCATTTAAGGTTCTTGTCGTGGTTTTGAGATGGGTTTGTGTCGATTCATTTCAAACAAATGTGATCGATGAGTACTTCTAAGTTTTTAAGTACGATTTCTAAATACGGTTTTCTGTTTTCATTACGGTTTTCTTTATCAAAAAAATTCAAATTTCATGTTTGTTTTCCAACTTCCGGTAAGAATTTCGAAAATGATTTTCGTTTATACGATATTCTTCTATGTTCGTTTCGATTGTATTTGAACTTTAAATTCGATATTCGTTTCATTTTGATTCTAATTTTGTTTTATATTTTATTCAACTTATATTAATGAATATAACAAAAAAAGCTGATGTACTGTCATTCCATCAAGTACCAATAAATAATGTTATTAAAAACCGATTAATTTAATATAATTCGTCATTAATTAGAATTATGAATCTAATTCAAAATAATAGAGTAACACCTATCAAGTAATCAAATGTCAAAGTACCAAAATCATATGGTCAAAATAATAAGGAATAATAAATATCAATAGTTGTACTATCTTATTTGAACTCGCAATTTTTTTTAATTTTAATTTTAAGAATTAAAAGAAATTTTATAGTGTTAGAGTTTTACCTTAAACAAGTCAACTTTTTGGTTATCGAGTTGAACCTACCCTGGGCCAATGATTTTGTTGTCGAGCTGCTTTTGACCCGTCTTGAGTTGGGGTCGGATTTCGTGTTGGGTGATGATAGGAGAATTAATCATGATCCTTGATTTGATTTGATTTAATCAAATGATCTACATTTACCCCTTCTAATATTTATTACCAAATAATAAATTACGATGGCAATGAATTACAACGGGAGAATTGCGATCGGTAGATATAATAGATCACAGGCTAAGATTGTTTCTCTCATTCTTACATATATATATATATATATATATATATATATATACATACTAACATTGTACTCACGCAATACATCAGTGACTAATATTTTTGCTTGATAACTTTTCTGTTTTAAAAAATGGGTGGTGTGTTTCTTTTCTTAATTATAATGAGTTAATAAATTTCACATGAATTGTAAAATTCAACAAGAGTGTTTACATTATAACTCTATTTTATTTTAATTACATTACCCATTTAAAACAGGGTTTAGTATCTAATAGTGTATCGAATTTGTCACTTTTTACTATTATGTATATTCAACTTTCAAAACTAGCATTTAGTTTACTGAAGTCTCAAAAACTACCATTTAATATATGATTATTGTGATAGTAGGTTAATACTTATGTGGCATAAGCTAATGCTTAGGTGTACGACATGGAATTTTTTCTTTTATCAATATAATACAAATAAAAAAATGTTATATTAATAATATTATGAATATAATCTGCTTTGGTTTTATGTGGGTTTGATTTTAACTTCCAACGAGGATTCAACTTTGACAGATTTGATTTCGATTTGGGGTTTTCTTCAACACGATTTGCGTTCATACGGTTTCTTGCTCATCGACGATATCAAAGGGGTTTTTGCTTCATCAAGTTTCATAATTTGTTTCTTTAGACCATTTGTGTTCATACGGTTTCTTCATCGAAAGGGGTTTTTGCTTCATCGAAAGGGGTTTTTGCTTCATCGATTTGTGTTCATACGCATTATGTTCATACAATTTAGCATTGATGTATCTTCATCAATCAATTCCTGTTTTTACATGGTTTGGGGCGTTTCTTCAAGAACACCATTGATTAACAGATATTGAAAATCCTAAAAATGATTCAGACCTAGTGGTGATTTGTACATACGATTTGTTCAACTCTCAAGCGTTGTTCACACTCAAGAACACTATCGATGAACAAATGAACATATCTGGGGCGTTTCTCCGGCGTTATTAGACTCTCAGGCGACAGGTTTGTGCAAACCATTGACTATTTGGGTTTTTTCTTCAAATAGGTGTGTGCCCTTTGATTGTTTGTGTACTTCATGTGTATGGTTCTTCGATTTCATCTGTTTGTGTTTTAGGGTTTCGATTTCAACTGTATGGTTCTTCGATTTTCATCTGTTTTTGTCAAGGTTTCAGTTATTTAGATTTCTTTTCATATTTTGGATTTAAGGGTTTTCTTCTTAATTAATTGTTCACTGATTGTTTGTTTCCTGATGTGTTGTTGAGATTCATGGTACTTTTCTTCTTCTTTATGGTTTACTTCTAGATTTGTATCTGGATTTATACTGAATGTTAGAAGATGAAGATCTTCTTGAAGATGAAGATGTTCTTCATCACTACTAGAAAATCACCAATTACTGACGGACTTTTCGACGAAAAAATTCCGTCGGAGATTTTCTAATGGATCAGCGACGGTTTATAGACGGACCAACTTTACGACGGATTAACGATGGATTTCCGACGCATTTGCTTCAAATAAATAGATTAGCGGCAGATCTGCGAGGAGAGAATGTCGTCGGAAATTCGTCGGAAAAGTTTGCCGGGAATCTGTCGCAAAGTTAATACGCCAGAGATACGTCGGAAAATTCCGTCGCAAATCCGTAGGAAATTTCTGATAGATTTCCGATGAACATTTCTAATTTTCGTATTTCTTAAGAATTTTGATCGTTTTTTGTATATATTTACACATTTTATGATAATAAAAGTGTTTTTTCTTATAAATGTCAATTTTTGAGTCATTATATATATATATATATATATATATATATATATATATATATATATATATATATATATATATATAGACACACACACGCGCATACTACGTACGCTAGGTTTTATCTATAAGTATACACGTATAGCGATACATACATATGTATATGTTTTATAGTATACAATCTTGAATTTAAGTATAGAATATAATATGAATGCATTTACATGTGTATACGTGTCTATATGTGCGATTATATACGAAAAAAAATATTAATATAAATGATTCTAAAGAAGCAACGTCAGAAATATGCCGGAAATCCGTCGGAAATTTCTGATAGATTTCCGATAAACTCTTATTATTTCAATATATTTTAAGAGTTATAATCATTTTTTGCGATATATATATATATATATATATATATATATATATATATATATATATATATATATACACACACACACATATTCTTATAAAAGAAATGTTTTTACTTATGAATGTCATTTTTTGACTCATGATATACATACATGTATACCACGTGTCATCAAGCTTTGTGTGTGTGTGTGTGTGTGTGTATGCGTTTATAAAGATACATACATGTTCGTGTGTTTATGAAAATGCAACTTTAGATTTAAGTACATACTTTTAAAAGGAATACATGTACTTAGGCCTGTAAACAAACCGAACGAACACGAACGTAAGCATGTTCATGTTCGTTCGTTTAATTTTAACCGAACACGAACACGAACATTTAACCGAACGAAATTTCTTGTTCGTGTTCGTTTGTATAAAAGATGAGGGTGTTCGTGTTCGTTTGTGTTCGTTCATTTAATTACTAAACGAACGGTTCACGAACATAAATGAACATGAACAAACATGAACGAACCTGAACACAAACGAACAGAACCTGAACACAAACGAACATAAATGAACATAAATGAACATAAACGAACATAAACGAACACAAACCAATGACTGAAACGAGCAGAAATTCAGAACTTAAAACGAACGAATTCAAGTACACAATAATACAATCAAGTAGCAAAACACATGTCCAAATATTAAATTAAAATGCATTTAACATAGTTTTTCAAAATGGTCTTGAAACAACTTGCTTCTTTTTCCCATTTGTTTACAATCCAAGCTTCCATCATAAAATTAGTAAAAAACTAGATAACATCAAAAATCAAAAATAATAATAACAATAACAATTTAATTGAAACTAGAGAACAAGAAATTAAAGTAATAAGTATTAAATTACCTTCATGAACTCTCTCACAAAGCTAACTTGCTTAATGCTTATGGAAGTTCAATATATATATAATCTTGATTTTCCTATAATAATAAATGAAAAGGACTATTAGTACAATAACAAATATTATAACTAATATTAGGGAATATTACCTTGGTTTTCTTTTTATGCATGCCGTAGTAATGACGATACCAATCAGCTCCACATATTAGCATATCCACCATCTCAGTTCCTAAACAGGAACGATGCGGTTCAACAACCCTCCCACCGGCACTAAATGCAGATTCAGAAGCAACTGTGGTTATAGGAATGGACAATATATCAGTAGCCATTTTAGACAAAATTCTAAACTTTAAAGTTTTCTCCTTCCACCACCCTAAAGCATCAAAAGGTACACCCGACTCTTCAATGTACACTCCTTCCTCCAAATATGTGTCTAATTCCGACTTCTCACTTGTGAACAAATCAACACTTCTAATATATTGTTTATATTTATCCGTGCCTGTTTTAATGCCCTTACCAAATTTAGAAGTTGTGAACGAATCGCTCTTACTAGCTGTACTTACAACCTCATCAGCAGCTACACTAGATGAAACACTTGCTTTATGAGCATTAACATATTCCTGAAATAGAGCCTTCAAAGTATCATCAATAATCTGAATTTGTTGAGGAGCCTCCTCTTCGGAATAAATAGACTTAAAAGCAAAGTCAATCAACTTCTTCTTGTATCTAGGGTCTAAAATGGCAGCAATTGAAAGCAACAAATTAGAATCACCCCAATACTTGTCAAATTTCAATTGCATCTTGAGCGCCATAGCTTTCATGTAATCATTCCCATCCAAAACCACATCATCTAAAGCTTCTTTGATTCCATACAACTCACAAAGAAATAAATTTGAGGTGGGATACTCGGAGCCTGTATAATGAAAATTATATTTAATTAACATCATTCATATAAAAGGAAGAAAAAAGATGCATGTAATACCTGAAATTATTTTGGTAGTCTCTTCAAAAAGTGCCAATAATGAACAAACATCTTCCACCTTACTCCAATCTTCTTTACTTGGCAAGTAAGTGTACGTAGGTTCCCGATCCACATAATTAGCAAACACTTGCTTAAACTCTATGGCAGTAAACAACATAGCATATGTAGCATTCCAACGAGTACACACATCCAATATCAAGTGCTTCTTTGACATTAATAATTGTTTGGCAAGTTCACTAAAGAGGTGTAACCGACCCGGAGATGAGTTCACATGTCTAACACTCTCTCGCACATTATAAATAATCCCCGTGATCTCTGACAAACCATCTTGAACTAACAAGTTGAGGATGTGTGCACAACATCTCACGTGAAACAACTTTCCATCAAGTAGAAGCTTTTTTTGAACATTCAAATTGTCCCTCATTGTTCTAGCCACCACATCATTAGTTTTTGCATTGTCGACTGTTAAAGTAGCTACCTTTGTCTCAATATTCCACTCTTTTAAACACTTGAAAAGACAATCAAATATGTGAGTTCCAGAATATGGTGGAGGCACTTCCACAAAACTCAATATGTATTTGTTAAGCTTGAAATTAGAGTCAACAAAGTGACATGTTACTACCATGTAATGTTTATTTTGAACAGATGTCCACATGTCAGTTGTGATACTCACACGATCAACCATATTTAACAGGTTTTGAATTTTTTTTCTTCCAATTTTGTAACTAGATATGCAATCTTGCCTAATTGATGCACGTGAGATCTTGGTATATCCAGGGTTAGCTTCTTTCATCACCACATTAAATATCTCATACTCAACAAAATTAAAAGGAAACTCATGAACCATTATCATATGAGATATAACTTCTCTCATTCTAGCATTATCAAATTTCCAATTTTGTACCATGGATGAAGATCTTGATTTTTTCAAAACCTTTAAATTCAACTTACCTTTATCAGATGCTTTGAACTTGGGGCAATCACTGACATGCCTATGAAAAGGTGTTGTGGTTCCGTCTTTGAGCTTCTTTATTTTAAATCCACAATAGTTGCACACGCCCGTTTCAACTCCATCTATTGTTAACAGACGAAAATGCACCCAAACTCCAGAAGTTAACTTTCTTTTCCTTATGGTGAATGGAATAGGCTCTTCCTGATTGGCTACATTTGCTTGTTCCATACTAGCATCTACATTTTCATCACCTTCAATGACAACAACTTCAGGGCTGTTATCCATTTCGGTTGCTGAAGTGTGGGCAGTTGAATCAAATTCGTATGACTCGAATGGTGAAAACGGATCTAAATCTGGATCATCATTGAATAAAGGAGTACCACTACAGGAAACATGTGACATCTGTACACAAAACAGAAATATTATATATTTGTTTCCTGTGTTTTCTTACTGCATGTATACATATACTTAACTAACCACAAATCAAAGATAACAATAACATGAAGTCAGCAAAAAATCCTTAACTAACCACAATAACATGAGGGCAGACAATCGTTTAACCCAAAAATCCTTAACTAGAAATCAGCAAAAAATCAGCAAAAAATCCTTAACTAACCACAAAAAATCAACAATAACTAACCATAGATAATCGTTTAACCCAAAAATCAACAAGAAATCTAACTAACCTGATGGAGAAAGATTCGAGGGCTGGAGGTCGGCTGAAGCTCGACTGAAGAAGGACTGATGTGCGATGGTGGCTGAAGCTCGACTGAAAAAGGCCTGATGTGCGATGGTGGCTGAAGGTAGACTGAAGCAGGACTGAAGATCGGATGTGCGATGGTGGCTGAAAGGTGTGACAGTGGCTCTAACTAACCTGAAGCTCTATCCCTTCGCGATGGTGGACGACGACGGCTCGACGGTGCGACGGTGGCTGAAGGTGCGACGGTGCGACGATGGCTGAAGGTGCGACGAGGATGGTGTGGAAGTGGACGACGACGGGGCTCGATGGGAGAAGAGATAGAGGCGACGGGAGAAAACGAATGTGAGGCTAGGGTTTCTAATTCAAACCTTTGTTTTTATTATTTATTTACTTTAATACTTATTTGGTTTTTATTTTTATAAATAAAACTTAATTTAAATGAAATATAATTTAAATTACTTAATTACAGATTACAAATTATAAATATATATGTACTATATAAATATATACGAACGAACATAAATATACGAACATAAACAAACGAACTTAAACGAACAGTTCACGGACGGTTCACGAACATAAATGAACGAACGAGAGCCTTGTTCATGTTCGTTCGTTTAACTAAACGAACGAAAAATTCTGTTCATGTTCGTTCGTTTAATAAACAAACGAACATAAACGAACTTCCCGCCGAACAATTTCACGAACGGTTCATGAACGTTCGGTTCGTTTACAGCCCTACATGTACTTGTGTATGTGTGTGTGTGTATATGTACAATTGTATACGAATAAAACATTCGATATAAATGATTTTAAAGAAGCACGGTCGGAAATCTGTCGCAAATCCCTCGGAAATTTCAGACGGATTTCTGACAGACGGTTCTAATTTTCGTAGATTTTCAGAGTTATGATCGTTATTTTACGATATCTTCATACATATTTTCATAATAGAAGTGTTTTTACTTATAAATGTCATTTTTCAACTCATGCTATACATACATGTATACCACGTGTGGCCAGGTTTTGTGTATATGTATATGTACATATCATGATACATACATGTTCGTGTGTTTATGAGAATGCGACTTAAGATTTAAGTACATATTTTAAAAGGAATACATGTACTTGTGTATATGTATGTATTTGTAAGCAACGACTAATATAAGCTATTTAATATATAATTTGATTTTTTTTAAATCAGTCGGAAACGTGGTCCGTCGGAAATCCGTCGAAACGTGGTCCTTCTGAAACATGGTCCGTCGACAATTCGTCGGAAAAACCCATCGCAAATCTGTCGGAAGTTGATTAGCGAGGCCCTTTTTCCGGTGATCGTATTCCGTCGGAAAACCGTCGGTAACGCATTTTACGACGGATTCTACCATCGAGAATCGCAATGTTTCTTGTAGTGCATGTTCATCTAAAAAATAAGGTGGAAATAATTAATGATGTGGCAAATGAGGTGGAAATTGTTTTATTAATAAAAAGGTAAAAAATATAAGAAATTACCGATTACCTGATGTGTAGGTAACCGGGTATATCAAATGGTAGTTATAGAAAATTAGATACACTAAATGATAGTTTCGAAAGTTGGATATACATAATAGCAAAAAGTGACAATTTCGGTGTACTTTTAGATACTAAACCCTTTAAAATAATCCAGTATCTTTTATTAATTTAGGTTATATGTTATTTAGATTTAATTATATAATTATACGTTTTTTAATACTTAAGTTAAAATGTTTATAATATGATAGAATATATAATATGAAAAGTTCAATTATTATTATTTTTAATTGTTAAGTTAGTTTTTATTGATTTAATTTTTTAAATAATTTTTATTTTAGAAGGTTTAGTTATTAAAATGTTACAAAATTGTCATTAACTTCACTAAATAGTTGTTTTATTTAAAGTCTTTATTTAATTTAGTATTAAGGGTAAATTAGTAATTTTAAATTACTTAAAATTAAAAGATTAGAAAAGGCATAAATGTTTTATAAGATAGTATATATATAAGTGAGAATGAGGGGAACAAATCCTAACAATCAAGTAGATGTTGATCCATTAGACCTAATTGTCGCAATTCACCCTTGCAATTAATGATAATCGTAATTTATAGTTGGGTAATCTTCTAATATATATAAAAGACTAATTTCAAAAAAATTATTAAACGATCAGGACCCTTAATTTAATAAAATATTTAATCTTAACCATTGATTCCTTTAATTGTAAAATTTTAATTTTGACTTTTTTGGAGTCAAACTAAATTAAATAGAGTAAATTGAAAAAAAAAGTTATTTTAAATATATATCAATTCAATGTTTATAATGTAAATTTATATATATTAATATCTAAGAGTTCGTAATGTTGATATTATATATTTAAATTTAAAAATTAATACCTGCTAATTATCCTCAAAATCGCATAAATGGTTATCATCATACTATTTTGACTAACATATATCTAACATTTCGTAATGTTTAATATTATTCAAACTTTTAGATAATTATTCAACATAGCCGTGTGACTTTCTTTGACTAACTGATGAGTTTTAAATCCATTAAATCATATTTATCAAAATCATTACCCTTACCCTTATATATACCCTCCGTATTAATGAAAAAAAATACATACTTCTCTCATTTTATTTGCTTGTATCTAATCTATGTCTTCTCTTCATCCTCATGCCACTATTCACTCAATTCAATTTTATTGCTGAAATTGATGAAGAATATAAAAACTTGGTTCTCAAAGTTAAAATTATATTGCTTTAGAAATCATATTACCACAATAGTAATATGTCAAATCTTGCAAACATACATATGATACTAATGAATGAGAAGGTAATTGTAACACCCTCTTTACCGGCCTAGATTAATTAAGGTAATTAAGTTAATTAATCTTGGAAGTTATATTTAATTTGGGTATTACTTGCCATTATGGGATATTTATTAATTGGTTGTATTATTTGTTTTATTGTTTTTATTATTTTAGTTAGAAAATGATAAATTAAATAAAATGATGGGGGATGGTGGAGTATTTGAGTAAGCAACCCCAAGCCCATACCTCATTACTTGTGAGGTGAGCAAAGAGTGTGTATGTGTGTTTTTGGTGTCTTCGGCCGAGAAGAAGAAAGAAAGGGAAAAAAATCATCCTCCATCTTGCTTGCATTGTTGTGATTGTTTGTTATCTTTTAAGGTTAGAATTCTGAATTCATATGTTATATGCTATAAGCATTCGGGTTTGATATATATATATATGTGAATACCGATTGTTTTTGATGATTTGATGCTCATAGGATGAATGTATGTTAGATTTTGATGATAGATTATGTTCATTATATGTTTAGAATGATTTATGGAAACATATATAACTTGTATGCATGAAATCAGTAAGATTTGAGTTAGAAATAGATTTATGCATGAAGTTATGATTCTGTCGGATTTGTGGTTGAATGACTCGGAATCCGATAGAAGTATCGGAATCCGATAGAAGTTACTTGGATTTGGCCCTAACTCTTTATCGGATTGTACCTTTACCGGATTGTGATTTTATCGGAATTGGACTCTTACTCGGAATCCGCCTTTGCTCGGATTTGAAATGATCGGATTTGGTATAATCGGATTTGGACATTATCGGATTTGATGATTTAAAGATAAACATGATTTGTATATCTGTTTGGGGTTATGTATGTTGAATATATGTATAAATGTATATATATGAGAACATGAATAAATATGATATTTATTATTGAATCTGTATTATGAATTGAATACTGACTTGGGTTACTTCAATCTCAGGATCGGAGAAGACTCAGTGAATTTAGTCAACTGAGTGAGATTCTACAGTGCAGGCTGTGGTGAGTGGGTTTATATCTTGGGATATACAGGATGTAATATCCTATTTGAAAATGCTCTTGTTTGGATTGTATATACATGTTAATTTGGAGATCAGTTTTATGCTGGGCCTATTGCTGGGGGATTTACGGTATCTGGCCTTGATGTACATTTATGTTATTCAAGGAGGCTGATACTGTTGTCCATATTTGAAAGGCTATCGGTAAACCTTGGTTTTGGCCGACCTTGGTTGTAGGTGCTTGCAACACCGCCGGTTCTCCTGGGATTCATGAGCTATTTGGGTTTAGGCATGTTTGCCTTGTATATGTTTAGATATTTGTTCCCTCACTTAGCTTTGTGCTAATTCCCCACTAGATTGTTTTGCAGGTTCTCTTTTGGTGAGCTTGATGCTTTTGGGCTGGGAATATGGACAGACCAATACTCTGATGTCAAAGTTTTTGATAGAGCCTGTTTTGTATTAACACTGTATAGGCATTTGTACATCAAACAAGTGAAATCTTTTTGTACCTATATTGTAATTAAGATAATTATATGTAACTAGCTTCCGCATGCAGTAAAGTATTTGTTTAAAAACAATACAGTGTTAAAGTAATGCATCTTATTACAAGTTCCATCGTCTTTATTTTTGTATCAAAATCAATGTTGTAAATCATATATTTTTTTAATTTTCTTTCAGGGTGTCCGAATATTTGCAACTATTAGAAAATCACTAATAAATACATATGAAGATGTGCTTAAGGAGGGAGGATATCATGTTTTATCCAACTTTAATGTACTACCAAACAAAGGAAAGTTTCGTCAAGTTGATCATAAATGAAAGATCAACTTCAACAATAGAAGTATAGAACCACTATCAAATTTGTAGAAGACTTTGACTGTAAGCATGATGGTTTTAAGTTTATTAACTTTGAACATGTTATTCATAAAAACCTTAACCCCGAAGTTGGATTTGGTAAGTAATTTCATATTCGAATTGAATTTATATAAAATAATTTTAAGGGAATTATATAAGTTATGTTTTGCAGAAGTCTTTGGTCGTGTTGTATCCGGTGGTCAAATGACGATACAAAAACTGCAAAATTGTGAGCGTCGTGTTCTAAATTTTAAGCTACAAGATGACAAGTATGTTTATTTTCTTAATCCATACAAAAGACTAATATTTATACGTACATTATGTCGCTAGATCTCGTGTCACCGGTAAGAAGGATTGAAAGTGCTTATACTTGACGATGATGGTATACCTACTTCAAAAACGATGAATGTAGTATACAAAAAAGTGCTACAAAAAATTTGATTTAATTTGTACTATAAATTTATCATTTATGTTCCTTACTATTTTGCAATACGTGTGTTACAAGATTTTCCTATCTAATATAAATAATATATTTAAATTACGTAACTTACTATTTTGTATCGGGTTATTTATACTCTTACTATCAATTATTTATACTCACCGGCCCGTCTACACGGGTCATGTATCTAGTATATATTAAAAATAAATAAATAGATTATTCGATCAAATCAAATCAAAATCTATAATCAAATCTTTTATTCTTACTAAAATATATAATTCTTATTTCAATTCCTCCCTATATATATAGACAACTTTTATAAAAGTCTTATCACTTTAAAATCTTATGTTTTATGGTTATCCTTTTAATTTAATCTTTAAAAAAACTAATAGAGAGGATGTCTCCTTCGAAACTGATTGGTCGGTTTGTGGGGCATACAGCATACGGCGCGTGTAAAAAGAAGTATTAAGAAATAGCTGCTCAACCAACCATAAGACGCGTGAGGTCATGGCTATAACTAAAATTTATTTCTATGTTTTACTAGAGGTGATATTACATTTATATGTTTTTTACTACTCTTGTAGTAATAAGAAAAATATATGTGTAAAAATCAATACAAAAAGAATCAAAACTATTAAATTAAATATATTATCTTACTAGTTTAACACCCCGTGTATAAAAACGCGAATGATTAAAATTAACTTTAAACGTTTATGTATTGTAAAAAAATTGTAAAACATATCAAAAGTATAAATAAATAATACTCTATGTATAAATACATATATCGATAACAAATATCTCGTATATAAATACTATCACAAAATAAAATAAAAATCACGATAAAAAACATAAATAACAAAGAAAAAAGATACATGAGGTGATATGTTATGACGTCATAATCCTATTCTTTTAGATATACTAAAAAAAGATTAAATATTAAAAATATCTATAAACTCTATTTAAATTTGAGTTACATACTATAGATATATTTTCCAAAATAGATTTTTGGTTTCGTTATTAACAAACTAATTTCCCAAACTAATTTATAAACTATCTAAATAAAATATCTCACGTAATCTAGGTAAATTTTTAATAAAATGTCTCATGTAAAAAGTATTGGATTGAATTAAGAAATGTGAGGGTTGGGATTAAGGATGGTAACATCATATTTATCTGTAAACTTAATTTTTTTTTTGAACATGCTCCTAATGGTCAAATATATTTTTAATTAGGAGAGTTTTTTTTTTTTTTAACCTATTCTTTAAATTAGACAGTTAGGTTAGATGAGATAAGGTTAAAAATTAATATAAATTTAATACATCTAAATGTTAAATTTAAATTATATAATAATATAAATATATGAATATAATATAATAGTAAAAGTGCGTTGGGTTAGATATTCACATTTGTTATGTGGATCAAAAAAATTTATTTGGATGTTGGATATATTTAATCCCGATGATATTATTATTGTTTTGGTTAAGGTTATCTTTATTTTAATTCACATTGATTAGTTATATTAGTTTTACTCTAAAAAGTCAAAATCAAAATTTTTGAATTAAAGAAATGAATGGCTAAGATTATATTTTTTTACTAAATGAAAGGTTCAGATTATCTAATAATTTTTTTGTAATTAGTCTTTTATATATATTAGACGATTATAAATAGGATGTATGATGAAATAGTAGAAAAATATATATTATTTTTCTATTATATATAAAAATAAATAGAAATAATAATAATAATAACTAGGTTATGGTTAAAAATTAGTAGAAAACAACTAAACCTAACGCGTCTTATGAAACAACTCGAATCTTTTATTTAATTTTCTAATTTCTTGAAAAAAAAATTCACCTGTTTTATACATAAAAGAAAATGAAAAATAGAAAAAATCCATTATAATGTATTCCTCTTTCCATATAAGAGGGATTGGTAGAATAAAAATGTTGTTTCAAAGTAACAAGGTTTCCTCTGAATCCGAAAATAAAGTTTGAGGAATTCTATGTGATTGTACGTAGGCCAAGGTTACATGGCAAAGAGAAGGTTTCAAAATAACAATGTTTTAGGTAAGCTTTCATGACTTTTTTCTGAAACTGATATACATGTCTATAATATAGTTGTTATTTTATTACTAAATGTTTGACGATCATAATTAAAATGCAAAGCTTATATATGCATGCTTAAAAGACATCTTTATATAAAATGCATGAAAAGTTAAATGTCGCATATATATATACATACATACATACATACATATATATATATATATATATATATATATATATATATATATATATATATATATATATATATATATATATGTTTAATTGTAAATCTAAGACATTGAAATATTTTTATTTTTGGTCAAGGTGAACTTGTAGTTTAAGAAAAGGGAAAATTTAGTTCGAGTAAGGGTAGACATTCGGTGTCGAATAAAAAGAGAAAAATGGAACATTTCGATGTTTAGTGAAAGGTAGACAGTTGGTATCCAGTAAAAGAAAAATGAAACATTTCGATGTTCTGACGAGGTAAACATAATGGTTCAATGTCAAGGGAACATTATCATGTGCAGTAATTAAGGGTTAAACACTTAGTACTCCGTAACAGGATAATGTGTTTTACCATGCAACGATTTATGATTTAATATAATCTTGTAAGTACGTGAATCTTTTTATAGTCTTATGTTTTTATTAAAGTGTATGTTAGCTATTATTTTAAAATAAAAATTGTATTAATTAGAAATCCTTTAAATATTCTCCTAACAAATAAGTTCAATCTCTAATCAGATATTCAAAATCATACAGTTTTCTAATCACATTTGATTAAACTATAAAATTGGAACAAGCATACTTAATTAGCTGATCGAATTTGGTTCCGAACTTAATTCAAATATCTAAATTCAAATCGTTTATACGAATTCAAATTGAATTTTGAATTAGGTAAAACAGTTGTCAAACTCTAACAACCAATTCTATCAACTCGAGAAACTTGAAATTCGATTTGATGAGCAGTCTTAAAATGTTAGTCTTTTATATATATATATATATATATATATATATATATATATATATATATATATATATATATATATATATATATATATATATTAAAAGATAATATATATAAGTCGAAATTTGATGGAATAAATAGCCCTAATTTTGTTAGTCTTTTATTTGTATTATTAAAAGAAATTCACTATAACACACATTAAGGTAAACTTAAGGATCTCTCGTGTAAAAATTGAGTTTTAGTCCCGGCCATTGCACATGGAAAATTAAACAGTCTTGTGGTATATATATAAGACTACCCGCATCGAGTCGCGAGGGAGGGCTGTGAAGGCTCCTCACGGATGTGAGGAGTATCGCCGGTCTTCGTGAAAGCCGGCTCACGGTCACGCAGGTGAGTGGGATCCCGAGTGTGAGCGGGAGGTACGTGAGTGGGCGTTTTTTTTTTTTTTTGGTGATGTGAGGGCATGTGATGGATGCAGGGATTGTATGATGTGATGAGAAAATTGTGAGGGGAATGATGTGGAGCTGATGTGGCTGTGTAAAGAGTGTGATGGATGCTGGTAGTCTAACAGTGTTATTGAAGTGGGGCAAAATAGTAGTCACTTTTCATAAACCAAAGATATATAGAGGTAGTGAACTTGCAAGTTGTGTGATAAATCGATCTATATATCTCAATTTCATCAAAAATAATCATTCATATATACCAGCTGCAGGATGAAAAGGGCGAAAGAAATATGGACCACCATCTTTCATCTTCTTATTCATATGCATATTCATGGTAATATAAAATTGTATAATTTTATTTATCTCACAAGGTGTCTACTACACCAAAAAAGAAATTTATGTGAAAAAAAAACTTATTACTCTATATATCATAATATAATATTCTATATATATATATATATATATATATATATATATATATATATATATATATATATATATATATATATATTCATGTTATTAATTGAAAGTTTGAAACTGAAGACCCCAAAAGAGGAAATCTTCCCAAACATTCTTTTTGGTCGGGTGTGTGTGTGGGTGTGGGGATTCTTTAAGTGATCCCATGCCATCACATTCTTAAATCTCACTCCTTTGTCTCTCTCTCTCTCTCTCTCTCTCTCTCTCTCTCTCTCTCTCTCTCTCTCTCTCTCTAAACTCATCTCTCTGTATATATTTAGATATAGATATATCTATATATATCTTTCCGGCCACATAAATATCTGAAAGGGAGAATTGAAAAAGATTAAAATCTAGTTGGTTCTGAATCTACTATATATATAAACATCACAATCAGTAGCTGGTGGCCGGTGGGAGGTGGCGGAAGTTGTATCTCACAGCACGCACCGCCGCATCATCATCTTTTCCGACAATCCAGCTTACAATCAACCAACCCTACTCAACCCACTTTTATAAACCAAGTGAAAACAAACCCTAGCTTATATATATTCTTTCAGTTTTGTGTTTGTTTGTTTGTTCTTTTCCTTGTTATTATAATTAGGGTTGGATCTGTGTGACAAAAAGACAAGTGTTTTTCACTTCAATTCCCGAGGAAATACAAACCCCTTTTTGCTCCGTAAACATTCGATTCTTTCTCTTCTTTTTTCCTTCCTTTTTTGTCTCCTTTTGCTTGTTTATTAATTGAACTCTTAAGTTCAGGAGACTTGTGTTGAAAACCCTCGATCTCTCTCTCTCTCTCTCTCTCTCTCTCTGAAGAAGAAGAACAAGATCGATCTTAACTGCAGAATATCATCATTAAATTTCCAAGGTTTTGTTGATATTATGTATTCTTGTATAATCTCTGATAATTTCAGTCTTTAACCATATATGCAAGTTTTTTAAACGAGTTTTTCTAATTTAAGTGTCACCAAGGAATGAGAATTTGATGATAGTTATGCACTATTATTATTAGTTCCATGGAAGTTCATCATCTTAATTGTTAGATTCTCTTTTTTTCTTTTCTTTTTTCCTTCAATTAGTTTCTTAACTGAGGTATGCTAGCTACTGATCTTTGTCTGGCTAGATCTCTATGAACTAGGAAGAAGAAATTTTCTGAACTTGCTTTTAGTATGTATTTTTTTAGTTTTTATTACTATAAATGTATAAATTTAAATGAAGCTAGCATATATACATATTCACATGTTCACAAAGTAAAGTTGTTGTACATTTTGATTGTGCATTATTAATTATTATCAGGTTTTCACTTTTGGCGAATGGTGGAAAACTTAAGTGGCTTCCCCTAGCTAGCTTGGAAAAGAGAACTAACACTTGAGTAGTTTTATCTTGATTGCCATGTATTGGAGGGTTATTCAATTCTTCATGAAAAATATATGCATGACACATACAAAGTATATAATTCATTTTTCACATTAGATTTATCATCTATAAATAATATGAAGTTTCTACAATGTTATAATCAGTCATTTCTTATACTTGACAAGAACATTCTTTGCATAATAAATCATATGTAATGATTTTTTTTTTTTTGTAGAGGAATGATAAAGAAATGAACTTTTTGTTGGTTTTAATTAGGCAAGAATGTTGTGGAAAACAATTAGGGTTAGGCTGATTGGATGATGAAGTTTGATAATTTCATGTCAAGTCTAGAACTTCTTTTTCTTATATACCCTCTTCATATAACATTCTCTATCCTTTATTATATGCCTTTTCCTTCTTTGGTATCAACTTGTTTTCTTGAGTAACATTTAATTAACAGGAAGTATGAAATAAGATTGGTAGTTTTTCATGATTGTTTTCTTGATCAATATCAGCTTGTTCATGATTAGTAACAATTATTTGCAAGATATGTAGAGGATATATACATGATAATTCATGTAGTTGGTATACATCAACTACTAAATATTAATGCTGCATTTTCCGATCAATGCAGGTCTTCAACCCGGCCTCATAAGTTGCAAAATATGAATAACTTTTCACACGTTCCTCCCGGTTTTAGATTCCATCCAACAGATGAAGAACTAGTAGATTACTACCTCAGGAAAAAGATTGCATCAAAAAGAATCGATCTTGATGTTATTAAAGACATTGATCTCTATAGAATTGAGCCATGGGATCTTCAAGGTGCTTCAGTTCATCATGTACCAAGTTAATTAGAGGTTCCTGAAAATTTGCAATCCAAAACAATCTTGTGACACATTTCTGAGTTGTATAAGACAACTTAATAATGTGTTTCTTTTCCTATGGATGCAAAACTTTCTGAGCCCTAATTTAACACTTAATTATACCAAGGCTATTCTTATTGTTCTCTGACATTTCTTATACGTTATATATAAACAGATTTATGCAAGTTAGGAACTGAGGAGCAAAACGAATGGTATTTCTTTAGCCACAAGGATAAAAAGTATCCAACGGGAACTCGCACGAATAGAGCCACAAAAGCCGGCTTTTGGAAAGCCACTGGAAGAGACAAGGCCATATACTCTAAGCATAATCTTGTTGGCATGAGAAAGACTTTAGTGTTTTACAAAGGTCGAGCTCCAAATGGACAAAAATCAGATTGGATCATGCATGAGTATAGACTAGAAACAAATGAAAACAACACTACTCAGGCAAGCTATTACATACTGATCTTACTTTGCTGTCATATTGTTTTACTTATATTTGATTTCAGAAAGATAGTTTTTGTCCATTGATAACTGACATGTCTATTGTATTAAAATTGATTCTTGTTTTAGGCAAACAAGGTTCTATTGCACTTTGGATATGGATACTAGTTAATTTATCATTTTTTCTAATGAAAGAAACATTTTTATTGATAAACTGAACATGATCTAATTTGTCTGTTCTCTTGATAATTCTTAGTTACCTTCAACATTAAGAAGTGTATTACTATAAACGTTTGATTGTTCTGAATAGTTAAACTTTGGATTTTGTTTTCAACAGGAAGAAGGATGGGTTGTATGCCGGGTATTCAAGAAGCGAATGACAACCGTACGAAGGATGGACGAACACGATTCTTTGTCCTGGTTTGATGATCAAGTGTCATTCATGCCAAATTTTGAGTCACCAAGAAGGATAACACACCCTTATACTTCAAATAGTTCATACCATCACCAATTTCAAGCAAAATCCGAGATTGATCAATTGCATTACAACTTGTCTCAAGATCATACCTTCCTTCAACTTCCTCAATTAGAATCACCCAAAGTTCAACAACCAAATCTTCAATGCACAACTCAGCAGTTGAACATTAACTTGCTTTACGGTAACAATGAACAAGATCTTCAAGTGACTGATTGGCGAGTACTCGATAAATTTGTTGCTTCTCAGCTTAGTAATGATCAAGATTCTCCCAATAATCCTCATCCACCATCTCTTCAAATGGCTGAACATATGAACTTGCTTTTAAGTGAGTCTAAGAGCGATGAAATGGCTTCAGAATGTGCTTCAATATCTACCTCCACTTGCCAGGTTGATCTTTGGAAGTAGTTAACTAAATAAAAAAATTTGAGTTTACAATTACATCAACCGAAAAAAGGATGAAAAAGAGGAAATTAAGTGTATTATGGTGACTAGAATGTAAGTTTTAATATCAAACCGTCACCAATCTAGTCGCGCTAGAAAATAAACATAATATGGGTGAAGTGGTTTCTATCAGAATTGTGGGACTAAGCTTTATTAAGTAGATATTTGTATAACATATCTCTAATGTATGTACGTACTTATTTTGATTGTTCTTATTTGTTGAAACTAATTAACAAGGGAATGGAGTGTTTAATCCTTTTATCCTTGTAGCAGCTGATCAAAAGTTGCTTGTCAAGCTTGATGTTGGTTTACTTTCATATTAATCAATGATATAAATTTTCTTGCTTCTCTAATCTTATAATTACAAGCGTCCCTTTGCTCAATGATCTTTATAGTCACACAAGAAATTAAAAAGAGGAGACTTGATTAAGAAATGTTTACCATTGGATACTAACAAGCATTTGAAGGTTTCTAGAGTGAATTATGTTTACGAATCACCGCCCTTTGGTTCACAAGAGTGCATAATTAAAGGCGACAGCGCACGAAATCTATCGATATATGTAACTCAAGAAATTCTGAAGTGTACACTCTTAGTTTAAGATGGTAAATTAAGTTTGGTGACAGAATTATATATTTGATATATTACAACGAATTCAAAACCATTATATCATGTTAATTAGCCTCACAAATTGAATTAAAAATCGGGCATCTTTTGTGCATGATGTTGATCAAACGGTATATATCCATATTCTGACCTTAGACATGTTATGCGTATATTAGTAATCGGAGGAAAACAAATAATCATCCATGGATAATCAAGTCAAAATGAGAAAGTTGGAGAGAGAGAGAGAGAGAGAGAGAGAGAGAGAGAGTGATCTCACCTTCAAGTTAATTAATCTATGATCATATATATAGTGAAAAATAGCAGTTGCTGAGCACTATACATGATGGTCTTATTTTGAACACAAGCTACACAAGTGTGTAAACAACTACCTATGGCAAACAACATAATATCTTTAAGCCACGACCAAACATGCATGCTTGTGTGAAAACGGAATAAAAGGTACAAAAGATCAAATATGCAGTAGCAGGTACAATATGGGCTTGATTGAATGTGCTGGTTATATTGTAAATTTAACAACTTAAAAGAGGAAAATGAAAAAAGGTCAGAAACCAAAAACAGTGCTGTCACTAGCTATTACTTGCAGGTTTATCCAGCATGGAATTAAAGCATGCAGTTTGAACCAAAACTAGCTAGACATATTTTACTTACAGGAAGAGTGAAAGAACACAGTACTACTGATCGAGACAAGATCTCAAAGGAAATGCGCTTCAACATTTGAATGACTCACCAAATGTATATGCAATTAAGTTGGCTTCAATTCATAGTTCACAGATGAAACTATAGAGAAATTATTGACAGAAGGAATATATGAAAGATAGAGAAAAAGCTAGGAGGATTTTCCTGTTACACTGAATACCATAGAGTTAGTTTTGGAAGGATTAGAAATTGAATATTAATTGAGGAAAGAAAGACAATGATTTGAGTGGAATTGTAGAAGAATGTTTTGTAGTTTTTCGCAAAATTTTTGCCTTTACGCTATAGATCATGCCAACATCACAGTAAACATCATCATGAGGCGTGCTCTGATTGCAGTACTCATGTATTTAATTTTTAGATACACAAAACAGCGCCCTAAATCATTAACAAGACTTGCTCGATGATCATGTGTTTCATTGACCAATTTTGACTTATAAGGATCTCTTTCAATTCATTGATCAACTCGCATTAGTTTTTCTTGTATATCCGGCCGTATCCTTTATATATAAGTTTCTTCCAAGAATAATTATAAAAAATTTATTAGATAATCTAAACTTTTTCATATAGTAAAAGATTTAATATTAATTATTTATTTCGTTAATTCTAAAATTTTGATTTTGACTTTTTAAAGTCAAATTACTAATGTGACTAATTAATATGAATTAAGATAAAAATAACTCTTAATTAAATCAGTAATAAATATCACCGGGACTAAAACACTATACATTTTAATTAATATACATTATAAAAGACATGATATATATCGAACATGCATCTAACACTTCTTATTAAGTTTTTTGATCCACGTAATGGCCGGGAATCTCATATTTTTACTATTATATTATATTAAAATAAAAATTATGCCGTAACTAAATTAAAATTAATAGATAATTAATATAAATTTTATGTATTTAAATGTTAAATGTCAAATTATATTATAAATATATTTATAATATAATTTGACATGTAACATTTAAATGCATAAATTTATATTAATTTTTAATCTTATCTCATATAAATTTAAAATAGAGTTTCAATTTTGACTATTTAAATTTAGGGTTTAGTTTCAAAAAGTGTATTGAATTTGACACTTTTTGCTATTGTGTATATCCAATTCTCAAAACTACCATTTAATGTACCGAAATCTTAAAAACTACCATTTAATGTATCGTGACCTTTGATAACAAGTAACTGATGATGTGGCACGGTTATGGCTGACTTGGCATATGACTTAGTGATGACATGTATTTTCCTTGGTTAAAAATAAATGAATACTAATAATAATAATAATAATAATAATAATAATAATAATAAATAATAATAATAACAATAATACACCTCCTTCAACCTTACCTCCAACGGCACACACCACCATCGGTTCACATCGAATCCACCTCCTTCAACCTTACCTCCGACGGCACCCACCACCACCTCCTTCAACCTCACCTCCGGCGCCACCCACAACCACCTCCCATCGAACACCCACGCCATCGAACACATCGTAACCGCCACTACCCACGCCGGCGATTTCTAACCCTAAGGGCGACTGCACCATCACCACCACCATCGAACACATCGCCGCCGCCATTTACCCTAAACAAATCCAACCACCCAACTAGAATTCGAACAGATCTGGGGTCAAAGCCATCATCCTCAAGAATATGAAATCGCGAGATTAGGGTTTTTGTTTCGAAGCAGAATAGGGTTTCAAAGCCATCATCATTGGTTCACATCGAATCCACCTCCTTCAACCTTACCTCCGACGGCACCCACCACCACCTCCTTCAACCTCACCTCCGGCGCCACCCACAACCATCGCCTTGAAATCTGGGTAACCAGCGACAAGACCATCGCCCTGCTTCATCGCCTTGAAATCTGGGTA
This sequence comes from Pulicaria dysenterica, assembly GCA_947179395.2. Taxonomy (NCBI): domain Eukaryota; kingdom Viridiplantae; phylum Streptophyta; class Magnoliopsida; order Asterales; family Asteraceae; genus Pulicaria; species Pulicaria dysenterica. The sequence goes on from OX359289.1 coordinate 101,462,783, forward strand.
ACAGGTTTCAATTCTTTGCTTCCGATTATGAAGTCTCACTAACAGGTTTTGATTTCTTGCTTCATCTTCATTTTGGGTTGCGATTTAGGGTTCGATTTCAGTTTGTTGATTTATGACAGATCTGTTCGATTTATGACAGATCGTTCTGGGTATAATGTTCGATTTCAATTTCTTGTTCGTCTTGTTGATTCATGATCGTTCTGGGTATAATGTTCTTATGTTTAAAATTTCATTTTTGATCAGTTCGATTTATGACAGATCTTGCTTTACAGATCATTCTTATGTTGGTTTAAGATATTAGTTCGATTATGTTTGTTCGATTCAGGGTTCTTAACAAATATGAAATCTGCTAAATCTGCTTTTTGATTCTTTTGATTTCTGGGTATTGAATGTTCTTTTGATTTGTGAGTACATGAAGATATGAATATTCATCTCATCTTGAACTTCAATAAAAAAGAATAAAAAAATTAATACATGGTATGAATTGGTGACATGGAAATACATGTGGCATTTTAGATGTAACAAAATAATCCAAAAAAAATAAAATGACCTGCTACCTGATTAGTAGGTTTATTGATACATAAAATGATAGGTTTTGAGACTTTGATACACTAAATGGTAGTTTTGAAAAATGAGTACATACAATAGCAAAAAGTGACAAGTTTGATACACTTTTTAAAACTAAACCCTTAAATTTAAACTTCGAGTTTTTATTTTTAACCTAAATTAACGGCTAAATTTTAATTTTGATAAAATGATAAGTTAAGATATTCTAATAAATTTATAATATATAGTCTTTTATTTATATTAGAAGATTAGAAGATACCTGAACTTAAAAACAAATTTCATGGGGATGTAAACACATCCTATACTTTGTAATTTAAAAGTTGATAAAACAAATTTAAAAATTGTTGTATATTTATTCATGTTATGCTAATCTTTTTTTTTAATTTTTTTCGTGTCTTATAATTTTTTAATACTTTTTATTAATATCAATATTTATCTTTTGTAAACAACTCGTGTATCACACGGGAATTTACTCTAGTTGGAATATGAAATATTAATTCAATATACGTCATGTAGACTAGGTTTACAATAAAATTGGGAGCAGACCGGCCAAACACAAAAATCCACCGATAGCACATCAAAGAAATTACAACCTCTTATCTTTTATAAGCCTAGAGAATAGATCATTCGGGTAGGTCAGATAATGTATCAAAATAAGTTATTGAAAGTACTAAGGGTGTGTTTGACGAAACTAACTGTGACTAATTATATGATACTCCCAAGCCTAATTCATAAGCTCCTTAGAAAGACTTTTTATTTTTTAGAATTATGAGAGATTATGTTTTTAATAATTCTCTCAAGATTTTAACACTCGAAAAATGATAGAGAGCTAGAGATTATAAAAACTAAAATCTCAAACTCTTATAACCACTATAACTCCATAAACCAGTTGCCAAACATATTTACCCTAATTAGGTATCGAAACAAATAAATCAATGTCCACGTTCATGATTGATATTGCCTACAAGTCGATCATTCAATTAGCTCATATTCTAAGTTACTTAAAAATTTATGCATTGGTATATTTCAAATGTATAATTAAATTACGTATAGGGGTTATATTTCAAATTATACATTACCCTAATTTGCTCATGTATAGGTAGGTATACATTAAATTTATTAAATGATCTCAATATTCTATTTATTAAAATAAATTCAATTGCTCAATTTTAATCATCAATTTTAAACAAAACTGATTTTTTTCATTTGATTTATTTTGTTAAAATAAACTTTAAACCATCATAATTGCCTATATATCATATTTAACCAAATTCTTAAGTTTATCATTTTAAAATATATTATTATCACAATGTCTCTTCGTATGTTACCACGTTTCCGCTATCACGTTTGCCCTCAACCTTATGATGACGTTTATACCATTGGTCTGAATGTTGATACTATATGTCACTATTTATTTTAAATCTTATTTTTTTATTTTATGATCATTTAATATTTTATATTAATATTTATAATTTATAATTTTTTAAACCCACCGATTGGTGAAATTCCTCAATTTCAACTTTCAACCGATAAGGTCCTTATTCTTTTTGTTTAATCCTTTATTGGGCTTTTATTCTTTTTGTTAAAATCTTAGTGGACTTCATAAAATTGTTTCTCGTATATTTATCATTGGGCTTTTCAAATTATTTAAAATTGGGCAATTTTGTTATTAAAAATAATCATATATTACAAGCTTATTTGGTCCCTTTTTTTTAACGCTAGAAGTCTAGAATATACGGATACAAATTTACATAATTTATTTACAGCGAGATTTGAATATATGACTATAGGTTATACAAAACAATTTTCAACATCTTGATACCGCTAAACTACAAGCCCTTTGATAACCGGGTTGGTTTTAACTAGTGTGTTTTTTGTTAAACAAATTAGCGTTGTGGGTTCGGGCTCTCTAAAGCTCATGTTATTTTGGAACATTTTAAGATCCACCTCGCTTGAGCTTGGCTTTATGAACCATTACTCCAAACCACACGGAAGAATGAAAAAAAGAACTTTTAGCCTATGACAGACCTGTAGTTAATTATCAAATGTTTTTTTTTTCTAAACTTGCCTTTTTATATTGTTATCAAATGAGTTGAGTTTGATCCGTACGTTGCAAAGGAAATAAAAAAAAAAGAATATATCATATAAAAACTACCGTTAACACATAAATACTTGTAATAAATCAAATAATAATCTAAATAATTAGAATATGATATATAGTGAAATTTTATTTTAAAGAATTTGTAATACGTTAACAGTATTTGGTTCGATTTCAGATATGTTAAGATTTAATTTGTATTACATCAATATATATGTCCAAAACAACAAAGAGTTTTTTATTTTAAGGAAACATTTTAATTTTTCGTTACATCAACTTCAAATTCTTTAGTATTACGATTTAGATAAAAGAGTTCCATATAGAGGTGGCAAATATCGACACGATACGAAACATGATACGAACCCGACACACAAATAAATGGCTTTTGGTTGAGCATAAACGGGTTCGGGTTGTTTTCGGTTGACCAGCCAACCCGTATATATTTTTGTTATTTTTTTAATTTTCTATTTATCCTTATATATTTCATGTTTCTCATTTGGTTATTGAGTTTTTATCTTAATTCTTAGTTATTCTAAACCTCATAAGAAACAAATCTATTGTTTCCCTTTTGTTTATTCGTCATTATGAAACTACTAAAGTTGACCTCACCACTTGTAACTTAGTTGTTCCTAGAACATCAAGTTTTTGTATTTAAAATTTAAGAGACACACAGTTTACTTTTATATAATTCTTATTGACGTTAATCAAGAATTACATGAACTAGATGCGGAAAATCTAAGTTCAATAAAAGGTGGCAACTAATTTTATCTAACACATAGACAATGCTAATCTTAAACAAATAACGTCTAAGACGTTCAACACATTAACAAGTTTATTACACTGAAAGTAAAATGCTAACTCTTCTAATTCTCAACTTATGAGATTTCAGTGTTTTTCAACGCATTCACCTTTTTTTAGCATGTTTCCATGCATAAATATATATAAGCAAAATGTGTCCGGGTTGATGAAGAGAGAAGGAGACAAAGGTACTTGGTTTAATAATATTATAATAGATAAAGTTAGGGGGTGAAAAGGTAAGTTAACTTTATACACAAAGTGTGTAAAGTGAACATACTTTTCAGTAATGAGTATACCCACTATCTATTATTATATTATTAAATTACTACCTTTATGTCTTGAGAAAGTAACCTTATCCTTCCATGTTTGTGCTTTAATCGACAACATGCTTTCTGAAGATTTGACTTTACCAAGTATGGAGTTGCCAGCCATACTTAACATCATATCTTCGAGATCTTCTTTTCAAGAGTATCTTTCTCCTTTTCCAGGGGATAAAGATCTATCCTTTTTGTATCATTGTAGATCCAAAAAGTGCTAAGTACTTTTACAAAAGAAAGATCTAAGGCATAATAAGAACAACACATGTTCTGCCTTTGACTTTAAGAAAATATTACATAGAAAAGCTATTAACTGAGATATACAATAAAGACTCAGTTAACAGACACTGAACTACAAATATAATTTTGCTCAGCTAAGGATAAGTGTGAAAGACTCAGCTGACTAGACTTGCTCAGCTGATCAAATTGCTCAGCTGATAATACAAATCGTAGCAGCAGCTAATAAACTGATTAACTCAACTGTCAGCTGTTCCCAAGGGCTCGGCTAATCATTTGAGTATAGTCAGCTTATAAAGAGAAGATTGGATAAGTAGCAAATACCTTATCTGACAGATGGAAGGCATCAGCTGATAACTTGTGATTGTGTCAGCTGATCCTTGACTGCTTAGCTGACCTTGAAATCTTCATCAGCTGATGGTTCTAGGCCATCAGCTGATCCAGTGTGATTCCTCAGCTGATGCTCTTTGACTGATCTTTTCTTCTCAGCTAATCTTTCTGAAGCTGGTCCTTTGGCTGATACTCAGTGTTCAGCTGACACTATGATTCGTCAGCTGACATTTCTTACTTAGAAATTCTTTAAGTCTCAGATAGAAAAACAACACATGTTTTTCATCAATCTAAGTCCAAAACTGAATATATGGTTTTGTTAACATCAAATCCTATTTTACTTAATAGATAGGTTTGATTAAGGTTTGATATTGCTATCTCACCAACAATCTCCCCCTATTTGATGATGACAAAACCTTATCTTGTTTAAGAAGAATCAGTTTGACTAGGATTTGTAAAGATATAACTTTTAAGTGCAATTTTGGTTACCTAGCTATCTGTTTTTGGTAACTCTTTTAAGTATGTTCCCTGATGTTCTGTTTTTGGGAATCTTTTCATTTATGAAGTACCATTGTTCTGTTTTTGGGATTTTTGATCTTTTCTATATTTACACTATGTAAGCTATCTACTAAGAGCCATCTATACTAGCATTTTGGCTAAGTAGTCCATGATCAAAGTTTCAAGCTTGATTACAAAACAAAGTATTTACATAAGAGTTTGTACAGTGAAATCTAACTAAGAGTTAAACTAAGTACAGAAGTTGAACTATTCTAGGAATTGAAATTACATCTACTCTAGTTATGAAGTGTGATCTTCATTCCCACCAAGGTTCTTCTTTTACATCCAGAAGTCTATTCAGAGGATTAGCAGCCAACAACTCTTCAGCTCTTGCTTGAATCAGATTTTCAAAATGTTCACTTCCTGTCTGTCCCCTTGTTAAATGTGCAGCTTGAAAGATTAATTCTCCAGGGGCTCTTCCTAAGTCAGTTTCTCTTAGGAATCTCCAAACACCAGCTCTGTCTTTGAAGAAAATCCCTCTCTCAGGTTCAGTTATGTACTTAAACATTTCTGGCTCAATGTTGGAGGGCAAAGCAGTGTTGAAATTTTCATATGCAGACAGGTAAGGATGATCAGGATTAAGTATAATCCGTTCAGCAGGTACAAAAGCTTTGGAGGATTTCTTGAAGGCATCCTCAATCACATCAATGTGTTCCACAAATTGATCATGAGTGCATATCCTGTGGTAAACAGCCATTCTGATCCAGAATTCGAATTTGTTTATGAACCTTGTGGCAATTTCACTTTTGGATTTAAGGAGGTGGTACAGAGTCTCAATCATCTCAGTGAAGGAGAATAGTTTGCAGTGATGGATATAGGCATTCTCATGTGTTTGTCTTTCATCTCTTCTTACTAATCTGAGATATGGCCCTTCATCTGTTCCCTTATATGGAGTGACTTTGGAAAGGAGATTTGGATCCTTTCTTTCTATCAAGTTCTTCTTGTTATCCAAGACCTCTTTGAACTCCCTTTCAGATTGCTGAGTTGTAACTCCAAAGTTGAACTCATGCAATGCTTGAATGGCTTCTCTGTGAGTTCTTCCTCTTTTAGGAACTTTCTTGACAGAAGGATCATCTTGTTGTGATGCAACCTGTGTTGGATGTGATTGAGAGGATAGCATGATGATTTCTTCTTCTTGTAATTCTCTCAATTCATCATCAGTGACACCAACTGCAGCAGCAAGATCCTCAGTGGTAGTGAAATCCTGGTGTCTCTCTTTGGCTTTAAGAACTTCTTCAATGGTTGAACCAAGAGCAGCAGCCAGTTCACTTAACTCTCTGAGATTCTCATCTTCTTGATTTAGCTCTTCCTCTCTTCTTTCTTCTTCTTCAATCTCCTCAGCAGTCATTATCTTCTTTCCTTTTCTTCTTGATGAATTGCTGGGATTTGGTTGACTTGATTGAACTGGAGAGGAAGCTTGGACTGGTGGAGCTGCAGTGGAGGAGCTCTGCTTCCTTATGTTGAACATAGAGGACAAAGGCATTTCATCTTCATCATCATCATCAGAATCCTCAGATGGTAGTTCAATTGGAGCACAGGATTCACATTGCTTTGATTTCTTTGTCCTTCTAGCCATTTGCTTTAGCCTTCTCTTTGGCCTCTGCTCTTCTTGAGCAGGTTGCTCCCCCTCAGATTTATTCTCCCCCTCAACAGCTGATCCTATTTCATCGGGGGTTGATGCATCCTCTGCTTGTAAAATTGACTTTGTCCTAACTGACTTCTCCCCCTTTTTGTCATCATCAGAGGAGGGAAAAACAACAGGCTTTGCAGGGGCATCAGGGGTGGTGAAAGAATAAGGAGTTGGGGTAGGTGTAGAGGTAAAGGGTGGTATGGTTGAGGATGAAGGTGAGGCAGTGGGTATGGGAGGCTGAGTGAAAGGTGATGTTGAGTGTCTAAGGTGAGAGGGAATAGGAGAGAAATAAGGAATGGAAGTTGAGATAAGAGGTTTTAGGTTGTTGATAGCTTCAGTGAGATTGGAGAATTCTCTCAGAGTATCACTGTGCCTTATCTTAGCAGAAAAGCTGGACCTATTTACCTCAGTATCAATGTCTTTTAGGAGAGAGGGGATAGTGAGAAGAGATTCAGGAATGGTAATGGAGATATCAGGGGGTGAGGGTCTAAGGGTTTTGAGTTGGGAAAGGAGATTGGAAATGGTATGGTTTAAGTTAGAAATGGTTTGGGTAGGTATAGGAAGGGAGGGTGTAGGAATAGGAGTAGAGGTTTGGTTTAGAAGTTGATCTAGTTTGGTAAGAATAGGGGAAAGATCAACAGGGGCAGGGGTGGGTTGGTGTTTGGGTTGGTTGGCTTTAAGTGACTCAATCTCATTGGTTAGGTGAGAGATTTGAGTTTCTGTTTGAGTTTGGAAAGAGGTAAAGGAGGCTTGAAGACTATCCATCTTTTGAGAGATAGATAATAAGGTTTTGAAGTAGTTGGGGTGAGGGTTCAGAAGTAGTAGAGGGAATGGGTTGGGTTGGAATTGATTGAGAAATTGTGCTTTGAACTGGAATGGATTGTGGTCCCTCACTTAGACCTTGGTATAGAGGCCTAAGATCACTGGGAACAGAAGTTGTACCCTGTACTAATGACTGGTTTATGCCACTAGTATTGACAGGTAGTGCACTAGTATATGTAAGAATTGAATCAAAAATAGGTGCAAATATGTGAGTGTGAGTGAGGGTTGCACTCAAAGGGGTATCCCTTATTACAGTAGCAAGTTGTTGTGAACTTACTAGGGGATAGGCTTGACACATAGGGGTTGTAGACACAGTATGACCTTGGGAGAAGGTCTGTCTTTCAATGGTATCACCCTGTTGGGAGGGTGACCCAGATTGCAGCAATCCCATATTTACACATGTGCCCTGTTGTGAGGACACACCCACTGGTTGTAGGGTTATATCAACTTCCATGAGCTCCCCCTCAAAATAAGAGATAGCTATAGGAGTTGAGGTCAGAGGTGCAGTGTGCATTTCCTCTGAGATAAGTGCAGTATGCACCATCTCTATTGACCTTGTTTCTATTTGGGTTGCAAAGTGAGTAGAACTTGCAACTGTTGGGAATTGACTAGAGCTTGGCAGTTGTGGGGGTGTTACGACTAGAGGTGAGGATGGGTTCTCATTGGTGGGGTCAACCAAATGAGTGTCCTCAGAGATTGAGAGTGTACCTATGATGTGTCTTGTTTTGCTGATCTCAATGAGCTCCTCCAGCTTATCAGAGACCTCTTCATCATCAGGGACATCTTCATTTCCACTACTTGGTGCTCTATGAACAGAGTCACTTGATCCTTGTTGTTGATCAGGGTTGGGATAGGCAATAGTACCTCCAAGAGTTCTACTTGGAGAATCATCATCAGATTTTTCATCACTTTCATCAGTGCTTAGGTATCCGGACCTCTTTGAAGTAGAGGAACTAGAGGGAAACATTTGTAATGGCATTCCATGTTGACTGGATGAAGTAGAACCAGATTGATAAGGCTCATCTCTCATGTAAAATCCACCAGCATCATCATTATGGCCATTACCACCATCACTGTCATCTAAATTTTCTCCTTCAAATATGGCTTCATCATGAGTAACAGATTGAGCCACTTCCTCAGTTACAACATCAGGGGACTCAGAATCATGAGCCACTTCTTTTTCATGCACTTCCTCCTCATCATTATCATTAGCAATATCAATGAGCTCTTGCATCTGTGAAGTGATTGCTGTACCCTGATCTTTCTTTATCAGATGAAAGATCTTTTGACCCATTTGTGGTATGGTCATTGTGTCCAAAACAGCAGCAATCCCAGTGTATTGTTCCCATTGAAGATGATGAAGTACAAGAAAGCTTAGGTACCTGATATAGGGAACAATAGTTCTGGTGGATTTCTTTGCAGTGCCAAGAGTGATTTTGTCCATCATCTCCGAGAATATGACTTGAGCAAAGTCAATATTCCTCCCTGTGACCAAGGCGTGCAGAATCATCAGTTCTGTTTGATTCATTTGATCAAAGCTTCCAGACTTATGGCCAAAGCACCGAGTGATTACACTTGTCAGGTACTTCCATGGGTGTCCCAGCACAGACAACTTACATTGACCATGGGTGACAGCTTCATTGTAGCCAATCAGGGGTAAGACCTCCAAGACTTGATCCATTTGAGCAAAAGGTTGATATGGAGCTAAGTTGGGCAGAGAGATGGCTTGACGAAGATTATTGATATTGATGTTGATGTTGATTGTGCCATTTAGACATGTACAGGTAATGAGTTCTTGATCCGTATGGTACCTTGCAGTGTACCACATCTCACCGACAATGTTTGGAAAGATGAAGAAAGGATGGGCAGAGAGACATGGAAACAGGGGATGAGCATTTATGAATGCTACCATTGGTTCGTATCCCTGGTTTGATTTATTTGTGGGAATTTCAGTGTTGATTATAAAGTTGTTTGGGCGAATGGTGATTTCTGAGTTTGGTGTGACATTTTCACCAGCAATGGCGTTTGGAGAAGTTGCAGGGTTGATGATCTCCATGATTACAGAGTGAATGAAGTTTGAGCAACGAGAGTTTAGGGTTTGAAAGTTTGAGAGAGAAAGAGTGTTTGGGAATTTTCAAAGCTTAAGAAATGAATAACCGCTCGAATACACCTTTAAATCTTCCTTGGAAACCTAAACTGTCACAGAAATATTTTGTAAAAAGTAACTGTCACTTCTGTAAAAAGGTAATAGACGGAATAGATATTAAATACACAGACAATAAACGGACAAATAAACTAAATTAAATAACCTAGTAACACAATAAATACAAATGAGAAATTAATAAAATAGGTGTGGGAACACAATATTTTTGACTTTTGAAAAACATCAGCTGACAGACGAGAGTGTCAGCTGATCCATGTTGAGATAAAATAAGTGTCAGCTAATGAATGCACTTAGCTGAGCTTCTAAGTCTTAGCTGATGGTTTATCAGCTGAGGTATAGTGTCAGCTGATGATCGTCAGCTGACATAATTCTATTAGCTGATCTACCATAAGTAAAATATGTAGAAGCTTAGATAAGTACTTCATTTCACACACAAATAAAATTATTTTCTCACACACAATTAACTACCTAAGAAGAGAATATATTACAAATTTAACATGCCAAGTTTGGATATTAGGAAGTTGAACCGAGACTCATCCAAAGGTTTTGTAAAAATGTCAGCTAATTGAACATCAGGGATGATATAATGCATTGAAACTTTCTTTTTCTGCACATTATCTCTAAGAAAATGATGTCTGATTTCAATATGCTTAGTTTTTGAATGCAAAACAGGATTATTAGAGATAGATATAGCACTTGTATTGTCACACAGAATTGGGGAGTTTTCAAACTGTAAGTCATAATCCAGTAGTTGATTTTACAGCCATAGCAATTGAGCACAGCAGCTTCCAGCAGCAATGTATTCTGCCTCAGCTGTAGAGGTTGAAACAGAGTTTTGTTTCTTGCTTGACCAGCTGACTAATCTTCCACCTAATAATTGACAACCCCCAGATGTACTCTTTCTGTCTAGTGTGCAACCTGCAAAGTCAGAATCAGTGTATCCAACTAACTCAAAATCAGAGTCTTTGGGGTACCAAAGACCTAGATTAGGAGTTCCTTTGAGATACCTGAAAATTCTTTTAACTGCAGCTAGGTGAGATTCTTTGGGATCTGCCTGGTATCTAGCACAAAGACATGTAGAAAACATAATATCTGGTCTACTTGCAGTGAGGTACAAAAGAGACCATATCATACCTCTATAAGCTGTAATGTTCACTGATTTACCATCAGTGTCCTTTCCAAGCTTTAAGGTAGTGGACATGGGTGTTTTCATTGAAGAACAATTTTCAAACTCAAATTTATTAAGTAAGTCATTTACATACTTTGTTTTATTAATGAAAATTCCATCAACTTCTTGTTTAATTTGAAGACCTAGAAAATAGTTTAATTCACCCATCATACTCATTTGATAGTTATCAGACATGAGTTTGGAAAACTTTTTGCAAAGATCAACATTTGTAGACCCAAATATTATATCATCTACATAAATCTGTACAAGAATCACATCACCCTTGAATTTTCTTATAAATAAGGTGCTATCTATGCTTCCTCTTATAAATCCTTTATTGGTCAAAAAGGAAGAGAGGGTATCATACCAGGCTCTTGGAGCTTGCTTCAGACCATACAAAGCTTTGTTCAAGAAGTATACATGATCTGGTTTGCTTGTATCCTCAAAACCTGGAGGTTGTTTGACATACACCTCTTCTTTCAATTCACCATTTAGGAAGGCACTCTTAACATCCATTTGGAATAATTTAAAGTCTTTGAAGGCAGCATAAGCAAGAAATAGTCTTATTGCTTCAAGTCTTGCAACAGGGGCAAAGGTTTCATCATAATCAATACCTTCTTCTTGACAATACCCCTGAGCAACTAATTTTGCCTTGTTTCTGATGATCAGCCCTTGTTTATCCATCTTGTTTCTGAATACCCACTTAGTGCCAATGATGGATTTGTCCTTTGGTCTTTGCACCAAAGTCCATACATTGTTTCTTGTGAATTCAGCCAATTTTTCTTGCATGGCATTTATCCAGTGAGGATCAGTTAGAGCTTCATCTACCTTCTTTGGTTCAATCATAGAAATAAAACCTGTATATAAACAAAAGTTACAAGCTTTTGATCTTGTTAGTACAGGTGCTTCTATGTTACCTATGACCTGATCAATTGAATGATTTCTGAGGTCCTTGTAGGCATTTTGGATTCTGGGAGTTGAAAATCTTTGGTTTGGGTCAGCTGATGAGACTTCTGGTTGATCAGCTGACAGAATTTCTTGATTACAATCTGATGAGACTTCTACTGATAAGGGAATGTTTGATATGGAATTAGATTCCATTGATGTTGAATCATGATTCCCTTCATTTAGTAAAAGTGTGGGTTGGTTTAGGATAGAATGTGCAAAGGTGTTTTGTTCAATCGGAACAGGTTCATCTAAGTCATCTATGTTAGCTGATGTGATTGGATCAGCAAATGGGAGTGGATCAGCTGATACTGGAGTGTTGTCTTCAGTACGCAGCAAATCATTAAATTCCTCACCTGTAGATGGATTAGTAGAACAGGAAGCAACAAAGTCATTTTCATTAAAACTTACATTGATTGATTCTTCTATGACCTTTGTTTTGATGTTGTAAATTGTGTAAGCTTTGGAGATCACAGAATATCCAACAAACACACCTTCATCAGCTTTTGGTGCAAATTTCTGCAATTGATCCTTCTGGTTCAGAATGAAACACTGACACCCAAAGATGTGTAGAAAGCTGATGTTGGGCTTCCTTCCCTTGAGCACTTCATAGGGAGTCTTGTTGTGCCTCTTTATTATAAGGGATCTGTTCTGAGTAAAACATGCCCAGCTGACAGCTTCAGCCCAGAAGTTGAATCCTAACCCACTCTCACACAGCATGGTTCTTGCAGCTTCAATCAAAGTTCTGTTTCTTCTTTCAGCTACACCGTTCTGTTGTAGTTCTTGGAGCAGAGAAGTTTTGAGATATTCCTTTCTCATCACAAAAACCTTCAAGAGTTTGATTACTAAATTCAGTTCCATGATCACTTCTAAGCATCCTTACCAGATTGTCATTAAGCACTTCCATCTTTCTAATAAAGCTTATAATCTCTTCAGCAGCCTCACTCTTTGCTTTTAGGAAGATGACCCAGGTGTATCTTGAGAATTCATCAACCATCACCAATGCATACTTACTTCCACCAATACTAGCAGTAGCAACAGGACCAAATAGATCCATGTGCAACATGTAGAAAGGTTCAGTAATGGAGAAGGCTTGCTTAGATGGAAACGAAGTCTTGTGCTGCTTTCCCTTCTCACAGGCAGAGCAAGTTTTAGGCTTAACATACGTCAGTGAAGGTAGTCCTGACACTAGTTCACCCTTGCTTAACTTGTTAATGTTTTTGAAGTTTAAATGGGAAAGCCTTTTGTGCCATAACCAGTTTGTGTCAGTTACAGACTTGGTATACAAACAGGTTAACTTGGATGGATCACCAGAGGACATATCAAGAGTATATACATCCTTGGTTCTCTTTGCACAAATTATTGTTTTACCTTCTTGATCTAAAATGGAACCATCTGTCTTTGTAAAGAGGACTTTATGATCACCATCACATAACTGACTTATGCTGATGCGATTATACTTAAGTCCTTTAACATATGATACCTTGGATAAAGTTAGGTTTCCATTATGAAGTTCTCCGTAGCCTTTTGTTTGCCCACAATTATTATCACCAAAGGTTACTCTTGGACCTTTTTCCTTCTTATAGTTACTAAGCAAAGCTTTACAACCTGTCATGGTCCTTGAACATCCACTGTCAAGATACCACGTGTTCAGACCCTGCATAGATGTGATTGAAAGAAGGTTAGTGAGATTTGGGCATCCACATTTAAGTGGACCCCTGTGGATTGCACCTAGCCATCCACTTTATATTAGGTTGTTTATGAATGAGAGAAACAGCTGTGTTATCATAATTAGTCCGCTGTCTTGAGTTACCTTCTTGAGAACAATTATCTGCCTTATGTTCTTTGCTCCCACATTTATAACATTTTTGATTTTTGGAGCTTTTAACATGTTTTGGTAATTGACTAAGAGATGTCTTAACTGTTTTCTGATGACTATGGGTCATCAGCTGACAGATTTCACCATTCAGCTGTTGCAGCTGATTCTGTAAACTAATAAGGTCTTTGTTTACAGTCACCTTAGGTTGACCCTTAGTTAAAATGAGTTTTTGATCAACTTTAGGTGTGGCAGACTTAGACTCTTTGTAAACAAAATGTCCTTTTCCCTTAGTTTCTCCTATTAAAAGAGTTTGAAGTGAAGTTTGATCAGCTAAACAAACAGAAGAGGATCCATGATCAGCTGACAGGATATCAGCTGAGCAGTTATCATCTACTTTTTGATCAGCTGATGTAATATCATTAGCTAAGGAATTTTCAGTCAGCTGAGTTCCTAAATTTAATGTATCAGCTTTCAAGGTTTGACAACAGAATGTCTCTTTGGTATCAACAAATGATTCCATTCCTTTACTTACTTCCTTTACACCTAAATTTTCAGTACTTTTGCTTTCTGTCAAGACAATAGAAATTGAACTAACTTTTGAAGAGGTTGAGTCTTTCAGCTGAGTACTTTTACTTTTGACAAATCTGTTAGTGATAATACTTTTTCCTTTTACAATCTTTTGAAAAGTAAGAGGTAAAATATCAGCTTTTTCTAAGATATTTATGTTCTTGCTAAAATCAACACAGTTAGCAGCTTGGGAATAATTTCCACCAATAATAGCTTGAACTTGTTTTGGAATCTGCTCATTGACACACTGAGTGGTCTTCTCAGCAGAAACACACCAAGATCTAACTACTTTTTGAAGGTCATTAAACTTTATTTTTGCTTCATTGGTTTCTTTTACCAAGATCTGATTATCTTTTTATTAGCTAAATCATCTTCCAGTTTTGTCATTTGTTTAAGTTTCTCATCTTTAAGACTTAATCTCTCTTTTAGTGATTCTATTTCTAATTTTAGCTTCTTTTCTCTTTGAATATTTGACTGAAACTCAACACACAGATAATCAAACATAGTGTTCTTTTCATTATCTTCATAGTTAATAAATTTTCCAACCTGATACATAGAAGAAGGATCCCAGTCAGGAGAAGTACAAGCTTTAGCAGCTTTCTTCATATCCTCATCAAAGGAACTTGTACTTGCTGTGTTGGCCATCAAACTGAACTGAGCTGTGAGGACCTCATCTTCATAACTTGAGAGATCTTCCTCAGCCCAATCTTCTTCTTCAGCAACCAGCACCCTGTTCTGAGCTTTCTTCTTCTTCTTGTCAAGGACAGCAGCAAGAAGCTTCTTATATTTGGCTTCATAATCAATCTTGTTGTCTGAGCTTGAGGAACCCTTGAAGCTTGTGTTTCCTTTGGACTTACATTCACTGGCATAGTGACCAGTCTTGCCACAAGAGAAACAACCTTCAGAAGCCTTTGGTTTTGACATGGCTATTTCTCCTTTGAAGGGTTTCCTTTCAAACCTCTTGACACCCTTTCTTTTCAAGAAAGGTTTGAACCTTTTAACCAACATGGCAGCCTGCTCAACAGCAGCTTCAATGCTGTCCATGTTCTCCAGAACTTCATCCCCATCAGCCACTTGCTCTTCATCAGAAGATTCCTCCTCTTTCTCCTCATCACTGGACTCATCCACAACTGCAGCAAAACTCCTAGATCTTGTATCCTTAGATACAAGGGCAGTAGTTGGAGCTTTTGCAGCCTCCTTCATATCCTTGGTAGAGAGTTTCCTTTGTTTCACTGATTGTTCATGATTCATAAGATTTCCATATAAACCAACCAGTGAAAGACCCTTGATTTTCTCACCATGTTTAAGCATAGTGATAAAATGATCCCAAGATTCTGGGAGAGAGTCTAGAAACTTGTTTACAAGTTCCTTATTGCTTTTGTGAACATCTGCCCTTCTTAAGTCATTAATGAGGCAGTTGAACCTGGTGTAAGTCTGAGTGAGACTTTCACCTTTATGAGCAAAGAAGAACTCATATTCTCTAATCAGAAGGAGTTTCTTGTTCTCCTGCACTTCTTCAATGCCTTCATATGCAACAGTCAAAGTGTCTAGCATCTCTTTTGCAGATTTACAGTTAAGAACTTGATGATAGACATCATTTGGTAGTGCAGAGACTAAGGCTGTTCTTGCTTTAACATCAAGATTAACAAGCCTTTTGTCTTCATCAGACCACTGATTTATAGGTTTTATAATCAGTCTTTCAACAGCAGGAGCTTCATCAGTTGCTTCAGTTACTTGGATAGTTGAGGAAGGAACATAAGGACCTTCAGTAACAGTTTTAAGCATCACATCATCAAGGCTTGACATATAGAGAAGAACTCTACTCTTCTAGAGAGAGAAGTTCTCTCCATCAAATATAGGACACCTTGTGAGTGAACCATTGTTAGAAGAACCATTAGAGGCAACAACAGAAGTGGCCATTTTGTAGTGTGGGGTAGAAGCAGTTGAAAAGTAAGCAAAACAGATCTTAGATATGGATTATCTAACCTGCTCTGATACCAGTTGTTGGTCCCGAATGGATACTACAACAACAAATGTTTGTAGAATGGGGGTTGAATACAAACTTTAGCAAATTAAAATTTAAGAGACACGCGGTTTACTTTTATATAATTCTTATTGACGTTAATCAAGAATTACATGAACTAGATGCGGAAAATCTAAGTTCAATAAAAGGTGGCAACTAATTTTGTCTAACACATAGACAATGCTAATCTTAAACAACTAATGTCTAAGACGTTCAAAACATGAACAAGTTTGTTACACTGAAAGTAAAATGCTAACTCTTCTAATTCTCAACTTATGAGATTTCAGTGCTTTTCAACGCATTCACCTTTTTTTAGCATGTTTCCATGCATGAATATATATATAAGCAAAGTGTGTCCGGGTTGATGAAGAGAGAAGGAGACAAATGTACTTGGTTTAATAATATTATAATAGATAAAGTTAGTGGGTGAAAAGGTAAGTTAACTTTATACACAAAGTGTGTAAAGTGAACATACTTTTCAGTAATGAGTATAACCACTATCTATTATTATATTATTAAATTACTACCTTTATGTCTTGAGAAAGTAACCTTATCCTTCCATGCTTGTGCTTTAATCGACACCATGCTTTCTGAAGATTTGACTTTACCAAGTATGGTGTTGCCAGCCATACTTAACATCGTATCTTCGAGATCTTCTTTTCAAGAGTATCTTTCTCCTTTTCCAGGGGATAAAGATCTATCCTTTTTGTATCATTGTAGATCCAAAAAGTGCTAAGTACTTTTACAAAAGAAAGATCTAAGGCATAATAAGAACAACACATGTTCTGCCTTTGACTTTAAGAAAATATTACATAGAAAAGCTATTAACTGAGATATACAATAAAGACTCAGTTAACAGACACTGAATTACAAATATAATTTTGCTCAGCTAAGGATAAGTGTGAAAGACTCAGCTGACTAGACTTGCTCAGCTGATCAAATTGCTCAGCTGATAATACAAATCGTAGCAGCAGCTAATAAACTGATTAACTCAACTGTCAGCTGTTCCCAAGGGCTCGGCTAATCATTTGAGTATAGTCAGCTTATAAAGAGAAGATTGGATAAGTAGCAAATACCTTATCTGACAGATGGAAGGCGTCAGCTGGTAACTTGTGATTGTGTCAGCTGATCCTTGACTACTTAGCTGACCTTGAAATCTTCATCAGCTGATGGTTCTAGGCCATCAGCTGATCCAGTGTGATTCCTCAGCTGATGCTCTTTGACTGATCTTTTCTTCTCAGCTGATCTTTCTGAAGCTGGTCCTTTGGCTGATACTCAGTGTTCAGCTGCCACTATGATTCGTCAGCTGACATTTCTTACTTAGAAATTTTTAAGTCTCAGATAGAAAAACAACACATGTTTTTCATCAATCTAAGTCCAAAACTGAATATATGGTTTTGTTAACATCAAATCCTATTTTACTTAATAGATAGGTTTGATTAAGGTTTGATATTGCTATCTCACCAACATGGATTAAACTATATCTACGTAGGGGTTGAACTTTATTTAGTAATTTGCATTTAAATGTTGTATTTTGACAAACAAGGGACAAAATTAGTGAAACTAGACACACTACTCGCCAACCAATTAATGACCCACCAACCCGTTAGTGACCCGTCAACCCGTTAGTGACCCGTCAACCCGACCCATCAACCCATATATTTAATCGGGTTACGCGGGTCGTGTCGTGTCTCAACTTATACGGGCTGTGTCACACATATTGACACGAATAATTATACGGGTCATGTTCATGTCATGGCCTGCCGACCCGCCAACCCGAACACGACACGATTGCCACCCTTGATTCCATATAAATATCATATTAAGATAAAACAATGTAACACTGCGGTTTTGAAAAACCAGTTTTTTTTAAAACAATAGCTAATCAATAATTCAAACTGTGTGGATCCGTTTGTAAACATAGCTTATAGAAATCTGTTTTTCAAAATTTACATAAGCAGTGGAAATTTAAAGTGGCTATCAATTTACAAACAAAATCAGACACGACATACAAAAGATCTGTTGGTGTTACCGTTATTAAAAACCGACCATCATAAAAGAAATATACACAAACATGAGTAGCAAGATAAGTGTTCCTCCAAAACAACAATAATATCTAGCAGTCACCCAAACTCTCACATCTAAGTGTCACATCTAAGATAGCATAATCATCAATTTAAACATATCACATATCAACAATAATCATTAGATAGTGCTATATAGCATCTCGCAATGAGCTGACATAGTCATAAGGAAGCATAATCTTGCAGGGTAGCGAACTCGGCTCAACGCTCCTAACTGGGAACCAGACACATCAACAGCGCGAGTGGGTGAGCGGGTAGCGGTCCACCGTTGCGTTATAAAGCCAAAGACTCCATGGGGTACATGCAGGAAACTAATTTCCCTCATCGTACGAGGAATATTGGGTTAGCCAAACCCTAAATACCAATGAGGTACCGTTGACGCTACAATCAACCCGCGGGACTCAAGGCAACACAGACCGTGTGCTGGCCTCGTTCAAGTACTATAAATAGCTCCCACATCCGGATCCGATCACGAACACATAACTGACCCATTCCGGGCCTCGTAGCACGCATACATATAATCATATCATAATCTTGATTCAATTGTTACATGTTTCATACACAATACATATCATTCAGTAGGTATCTCATACATGCAATAATGTTAATTACCTTTCATTGAATTACTTGTACATACTGATAATATGCAATATAGTTATATTAATTCTTATGTTATCCGACACTCACCTGAATGGCTACAACAAACAGATATAGTGCTCCGACTCTTCTTGGTCGTCTGATTTATCTATAATACAATACTTACGTTTAGACACAACGCACGAGTACAATAACTAAAATACTTATTCTCTTAATGATGTTCCTAATCCATTTATTAACTTAAACGAACATCCCATACTTCAGTACAAGAAGAACAGCAAAATTGTTGCTGTTACTTAAAAACACCCCCTTACAGCGGTAAGGGTTTTCCCATGCGCCGGTAAACCCTTTTAAAAACACCCCTTGCGGGGTTTTCCCTTGCGCCGGTAAGGGACCTGGTTACAGACCAGTGTCGATTTTTCGAGCTCTGTTTTGGCCATTTTCACTTCAATCCAATCTCAGTTGTTTCCAATTCGATTTCCAGTGATTATACAACAACTAAGGTATCAGATTGAGTCTAAAAACATCAAATTTACAATTTATAACAATGAATTCATGCCATGGTATGAAAATCCTCTTTTTTGACCCATTTGATGAAAGTTACTCAAACTTAATCAAAATCAACATTCAATTTATGATTCTTGTTTCTAATCATTTTTAGAAGTTGTAGGAACTAATTAGAACCATAAAAATAATCCTTTGATTACTAATTTGAAGTTTGGTCATCTTTGACCTAAAACTCAAGAACAAGAACTTGGAAGAATGAACTTACTAATGAGCTTAGGTAAGGAAGATAATGAAATACAATCAGATTATAAGCTTAAATTGTTGTTGGACAGAAGCCTGATGATTTTACTGTGATTCTTCCTTCAAATGTTCAAGAGCAAAGTGAGAGTGAAGTGTGTGTTAGTATATACGTATGTGTCTGTGTATGTGTATAAGATGAAAACCGACTTTGGTTCTCATACTATCCACAATAGGTATTTTATTCGTTTTTCAACTTACAACTTCACACTCGTTCACCCATTTCAATTAACGAAGATATTTTCGAAATCCTTATTCAAAATCGTTTACTGATATATTAATTTTATTCATTTTCGTCATTATTTTAATATCACCATTTCTTAATCATTTTTATAAAAAATTCATATTAATTTAATTAAATAAATTCTAGTATTAATTATTAAATTCAAGATTCGAACGTACCGAGAGTATATACGAATAGGTCCTGTTACAAACAATGTCTAAATAAATATAAAAATAAAGTTGTCACAAACATATATTTATATTGGTATCAAACATATATATTAAAAGTAATAAGATAAAAAATAAATAAGATGTAAATTCGTTTGTTTAAGAGTTAATTACAAATTTGGTCCTTTTAGAATATGCCATATTGCATGTTTGGTCCTTTAAGGAATTTTGTTACATAAATAGTCCATTAAATGACAATTTGTCACACAATTGGTCCTTTACTCAAACGGCAGTTAAATTTGACTAACGGTCAAAGGGCAAATTGGTCTTCTTACAAGTAAAGGACCAATTTTGTAATTAAAATAGTTAAATTAATATTTTTTTACCATTTTTGATTATTAATTTA
This sequence comes from Pulicaria dysenterica, assembly GCA_947179395.2. Lineage (NCBI taxonomy): Eukaryota > Viridiplantae > Streptophyta > Magnoliopsida > Asterales > Asteraceae > Pulicaria > Pulicaria dysenterica. The sequence goes on from OX359289.1 coordinate 101,483,107, forward strand.
TTGGTTTTATAATTATTAATGTCTTTTAGAGTTAATTAATCTCTTTCTCTTTGTCCATCTCTCCCTCACCCTCTCTCTCTCTAAACACATGACTAGAAGAGTGAGTTTCTCTCCCTCACCCTCTCTCTCTAAACACATGACCAGGACGGCATGCCATCACCACCACCGCGTACTTCACCAACAACAACACATACACACTTTGAAATCACACACACACCAATCAATGATAAACAAGATCTGAATTCAAAATCGAAAACCCTAAATCATAAACAAGATGAAAAACCCTAAATCATAAACAAGATCTGAATGATCTACATATATATGAGACCAAAACCTTTGAAATCTGAAATCAAAATCGAAATTTCAAGCACAAAAACTAAAACAAAAAATCTAAACCATATGGAACAAGATGCCAAAACCATTTGCAGTTACTGTTAGTCCTTCATTGAAACTCACCAATCGATGATAAACAGAGATTTAGAAACTTGAAGAACCCAATTGATGAGCAGAAACCCTAATCACATGAGAAGATGGTGGTGTTGCAAGTGGTGATGTGGCGGAGACACACCTACACCGAAACCCATAAAAGTGGCAGAGGGAGTGGGGAAGAGGTGATGATGTTGTGGCGTTGGTGGTGATGATTCAACGATAGGGAAAGCCTATTTGCATATGGTGATGTGGCAATGATGAAAGGGAGGGTTAGGGTCGCAGGTGCTAGGCGCCGACGATGACAATGAGAGAGAGATGGGTTTAGGGGTCTGGGGGGTGCATGGCGGTGGATGGCAGCAGCGGTGGATGGCGGTGGCGCCGGTGCATGGCGGCGGCGGATGGTGGTGGAGGTGACTCTTGTGTGAGAGAAAGAGGGTGAGGGAGAGATGGACAGAGAATGTGGGTGTGTGTGTGTGTGTCTGTTGAGTTTGTGAAGAAAGAGAGATTGTGTGTGTGTGTTGTGTTTGTGAAGAGAGAGAGAACATTAATTTGTAATTAACTCTAAATCAAGACATTAACAATTATTAAATAATCAATTAATAATAAAAAATGGTAAAAAAATTATAAAACCAAGATTTAATTACAAAATTGGTCCTTTACTTGCAAAAAGACCAAATTGTCCTTTGACTAATAGTCAAATTTAACTTCGTTAGCATAAAGGACCAATTGTGTAACAAATTCTCATTTAAAGAACTATTTATGCAAAAAAATTCCTTAAAGGATCAAACATACAATATGGCATATTCTAAAAGGACCAAATTTGTAATTAACTCCTTGTTTAATAGAATCATAATAAAATACGATAATCTAATTTGAAATTAGCGCGAACAAAGGCCGAGGAAAAAAGTAATAATAAAAACAAAAATATAATTGAAATCATGAGCGCAAGGGACTTGAACATTTGACTATGGCTGTAGGCCTGTTCCACAACGATAAGACCATTCACAGTGCAAAAACCCTTAAAAACCAAAATTTAGTCCTTCACACTACCACATCGTGCCACATCAGCTTATCCCACTTTTAAAAACTTTCAAAAACTTTTTCCTGCAATCCATTGTCCTTTACAAAAGTCCTTACATCTTCCTAGGTCTCATCATTTTCCTAGTCCTTCACACACACCCAATTGTTTTTGAAAGGTCCTTAAACAAGGACTTTTAAAGTTCTTCATTTTGGTGCAATGCTAAAAACCATTTTCAAAAGTTTTTAAGTGGCTAAAAACTTTTCAAAAATTTGCATTGTGAATGCTCTAATCTCGCCACTCCGCTAAAAGCTAAACACAATCTTAATCCAGATTTAGTTAGAATATAAATTATTATAAATAGTTACGGGTAGTTTGTTTTTTAAAAGATCTTAATACATATTAATCTCAATCAATAAGAGGTATTAAGATGTAAAAGTTGTTTGTTTTTTTTCTTTTCATTAAGATCTAAAAACCTCTTAAAACTTCTTAATGAATAAGAGATAAAATTACATCTTATAATATCTTAACAAATTTTATGTTTCATTATACTGTAACAAATATACTCATTTCACTAATTCACGTCAGCATCTACTACTCGACACCTTTTACAGTCGTCGTCAGGCGGCGCACACCATTGTATATCTCTCTTCTATATAGTTTTTATTTTAAGTTCCCTATATTAGTATGGTTTGATATTTGTTATAAAAATAATTTACTTCATAATTAGAAAAGTTCAAATTTAGTTATATATGTAATAATTGAATATAAAATATCATAAAACAGATAATTACAAACATTCAGATATATCAAAAACAAACAGTAAAATATGAATGAATATTCAACCATCAGAATCACCTTTTAATGTTCAGACTTGATATTTAAATTCAGACTCAGAACATCTCTTACAATCCCTTATTAATGTTATTTAGTTAATAGGCTTCTATGTTATTCATAAAATTCGTAGCATTGGCATTGGGTTTTGTTTAGACACCCTAATTTAAGAATCAAGACACATTAATCTAGATGTTAGGTATCTTTATTTCATTATAAGTTAATTATAAGTTAATGATTATTACTTTACTTTATTTTCTAATTATTACTTTATTATCATTTATAATTATTATTACCTAATATTTTATTGTTTTATTTTATTTTTTGTCTATTGTTTATATCTTTCTTTTATAATTTTATTTAAGATTGTTAAATAAAGAAAGTGTATATAGTTTAATTGTAACATCCTGAAAAAGAGTCTAGCAGTAGTGACTTGTACCTAGTGTTTAAAAGCTTGTACAGTGACTTTAAGTGAATTTAATTAAGTGTTTGTGTGACTAATTAACGTGTATTGTGTTAATTAATGTGATTACGTGAAAAGTTTCAAACGTATCTAGAAGTGATATCGTGTTATACGGTTTCGCGTAATGATTCCGTAGATATCCTCGTTAGGTTAAACGGGATGGTGTGTGTCAAGTTGTAAGTTAAAAGGGGAACAAAATACCCCGTGTATTAAAATAAACACCCCAAGGTCGGCTTATGTGAAGCCTTATCCCTGGGTTTTGACAAAACACATACACAACACACACTTACATACGTACAAAAACATACACTCTCAATCTTGGAGCTTTTGAAGAATTAATCAAGAAACAAGTTGATTTCAAGTGATTTCATTGTCAGATTCGTGACCTAGCTGCTGTACTTTATCATCCTTGTAAGTGTGTTCTTGAATTAAGACCTAGTTTTGTGTTTTGGAGACGATGCACCATTTTGATGGTGTAAATCATGTCCTTATGATGTTTAATTGTGCCAAGTGTGTTCATAAGGCCCTAGAGATGTCAAGTGAAGTGTACAAGTTATTGAAACTGAGTTTTTGGTCGGAAAAGATGTCAAAAACGAGATTTACAGCAACTGTGCGAAACAGGGACGAAGACCTGTTGTGCAGGTAGTTCCTACGGGCGTAGGACATAGTCCCTACGGCCGTAGGAGGTCTTTGTGACTTCTGCTGCCATAGGCAGGGTTTTTGCGGCCGTAGGATGTGTTTTTGTGTGAATTACCGTCTACGGACGACGGGACAAGGTCTACGGGCGTAGGTACATAACCTACGGTCGTAGGTCACCAAAGAATAGCTCATGCGGGCATAGGAATAGGTTCCTACGACCGTAGAGCATGATTCGTTGAAAAGAAACTCTACGGGCGCAGGGAGTTATCCCTACCGCCGTAGGGATGGTTTGATATGTGTCCTACGGCCGTAGGACATGTCCTCTGCGGCCGTAGGAGACGGTTTTGTGCTGACAGCTTGTGTAACTTGTGTTTTAATCTATGTGTGCTATGTGTTAGTGATAATCAAGCCTGAACCTAATGTGTTAGGTGAATCGGATGACTCTGAGGATTCTTGGGATTCCCGATTTCATTTCTGCCTTATGTGATATCGAGGTGAGTACCGGTTTCCCATGAGACTCAGTAAGTAGGGCTATTGTGTGTGTGCCAGTGATATGTGACATGTGTATACATGTGAATGTGCGAGGTGTGACGTGATATAGTGATACAGTGACATAGTGTTATAAGTGATACCATGTGATGTAAATTGTGATATGTGATACGCATGCGTATTGTGGACCCTATGGGTCAAACATGTTTATGATTCCTGTCCGGACAAACGCAGTGGTTGAGGTCAGTCGCAGATGCGGCTGGGTTCCTTGAGTGTTATTCAGGGATTAGCGGTTCCCGCGAGTGATTTTCCGGGGTAAAGGTTCTGCAGGCCGCCGTTCCTCGACATACAGTGAGGGTCTTGGTCTATGATCAGATCCGAACGGAGTCCTAGTGGCTCAAACGTGATGGTGGGCTGCTCTTCGCTCCCCCACCAATCCGAATGGTTGTAACTGATTCCCCAGCTTGGATCGTTGAGCCAGGCTAGTTACCTCGCAAGATATGATCCCGCTGACATGTCGGTACACCGCTACGTGATAGCTTAGCATTGTGTGCCAGATTGTGACGTGATAGCATGCTTATTGGTGCTTATGTGATATATGTACTTACTAGCTAGTGTAGCTAATGTTTCGTGATATTTCCCTTTTCGCAGGTTAGTGATCAGATGGCCTGGCGAGGCGGGTTGCTGTGGGTAGTGTTATTATGTACCTATCTTTTGGAACACTTGTTATTAACTCTGATACTTGTGACGATGGTCAGTACGTAGTGGTAACACTGGCTGATTGATTTTTGGGACTTGGCTCGATTCGTTGATCTTGATCGCTAAGTCGATAAACGATATTTAATATGTAATCAGTGGTTTGATCCGCTGCAAACCTTTTGTGTAAATAAAGTTTTAATTTACTCTAATTTTAAGCTTGTGAAACCGGTGTTACAATTAGGTATCAGAGCCGAAGTTTGAGGAATCGGGTACTTGTGAAAGTATTCGATCTCAAACTCGGGCTTGACCATCGTTAAGTGTTCCTAGAGGGGTAATTGGGGCTGAGTGTGAGCGTTATGTGTTTACTGCTCAATGTGAACTAACTTGTGTGTTAGTAATTTGTGATTAAGTATACTAAACATGTTCGCCCCTTGTGTATAGAAAGTAAGTGAAAAATGTCTGAGAGGCGTGCTACCACAAAGGAAGCGTTAAAGCAGATGGAGGACGAGGCTTCTCGTGCTCACGTGGAGACCGAGGAGGAATCGCCATGGCATGATACTCAGGGCTCTAGACCGGAAAGAGATTCTGAGGCTTACATTTGGTTACTCGAGGAGGAGTTTCGCTCGACTAGGGAGCTACTGAGGGAAGCTATTAAGGGCAAGCAACGTGAGCCCTGTTCTTACAAGAAGTTTAAGTCTTGAGGGCCGAAGGTGTATGAGGGTAGTGATAATCCCTCAGAGACTATCCGTTGGTTGCATGAGACTGACCAAGTGTTTGAGTCCTGTGATTGTAAAGCTGAGAACCGTGTCAAGTATGCGGTTCGTATGTTGAAAGGCAAAGCCCTGGATTGGTGGGATTCTGTGAAAGATACGCTGAGCAAAGAGGTGATCGCTGCTCTGACTTGGGAGCAGTTTTCTGAAAAAGTGAAGAGTAAGTACTGTACCGATTATGACCTTGAGAGGATGGAAAATGAGTTCAACAGTCTCCGTAAGGGGGACAAACCGGTGGAGGACCTTATCCATGCTTTCACTGATAAGGTAAGGTTTATACCACATCTTGTGACCGATGAGAGAGCGAAGATGCGTAAGTTCGTGAATATGCTGCCGCTGGAGTATCGAACTCATGTGAGAGCTGCTGTTTCCTTGGATCGGGCGTTTGAGATAGCCCGACAAATTGATGGTGATCGTCGCCAGTGTAAAGGTGATCAAACTGTGGAGGGCCAGAAGAGGAAGTTTCAGCAGTATTCAAAATCTGATACTTCAAAGGGGAAATCGGCTGCTGGTGGGAAATCTGAGTCGAGCAAGAAACCGAGGTTTGATAATCCTTGGTGTTCTATGTGTCGTACTTACCATTCGGGTAACTGCTAGAAGACTACTACTAGATGCATGAGGTGTGGTGAGAAGGGGCACGCAGCTGCAGAGTGCTCTTTTAAAGAGAATGTTTGTTTTAAGTGTCAGAAGCCGGGGCACAGGATTACAGAGTGCCCAATGAGACAGAGGGGTGAACGCGCGAGGTGTGACGTGATATAGTGATACAGTGACATAGTGTTATAAGTGATACCATGTGATGTAAATTGTGATATGTGATACGCATGCGTACTGTGGACCCTATGGGTCAAACATGTTTATGATTCCTGTCCGGACAAACGCAGTGGTTGAGGTCAGTCTCCGATGCGGCTGGGTCCCTTGAGTGTTATTCAGGGATTAGCGGTTCCCGCGAGTGATTTTCCGGGGTAAAGGTTCTGCAGGCCGCCGTTCCTTGACATACAGTGAGGGTCTTGGTCTATGATCAGATCCGAACGGAGTCCTAGTGGCTCAAACGTGATGGTGGGCTGCTCTTCGCTCCCCCACTGATGCGGATGGTTGTGACTGATTCCCCAGCTTGGATCGTTGAGCCAAGCTAGTTGCCTCGCAAGATATGATCCCGCTGACATGTCGGCACACCACTACGTGATAGTTTAGCATTGTGTGCCAGATTGTGACGTGATAGCATGCTTATTGGTGCTTATGTGATATATGTACTCACTTGCTAGTGTAGCTAATGTTTCGTGATATTTCTCTTTTCGCAGGTTAGTGATCAGATGGCCTGGCGAGGCGGGTTGCTGTGGGTAGTGTTATTATGTACCTATCTTTTGGAACACTTGTTATTAACTCTGATGCTTGTGACGATGGTCAGTACGTAGTGGTAACACTGGCTGATTGATTTTTGGGACTTGGCTTGATTCGTTGTTCTTGATCGCCAAGTCGATAAACGATACTTAATATTTAATCAGTGGTTTGATCTGTTGCAAAGCTTTTGTGTAAATAAAATTTTAATTTACTCTAATTTTAAGCTTGTGAAACCGGTGTTAAATTAATAACTAAAATAATTGTTTAACATAAAATAATAGAATACCTTTAACTAAAAAAATTACGTAATTATATATAATAATATTTTTAGGAACAAATGAATATTAACATTAATAGATTTATATATTTATTTGATAGATTAAATAAATTAAGATAAACTCTTTTAGCTTAGTGGTTGGGTTCTAGCTTTTTATTGCCATGTGCAGTGTTTAGTTCTTCCACCCCTTATTTATCTTTTTATATTTTACTCACATGTTATTTAGCTCCCCTTATTTATCTTTTTATATTTTAGTCACATGTCATTTAGCTCCTTATTTTTATTGTTTTTAAATTTCTTCCACAGCCTACAGCCATTTGCCTTTTTATTTTAATTTTTTATTATATTGCTATATTAAAACAATTATTTCATATGTCGTTTGTTTATCTTTTATAAGTTTTAATATATATAATCCTGTTATGAATATAAATTTATATTTTTGATTGTCTAATTATATATATAGGAAAAAGTTCATGCGAGAACCATTCTTAGTGTGAGAACCGCGAGAACCAATCTGAGCCGTCCAATTTCCCCTCTTTCAATGTCATTGCCCACCCATGAATTCCTCACATGCACACTGCCACACTCTATCCCTTCACACTCACCATCCATGAAACTTTCCCATATCCAAGGAACGGCCGAGATTGGTTCTCGCATGCGAGAACCATTCTTAGTGCGAGAACCGCGAGAACCAATCTGAGTCGTCCAATTTCCTCTCCTTCAATGTCATTGCCCACCCATGAATTCCTTACATGCACCCTGCCACACTATATCCCTCCACGCTCTCCATCCATCGAACTTCCCATATCCAAGGAACGGATGAGATTGGTTCTCGCTGTTCTCGCACTAACAACAGTTCTCGATTGAACCCTCCCCTATATATATATATATATATATATATATATATATATATATATATATATATATATATATATAACAAAATCCAAAATATATGAACAGTAAAATGTTATTAATCTATATATAATTAGTGTTGTAAATATTAACCAAAAGTAAGTTTAGCCCATTAGTAAAGAACTTGCTTAAAAATTCAAAGGTCAGCTACACAGCTGTTCCACTTCACATTTCACTGTTAAGTTTGTTTCTTTTTACTTTAGCTTCTTCCCACCGAACTTTTTTTTATGTATGTGATGCTCTAATTTTTTTAAATGGTATTCAACCATCAAATAAATTATTGTTAATTATATTAGAAGATTATATATACATACAGGCAAAAGTTCAAACGAGAACTTTTTTCGTATGAGAACTGCGAGAACCAATCTGAGCCGTCTAATTCCCTCTCCTTTAATGTCATTGTCCACCCATGAATTCCTCACATGCACCCTGCCACACTTGATCCCTTCCACGCTCTCCATCCATGAACTTCTCATATCCAAGGAACGGTCGAGATTGGTTCTCGTAGTTCTCGTACGAAAAGCAGTTCTCGTTTGAACCTTCTCCTATATATATATATATATATATATATATATATATATATATATATATATATATATATATATATATATTATGAAAAGTTCATATGAAAATTATTTTGTGTAAGAAGTATTTGTAACACTATTAATGACTCATTAATATGGTATTTTGGTCACTTATTTTAATTTTTCCCTATGTATAGGTCGCGTCTAGAATCCTATACGAAACTTCAACCCGTTGTAAAAGATTTTGTAAATCTTGATTATTATTGCTAGTAAAATTTTTTATTTTTACTTTATTAATTTATTTTCTTGTTTAATGTAAAACACAAATTTAAATAATACAAAAAAAAAGGTATAAGGTAATAATAAGGAAATAAAAGAATAATTAAGTAATTAAGTAATTAAATAAGAAAAAAGAATAAAGTAAAAAAATAATAAATTAATAATATATTAATCATTAAGATATAATTACAGTAGTATGATGTGATGTATGTAATAAATTTAAAAAATTAAAGTTTGTTAATCATTACAACAATATTATTGATATATAATTATCTATAATAAACTATGGTATTCTATATATATATGGTTGCCGGTGAGTGAGGCAACCATATATTAACTTTCATTTTTGATCGCCGGATTGTTTTCACTTTAAATGTGAATCGTTTAAAGTCTTCATTTTTACTAGCCATCGGATCAAAAACTTGAGCATGCAATATATACCGTCGATCGTCAATTAAAACTACCTAGAAACTTAAAAAGAATTGTATCCCGAAACTGTCCACGTTTGTTGTAACATAGTGGCTTAGTGGCTGTACCCTTTTTTTTGAAAATTATACAAACACGTCTGCAAATAAATATTAAAGAGAATATTCAGATTTGAGAATACAAGTGGACAAAGATCCACTGATTCTTACAGTTGTAGATTCGTTAGAAACCTGAAGAGAAAGATGGAGAATGAGATGTTGAAATTAGCAGATAGGTGGTCGTGAAGGGCGTCATATCAATGGAGGATTGAGTTGAGTAGTCCCTTGGTAATGAATCGTCGCTGTTGTGCAATTAGTTCTCGCTCGGAGGATGGTGGAGGTTGTACGATGGTGGTGACGGAGTCTGGGTACGGCGCCGGGCTTGGCAGTGGGTACGACACCGGACTTGGCGGTAGGTTTTAGACTTTTAGTATGGTGGTGATGGTTATGTTAGGGCTTTTAAGAGTGCTTGGAGTGGGCAAGGGGGTGGGCGGGGGGGGGGGGGGCGCACCATCGTGCCATCTTCATGTGACCGGCCACACCACTGCGCCGTCGTGGAGGCTTTCGGGGGTGGAAACCGCGCCGTGTTTTGAGGCGAGGGTGAGTCCATGGCAGATCCCCACCTAAAATATACATAGCGTCGAAAAAATATGCATCAAAGTATGCAAGTTGTGTTGAAACTTGGTGCCTACGATGGTATCGTCTTGGTGCAATGGTGAAATGAGGAAGAGAGCAGCGAGGGTTTCTCTGAAAATGGGTTTCTCTGCAAATGGGTTTTTATGAAAAATCAATTACCTAAATAAGCAACATATCCTATACATTCGCGAAAACAAGCTTAAAAAAATCAAATTACGAAAATGAGCATCAGTTTCGCCCCCCAAAAGGTCAGTTTCGCCCCAAGCTTCGCCCACCAATCAAAAAATGACACGTGGCGCAAAAAATCAGTTTCGCCCCTAAAAGGGGCCAGTTTCGCCCATAGGTGCCTCGTTTTTCGTGTCAGGTCAAGGGTGTCAATGATCTCGAGTTACGTGCACAGTTTCGCCCATAGGGGCTTAGTTTCGCCCATCTTGCTCTCGAAAACCGTGCCATGGGCGAAACTGATGTTTTGTTTGGTGCCAAAGTACATTTTCACGAGTCTTTATTGGAAAATGTGAGAATAATATCTGGTTGATTTGATTGGGCAATTTAGTGGAATGATGGAAGATTCTTTTGAGTTTGTTATAAGAGGAAGAAGGGATGCGAGAATGGAAGGGAGAAAGGAGGTAACACTCGAGGAGTTAGATATTCCGGCCAGACGAGCTCAATTTTTCCGGCGAACAAAAATCCGGCAACACTCATTTTTTTTATTTCAACCATGTTAAATGAGGTAATATTTTTGTACATGTTTTAATTTTTCTTAGTGTTATTTAAACCTATAATTTTAGAAGAAATAATATTATTTTGTTATTAGGTTGTATTAATGTTATTAGTGTAATATTGTTGCTTATTATTACATTATTTCATATAATTAGTAGATTCTTGCACCTTCCTTTGTATGTTTGTTCAAGATTTATGTAGTATTGCATATTTATTTTATTTTTAAAAAATATCGTTTTATGTAAAAATCTAACTTGTTATGTAGGTAACATCTATTTATTTTGTTAATTTAATTCGTAACAACTACCTACAACATGAAATGTGTTATCATTGACAGAGAGCTACATATATATATATATATACGTTCTACATACATGCATGTAGAGTATACGTACGTACGTATATATGTTAAAACAAATTTATACGAACATAGATAACTACGTATTATATTTTAGAGTTAATGAAAAAAATATTTATTTTTTTAGTCCGAATTTTTTTTTAATTTTTCCGAATTTTGAGAGTTTAAAAAAAAATTGTATGACCAAAAAATCTATTTTTAAGTTTTGAAAAAAAATTGTATTATTTTTAAGTTATAATGTATATTAAAAAATGTATAAAACTTGAATGCTTATAGTTTGAATATGAAAAAAAAAAGTGTATAACAAAAAAATTAAATTTTAAGTTTTCAAAAAAAATTGTATTATTTTTAAGTTATAATGTATATTAAAAAATGTATAAAACTTGAATGCTTATAGTTTGAATATGAAAAAAAAAGTGTATAACAAAAAAATTAAATTTTAAGTTTTCAAAAAAATTGTATTATTTTTAAGTTATAATGTATATTAAAAAATGTATAAAACTTGAATGCTTATAGTTTGAATATGAAAAAAAAAGTGTATAACAAAAAAATTAAATTTTAAGTTTTCAAAAAAAATTGTATTATTTTTAAGTTATAATGTATATTAAAAATGTATAAAACTTGAATGCTTATAGTTTGTTTTAAAAAAAATTGTATTATTTTTAAGTTATAATGTATATTAAAAAATGTATAAAACTTGACAAGAATTTTGAATATGTATAGTTTAAAAATTGTATAGTTTAAAAAATGTATAGTTTGAATATGAAAATTTTTGAATATGTATAATTTAAATATTGTATAGTTTAAAAAATGTATAAAAAATGTTACAAATAAAAAACCTACGAGTATATAAAGATATATTACATAATCCGATTGTATTAACAATTTCCATTTATAAAAATAAATGGAAGACTTATAATTAAACTATTTTTTCATTAATTAAAAGGTCATAAGATAGAATAATTATAAATTATTTAATCTCATGTTTATTTATTTATTTATAGGAAATTTATCACGCGAACCTTACCTGTCGTAACCAGATGAGAATCTGGCAGGAAGAAATTAAACCCCGTCTTGAGTTAAGACAAGAAAGTCTTAACTTATTTAATCAAACTTATTTTGCGCCGTTTTTAAATATTAAGGCGGGGCAAAATGATCCGTTGCTGATACACTATTTGTTGTGTACCCAAGTTAGCGTCGGTAAAAACGAATATGAAACTTTACGTTTCAACGTAGCGGGGAATCCCGTAAGTTTTGGGCGGAGGGAATTCTGTTTGTTGACAGGATTCAGTTTCGGGCCATACACGTTAGACGACCGTGCTCCAGACACGCCATTTATGAGGCGTGTCTTCAACGAGCAGATATCCTCCCGGCTGCGTGTGGCCCACATATGTCGTCTTTGGGCTTCAGAGACGGATTTTGACAATCTGGGGGATGATGACGTTGTTCGAGTAGCGCTTTTGTACATGTTGTACAAAGGTTTTATAGGGGCGAGGCCAGAGTGGTCCGTCGCTATTGGCGTCATTCATCTGCTTGACGACATCCCGCGGTCATGGAATAGATTCGCATGGGGGTCGTATTTATGGACGTACACGTATGATAAACTGTACGACGCCATAAACGAGCGAAGATTGCAGATTGCTGCTGTTCGTACAGCTGGAAATGAGGTGCCCAAATACACTATTTACGGGCCGATATGGATCCTTAAGGTATGATAATATATTTTTAGCTTTTGTAATGTCAATATATGATGAACTGAGTTACATTTTCTAATAAAATTTTTTTTACACTTAGTGCTGGATTTTCGCGACATTCCCGGACGTTACCAGGCTGATATCCAATGATGGATCGATTCCAAGATGCAGAGCGATTGGAAAATTCCCTGGTAGGCTGTACTCGAATGAGCTAACGAAATTATTCGCCAAATGCTCTGAGGTTAGTGTTTATAGGTTTTTTTTGTCTCCTTGTATTTAATACACGCATATTAATTTTTTTATCAGTAACATTTTATTTTGACCATCCAAAGCCTGGTTATGCACCGATCTACTTGACTCCCACGGATCGTGAGCAGACACAGCGTTGGTGGGTTGCCAGTCTGCCATTCTTTGAAGGTGGTGACGGCGTCGAGGTCCCCGAACATGAAGAGGAGAGAGCACCGTCACCACAGTTCAATATGAATAGTCCTGAGCGTTCCCCACCAAATGAGGGAATCCCGGTTTTTGTCAGTGATGGTTTAAATGTCGATTCGTTTAACAAGCTGTTAGCTCGTATTGAAGAGCAAGACCAAAAAATTATTGCACTGAAATCAATTTGGTGTAATACACACGAAGAGCTAACTGTGCTGAAAGATCGGTACAACTATGAATGCGCAAGGCGCGAGCAGCTAGCTAAGATGGTCGAGACTATCGAAGCTCAATATACGGTATGTTCATAGAATATGTATATTTGAACAAAGTTTGTTTTGAATTATATTGGTAATTATATCGGTAACTATTACAGAGGCAGTTTGAGGATTTATTTGCGGGCACCCACCCGACGATGCCTACCGCCAACGAAAATTTGGTAACGATGCTTATTCAATAAATTAAGTTATTGTATGTATGAAAAGTTTGTTGGTGTTAAAACTTTACTAAAAAAATGTATTGATTTGTTTTGGAACAGAGCATGCCACATCAGACGCCTCCGACTCATTTCGTTGGAGAATGCTCTACATCGGGCAATGTACCCATTGCCCAAAGGCGACAACATCGACAGACGAGACCAGCTGCGGCCCTACGTTCCCCGTACACACAGGAGCGGGGACGTGGCCGCCGACAAAGGTCAACATCTGTGCAAGATGTTATGGAATGGTACATGTCGCAACCAGAGAATTTTTGCGTGAAATCTCAGTTGTATGATACCGTAAACTGTACTAGGGAATTCTGGGCGCGTCTTATGGGTCTTGAAGGCGGTTCGAATGGGTGGCTGTCATCTGAAGTAAGTTCTTAGAGTTTTAAACCTCATTTATATATTTTTAGGGTTGATTTTGTAATTTAACTGTTTGATTAAAATATTGTTAATCATGTGCAGCATATAGAATTGTGGGTCGCCCACCTAATGCGGGTACGGGAGACAGGTGCAAATTATACAATATTGCAGCCCGGGTTTATGAGGCAATTGTTACATGGTAGGATACCCAGCCGTGGTGTACAGGGTTTTGAGATGTGGCCGGATCTAGCCGATGTTGAATACGTATGAATATTCTCAATGAGTGGTACTTGTGGTTAATAATACTTTTACGAAACGCTTTGCTTAACTTTGTAATTTTCAGGTATTGTTACCTGCCAACTATAAAGACTATCATTGGGTGTTGTTTGTCTTAGACATCTCCCGTTGGCAGGTGATTTATTACGATAGGTATGTATAATTCAAACTCAAGTTTTAACTTTTATGCTTTTAGTGATTCTTTTAAAGATAATGTGCTATTTAACTTCTATGTCTTATTATACAGTATGATTGAGGTGGCGTATCCCCGACAGTGGTGCGAGGACATTGCTACAATTCTTAATGCGTATTTCTATCAAAAGCTAGAGGAGCACGGGTGGTTTGACAAACACCCAAGCCGAACAGCGCGGGGTAGTACTTTATTATATGGCCCATTTAGGAGAACACCGCAACAGGAAAACACCTCGGACTGCGGGGTGTTTGTGTGTTGGTTCCTTGAGTTGTTAACACAGGGAGCAGACCTATCACAAGAATCATTCCACAGATCTAGTCAAGTATCCGTTACTAGTTTTCGTGAGAAGATGACTACTCTGTTTTTTGATAGTATTATTTAGTGAAATGTTATTGAAACCTTTATTTTTAAATTTTTGTACATTGCTCAACATTATTTAACATCAAATAGAGAAAAACTAACAACAAGAGAGCATCCTTACTAGCATAAGTCTAGATTGTAACCACGACCAAATACACCTCCTAACCCAAAAGGAAACGAGTATATGGAGTAGGGAAAGTAGTTGTTTCATAGATAGTCGCAACTCTCGTGTTCCCTAAATCGTTTATTAGGTCTTCCGCTTCTTTAGGAGTTATGACCCTTCTCATTCTGTGCATGTCGCGGCCACGTGGTATATAGTAGTAGGACCTTATCAGACGGGGGGTGTAATTCTCGTAACCTAACTCGGATAAAATACAATTTAGAGTACGTACCGGTCTCGCAATAAACTCATCCTTTGGTACATTGTCAACATAGTTCACAGTAATCGGCACACTGTTAGTTACAGTTTCAGTTTGTGAACCCACAAACCGTCCTCCCTGAATTATCTTAAGTGTATAAAGATCATCAAACTCAACTGTTATAAAGCAAGAAACATTTAGAGATTGGTTTACAAAAAAAAAAATAAGAATAGAAATATATGACGACACTTACCGTAGTAGTTTACATCAAAAGTTCCTTCATCTTCTAAACGAATTTTCCAGAAATGTTCATGTCCACAACGTCTAGCCATGGTGAGAAGTTCAACAAATTAAAATTCAAGTTTTTAAGTAGTGATTGTATGTCATTTAGAAAATCATGTACATATATATATATATATACTAGTATGAACAGTGTCTCGCCCATAAAAGATGACTTGTCGCTATCAAAGATGACAACTCCCTGTCATATTCATTTTTTTCCAGAAATACAGTCATACTGGTAAGATTGTTTCGCCCCTAAAAGATGACTTGTCGCTGTCAAAGTTTATGAAAAATATAACTATTCGCTGTCATCCTTATCTTTTCTTAAAATACAGACGCACTAGTAATTCAACCACATAAAATTGAGCCTTAATAATATAATTTTGTTACAAAAGGTAAATAGTCTATTCAACCGTATTATTACATAATTAGGCTACACGCATCTTATACAAATGTTTTGCCATGCCATGTCTGAATTTTTTGGCTACCTCGTCCAAGTCCTCGTTTGGATCATTAACCATGGGTTTGTTACGAATTAGCTGGTATATAAACTTACATACAAACACAGCAGAATTCCCAGAATTGCGACTTTGCTGACACACTTTTGCAAAAGACCAGCGTTTGATGTGTATACTCGGCTTCCTGCTTAACCAAAAGTAGTTTATTCTACGTAAGAAGGTAAGGAACGTATTTGTGATGTTAATAATACGGATTTCCATGTCTTCGTCGTTGGTGTTCATGTTATCACTGTTATAGATCACTACTTTGCCACCGTCATTAAGGTTAACTGAGTACATGAACCAGTGATCATCTCTCAAACGAATAGGCATGAGTACCACGTCTGTATCTGTAAAAGATGGATGTAGGGGTGTACTCCCATCATACTTGCGCATCTCGTCGAGATCTCCTAGCCCTAATTGATTATGAAAACTTGCAGGCAGTATCGAAAACCTTGTCGATGGTGCTGCACTACCACTTTCCATACGTTTCACGAGACTCATCATCCATGTAGTCCAAACGTTCAAGTGCTGTTAAATAAAAGAAAGTCATTATTATATTATTTAACAATGATTATCAATTTATAAAGTTGGCAATGCTTACTGCTTCCCACAAATTAGAATTGGGTTCTTTTCCTAGAAGGACTCCCCAAAAATGTCTCGTGCACGTCAAATCATCTAAACACTTTATGACACAAAATGCTCTGTAGATATCCTCCGTTACTCTAAAGTCACCATTCAAGTAGTACTCTTCAGCAGTAGCTGCCTTGGAATTCTCATTCCATGGGTAGACATCTTCAGCCAAATTAACCGGGGGTAGCTGGACTTCTTCGTCAATCTCATGTGCTTCTTCATTAGGCTGTTCTTCAGGGGTGTGCATCATTTTATTCAACTGTTGGTATTCTTCTGTTAGGCAATCAAGCTTGTACTTCATTTCGTTAAGAATGAACCAGGTGTTGTTACTACTGCTAGTTTGTGACTCTCCTGTCCAAGGATGACCGTGTTCATCTAGATTTACCGGATCAAGAATTACACTTTCATCCATTTCTTGCTCGTGTTGTCTTTTTAATGTACAATATTCGTCGGACAAGGCTTGATATTCTAGTTGAATATCAAGCATTCTTTTTTTCAAACAATCCATTATTTTTTAGTAATTTCAGATTGGTACGTTTTTTTTCAATGCTACAACTCCTACATAAGGATGTATATATACAGACGTTACACAGTGTTTCGCCCCAAAAATATGAGTAGTCGCTGTCAACTGCGTTTTCTTTCAGAAAAAGCAGACGTTACACAGTGTTTCGCCCCTAAAAGATGAGTAGTCGCTGTCAACTGCGTTTTCTTTCAGAAAAAGCAGACGTTACACAGTGTTTCGCCCCTAAAAGATGAGTAGTCGCTGTCAACTGCGTTTTCTTTCAGAAAAAGCAGACGTTACACAGTGTTTCGCCCCTAAAAGATGAGTAGTCGCTGTCAACTGCGTTTTCTTTCAGAAAAAGCAGACGTTACACAGTGTTTCGCCCCTAAAAGATGAGTAGTCGCTGTCAACTGCGTTTTCTTTCAGAAAAAGCAGACGTTACACAGTGTTTCGCCCCTAAAAGATGAGTAGTCGCTGTCAACTGCGTTTTCTTTCAGAAAAAGCAGACGTTACACAGTGTTTCGCCCCTAAAAGATGAGTAGTCGCTGTCAACTGCGTTTTCTTTCAGAAAAAGCAGACGTTACACAGTGTTTCGCCCCTAAAAGATGAGTAGTCGCTGTCAACTGCGTTTTCTTTCAGAAAAAGCAGACGTTACACAGTGTTTCGCCCCTAAAAGATGAGTAGTCGCTGTCAACTGCGTTTTCTTTCAGAAAAAGCAGACGTTACACAGTGTTTCGCCCCTAAAAGATGAGTAGTCGCTGTCAACTGCGTTTTCTTTCAGAAAAAGCAGACGTTACACAGTGTTTCGCCCCTAAAAGATGAGTCGTCACATTCACACATTTATTCACCCCTAAACCGTAAGTCTTTCTCTTATATAAATACTATTAGACAAGTTTCTATTTTCATAAGTCTTTCAAAGTAAATCTGTTTAAGAACATCATTTTACTTTCTTTCAATCATGAGTACTTCCGTTCCTACAATTAAATTTTCATACCGAACTGGCGGTGAGTGGCAATTGGTTGATGGTGTTCACAACTATATTGCAACCAACCTAATTAGACGTGTGGCAAAGGTTCCTACGGTGGTAACGTTTACGGAGCTGTTTCAATTCATGTCTAGAAAGTGTGGCTCGGGTAACAACATCATGCTCTCATACGAAGACCCACAATACGATTCTCCGTTATACATATGTGACGATGATGATGTAAGTGTTTTCGTGGAGTACGTACAAAGCCGTTCCTCTGATAAGTCTGTAACGTTGTTTACAGTAAACATTTCGTCTGATAATTCTCAAAATCAGCTCCAAAATACGGGTTCGCAACCATCAGTATTACAACCTGAATTTATCAACAGCTCAGAAATACCACCTTCCAATAACCCTGACAATAACCCATTCGCCGAACCAGCTTGTGATCTGGGAGATTCAGAAGATGGGGATGACAAGGATGAACATGAAAAACAATCGAGCGAATCAACGTACATGACCTTCCATGGCATGCCAGCCCCCCTTCCTGAACCAACAGTGCTGCTTACATCTGCATCGTCTTCAAGCCAGAATTCGTCATCATGCATTTACGAAGGAAAACTTTTTGACAGTAAGGACGAACTTAAGGTTCAACTAGGCATGAAATGCCTTCAGGAGTGCTTCGAGTACAGAGTCAGCACTTCCAACAAAAAAAGGTTCGAGGCGAAGTGCACATCAAAAGAATGCGGCTGGGAAGTCAAGGCCAAAAACATTGCCGGGGTGGATAACCCATGTTTCATGGTAATTACGCTAAAAGACCAACACACCTGTTCAAGAACGCAAATGTATCCTACAATGCGCAACGCGGGTAAGAAGGTAATGGCAAATATCATAAAAGACCAACTACAAGACCCAAGTCGTGTTTATCGGGGGGGTGACATAGTAAGAGATGTTAATGAACGTTACAAGTGTAACATATCTTACTCCCAGGCTTGGAGGGGGAAAGCGTATGCCCTTGAACAACTACACGGCTCGCATTCTGGTTCTTTCGCATACCTTCCTGGTTACTGTCATTATCTGAAGCTGGCAAACCCCGGTACAGTGACAGAAATCCTTACGGATGACTGTTCTCGGTTTGAAATGTTGTTTGTTGCTCTTGGACCATCGTTACGAAGCTTCTCATACAGCCTTCGCCCATTAATTATAGTAGACGCGGCCCACTTAAAAGGAACATACTTGGGCACCAACTTCCTGGCGGTTGCAATGGACGGTAACAACCAGATCCTTCCATTAGCGTATGGGATAGGCAAAACCGAGAGTGGAGATTCTTGGACGTGGTTTCTAGAGAAACTACGTGCATGCATCCCGCACAAGACCTATACATTTGTTTCTGACAGAGCTGCGTCTATTGAGCTAGCTGTACGAGACGTATTTCCAGATTCGTACCATGTCCTATGCTGTCGTCATCTGCAGATGAATTTGAACCTGAAGGCTAACAAGCACAAAAAAATTGCCTTCATGTTCTGGAAGGCATGCAAATCGAACACAGAACATCAATTCCATTACTGGTACAGCAAGATTCAACGGGCGGCGCCACGGGTTTATGAGTATCTGGAGGAGGTGGAAAAAAGCAAATGGACAAGATCCTGCTTCTCAGGTCATCGATACAACATCATGACCTCTAACAGTGCAGAGTCCATGAACTCGCTTTCTCGTCACGCGCGTAAACTTCCCGTGGTTATGCTTATTGATTTCTTTCGTGCAAGTGTTCAAAACTGGTTCTTCAAACGCCATAAGGAAGCAGGTAAACATCTCTCCTATAGCAACAACACCAATTTTTAAATATTTATTAATTGTACTACTTTTTTAAAACAGAGAAACTCCAGCACAGGGTTACCCCGTGGGCAGAGAAGAAAATACTTCATAGGATGGCAAAGTGCTCGACATGGCGGGTACAGGGTATTTCAAACTATCGGTTTGGGGTTGAGGACCATAAACAAAACGTTATGATAGTTGATACTGAAGAAATGACATGCGATTGTCGTAAATGGCAACTTTCCGGGTTGCCATGTGGCCATGCAATTGCAGTTTCCAGATTCCTAAAACTTACCGATTCAAGCCAGTGGGCGTTGAATTGGTTCACTAGTGAAACATACCGAGCAACGTATAGCGGTTGTATAAACCCCGTTCCCAACAAAAATATGTGGGACTTACCTTCAGATCTAATAAACCTACATCCTCCACTGCTCAATAAAAGGCAGGCTGGGAGACCAAAACTTGTTAGAAGGATACCGTCAAGGGGTGAGCAGGTACCGCCTATACGCTGCTCTAGATGCGGTGACAGTGGACACAACCGAGACAATTGCAGAATGCCATTTTCTTCACAACAATCAACTAACCAGACAACTCAAGCCTCAACTACTGCGGAACCTACCCAGCCCGATTTATCACAATTTGAGCCAGACCTTTCTTTGTATAAAGAGTATTACACGGTTCAACGAGATTGAAATCAATAATTAATGTAATACTACTTTCGTGTCCTTATCAATTTAAATTTATGAAATACTACACCAACGTTAACAATGTTCGCTTATACACGTTCAAAAGTAACAATCAAATTTAACTTTTCGGCAACTAAATACCAACAAAAACAATCAATAAAAATAAGAGTATGATAAAATAATATATGAGTATGATCAAATATTTTTTAATACATATTAATAAGTGATTTATTTATTATAAAAGAGTAAGATACAAAATTTTAAATTTAGCTTAAAGGCTACTTTAAAATTTTTAAGTAATAAAAGGGGGTAAAATTATACAATTTAAGAGTGTGCAAGACATGTGGGACATACAGAGGAGAAACTGAGGCTTAAGTTCAAAACTATAGGCTATGGGCGAAACTGAGCATGCGGGGCCCACCTTATGGGCGAAACTAAGCCCCTATGGGCGAAACTGTGCACGTAACTCGAGATCATTGGCACCCTTGACCTGACACGAAAAACGAGGCACCTATGGGCGAAACTGGCCCCTTTTAGGGGCGAAACTGGCCCCTTTGGGGCGAAACTGATTTTTTGTGCCACGTGTCATTTTTTGATTGGTGGGCGAAGCTTGGGGCGAAACTGACCTTTTGGGGGGCGAAACTGATGCTCATTTTCGTAATTTGATTTTTTTAAGCTTGTTTTCGCGAATGTATAGGGTATGTTGCTTATTTACGCGAAGCTCCCTTTTATGAAATGGGGGAAGGTAAGGCCTGATGAAATATCTATTTTAGTTTTATATATGAAGAGAGAGATTTAAGATTATAGAGGATTAATTTTGTTTGGGAGACAATATTATGTTTTATTTACAACATCGAAAATGTGAGAAACTGGAAACCATTGTTTGATTCAGAACAAATGGTTTCATAAAACCATGTGTTGTCATTATTACACTAAAAAATTAGAAGGAAACAATTTTTTTATTTAACAAAAGTATTTTTATTTAATTTCTCATTTTGTTTTTCATCTCAACGTTTAATATATATTAGTTAGTTAAAATAGAATGGTTGTACAGTTAACATACAAAAACATATTTTTATCCATCATTCTTCCCTTATTGCTACTTTTACGTGATTAGCGTATTAACAATAGATTACAATAATAGCAGGGTACCCGCGCTATGCGGCGGCGGCAAATAAAAATGGATGGTTTTCGGTTGTCGTGGTCGTTTGAAATAGATAGGACGTAGGAGGCAATTATCATTTGCAAATCTAAAATTACATTGAAAGTAAAATATGCCAATATTAACTAAAACTACAATCAAATAAACTCAAACTATACCAGAGCATTAATATAAAGAATATATATGTTATTCAAACAATAATATTTTTTTACACATTAACTTAAAAGGATTACAAGACTTATAAATCGTTCTTAATATTAGCCTGGAATAAAATATTATTATAGCTTATTATGAAAATATGAAAATGTATGTAAAGTACCAAAAATTACAATCCATTTGCATCTAGACAATACGTATCTGGAAGCGTGCATGTACAAGTTTCTCCTACAAAAAAATAATGGTTATAATATATAAATATCGAAAAATGATGTATAACAATAAACTATTGAGAATACCTTATTCTTCACCCCTATTAATAATGTTTGTAATTAGTAATATTATCAATATTTGTCATGTAGCGTGTGTGTGTCTATACATACATATATATATATATATATATATATATAAACATTGAATCCTTCAATGTTATTTCTAGAAAACTTGGAATATGTTCATTCCATGGCTGATTAAATATTTTAAACTCGCGTCCCACGACTTGTCCAAAAACATCTAAAACATGTTCAATAAAACTATCATTTAAAGTAATAATTAGTTATACAAAAGTAAAAAGAAAAAAAATACAAATATATATACCAATCAACATTCTTCTCCTTGTCTTATCATTTGCCAACACTTGAAACGAAGGTGGTCTAGGAAAAACTGGAAGCTCCATTTGTTTGTGTACAAAGCCCAATGGAGAGACTTTGGTTTTTTTAGTTATCCAAAGCATCCATTCATCCCGATGGAGTGAGTATCCTTCGTATCTTGGGAAATCATCACAACCAAGTGCAAGGAACTCAAAACGATCGATCGAAACCATAAGTCCGTCTAGACTAAGTGCCTCATACTGTTGAGCCATATTGGGAGAGACAACGGCTACAGCTCTATCTCGCTAATATACATAATTTTTAATGAAACATAAATCATTTATTTTTACTTTAATCTTTTTTGAATATATAGTGTGACATTTATAATACTTACATTTCTATCGAGTAAAAACAAATACAATTTGTTTTCACCATTGTCTTTGTAGATAGAGTAAACTCTCACAGCATCTATCTTGAACAACCCATGACGTGGTTCGAATTGAGAAAACATCTTATAATGATTTGGATTTTGTAACTATCAAAATAATTTAAAAACAAATAAATACTCATCAGCATCTATAAAAAATAATATAACAACATTCACGAAATATGACGCAGTGAGAAAGATGTTTGATTCTAATAGAATAACATTTTTTAAACTTCATTTATTACACCATAACACTGGCCCAAATTAATAAATATTTTAGAAGTGTTTGAATCCTTAAATTAATTCATTAACAAAGTTATAGTTTATCTTGAAGATTCATCATGCAATAAAACATTTAACTATGTAGATCCTATATAGTATACATGAATTTTGTAGATACAAAATCGATAAACACTCGGTTCCAAAATTATTATGATGAAAGTTCAGAAATACTATTTTCAAGTTGATGGAATTAAAGATATTTGATTTAGAAATACTATATCAAATGTATGTAGTACTCAACGCATGGATAAATTACTATTGAAAATATAAATCCTAGTAAATATTAATCAAACATTATAGGTATTGTGTTCTCAATATCTATCTTCTAATATATATATATATATATATATATATATATATATATATATATATATATATATATATATAAAAGACAAGTTAGAAAAAAATATTAGATGATTTGGACATTTCATTTAGTAAAAGACATAATTTTAGTCGTTCAATATTTTAATTTTAAAATTTTGTTTTTGACTTTGTAGAGTCAAACTAATGTGATTAACCAATATGAATTAAGATAAAAATAACCCTTAATCAAATCAAGGTTATATATCATTAGGATTAAAAGTTTGAAACAACTTACTAAAATAATAAGAAATAAGGTAAAATTAAAAATAAAATTTCATCAGTTACAAAATATCAATACATGTTATACTATTATTTAAATATTAATATAAACTAATCCTTAAATAAACTAACATTTAGTAATGTGTATGCAATTTGAATATTTACTAATATTGGATAATTATTATTATTTAACCATTTATTTTCCAAGATATCGTAACTCAACTTTATTATTAATATTATACATTAGAGATAATATGCATCATAAATGTGACATATTAATTTGGATATAAAATTAAACCAAACACACAGATTCTTCTTCTCTCTTCTCCCACGAGAGCACTCCCACATCTAAACCCTAAATCCGGCCACCACACCACCACCCCTTCTTCTCTACCCAAGACTACCGGCCACCACTACCGATCGACCACACCACCACCCCTTCTTCTCTCCTTATGACCGCCGGCCACCATCACGTCTTCTCGCTTGAAGACCACCGCCCACCACAACCTTCTCTCTACCAAATCTCCGTCGCCGGATGTCACCACCACCAAGATCCTCTCCTCCGCCGCATTTTCTCTCTAGATCCATGGTCGCCGCCTTCTCATCTCACCGTGGATGCAAATCTTTTGATCTAATCTGAAGGGGTTCGCATCCAACAGATCGATTGCAGCTTCGAAATGTGGTGTTTTTATCATCAAGATCTGAAGGTTTTTTGAGTTCAAGATCTGAAGGGTTTTTATTATCAAGATCTGCATCTTTGAGGTTCGTTTCTTCTAATCGTTAATAGCGACTTGTGGGTTTTGGAGATCGAAAACAAATTGCTTCATCTGTTGTGTTTTCATCCCCAACTCCAGATTCAATAGTTTAGATCTTGTTTTAGTTTCTTTGATTCAACGATTTTGATTTCAGATTCTGGTGATTTTGGCTTCATATGGTTTGAGATTTTGTGGTTCATTCAGATCTGTTGTTATGTGTTCTTCAATATGATGTTCTTAGATGTGGTTTCAAATTTGGAATTTTGTTTCAGATGTAATCTTTCCTGGAAATTACTTTATGGCATATAGAGCGAAAACCTCATAAGTTAAGGGTCGGAGCAAATCGGAGACGGAAACAATCAAATAACATTCCGGTTAGTTAGTCGTCGGAGCAAATCGGAAACGGAAACAGGCGGAATAATCGTTTAATGTCAATATGAGTAACCGTTCGAGCAAAAATCAAAGAAAAACGCACACAACCCACTAATCTCTGCTTCCGGATAATCTCTAAAGGTGCGTGGATCAAGATCCTCTTTTACAATACCTTCTCTACGATGATAAAATGTATTAATCCTGATCGATTCCCCTATTTCATTCCGGTTTATCTGCATTTGTAATCGATCAATATGAGAGGCAATGACACTCATGTGTTATGCAGATTTAATGCAGATTGTGTCAAGAATTGAAAACGAGGTCCCCATATCATGATATAGTGGGTGTGCATCGCAAATTCTTCGCTGGGGTCTGCCATCGCATTTCTACTGTTAGTCTGTTACACGAAGTTGTACAAACCATCGGTCTGGGACATTCGATGGGGTATGTAATCTCTGATTCTATACAAACCATCTTGATATCTTACTCTTCGCTTCTGGTTCTCTCATTTGATCTCTGATTCTGTTTTTTTTTATCTTGTTATTAATTTTATAATTTGTTGCAGACTGCAGAGACTCGATATTTGTTTGAGTTTTGGATTTTATATTGATGATTTGAATTTTTGTTTGAGATATAATATACTAAGGTTAGTGAATTAGTGTCCTGATAATTTAAATTTTTTGTTAAATTATGATTATAAATCTGTTCTTGACTTCTATTTATGATTAATAATCTGATTTTTATCTTAATTAAGGTTGTTTGGCTTGGAAGGGGATTCCTCACAACAGCTGATATTCACACACTCTTCAGGTAACATTCTCTTTCTGCATTTCTATCTTTTATAGGCTCTATAGAATGTAAATGGAAGTAAAGAAGGGGAGCATTTAAACTTGAAATGTTGCCTGATATACACTTCCTACAACAAGAATATCTATACTTTTCCTACTTGTTGTACATGAGTCATGTTCACAAGCCTCTTAACTATGAGACACATATGAACTTATACATTACCAATTCTGTTAGCCATGAACTATGATCTCTTATTTTTTGCATACATGAAAAAGCCTATTTTAAAACCTGAGGAGGGTCTTGGAGAACTCACAAGGTTGCTTCTTTTTAACCAAAGGCAGTTTCATTTAGAGGTGGCAAAATAGGCAAGGCTTTGGGTATAATGGATGGTAACTTTGTTATGGGTCCGATTCGGTTGGCCTGAAATACTGCTTGTCTGATGATTACAAAATTTGATACATTTTAATAATAATAATCTGTATTTTTGAACAAAAATAAGAGGTTTTATGCCTTAGGAGTACACTTTGTTCAGTCTTTCCACCTCTTTGTCCCATTTGATCAGTTTTCTTTTGAGTTATCCTTTTATTTTACCCATATGACCCATTATATATTAACCTGAATCAGCCCATATATAAGTGAATGGGTTGAAATAAGGGAGCTTTAATGCACTCTGGCAGGCCCCTCAAAGAACATTTGCTATATATAAACCTCGTTAAAGTAATCATGATAAAGCTGATGAAGTACATAAGCTTAAATTAACATGTGACTGGTACATAAGAAACCACACTATAAGTTGTTTCTGAGTTTATAGATCTTTGTTTTTTATATATGATTTTTGCTGAAGTAAACTCCTATGCCAAATAAAGACAAACAGCTTAACTTCACTTGTTACATGTTGTGTATCATTCTATGCTATGAATGTTATGTAAATCTAATAATCTAAGGTATGTATATCTATAAATCGAAGATATAAACATATGATTTAGAAAAATAATGTACCTAAACAACACATGTGTATAGCTGTTTAAAAAAAAGTGTTTGGATGCTGGTTTACTGCTTTTGTTTCAATCCTTAATTATATTCAGTTTTGATAGCAGTTTCCGATACGAATTTCGGCATGTTTAATAATGTATATTTCTTATTTAACTTTGCAATATTAGTTTTGTGTGAAACTAAAAATAAATGTGACACTTTAACGGTGGATTTAATTTATTCATAATATTTCAATCATCTTAGAAATGGAGTACATTTCCAACCTTAAAATCATAGTCATAAAGTAGCTAAAATATATATAAGTAAATTATGCTAATCTTCATCGGATTCATCGATAAGCCGGTAAATCTTGTTGCGGCTAAAAATCGATACTTGATTTATTTTCTTTCTTTTGACATTTTCCATTGATAATGCTTCATCATCATCGTCATCGGAGCTGTCGATGTTGATTACATCATCCCAGTTCCATGTGGTCAAATTTTCTTCCCTTGTTCTTTTTTTTGAATTCTGTTAGTCAAACAATATATTAAATATTAGTTGTTATTCTAGATTTAAATTATATGTTTTGATTGTGTTTTCTGAGTATGCATATCTTATTTGTATTTGAAGACCCTTTCGATGATTGTAAGCTAATAGATAATGATTGTTTTGTGACAATTATGTGATTTATTTTGTCTAAGTTTACATCATATTAAGAACACAATAGCCTTAATTATTTGGCCACATCAGTTGACGAATTATCTACATGTTATAGGTTCAAAGTTAGAATGATGTTTAAGCTTTTACTCACTTTTTATGGCTAACATGTATTTTGACTATATTACTCACTTTTTGTTTATCTAATGCAGAAACATATTCTGTAAAATAATTATTGGAATGCTAAGAAAAACACAAGAACGGTTTTACCTCCTCATGGTGTGGTGTGTCATTGGTGCTAGAAATCACAGAAGCATTGAAGGTATTGCTTTCATTGCCCATCAAAGCATTATCAACCTCGATTTCCATTTCCTGTAACATGTTTAAAAAAATGCATTTAGTCAATTGCAAATTAGTAGATTTTGCAGGTTAGTACTTTAAATGGATTCTTTTAATTATGATTATTACTTTAAAACTGCATTTAGTCATTTGCAAATTAGGAATAATATGATTTTGAAATAAGTAATGCTTGGGCGATATAGATTAACTTTAAAAAATAACTACAAAATAGAATTAAACTGAAAAATCCTCAACCTCATTGGTGCTAGCAATCACAGGGGCATTATAGGTATTCACTTCAATGGCCATCAAAACATCCTCAATTTCCATTTCCTGTTTACATTTTATAAAACTACATGTTAGTCAAAATAAGTTGTGGCTAACAATCACACGCATTATAAAAATCAAACCAGTTTATATGCAAACCAGGGGCATTATAGCAATCACAGTGTTTTCAAAAAACTTTAAGTACTGGTTTGGTGGTTCTAATGGCGTTATATTTGAGAAGGATGATATTAAAAGAGTAGCTCTAAATCGTTACCTCATTCTGGTGCAGTGTGTCAGTGGTGCTAGCAAGAGCATTGAAGGACTTCATTTCCGTGTGTTTGGGTAATCTTGATATTGAAACTGAAAAGATAATGTGGTAGGTGTTTACTTTGTGGTAGGTGTTCAAGGTTATATACACGTTTTTTAATTATAGAAGTGTTCTATTGATATGGTAAAATAGGTGCTGAATGAATTGTTTCCTGTAATTATGCAAAATAGGTGCTGAATGATTTGTTTCCTCTAATTATGCAAAACGTGTAATTGCATCACTGCACATTACAGTGATTATGCAAAACGTGTATCACTGTAATTGTTTCCTTTTTAAGTGCTGAATGAATGGTTGTTTCCTTATAATTAATAGATTGACAGCTATATAATTAATACATTGACAACCATCTTTTTAATTGGGATAACCGTTCAAATGAAACACTTAAAGTTGGAACACCTAGAATGAAACAGCTGTGAGTTTAAGAGGTTAAGGGGTATATAAGTAATTTTAAAACACTTAAAGATTAAGAGATTCAGTAAAATGGTCTAAATGTATTATAAAGTAGTGTAGATATGTTGACTTTTATGTTATATTAACATAAAAAATAGGTTTTGAAATAAAAAAACTGTATTATTATCCTATTATTATTATAAAAAATATTTTAAAAATATATAAAAATATAATTAACACAATTATGTATTTGAAGGTATATTTATTTTAAATATTAAAAGTTACAAGAAAGAAATTAGATTTGTTAAAATAATTTAAATAGATAAGATTTGGATGTAAATTAATATTACATCACCTCATTCATATGCTATATACAAGTAACTGTGTGTATAGCAACATTTTTTTTATCAAACACTTTATAGACCTACTATATTTTTCTAATATAGAGTTTGGTGTTAGTATGTTAGATCTATTTCAAAGCTACATGTCATATTAAACTCCAATTATATTGCTATTTAGTTTTAATTTATTTATGTTAAAGTATCGATTTTTAATTTTAATTTTTTAAATTGTGCTTTGTAAAAATAACCTGCACTTTTATAGTAATGGTACATTGGTATTAAACATTTTTATAATATAAAAATACAATAAAAATATTTACAAACTTAATGTTCATTATATTAACATAAATACAAAACTATACTGCCGAGAGAATAAAAAACACTATGTGTAAAAATAACCTGCACTATAGTAATGCACTTTTTCGCGTACTGCCCGTATGGATGTCACTGCGGCCCAGACCTATAAGTTTCGCTGTTAAAAAAATGTTGTTGGTCTTACTCATTTTGAGTTGTTACGAGAAAAAATTAAAGGACGAATTCGCTGTCTAACATTTTCAATGAACAAATTTTGTAAAACGTTTATATTTATATTTCTTATATATTAATACAGACTATATTAACTAAATATATAAATTAAAGAATGTCATAACTACACGTGAGAATCTATGTTGGATTATAGATAGAATAATGTTTTTTATTAATTATGTTAGGAATATATTTTCTAATTATAATTGTTTAATTTTCATTATGAGTTTTCAAAAGTTTTTGATACTTTCAAAAACTTTGTATGTCAATTAAATAAATATATACTAAGATTGTGTTTTGTATATAATATCCGATAGGAGGGTAATTGATGGGGATGAAAATACTTCCTTCTTCCATGGTATCGTTAATGCAAATAGGAGGAACAATTTTATTCATAGCTTCTCATTGAATGGTGCATGGATAACGGACCCGGCAACTATTAAAATGGAGGCTCACATTTTCTTTGCGAAGAAATTCCTTCCCTCCTTATCTCATCGTCCTTCCTTCTCTAGTAATTTGTTCCTGACCCTTTCGTCTTTGCAGAAATCGCAGCTGAAATTACCAATTACCATGGATGAAATTAAAGAGGCGGTGTGGAGTTGTGATTCGAATAAAGCTCCGGGTCCAGACGGTTTCACTTTCGGGTTTTTAAAAAAATTATGGGATTGCATTAAAGGTGACATCTTACTTGTTGTGCAACAGTTCGAATATTCAGCCTCCTTTGATAAAGGATGCAATTCGTCCTTTTTAACACTATTAGCTAAAGTTGACTGTCCAGTAAATTTGAGCGATTACAGGCCCATAAGTCTCGTGAACTGCTTTTACAAAATTGTATCTAAGATTTTGGCAAACCGTCTCAAAAAAGTGATTGGGAGTATAATAGGGCAGGAGCAAACGGCTTTTATTAAAGGTCGTTTTATTCTCGATGGGCCTTTGATTGTTAACGAAGTTATTTCTTGGTTAAAAAAATCAAAGAGGAAAGCATTCATTTTTAATGTGGACTTCAACAAAGCTTTGGGATTTCCTTGATGAAGTGATGGCTCAAATGAACTTTGGTTCAAGGTGGAGACAATGGATTTCCGGCTGTTTGTCATCATCGAGAATTTCTGTATTGATAAATGGAGCTCCGTCTAAAGAATTCAACATGGGTATAGGTGTACGGCAAGGCGACCCCCTTGCTCCATTTCTCTTTATCATAGCAGCTGAGGCACTAAATGTTGCCATGAAAGCAGCAGTTAAAAAAGGGGTTTACCGTGGAGTTGATTTACCAAAAAACGGGCCTTCAATTTCTCATCTCCAATATGCGGATGACGCTATTTTTATGGGGGATTGGTCTGTTTCCAACATATGTAATCTTATTCGAGTTCTGTTTTGCTTTTATTTATCTTCGGGTTTGATGATAAATATTGATAAATGCTCTATCTTGGGGATTGGGTCTGAAAACGACGAAGTCAGATCGATGGCAAGGAGTCCCATTGCTTGCAGGGCTCATTTCCTTTCTCATATTTGGGGATTCCCATTGGCGCACCCATGAATAACTGGGAAACTCTAATTAATAAGTTTCGTACGAAGTTATCCGTTTGGAAGGCTAAGACTTTGTCATTCGGCAGCAGGCTCACGCTTATCAAATCTGTTCTTGGCTCCTTAGGGTCTTATTTGTTTTCGATCTACAAAGCACTGGCGAAGGTTCTAAACAAGCTGGAAAGTATTAGATCGAACTTTTTCTGGGGAGGAAAAGAGGGTGATAGGAAGATACCTTGTATTAAATGGTCGATGGTTCTTTCGGAGCAAAGAAAAGGAGGTTTAGGAGTGGGTAGCCTTTCATCTTCTAATATTGCATTACTCGCAAAATGGATTTGGAGATTTAAGAAGGAAGAGAACTCTCTTTGGAAATGTGTTATTCAAGCGATACACGGAAGTCTCGGGGGTTTAGAATAATCATATCCTTGGAATAACATATTGAAGGTTCATCATGCTTGCGATAAAGTAAACATTCCATTAGCAAACTGGTTCCAATATGATAATGAAGCAGGTTGGAAGTGGGCAATAGGCAAGTCAGGTTGTTTCTCGGTGTCCTCCCTTCGGAAAGCTCTTGATGACTTCTCGCTGGACGCTCCTCGCTTTGAGTCTTTTTTTCTGGAACAAATGGGCTCCTTCGAAAGCTAATGTGCTGGTGTGGAGAACGTTTCATTGTCGGCTACCAACCAAATCTAACCTTGAAAAAAGGGGAGTGGTGCTACTATCAAAACTTTGTCCTCTCTGTAATCTTATTGAGGAGGAAGAAAAACACTTGTTCATGGATTGTGGAGTTGCAAAAAAAAAAGCCTGGAAGCCATCTGCAAATGGTGGGGATTTGATAGTTCTCTATTGGGTCATAACCCTCTCAACTGGGCTGCGATTTTGGGCTTAAAAGGAGACAAAAGAAGGTCTGTGTGAGCTGTCATCAGCGCTTATTATTGGGTTACATGGGCCTGCCGTAATGCGATTACATTCAAGGAAAAGCAGGAAGGAAAAAAGGACTCTATTCGCGGACATACAATCGTTGTCATTTTTCTGGGTCAAACACCGTTCTGGCGTTATCTCGCTCAGTTTCAATTGGAATGATTGGTGTAATTTCCCTTTCAATTGCTTTTGATTTTAGTCTCTGTTATGTATCTCAAAACTTGGTGTATTTGGTGTTTTGCTAGCATCTTGCTAGTACTGGAATAAAATTTGGGCAGGTATTTTGAGGGTGATGGCAATGCCGAAGCTTCCATTATATCTGTTTTTGCTGTTCATATATATATATATATATAATATCCGATATAAAATAACATACCCGAGCACCGCTCAAGTATTACACTAGTTATAAATCAGGGTGTCTCTATCAACACCCTTGGCATTTGGCAACCCTAATTAAGTTAAAGGAAACTTACCTTCGATTCCCCCTTTTTTTTAACATCGAATTTATAAGTCACGGAAATTTTTTCTTGACTAACAAGATAAACATAGTTAAATTTAGGAAACTATCCCTATTTCAACGGCCGATATTTAATTCCCAAAATTATAGAGATACACAAAATCATTAAACCTAACTCCTCCAACACGCCTTTAAAAACACCATCCGTCTTCTCTTTCTTAATAACTCTCTGCCTAATTCTCTTCACAGAACAAAAACCTTTCAAGAAACCATCCAAGAAACACAAGATCAAGGATAGAAAAGCAAGAGGTAACCCATTTACAATTCTCTGTACTGATTATTATGCATAGAGTACAATCGAACATTGCAATGTGGAATAATTTGTTATGAATACATGGGTATGGTGTTTTTTTTGTTTTTAGTTTATTTTGCATCACAGAGTCCAGAGGCATCATCGCAGAAGCCATCACGATCTAGAAGCTTCTGTGGTGGTGCACTTAACAAAGGGGAAGAAGGGCTTCCGTACGCATTTCGTCTACTGTTTCCACACCCTAAACTTGTTCTTGTGCTAACTCCTGTTATGGGATTTGTTCCACTTGCATACTTGCAAAGAGCCTACATTATTTCATAATCAGTATACAATTAATAATTAATTAAAATCGGTTTTATTCCTAATTACTTGTCTAATTGTCTCCTGGAACATTTGACAAGGAACTACTAAAGTGGGAGCATGATGTATTTATTTAGTTTTGCTAAAAAATTTAAGAGATGATTGAAAATGCACCTGTTTTTGGCTAAGGTCCAACACAGCATCACTAAAGTCAGCACCTTCAATAATAGCGCGTCCGAGATCACTACGTGTAAGAACTGTTCTTACTAGGATTGCATTTGTGAGATTAGCTTCATTTAACACCTTGTGGAAGAAAGCATAAGAGGAAACAAAATTATAATTGATATTAGATAAATAGCATCAGCTAGGGTTGTTGCTTGTGTATTAGATAGTAGTTAATACAGTTAAAAGTCTAGATAAAGTAAGAAACTACAGTTTCATGTTTGCTAAAATGCCAAGATTTGTGGGAAGGCTTACCATGCGATCCATCAATGTATCACTAAAATCTGCCCCTGTAAGAAACAAGATCAAAAGTTTTGTTAGTGTAGTTGATACTGTGACTAAACTAGTTTTTCTCTAAATGTCTTCAGAAAACTACAGAAAAAATGCTTTTATGCTATATGGGTCTGTTTCTTTCATAATAATGCTACTCGATATAGGAATTTACTCATTTAGTCGAGATTTGGGTTTGAAACCACCACCAAGGTGGCCTAGTGGTAAGGCGTCCCGTCCTCTAAGAGGTCACGGGTTCAAACCTCACTAGGTAAACATCTTGGTGGTGGCCAGGGAAGGGAAAGGAAACGGTCACGGGGATACCTCGGTTAGACCGCGTATATCTGAGTCTGAGTCAAAGACTCGCCCTCCCCGGGTAACCTGAATAGGGGAAACCTCTCTAATTACATGTTTAGTCGAGAATTGGGTTTAAAAGCTACATTATCTTCACAAGCAAATATATGTGTTCACTTTTCACTTTAAGATCATCTAACTTGACTCTGTTGATTCATATGTTTTACCAACTGTTGATGATAAATGTGGGTTTGTTTGTGCAGTGATTCAATATCTTTATATACTAGCAAATACTGTGGGATGGATACCACCAATGCCTCTAGTTATGGTATAACAAGGTGCAAATGGAAACCAAGAAAGATTTCTGCAAAGCGTGACTTCCCGGGACCATTTTATGAAGAGCACTTGAATATTGAATTATCTAGGATCCAACCTCCGGGTTTTATTTCTGAACCTGAAAACATATCAGGTTCCGATTATGGTGTTTCCCCAGTGCCTAAACAACAAAAGATGTCATCTCCAAACAGAACAGGTGGTTATCATGAAGATAATTTGGGTCTTGTTGAATCTGTGCAAGGTTCTTCTGGTACAGGAATGCTTGATTTCATCCCTCTTGAACAAGACTGTGAGTCTGCTGGAAGTTCTGATAGTACAGAAAATTTTGATGATAATGATGTGATACCACATATGACTACAGAGCATCAAGAGACTGATTGCATTGAGTTTATCAATAATGATAAAGTGGCATGTTGCAAAAAAAGGAAAATTTCAGCCGTTAGATGTTGGCCTCCGAGATGTGGAAGAAAATTTGTAAATTTAAGTGATGAAGAATTAGAGAAAGAAACCATAGAAAGGAAGAATCATTGGTCAATTTGCAAGAACTGTAGGAGTTACGACGAAGAAGAAGAAGAAGAAGGTGATATTAAAAAGCAAAGTGCGTCTGTAACTGGTCCTTATATTGAATTGAAATTCAATGGAGTACATGTAAAAGAAATGAGATGCTACCAAACAGAAGGCGAATTAAAGATCGAACTTTCAGTTGCTAACTTGCAGAAGAATAGTGTTGGTGTTGAATATTCTGGGAAAAACGAACAAACACATACTTCTGAACAGCCTCATTTCACTAGATTTGTTTCGGGTGTTAGATGTTTTCCTCCAGGATATGGGAATTAATGGCATTAAAATAGCAAAGAACTCAAGATAAAGATGAAGATTAGCATAGTGTTTTGCAGTAAAGTTGATGGAGAATTAGTGGAAAAGCTGAATGCAAACAAGGTCTAAATTTTAATTTCTTGGTCTAATTAAAAGTTACTTATGATAGAAATTTTGTTCAGATTGACATTTTTACTCTTGGAAAATGATACATAAATCAAACAGTTTAAGGGCATAATAAGCTTTATATACCTGTGAAATTTGCTTTGTATGCTACTGCTTTCTCAAGATATGCGCCATTGAATGTTGAACCACTGAAATCTGATTCTCTCATATCAGCAGATGTGAAATTTGCTCTCCTGTAGCGTACATTTTCTTGAAGCAAGCATATGAACTAAAGATTGAACGCAATTATAGTTTATATGTTCAACAGAAATTCAAACTAATATTCGCCCAATTTGCTTGTTTTATGCCCAATCCATAATCAATTCAACCTCTTGTGATCTAGAATTAGTTCATTATGGTTTCCAAAATATGCTAATTCTATGGTTAATCTATAGCCAAATTTAAATGTCTAAAAACAATCAAACAGTTAACCTGAAATTCTCGTTCACATGAACTGCCTTCCTGCGAAGAAAATTTTAAAAAATTCAATCAATCGTACGCTGAATCCAATATTTACGATCACGAGAATGCGTTTTTACGTGCCCTAACAATTTTGTTAATAAATCTCTAAAATCAAACCTGAGGTCAGCAGAACCGAATTGGGCAGCTGATCCGATGCCAAATTCCCCGCGAACATCTGCCTCGAACTTATTAAGATCAGCCAAAGCAGACATATCAGAGCTAAACGTAATCACGGCAGCTGCCAATGCAGTCGAAACCAGCTTTTTCCATCTCTTTGGCTCTGTTTTGTCCATATTAACTGCATAATTACTCCTTGCGATCGATCAAACATGTTTTTCTAAAAAATTAAACCAGAAACAACAGAACTCCGAATACCTATGGTGCAATTAGCATTTTGCGGATTCGATCGACAGATTACCGATTTTGAAGGAGGATTTGGATACAAGGCAGTGTATGAAGAAGACGAAGGTGAGATATTTAGGGTTTTGATTGGTAGTGACGAAAGCGAAGTGACCGCCATATCTGCTCTCTGTATATGTGTGACAGAGAGGGAGGATAGAGGTTGGTGAAGTTGGAACTCAAATGGATTAGGGGAGCGTGAGAAGCACGTGATGTACTATACTCTTGTCTCTTTTTGTTCATTTTTTATTAGACATACGACTTTACATGATAGCTTGCCTTTACCTAATTACACATTAGCGTCACATCATTTCCTTCTCTTACATTTATTCTTACCCAATTATTAAGTTATACATTATCTTAAAATTCTCTTTATTTTTTATTAATATATTAAAATAATTAAATGTGTATATAATTATGATTGGTTGAGAGGGGGTGAGGGGAGGTGTAATTCTCCATCGAGTCTGGATACTCGAGAGGGTTACTCGATTACCTTACCCAAAGACGTGTTTTGGTGTTCCCTGCCTTACCCGCTGCTACCCGATGCCCATCGAGTAGACCACAACGTACAGCCTTAGAGTTTAGAGCAAAATATAGAAGTGTGGTGAATATCGGTAAAGGATGATCACGTAGAAGGTTGTCATTTGGTTATTTTTTTTATTTTAATTGTTTAGTTATTGAATACGTGAGTTCTATAATTTAGTGTGGTTGGTGGTGACCAGTACGGATTAAGCGGTATGAAAAAAACTGATTTGATGATATGATGGATAGTGGTGTTTGACCACTCCTTTTATTCTAATGTAAGCGAAAATTTCTAAATTGCTTATTACTTTAGATGACTTGTGTTCAATAAAGACCTATAAAAACCATATTCCTGAAATTTTAATATTCAATCACATGTGATTGTAAAATCATCACATGTGAATTACGAAAATGTCACTCCGCCCAAATTTTTAAAATTCAATCTGGACCATTGATGGGCCTGATCCAAAGGCTAAAATTAATCTCTCAAGACTATGCATTAAGTATGGACTATATTGAATATTTCTCTATTTTAGATATATATATATATATATATATATATATATATATATATATATATATATATATATATATATATATACAAATATTATTAAAAGAAAGTTTCTGAAATGAGATTATTACAAAACCGAATAAAATAATTAAATGTTAACTTATTACAAAGTTAAACCTGTTTAGGATTAAATTCAAAGTAGCTATAAACTGATAACATAACTAATAATCAAGTTAATCATTCAATCCATAAATACTCCTAGTTCTTATGCATAACCTTTTTTTTCTTTTTTCTTTTTTCTTTTTGCATACAATCATGAATCATCCATGCAAATTTGAAGTTTTGGCACAAAAGTTTACTTTTTGCAAATGAACACAATAAATTGTCTGGTGTCAATATCCTTTTCCTTATTACATTGCTATTATTCTAAGAAACAATAATAGCACTCAAAAACTCATACAGTTTTATCACTAATGAACAAATCAAACCTTCGATTAAAGACCGTAATTATGCCGAATCAAGTCATTACACTACCAACTCCAAACTCGGCTCAAGCTAAAAAAGACCACATTTCCATGCTCGAGCTCGTTCAATTAATCAATACTTTCAACTCCACACATCTCAAAATGTATAATGATATTAATCCATGATACTAACATAGCAAGGGTAACCCACTCTTTTAAAGCCTCCATTAACCCACTATCAACATAAATATAAATCATGTAACCCAAGTTTTGAAACATGTGTCAATATATGATTTCTAGACTTTTAATATAAATTCCTTGTTCCAAAAACATAATATTGTATAGTAGTATAATGGTAAACGAATAGGTTTTTCGTGTTCAGGTTACCCGAAGAGGGCGAGTCTTTGACTCAGATATTTACCTAGAGATGTTTACCTAGAGAGGTTCGAACCCGTGACCTCTTTGAGTATGGGACACCTTACCACTAGATCACGTTGGTGGTGGTTGATATTGTATAGTAGTATAATACTGCTAATACTGCTTCCTCCAAGCACCATCATAGTCCATCTTGAAACATATTAAGAGGCTTGCATAGTTTAAATCTTGATAATGAAATAAATTAAAGTCATTACATCATGCTAATGAAAAATAAAAGAATAATGAAACAAGTTCCAGCTCACTCATTACAATAAAAACGTCTGGAAAATTTTCAGCAATAACATAAGGTTAAATTTTTGTATCAACAAGCCTGCAATTACACTCCATCAAAACATATATCTTTAACATCAATCGAATCATATCAGGAGACCAGTCAATAGCATCATCATCATCATCACCCATCCAAACCCGCCACCAAAAATCCTAATCAATGTAGCCGCAGATGTATCTTGTGGCCTGAAAATTGCCAAAAAACACATACATCATCAGAAATATTATTCGCAAAATTAAAGAAAACGGTGACTATTAGTATTAGTCGGTATACATACTTCTGCAAATGACTGAGTGACCCGCAGTAAAGAGCATTGTCGGGCTTTGGTAACTCAGTTTTGTTATTCTTCTCAGGATTAACGATTCTGATGTAAGTTTCTTGACCAAGATACCAAGAGTCAAGATTTTCGGTTCTCAGATTCCACACTCCTACATTATCTAATGAAATCAATACTGCTGTCCATGCTCCTGGATAAACCTAAATTCAGAAGACATAATCATATTAGCAAAACGTATTCTTTAGTCATATGCCAAGCGCGATTTCTTGTATTAAATGGTTAAAACTTGCTCATTTTAGTAAAAAATGGGAAGGACAGTGCATTAAATGGTTTAGGAAAAAGAAAAAAAAAGTCTGTGTGTGTTCGGCAACTGGCTTATGGAGGATTATAGGAGTTTGGGATTCTAGTTTTTACAATCCTCGGCCCTCTAGCCTCGTTCGGGTGTTAAAATCTTGAGGGGATTATTAAAAACTTAATCCCTTATAAGCCTCCAAAATAAAAGCTTTTTCAAGTAGCTTATGGCTTGGGCTTAGAACTATCAATTAATCAGCCTCAGCTCCAGCCCCAGCTACTTTCGCCAAACACACCCTTACTTATGTCGTGAGGACGTGACATGTGAAGTAAAAGATTGTATTTTCTTGCAGCTTACCTTAATTATAATGATTCTTGAAACATATGTATTTGAAAAGTGATAATATCTATAATTCTTGGATATCGATATACCTGTGTGGTGGTACGAGCAATGCCGTCCCATTTGTTGTAAGTTCCTCTGCTATCGTTTGTCCACTCACCATAACCCATTCTGAGATCATAATATTATTAGAAAGATTAGATTATAAAATGTAACAAAACATGAAAAGAATTTAAAAAACAACGTTTCATACCCGACTACAAAAAAGGCGTATCCGTCAATATGATAACTATGCATTTTGGTCTCATTATTTTGCAATACAACTTCCATAAATCCTCTATAAGTCCCATTAATAACCGATGTTTGTGTCTTAGGTGGCCCGGTTATGGGTTCAGTAGGAAAATCGAGCGTATACACTCCCTTAACTTTGTACTCATCGGCAAGCCGAATTGGTGTTTTAGGATTCACAAATGAAATCCCGCTAAGGGTCGCCCTTCGCTTCCCGTTAATCGTCACTGGGGGCGTGTTTCTCAATATATACACTTCTGTCACGTTTATAGAGCCGTATTTAAAAGAACCTTGTGGATTCGGTCGTGCCCCACTAGCCGAAACATTCCACCTGCAACAATTTTGTAAACATAAAGAAAGGTGGTGTCATTTTTCCCTAAAGAACCCATTTGCTAATTGAGGGTATGTTTGGCGAAAAGAGCTAGTAGATGTAGCTAGAAGCTGTTAGCTGGAAGTTGGTAGCTGGAGCTAGAAGCTGTTTATTTTATTTATATATGTGGTTGGTAAATTAGCTGGTAGCTGGAGCTTAATAGTGTAAAATGACAAAAAAAGGACAATTTATATAGGAGGAATTATAAAACAATAAAAGAGGGTATTTAGGTAATTTGGTATAGAAAAAGCTTCCAGCTAGTCTTAAAAGCTACTTCAAGATTTAGAGCTTTTTTGTTTTAAAAAAAAAATTTCGGCTTTTTCATCCGAACATTACTTGTAGCTTTTTCTTTCAAAACAAAAAGTTACCAGCTCCAATAAGTTTCAAAAAGCTCCATACCGAACATACCCTGAGTATATAATCTAGGGCCGGTAATTTACCTGATGGATCTGGCTTGGTTCATTGAGAAAGTGTTATCAAACTGATCTTGAGGAGGATCGGGAAGGGGACCCGATGCTTTTCCTTTAGAATTCGAGTAATGCAAGATCCCGACACCAGTAACTCTCGTCCAGGTGGATTCATTCACGAATCTAGCACTCGCAACGATATAATAATCGCTACTAGCATTTTGGTCCATAGTAACTAAAAAGGAGTATGATTGTCCAACATGTATATCTAAACTAGTATAGTTTTGCTGCACAGTGTATGATCCCTCGGTTTCAGCTAAAAGTAAGTTATGGTTTTGAATTCTGAAGTTCAAACTAGTTGATACACCAACGTTGCTTACACGAATTCGGTATGTTTTGCCTGCCAGAGTCAACCAATTTGACTTAATTACAAATTATACATATAAAACTATGAGAAATGTTCAATATAGTTCATACTTAATGCATAGTCCTAAAGGACTAATTTTAGCCATTGGATCAGCCCCATCAATGGTCCAGATTGAATTTTAAAAATTTGGGCGGAGTGGCATTCTCCTCATTCACATGTGATTGTATACTGAATCACATGACACATGTGACTGAATATTAAAATTTCAGGACTATGTTTTTTATATGGACTTTATTGAACACAACTCATAAACTATAACAAGAATGAACGGTTTTAAAGATTGATTCATGAATTACGTACCTGGTTCGACATTAATAGTTTCGTGATCAATGCCATCTGGGACAAGAGTATCGTTATATCTATAAGGTCCTTTTCCATTGATAAGAACACCATCAGGCATTCCAAGAGTTCGACCAGCATCGAGTGTTTTTCTTAAATCCTATAAACCCGAAAAGACGAATTTCAATAGTTATACTAGATTATTAACCAACACATGTGCAAAAAAATTGATAAGTTTCATTGAGACATTTTGTCGAACACTTACAGTGTGGTTTCTTATGTACCAATCACCAATCACAACTGTAATATCCCCAGCTGGATTATCAAATGGGGTAGGGATTACAGACCTAGGGTTAATAATAAAGCTACCAAAACCACCAGATGCTCTTTGAAAATTGAGCGAAGGGAAGTAAAAGTAGCTGCCAATTTGGTCCTTGACTTGAAAGTTATATGTCCAATTCCACTTTGGGGGAATTGGACAGTTAGTGCCAAGAACACCATCTTGCCAAGAATTCCTCTTTTGCTGTATACCAGCCCTGTTTTAATCAATCAACATATAATCCAATTTAATCCCACATTTACAGACAACAAATTCGACATTCCCAGTTGAGATTTGTGATATGAAACACAAATAGGTTCGTTAATTTGCATGATGAAGAACGATAAACAAGATCTTACCAAGTAAAGAGGACATCCTCGTCTAATTTGTTCCTCACATTAACAATAACATTATTGTTGGTAGTTGAGTTAATTGTAGGGCCTGGAAATTTTCCATTGATGGCGATAACCTAGAAATCAATATTCAAATCAATGCTGGTTAAGAAAATCATTCAAACAAGTCAAAAGAACAAAACATTCCACAGATCTGAAGCTAAAAAGCACCAAGTTCTTAAAATCGGAGCAAACCCACCAATCTTTAGCATGAATTTAGCATAACCCACATGAGAAAACTAGTTAATTTTTCAAAAACTACTTGGGAAAACACTTCCGATTCAAAACCTAGAAAAACCCATTAACTAATCCCTTAGATTTAGCAACCGCATGTTGAAAAATCGCAAACAGATGCAGTGAGAGAGGAGATGAATGAAGGTTTTACCTGTTGGGGGACTCCAAGAGGTGAAGCAGTAATGTAAGTAAGTTCAAATTTGTAAGAAACAGTGGGATCTTCAGCTAAAGTAAACCCCACAAACAAGGAAATGCAGATGAAAAGGAGACAATAGAGAAAGCTAGAAGAAGCAGAAGCAGCCATGAATGATGCAAAATCTCTGTTCTTGCTCTCAAAACTCAATGAAAAGAATGCGGAAAATGCTAGCTTTTTTGCGGATTTACATTATCAATAGAGAGAGAAAGCAAATGGTTTGAGTGTGGATGTGTGTGTTTGTTTGTGTGTGAGAGTGTGTGTTTACTTATTGGGGGGTGGCAGGTTCTTTTTTTCTGTATTTGAGGGTGGGGAGTGGGGACAAATGGCAAGAAAGTTCAAGAAAATGGGTTGGATATTGATCTGGTCTTTGCTGGCATATCATCTTATGAACATGCACACAGATGAGAAGAGGAGAGAGAAGGTGGATTATAAATTTGGATGGGTGGGTAGAAAAAAAAGGTGGAGACATAAAAATGGTCATTGCAATTTAGGGACCATCAAAAGCTGTCCTTCAAAAGCTAGGCCATCATCCTCATCACACACAAATCAACTCTTGTAAAATTTTGATTTTTAATATTTTAGAATAATTTTTTAAAATTGTGTTTAATCAATGAACGATTAGACTACTCAATATATGAGAAAGACGTAACGTTTTGATCATAAAATTTTTGTCTTAGCCTAGTAGTAAATGCCTGATGATGATGGTGAGGCCGGCAACAGATTTGTTGGTGGCCAATTAGGACAACGACACCAATGAGGGTGAAGTAGATGGTGAAGGTTGATAATACAGAAGGCGGAGATGCAAAAGGACGACGCCGGAGAAGGCATCGTTGTTGGAGGTTGACAATGAAATGCAAATCCCACGAAATCCCACAAACCAAACACACCCTATGGCGGCGTTTGGTTCGTAATATGTTTTACAATGAAATTGAATTCTAGGTTAGAGTTGGAATGTGTAGGAATTGGATTTGGAATTTAAAATCCTTACCTAGTGTGTTTGGTTATAAAAATGGAATTAGAACCCCACCACCTTCTGCCACCACCCACCAGAATCCACAACCACCACTAGCACCATCTCTATTCGACCTATGAAGAAGAAGGGTTTGAGGCAGCGACCTGTGAAGAAGAAGGGTCTGCGGCGGCGACTTGTGAAGAAGAAGGGTTTGTGGCCGGAGGTGAAGGAGCATCGAGACAATGGCAAGTTAGGAACGGTGACCTGTGAAGAAGGTTTTGGGGCGACGACTTGCTCGATGTTATTCAGACGGTTATTCGAGTTAGAAACGGCCATGACGATGATGGCTGGGAAAAGCAGTAACGGTGGTTCTCATGACAACGATTTGAGTGGCTGAAATTTATGTTCGCTGTGAGTGAAGGAGATGAGGTTGTGGTGGTGTGCAGATCAATGTGGAAGGTGAAAGAAAAGTGAATTACATCCAAGGTTGGATGGAAACGAAATCCTTCATATGGTGGAATGTTTTGATCAATCAAGTTTCCTTTTCCTTCCTCATTTTTAACCAAACAAAGGAATCTGTTGCAATTGGATTATAATTCCTAAAACTTCCCAAAGAATATGTTTGCATAGTTTCTATGTTCACTTTTTAAAAATTAAATAAATTTTTTGCACAATAATAAATAATAAATTGCAGAATATAAATAAATGCAAGAATTATAAATAGATAAGTATAGGTACTTAGTATATGTATATATATATATACCAATATGTATACGTATAGATATATATATATATGTATATATATATATATATATATATATATATAAGAACTAGGTTATAAGCCCGCATAAATGCGGACTTTTTTTTTAGGTTTTATTTGGTGAACATTTCATTTAACTAGACTTAAAAAAATAAACTTTAATTACACCTAAAAGATTTGTAAGGATTTAATCAACAAAATTTAGTAATTGAAAAACAAAATCACATACGAACATTAAAATTATTGCCGCTTTCAACGATAGCTCAGTGTGTCTAGTTCTAAAAATTATGACCTATTAAGTGATGCATAGGTTGATACTTAAGTTATTCAAAACCTGATCGAGCTATAAGTTCATCGTATCTCCTTTTGTTGATAAAGTCTAAATTTTGTACATTCTAATTTGGTTGTATTATCTAACTTCTTTAATGAATGAAAAAAATATTTACAAAATAATTATGATCAGCTGCCTAAAATATGTTTGGGAAACAATACCTACAT
Source organism: Pulicaria dysenterica (assembly GCA_947179395.2). Classification (NCBI taxonomy): domain Eukaryota; kingdom Viridiplantae; phylum Streptophyta; class Magnoliopsida; order Asterales; family Asteraceae; genus Pulicaria; species Pulicaria dysenterica. The sequence continues at coordinate 101,527,133 of OX359289.1, forward strand.
CAACAAAATTTCAATATAGCCCGAGAAACAACAAAGCCCAACAAAACAGTTTTATTTAGAAACAACAAAGCCCAACAAAAGTCTATACAACATGACCTATATTCAACATGCAAAATATGTGGTAGCTTTAGCAAACAGAATAGTCGTCAAATCCCTTTTGACGTCACCAAGTCAAAAAGTTCAAAGTCTTCAATCCACATACCTGCGGGTCAAACTTAAAGCCTAAATTAGCCTATTTAAGCATTTAAAAATTTCCATACGAGTGAAATTTGATCTACCAATACATTTAAAATGACAATAAAGTTTCAGTAGACATAGTTAGATTCCTTAGGTTCGTCTAATTAGATTCAACTTTTTCCCTTCCCTGGAAAAATTCTCAAAGTTCTACCTCCATAACTTTGCAAAGCTATAGGGATGTCTCAAAGATGTATCAAATTCAGTAACTTATAAACTGGAAAGCGAAACACTTCATCAAGAAGGTAGTGACAAGGTTCAACCGGTTAAAAGAACTCAAATCTATCGAACCATGTATGCTTCATGATAAATTTTGTATGAAAAACTCAAGTTTTCAGGCGTGTGCTTCTTTTCTGTTTTGCCCAGAACGTAGGACACATATATATAAACAATAATCAGAAAACAGTTAGTTAACTAGATTAACCATGTTAACAGCCAAAAAACCGAATTTATATTAATATAATAAAATTTTAATTTTGAATTTTCACATAGGCCAAATATCACGGTTTCATCTTGCTTGACCCAACTGCATTGTTTTGAAAACCGGACCGCACCTGCCGGTTGAACCAGTTCAACCGTGAGCCGTGATTAAATCCGGTTCAAAAGTAGCGACTAAACCGGGTAATTGTGAACCGGGCGGTTTCACTAAAACCAGAATAAAACCGCTGAACCGGAGCAACCCGCATCGAACCGGTCTTTACTAAAGCTTTTTAACTTAAATCAAAAGATGTTGGGAGACCTAAATATAAGCAAGGACATCCTTCGGTTTGTTTCTTAGAAGCAATGTGGGATCATAAAATATATATAGATATGGAGATCTCCTTGTTTTGCCTTAACTGGTTTTATGTGTATCTCTTTGTATCTTCCTATGTGGGACAAAAAATCACTTAGTTGAGTGCCACATCATATTTAGACCTTATCTAATTACATTGGATTTCAAAATTGAAGCTTAATTACACATGTCACATAGGATTTTCAAGTTCTTAAGTTATATAGGATAATATATATATATATATATATAAGTGTATATATAATTATAGATTTATATATATAAGTATATATGTATATATATATAAGTATATTCTTGACAATAATTAAATGATTTGAATATAAATAAATAAAGATGCAAGAATATAAAGATAAGTAACTAAGTGCTTATAATGTAAATGCAAGCATGTAAAAGCAATAATATAAGTGCAAGAAAGTAAATGCAAGTATTTAAAGGGTTATAGAGTTAGAGAGATGACACCGAGATTTTATAGTGGTTTGGTTGAACTCTAGTCTACATCCACTCCTTGACCTCCGTGAAGTGTTTCACTAGCACCACCTGCAAATGTTCTCTTAGACCGGAAGAGATCACCAAATACAATCACCTTTGAATGGTAGGTAACAACCAATTCAAGTTCTAATCCAAGAACTCAACAATGTTCTACACCAAGAACACTTATCTTCTTCAACAAGAAGGTATGAACAAGTTCTTCCCAAGAACTTGAACAAGAAGATACATATGGGGAACAGTCAAACCCACCAGCAACACTAATGTGCTTCCCACAAGAACAACTCACAAATCTTACAAACACCCAACAATTGTGTATATCTCAAACACTCACAAACAATAAGAGGTAATATGTGAAGGTGAAGATGAAAACCACTCTCTCTATTTTCTTGTCTTTTTTTGCCAAATCTTGAGTTGTTGTTTGAATAAATCAAAGTATATAACAACTTCAAGAATCACACATAAAATATAAAAGTGAAAGATCACAAGTGTGTGATAAGAGTATTCAGAGGATTCTCAGTTTGCAAAAGGGTGGAAATGAAGAAGACAATGTTGTGTTTATATAGAGTTTGAAGAGAGAGAAAGTGAGCTATCAAGTGGCCGGACGGTCGCAGCCCACGGTCGACCGTGGCCCACTTGCCCAGCTTTTCGAGCCGTTTTAAAATATATTCATTATGTTTCGGCTTTCTCTTTTGAACCAGTATTTTGAGTGTTAAATATCTCGAATTAAATATCGTTACTCTGTTTACTTAGACTGGCTTTAGAATCAATGAAAGATTTCATCCAAACAAGTGGATGGGGTGGTGACACCTCACGTACGTTTCTTGTCACAAAATGCAAGACAATATTTTATTCTACCAATCATTGATACACAGTTTAATAATACTTCTTAAGGGTATTTAACATGTATGCCAAAATACATATTTTCATATTTGCCAAGCTAAAATATTTTCGTTTAATAATAGTTGGCAAATTGTTTTATAAAAACTTTATTCCAGAAATAAATATCTTTTAAGTTCAAAATGGAATTTTTTATAAATGAAAATACTATTGAATAAAAATGATTTTTTATAATATTTTGTCGTTGACGTTTAATATTCATTTTTACTTTATTCATTTTTCACAGTTTGACTTTTTATAAGATTTGCAACTTTAATCCTCATGATTTATCAGTGTTGTGATCAATGCAAATTTATATTTAGAATCTTATTTTGCCAAACTTATTACTTTCATATTAACTTGGATTTATGTATTAATATTTTCTTTTTATATAAATATTAAAATTGCACCTTCAAAACAATATATATAAATATTTAATCATGATTGCACCAACAGAATCCATCAAACCAAACACTACCTAAGTTCATTAATCGTCTTCACCATTAACTCTAACAATGGTGATTGCACTGACTCTAACAACCTTCACCCTCATTAGCCTTAGCTATATTGACTCGTGCCCGTTTTTTTAATCACATTTTAAAATTGAAGAACACATTTAACCGACGCATAAGCATATCCCTGTCAAAAACTAACAAAACCAAATACAATGTCTATAAGTAGAAATCAACATCAAACACCCATATAAACCAAAGTCATAACCATTAATACATCTAAACTAAGTCATGATTGTCTTGTATACTTCAATGAGATCTAAATAGGGTTTTGATTATCTAATGCGATTTATGTTTTTCTATCTGTGTATGTGTGCGTGTATGTAGCTTGAAAGCTAACATATTCATACTTGCCCTAAAATTGAATATCAAACTCTAACTAATAACATGCATACCCAAGATGATGTGTGTTTATTGCGCTCTTCACATGACTAGATGTTCAAGATGATGGGTAATGTTGTGAATCACGAACACGAATAGGGGGTCATGATTTAAACCTTAAAAATTGGGTATTCTTAGAAGGTTTTGTGTAGTAGAGCTTAGTGTTTGAAGCTTATATGCTATTAAAAGGGAAAGAGTTCTTATTGTCAGAGTCTTATTATCTGATATTAGGGATATAAATGAGTTGTGCTATTTGCAAGCTATTCGAGCTCGAATAGGTAAGATGTTGATTCAATTACAGTTGCTCATTTAAAAAAAACATGTTTAGACCATATTTTCCTTTGATATATCGATCCGGAATATAATAGTGAGTTTATTAGGGTATAAAATTATAAATGCTATGTCTAGTAAATTAATCTTGTATACAAATCACTTCCTTATCTTTTTTATATATCCTACCTTACAAATTGAAAATCCTTAACTTAATTAGTAAAACTTATTATAGTCAAACTAGATTTAATATTTTTATGATACACAAGCTGGTTTATTAAATATGGAAATAGTTTATTTTAGAATGCTTATAATGCAATAAATAATGAGTAAGCACCATTAATGACTTATTGATAGAGATTTTTACTCATTTATATATTTACTTAACCATGAATTGCGTCCGAGTAAATGAATCATTATTTTTTAGTCTTGATTTTTTCAAAATACATCTCCTTAATAAGTCATTAGTGTAAATTAACAAGTCATTAACGAGTGCAATGATGAGCCATTGATATTATTAGCCAGGATTTATTTTATTTATTGGTAAAGATTGGTTCTCGCGGATCTCACAATAAAACGGTTCTCAAATAAACTCTCTCGTATTAAACATTAATAAATTATATGAATTAATTATAACACGTGAACGACATGATAATTTAAATAATGATAAGAGACACCATCAATACTCAAACCAGTAGTGAAAACCGTCGACACCATCAACACACAAACCATGATACAAAGAGACGTGATTGTATCACGGTCAATGGGTTCATTTTTATAGATTATAATTAAAAATATTTAAATGATTATGAAATATTAACGATAAAACTAGAAATTTTGCTAAATCTAATATTTTGATATGTTATAAATGGTAAATATGATATTTCTTAATGATGTGGACAAATATGATATTTTAATGCTTGCAAGGGCATATATGAAATTCTCTTTAATAATTTTAAATCAAATTAAAGTAAAAATTGAATCCAAGTTCGATAAAAAAGTCAAAAATTAGATTTCAAAATATGATATTCCTAAATTAGGGTGGCAATTGTGCCCGTTCGGGTTTATGGGTCATCAAGTCAAGACGCAAACACACCCCGTATATTTTTTCATGTTAGCGTGTGCATGATATGAGCTCGTATATGTGAAAAGACAACCCACGTACCCGTTTAAATATACAAGTTTGTGGATTGATGGGTCATAAACGGGTTGACAGGTTAGTGGGTTTATGTTTACTAATCTTGTACATTGTTTGTCAAATACATCATTTAAATCCAAAATATCAAATAAAGTTCAACTCTAGCAAACCACTTAACTACAAGATAAAGCATTGGTACAGTCTCAAATGACAAAGGAACAAAAAGGAAATGATAAATATGTTTTTATTAGCTTTAGTAAGACGAAGGTATAAGAGAAAAACCAAATAGCAAAAATAGAAAGCGTGAAATATAAATGTGTAATAGAAAATAAAATTACCATAGAAATAAATATGGATTGACGAGACAACAGGCGGACCTGCTACCCAACACATTTATTAATACACATTCATTGATCAACCCTAAAAGTGACTTGGAGTCGTTTATAATAAATAAAAGGGTGAAACTATTTGGACTCTCTTGATAGTTTGATTTAACCTCAATTATGTGATGTAAGTATGTGTATAGCATATATTAAAAACTTTATTAATTAGTAAAAGATAAAAGGTCAAAATATTAACACCCTAAACAAAAATTCATTTATTTACATGTTAAGTTCGTATGGTAATTAAGTGAGAATTATGGGAGTATTTGAAGGAGTCCAACTTCCAAATAACGGTCCTCTCATTTCACATTTGTTTTATGAAGATGACGCTCTTTTTGTTGGAAACTGGTCAATGCTCAAATTTAATAAGAACTCTTCGATGTTTTTATTTGTCAACGGGTCTTAAGATTAATTTATCAAAGACAAGACTAATGGGTATTGGAGTATACACTAACATTGTCTCGAACTTGGATGGTCACCCGAATTGTCAACTGGGGCAACTTCCTTTTAATTTTATCGGCATTCCCGTCGGATCCTCGATGAAAAGGGTTACTGCCTCGCAGTTTTTGATACATAAATTTTGCTGAAACTCTCGAGTTGGAGGGCGTCTTCTCTTTCCCCCTCTGGCCGCGTTACCTTATGATAAGTCGGGTGTTTATAAGCTTGCTTCTCTACGTGCTCGTCTAGATAAAATCCTTCTTCATTATGATCGTGGATTAAAAACTCATTGGATTAAACATCTTCATGTCAGGAGAGTACAACATAAAAGGCTTGCAACTTTTGATAATTTATCAAACCAAGGAGTCATTTCAGAAACAAAACCATGTCCTTTTTGCTCTATGTTCCCTGAAAGTGAAGACCATCTCTTTGTTGACTGTTTTTTGGCTAGATTCCTTTTGAAAGAGATAGCCAATTGGTGGAATATGTGCCCTCCCCCTTCCTCGTTGCAAGGAATCCTCTCATGAGGTGGACGACAAACATAGCGGGTGATAGAATGCAAGTGTTTAACTCCGTGATCTTACTTATATTTGGCAAGTTTGGAAATCGAGGAATGAGCTGGTGCATGAGAAGAAGAGTTTTTCTATACATAGAATGTTTATCTCACTTCAAGGTCTACATTTCTTTTGAATAAACTCGAGAGAAAAACTCAAATGACGATTAGACCGGATAAGTTGGTGTTGAAATCCTCTTATATTGTTATATAATTTTTCTTTTTTTTTCTATTTTATACGTATAACTTCTTGCTAGCTCTTATTTATTAATAAAATCTATGTTAGCTCTAAAAAAAGTCCTTATGATAATTGGTACATCCATAATTACCACCCATAGTCTATAGAAGTTAACAAAACAAAAACAAGTGTGTTATTTTAAGTAAGCATAAATACCCGTATCTGATGGAGCCACATGATTTGCCAGCTCATGTGGGGCCCTGTCACTTATTAAAATATTATTAATTTATGTTTCATGTTGTGGCCTTGATTGATGCATACGTTTCCGGCAAACAGCTCCCCAGCATAAGTCAAAGTCAAATCCGGACGTTCAGGCGCATGGCATTCTCAATTTCACATACGGTGGAGCGGGTCTACTATAAACTCCAACGCTCACATTTTGTATATACTTTACGTCTTTATTAAATTAATACTTATTACATCAATAACATTATGAATAGGGATCTAAACGAGTTAAGCTAAATACTTACCGAGTTATATTCGGCTCGTTTAAGATTTATAAGTCTCGGGTTTGGTTCGTTTAGACTTGTTTAAGATAGGCTTATTTAGACTCGAGTATTATTATAATATTTTTATTTGAATGATATATTTAAGTATTAAAAAAGAAACATATAAAATAAAATTATATTATATATTGGAGTAGATTACAAATTTCGACCCTGTAGTTTATATAAAATCACACTTTTCATCTTTTATCTTTAAAAATTACATTGACAGTCATTATGGTTTGCATTTTGTTTCAAATTTAGTCCTTTAGACTAACCGTCGTTAACTATTATGTTAAGATCCCCTCAATCTATTATACTGACTTGACACCTATAAAGATTTTTAATTTTTAAGTAAATAAAAAAAATTAACTCCTCTCTCTATCACCGGACAACCATGCCCCACTGCCACCATGAATCACTCCACCGCCACCATGAATCACTCCACCACCACCATGAATCTGCCACCACCGCTAGGAGGTCATCTCTCTTATCTCTCTTTCACTCACTAATCTCTCTCTCTCTCTCTCTCTCTAAGACCACTGGAGTCACTCCACCACCATGACCACCACCGCCACTATGAATCACTCCACCACCATGAACACCACCAACGTAGCTACTACCTCCACCATCGTCCATCGAAAGACACCACCATCCTCACCATCAGAATTCACACAACCAGTCAAAGATTTGCCATAATTTCATTACAACCAATATGGATTTGAAAAAACCCAAATAACAAATCCTCAAGAAATTTATTCGAAAATGTCATCCGAACTCATAAACAAATCGATGGTAGGAGCTTCATCATGTAGGGCGGTGGTGGTTATGGCGGGCGGTTGTTGCAAGTTGTAATGTAGGTGTGGTGCTGCCGGTTACGAAGTAAACAATAAATAGAACTAAACCCAGATCCCAAGATCTGTTGTTCGTCATCACCAAAAACCCATATGTAGACATCCAATCGGTTTGCTCTCTCATTCATCTAAAGCCCGTACACATGGAAGAGAGCGGTAGTGAAACAAAGGTGTTGATGTAAAGAGTCGAGAATAGAGAGAGAGAGAGAGAGAGAGTCGAGAATAGGCAACCGTGGTGGTTGTGAAACAGAGGGCGGCAGCGACCTGGTGAAGAGAGTCGAGAACAGAGAGAGAGAGGGGGGGATAGTTACAGAGACAAGCATGTTGCAGGTGGTTTTGCAAATGTTAGCAAAAGAGAGATGAGAGATTATCTTATAGTCATGGTTCTAAATAACGTAAGACGTGGCATGGCGGCGTGGTCAAGCCTAAAACTTTAGGAGCTATGGCGAAGCCATGGCGTTTTTCAAGACGTGACTTAAGTCGGTAATTTTGTATATATTTTATAATTATATATATCAAATTTATCAATATTAATATACTAATTACACAAAGTTCCAGAAATGATGAGCAAAGTAACATATACAAATTACAAAATACAAAATACAAATTTATAGACGTTCTATACACGCGATTGCAAAATATATACAAAAAAGTTAAAATTTTGAAAAAATGATTTTTTTTGCCCCACGTTTTAAAAAATTCGCCACTTTGCGCGCCTTGGCAAGCCTTGGCGTGCGCCACGCCTAGCACTCACACCTAGGGCCATTTCTTAACGGCGGAGCCACGGCTCACGCCTTGGCGACGCCATGCGCGCCTTTTAGAACACTGCTTATAGTAGTGAGAGATAAACGAGAAAAAATTGTTTGGAAACAACAATTATAAAAAAGACAAAAATACCCTCATGTGTAAGGCACGAGTTTTAACAGATGAAGTTAACTAGTGTTAGTCTAAAGGACTAAACTTGAAACAAAATGCAAACGACAGTGACTGTCTATATAACTTTTAAAAATAAAGGACGAAAAGTGAGATTTTATATAAACCACAGGGACGAAATTTGTAATTAACTCTTACATATTGAGTTCCTTTATACTCGCGAGCTTAAACGAGCCTACATTTTGAAGCTTGAGCTCGGCTCATTTATTAAATGAGCTTTAAACTAAAGCTTGAGTTCGTTAAGGCTCGGCTTGTTTCGAGCTTTTAACGATGAGCTCGAATAGCTCGTATCGTTTACATCCTTAATCATGCGTAGCATTCATCTTTATTATGTTTTACTTGAATGTCACATTAGCGCTACATCATATTTACTTTTTTTTCTCGCTCTTACCCGAACCCAAGTATAGCCTAACCCAAACAACTTATATATTTTTTCTTTTCTTACTTTCTCTTACACAACAAAAAAAGGAAAGAGAGGGGTAGCTCGGGTTGGGGAAACCGAAATCCAACCCGAAGAAAGGCCTGTAGCGGTGTTCCCAAGTTATCTTGCATCAACCTGAAGAAGCCCGAAGCCTCTCAAGTCACGCACTACGCATGACCTTAAAGTATATTACATTTCCATATTTATAAATTTAACCAACTATCAATTTTTCTCCCGGTAGTTTGTATCAAACCAGATGGTGGTTTGTCGTGTTGTAACAGAAGACAAAAAATAAGAATGAATAATAGAAAACTAACCTTCAAATATAAGTAGTTAAAATAAATCAAAAAAATCCAAAAGACTTTGTAGCACGTTCATAAAAATTTGGTTCGACTCAAATATATTCAAGTTTAATATGTTCGTACCACTTCCAGCATACCATTTATTCTAGTATAATTTTTGTGTTCCACGTCCACCATAACACTAAGCGAAAAAAATACATTATTTAGATAAATATTGTACGACTATAAAACTAATTTAAAGACTCCTGAGCGCATAGATGTTATAAAAGTAAACCCACAAATACATAAGAATCGTGTCTAAAGATTTACTTAGGAGGTGTTTGTTTTAGCTTATTTTCTAGGCTTATTAGCTTATTAGCTTATTTTTAAGGGTTTATAGAAAAAAGATGTTTGGTTAAGTTTATTAGCTTAAGCTTATAAGCTTATTTTTGGTAAATATGCCCTTTATAATAAGCTCCTTGATAGTAGTTTTTTTTCTATAACATGGGCTTATTTTTATGAAATTACATTTTTACCCTTCATTTTGACATCTTCCCCGTACATGTGTCATTTGCCTATCCCTTTTTAGTCATTTTACAAATATAATTAAGTCATAAGCTAATAAGCTAATACAAACACTTTTTTATTTAATAAGCTTATAAGCTCGTAAGCTCATAAGCTTAAGCTAAAAAAAATAAGCTTACACAAACACCTCCTTAGAAACAAAACTAATATGAATTGATAGACAAAATAATAAAAAGTAGACTTATACTAATTGTTTCAAGTACATAAATAACCAAAAATAAGTCACTGAAAGAGGAAACACCTTAAAAAAATTATATATTATGTGGAATTATCTTAATCAGAATATAAGGGTGTGTTTGGTAGGGGGAATTGGGGGGAGGGAAATGGAAATAGCAATAAAATCTCTTGTTTGGTACATTGTGAGATTTATTAGGAGAGAAATAAATCAATTCCTTTTCCCTAATTTTGATTCTCCATATTTAATAGAGAAATAAGGAGAATTGATCAACACAATTCTCGAGGTTTAAAAAAAGTAAAACACGGAGAATTGAACCATTCGCAGGATCGACGCTTTCCTTCTTCTTGCCTCCTTCGTCCTTCGCAACTGCCAAGCGGCGACCTCCACAGCGGCGACCTCCTCAGCGGACGGCAACCTTCCTCAGCGGCGACCTTCTCATCGATCCATTCCTCCCGGCGATCTCCTGCAGCGGCGATCTCCCGGCACCGACCTAACAGCGGCGACCTCCCAGCGGCACCCTCTCCCGGCAGCGACCTCACAGCGGCAGCCACATAAGGTATTTCGATATCTATTTCTCATTATTTTCAGAACGAGAGCAACGAGAATCTCCATATATATGCCATTAATCGTGAAGAATATATATACTTTGTATATATATATTGACACACGGTGATCATATTTTACACTGTGATCATATGTATATATATATTGACACACTGTGATCATATATATACTTTGTATATATCTATTTCTCATTATTTCGAATTGCTTTCAATGTGGTCGATAGGACTAGTTTCAAACTAAGACTTTAGCCATGGTGGAAGCGTATACCGATAGTTGAATGTTTGTGATTATTGGTTTTTTTGTTAGACTTGGGTCGTAATGATGTTTTTGGATGTGACCATAGTTGAAAGGGGTTTTTTAGATCATTTAACATTATTGATAATTCTTTTTAATGATTAATATATGTCATTTTTTTGCATGTTTTTTAGCTTAAAATATATTTTTTATGAGCTAATTATGTGTTGGTGTTGTTAAATTGACATCATTAGAATTTAAAATATATGAAATTGGATTGTTAATTCACCGAAATTGACTGTTTGTTTTGAAAATAATAAAAATGCAAATGATAAATTTGGTATAATTCTCTGTTGAATTCCCTGTGCTACCAAACAAGAGAAATGATTCTCTGTAATATTTCTCTGCTGAAATCTCTGTGCTACCAAACAGGAGATTCAATTCTCCTTCTCCAGACTAATTCTCTTTCTCTGCAATTCCATTCTCTGCAATCATTTCTCTACAATTCCATTCTCTGTACCAAACGCACCCTAAAGGGAATTCAAAATAATTAGTGACTCTATATGTAATCGGGATAAAATTACTTGAAATGAAATAAAGACAGACAATTCTGTTTCTTGTATTCAACTATTGGGATTCCATATTATAATACCAAGTTGTAAGCAAAACTACCTCTCATTGACGCATATGACAATGGTAATAAAGAACTCTAGTTGGAATTTGAAACAATCAAGCACTGATCTAAAAAAATACAATCTATGAACACAGCAAAAAATTCGAAGAATAACAATTCAAACCATAAACTCAAAATAAAGAATTAATCAAACTCGTTTGTGTTGAGGCCAACAATTATGTGGCAAGAAATGAAGGCAATAATGAAAATACAAAAGTAACTCAATTGATCGCTTACTGAATCAACACTTGATAAAATAGGTCGTGAAGAAGGAATACTTCTATAAGAAATAAAGAAAACAAATGACCTAGAAATCTATAAGAAAAAATGACAGAGGCTAGAACCACACACCGACAATCAACTATTCTTTGTAGATTTAAAAAACCCTCACAAGAAGTAATTAAGGCGAAAACACGTAAGTATTAATAAATATATAATCCTTAATAATTTTTTTTACTTTAAGAAAACAAAAACATATCAAAAGTAATATATTTTTTAAAGATTTAAAAAATCACTATTAAGTCTAATTTATTAATCATGCACCTATATTATTTATCTTTAAAATCATTTAAAACTAAACAACATAAAGATGAACCTCTAGTTTCAAACAATAATACTACAGGAAATATAGTGACCCGTTAGTTTCAAACAATAATAATATAACGGTGGATTTTTATTATTATTTTTGAATTCAAACCTAGTTTCAGAAAATTTATTTTACATAAATATCATATTACATTAAAGCTCATATTAAAATATAAAAAATGAGATAGTTACGAATAAATGTCGAAAAATATACCTTTTAGATAAATGTGATATTCTAACGTAATTTATATTCAACATGCTCAAAATATATAATTAATTTAGAAATGCGTTTTGTAAAATAAATCGCCACGAACAAAAATGAGATATGTTTTAGTTGACAAATTTTATTCAGATAAAAAGGCAGATAAAATGTGATGATTAAACAACCTACTATCAAGTTGTGTGTGTGAGATATTTTAAATTCAAGTTTTAAGTGATACTAATATCTTAATTATTGTGATAAAGTGGAAAAGACTAAAATTACAAAGGGTACAACTTTCTTGAACCTTGTGCCAATAGTATCACATAAGGCCCTCTCGACCATGATATCACATAAGCCATCTGATTTGCCACCGGGTATTACGCATGTCACGTAGGCATCATACTATTGTCACACATGCATCAACATCTATGGATTCAGCACTACACCATCTACATTATGATTTCCACAAGGCTAGTTGTTGATCGTACCCATTACAGCACGCAGCAGTATGCTACTCATCACAATGTAGATGGTGCAGTACTGTATCCATGTATGTTGATGCCTCTGTGGCAATAGTGTGATGCCTACGTGGCATGCGTGATACCGCAGTGTCAAATCAGATGGCTTATGTGATATCATGGCCAAGAAGGCTTTACATGACAAAAGTGTGATACAATGTGACAAGAATACATGTATATGTTACTTTTTATCATTTGAGTATTTTGTAGAGTTACTTACTGGGCTTCTAGCTCATACTCTCCGTTTACTTTTTTTTCAGGTTTGGTAGCAAATGAGGCTTCCACGTGGACATGCTAAGTGTTTTTGTAACACTGTACTTTTTAAAACATATAATTTACTGCACGCGGAAGCTAATTACATATAAATATCTTAATTACATAATAGATACAAAAGGATTTCACTTGTTTGATATACAAAGACCCTATACAGTGTTAATACAAAAACAAGCTCTTTCAAAAACTTGACATCAGAGTTTGGTCTGTCCATATTCCCAGCCCAAAGCATCAAGATCACCTCAGAGGATCTGCAGAACAATCTAGTGGGGAATTAGCACAAAGCTAAGTGAGAGAATAAATATCTAAACATACACAAGGCAAATATGCCCAAACCAAATAGCTCATGAATCCCAGGAGAACCGGCGGTGTTGCAAGCACCTACAACCAAGGTCGGCCAAAACCAAGGTTTACCGATAGCCCAGCTAACAGTGAAAACAACACCAGTCTTCTGGAGTACAATAAATGCACTACCAGATATGATAAGTTACACCCCCAAGAAAAGGCCCAGACTAAACTGGTCTCCAAATAACATGTATATACAATCCAAACAAGAGCATTCCAAATAGGATATCATATCCTGTATATCCGAAGATATAAATCCACTCACCAAAGTCTTCAAAACTTTGGCACACTCAGATGACTAAATTCACCGAGTTTTCTCAGTTCCTGAGATTGAAGTAACCCAAGTCAGCATTCAATTCATAATACTGATCCAATAATAAATATCATATTTATTCATGTTCTCATGTATATACATTTATACATATATATTCATCATACCTAAAACCCAAACAGATATACAATTCATGTTTATCTTCAAATCATCAATTCCGACTAAATTCAAATCCAATTATAGTCGGATTCCGAGTAGATGACCAAATCCGGTTGAATCACAATTCAAATCCGAGCAAAGGCAGAATCCGAGTGAAAGTTCAATCCCAAATAATAGGATTCCGAGTAAGGTATAATCCGAGCAAATGATTCATATCCGAAAAAAAATACAATCCGATTGAATAAGCGGAATCCGAGAACATGCATAACAATATTCAACCTAGTCGGAATCCGATAGGAGATGCGGAATCCGAGTAAATCACAATCCGATTAAATGTAAAGGCATATTCAGCAGAGTCGGAATCCAGGTTCAAGTCGGAATCCGACTCATTCAACCTCTACACTCCGAGTCCTTCAAAACTCAGCACATCATCAATTTCTACTTCATATTCTAAACTGATTTCATTCATACAAATTATACAAGTTTCCAGAAATCATTATAAACATGTTATGAACACATATTGATCATAAAATCTAGCATGCATACGTCCTATGATCATCAAATCATCATATAGGCTTCAATCGGATTTCATAGATATAATTAAACAAATCTATAAAACCGAGATTAAACTACAATCAACATCATAGCATAGAATTTCTAACCTTAAGATGATAACAAATGTTCAACTTAAAATGCACACAAGCTAGAAGTTGTTTTTCCTTTTCTTCTCTTCCTTCTTCTCGGCCGAACACACACAAACCCACACCACACCTTCTATGTTAATTAGAAAGAAAGAAAAAAGGTATGGGTTGAGTTGGTGACCAATGGCGTGAAGGACTATCCAAAGAGGACACTCATCATTTCAAATTTTTATTAAATTAATTATCAATTCAAATTAAAATAATAAAAATAAAACAAATAATACAAACAACTATTATATGCACATCATGGCAAATAATCATTTAATTAACTATAAAACCCAAGATTAATTAGTTAATTACCTTAATTAATCTATGCCGGCAAAGAGGGTGTTACAAATCTACCCCCCTTAAGAAGATTCCGTCCCCGGAATCTCATCGCGCTAAACAAGGAAGGATACCGGCTTCTCATATCTGCTTCAGTCTCCCAAGTCAAATCTGAACCCAAACTATGTTTCCACTTGACCAAAACCATAGGTATCTGTTTCTTTCTCAACTTCGTGACTTTACGATCCAGTAGTTCAACTGGTTTCTCCATAAGTTTTTGATTCAGATCCACACGAAGATCCTGTATTGGTAAAACCTGTGTCTGATCCTCTACAATACACTTGCGCAAATAACAAACATTGAAGGTATTATGAATACCAGCTAATTCATCTGGAAGATCCAACACAACAGCTTGATCATTAACCACTCGCTTGATTCTGAAAGGACCAATGTAACGAGGAGCCAACTTCCCGCGTTTACCAAATCTGATTACACCCTTCCAAGGAGATACTTTCAAATAAACCATTTCCCCCTCGACAAACGATATTGGTCGACGTCGCGGATCAGCATACATTTTCTGTCGATCCCTTGCAGCCTTTAATTTCTCACGAGCAATAACTACCTTATCAGCTGTCATCTGCACAATATCAGGTCCTGCAAATTGCTTTTCCCCAGCTTCTAACCAACAAGTCGGAGTTCTACAAGGACGACCATACAACATTTCATACGGCGGCATACCGATAATACTATGATAGGAATTGTTATAAGCAAACTCAACCAAAGGCAAATGTGAATCCCATGAACCCCCAAACTCTAACACACATGCCCGAAGCATATATTCTAGCGTCTGAATAGTTCTTTCTGATTGACCATCTGTCTGCGGATGATAAGCGGTACTCAATTTTACCCTGGACCCCAATTCCTGTTGCAATCTATTCCAGAAGTTAGATACAAACCTCGAATCTCTATCCGATACAATGGATAATGGAACTCCATGTCTAGATACTATCTCATCAATGTATAGTTAAGCCAGTTTACTTAAAGGTGCAGTTTCAGCAGTAGCAAGAAAATGTGCACTCTTGGTTAATATGTCCACTATAACCCAAATCATATCATGACCTTTTTGAGTTCGTGGAAGTTTAGTTACAAAATCCATCGTAATGCGATCCCACTTCTACTCAGGTATATCCAATTGTTTCAATGATCCGTACGGTTTCTGATGTTCAGCTTTAACTTGAGCACAGATGTGACACATCCCAACAAATTTCGCAATATCTGTTTTCGTAGTTGGCCACCAATACCGAGTCTTTAAATCAAGATACATCTTTGTACTACCCGGATGTATCGACAATCTAGACTTATGAGCCTCATTTAGAATTAATTCCCTCAAGCAACCAAATTTCGGTACCCACACGCGCGTATGATAAACCTTCAAACCACGCGAATCCGAAGTTAACTCATGTTGTCGTTTGATCATTAATTCATCCTTCAAGTTCTCCTCTTTTAAAGCTTCAAGCTGAGCAGCTAAAAGTTGATCCACTAAATCAAACTTGATTTCCAATCGCATGAATCTCACCGTATCCGAAGATCCCTTTCTGCTAAGTGCATCTGCAACCACATTAGCTTTTCCCGGATGATACTGAATGTCACAATCATAATCCTTGATCAATTCTAACCAACGACGTTGTCTCATGTTCAGTTCTTTCTGAGTAAACACATACTGCAGACTCTTGTGATCAGTGTAGATAATACATTTGGTTCCATACAGGTAGTGTCTCCACAGTTTCAAAGCAAATATCACTGCTGCTAACTCCAAGTCATGAGTCGGGTAATTTCTTTCATTCGGTTTCAACTGTCTTGAAGCATACGCAATTACTTTACCTCTCTGCATCAAAACACAACCCAAACCGGCGTGAGAAGCATCGCAGTACACAACAAAATCCTCTGAACCCTTTGGCAACGAAAGAACAGGACCTTGACACAACAACTGTTTCAGAGTCTGAAAAGCATCTTCCTAAGATAAACCCCACAGAAAAGGAACATCTTTCCTAGTCAACTTAGTCAACGGACCAGCAAGCTTAGAAAAATCTTTAATAAATCTGCGATAATAACCCGCCAATCCAAGAAAACTTTTTATCTCAGTTGGTGTTTTCGGAGCACTCCAATTCATCACTGCCTCAATCTTGGACGGATCTACCTTGATACCTCCTTGACAAATCATATGCCCTAGAAATTGAACTTCACGTAACCAAAATTCACACTTCGAAAACTTGGCATATAACTTGTGTTGTTTCAACATCTGCAAAACCTGTCTCAAGTGCTGATCATGCTCATCCTCTGTCTTAGAATACACCAAGATATCATCGATAAACACAATAACAAACTTATCTAGGAAAGGTCTGCACACGCGATTCATCAGATCCATAAATATGGCAGGAGCATTCGTCAAACCAAAAGGCATTACTAAGAACTCGTAATGACCATATCGAGTACGGAAAGCAGTCTTAGGTATATCCTCTTCTGCTACCCTGACCTGATGATAACCGGATCGTAGATCAATCTTTGAAAAGTAAGAAGCCCCTTGCAACTGATCAAACAAATCATCGATTCTGGGCAACGGATACTTGTTCTTGATGGTTCTCTTATTCAGATCCCTGTAGTCGATACACATACGAAGAGTTCCATCTTTCTTCTTCACAAATAGTACTGGTGCACCCCACGGCGACGAACTCGGGCGAATAAACCCCTTGTCAAGCAACTCCTGAATCTGAGTCATCATCTCACGGATCTCAGATGGAGCTAAACGATACGGAGCTTTAGCAATCGGTGTGGTACCCGGTACCAATTCTATCTTATACTCAACATCCCGCACCGGTGGTAACCCTGGCAGATCATCTGGAAATACCTCTGGATATTCGGAGACAACACGAACATCCGTAATAGGTCGTTTCTCTTTCTTCACATCAATAGCGTAGGCCAGAAAAGACGCACACCCTTTAGCTAGAGATTTTCTAGCCTTCATATACGAGATGATAGGAAAAGAAGATCGAGATCTATCCCCACGAGCCACGACATGCGACCCGTCAGCCAAAGGAATAGTAATCAATTTCTTATGGCACTGGATACTAGCTCTATGGTGACTTAACCAATCCATGCCTAGTACTAAGTCAAACCCTGGAATAGGCATCAGCAAACAGTCTACAGGCAAACTAGTACCATCAATATCTATAAACACCCCAGTCACAGAGGAAGTTACAGGCACTATCTTACCATCAGCTACTTCTACTTCTAAAGGAGAAGCAATTACAGTAACATGTAGTTTCAGTTTGCCACATAAAGATATAGACATGAAAGATCTATTGGCACCAGAATCAAACAACACACGAGCAGGCACAGAGTTTACAATAAACATACCCGTGATCACATCACCGTCTTCAGCAGCCTCTGTAATAGTCATCTTAAAGGCTCTCCCTTCCGCAGAAGGTGTAACCTTTCTCTTCTGACCTGCAGAAGATGATCCCCCGACATTGGCTACCCCCTGCCCCGTCCCCTTTGACCTCGGTGTTTTGAACATGCTCCAGCTCTATGACCCTCTTCGTGACAATTCCAACACACATTTGTATTAAACCGACAAACTGATGGTTCGTGACCAAATCCACCACAACGCAAACACCGTTTCGTCTGCGATGTGCACGGACCAGTATGACTAGCATTGCAGGGTTTACACCACGGATTATTCTGATATGACCCCGAACCTTTCGATTTCTGATCACCTCGATTCTGGTTATTCTGCCACTTGCCCTTGTTCCCACTCTGATTTCCACCGGACCTGTGAGACGACCCTTTCTCCCGATTAATTCTCTCCCGAGCTTTCACGTCACCTTCAGCAGCTCGTGCCACAGTAAACGCCTGTACCAACGATGTTGCCATCCGGGTGTTACCCCGATATTCCGGCAACAGTGCTTGAACGAAATGATCTATCTGTGAAGGTTCATCTGGTACCCATTGCTTAGCGAACCTCAGCTTTTCATTAAACTTTGCAATCAATTGATCCACCGACATTTTGTCATCCAGAGCTAGATCCATGAACTCCCGCTTCACCTTAGCTAAATCATAGGTATTACAGAATTGTTCGCAGAACTTGGTTTGAAATTGATCGCAAGTAACATAATTCACCACTTCCCTGGATAGATGAGCAGTTAGAGAATCCCACCAGGTTGCAGCTTGACCCTTCAGCCTCCGAGTTGCAAAAATAACCCTATCGGATTCCTCACAATTGCAGGCATCTAAAGCCTTCAGCATTTCCCTTAACCAACTCAAAGTATCACTTGGGTTTGAGCTTCCAGAATACTCCGGTGGTTGGCAACCCATGAAATCCTTGTATTGCCCTTTCGGTTTAGAGCCTCCTTGAGTTGGGTACCATTGAATGAAAAAGTTATGTTGTTGTGGTTGGTGCTGCTGTTGGGGTTGTGATACAGGTGGTATAGTAACGAATGGTAAAGAACCAAATGGTGTTGACACGGTGTTAAATGGTGCAGCTGAGTAAACAGGTGGTGGTATTGACTGAGTAAAAACAGCTGACTCTCTGGGAAAATGAGTGGTCTGAGTTTGATAAGAGAACTGTGTCTGATGTTGCTGCTGTTCCAACTCCTGAACCCGATCTCTCAAACTTTACAGAGTATCTTCCAATTGCAACACATAGTCTTGCTGATCAGACTCATCATTGTGAGAAGTACCGGCTCTGTGGTGCTCCTCATTGACTGTAGTGGAGGACTGGTGATTTCTTCCGGGGGACGCAGGGGTAGTTGTCTGGTTCACGTTATCGGCCATTTGCTATGCTATACACAGCATCTCACCAATTGTTAGATATAATCCATTAGTATAAACACTAACTACCCTCAAACCTACACTACCAATTACCCACCCTGGAAATACTGGACTGACCAGAGCCTCGGTTCAAGTATTGCACAAATCATTTATGCAATTCCTCAAACTAGGGCTCTGATACCAACTTGTAACACTGTACTTTTTAAAACATATAATTTACTGCACGCGGAAGCTAATTACATATAAATATCTTAATTACATAATAGATACAAAAGGATTTCACTTGTTTGATGTACAAAGACCCTATACAGTGTTAATACAAAAACAGGCTCTTTCAAAAACTTGACATCAGAGTTTGGTCTGTCCATATTCCCAGCCCAAAGCATCAAGATCACCTCAGAGGATCTGCAGAACAATCTAGTGGGGAATTAGCAAAAAGCTAAGTGAGAGAATAAATATCTAAACATACACAAGGCAAATATGCCCAAACCAAATAGCTCATGAATCCCAGGAGAACCGGCGGTGTTGCAAGCACCTACAACCAAGGTCGGCCAAAACCAAGGTTTACCGATAGCCCAACTAACAGTGAAAACAACACCAGTCTTCTGGAGTACAATAAATGCACCACCAGATCTGATAAGTTACACCCCCAAGAAAAGGCCCAGACTAAACTGGTCTCCAAATAACATGTATATACAATCCAAACAAGAGCATTCCAAATAGGATATCATATCCTGTATATCCGAAGATATAAATCCACTCACCAAAGTCTTCAAAACTTTGGCACAGTCAGATGACTAAATTCACCGAGTCTTCTCAGTTCCTGAGATTGAAGTAACCCAAGTCAGCATTCAATTCATAATACTGATCCAATAATAAATATCATATTTATTCATGTTCTCATGTATATACATTTATACATATATATTCATCATACCTAAAACCCAAACAGATATACAATTCATGTTTATCTTCAAATCATCAATTCCGACTAAATTCAAATCCAATTATAGTCGGATTCCGAGTAGATGACCAAATCCGGTTGAATCACAATTCAAATCCGAGCAAAGGCAGAATCCGAGTGAAAGTTCAATCCCAAATAATAGGATTCCGAGTAAGGTATAATCCGAGCAAATGATTCATATCCGAAAAAAAATACAATCCGATTGAATAAGCGGAATCCGAGAACATGCATAACAATATTCAACCTAGTCGGAATCCGATAGGAGATGCGGAATCCGAGTAAATCACAATCCGATTAAATGTAAAGGCATATTCAGCAGAGTCGGAATCCAGGTTCAAGTCGGAATCCGACTCATTCAACCTCTACAATCCGAGTCCTTCAAAACTCAGCACATCATCAATTTCTACTTCATATTCTAAACTGATTTCATGCATACAAATTATACAAGTTTCCAGAAATCATTATAAACATGTTATGAACACATATTGATCATAAAATCTAGC
Source organism: Pulicaria dysenterica (assembly GCA_947179395.2). NCBI lineage: Eukaryota > Viridiplantae > Streptophyta > Magnoliopsida > Asterales > Asteraceae > Pulicaria > Pulicaria dysenterica. The sequence continues at coordinate 101,548,255 of OX359289.1, forward strand.
ATGCATACGTCCTATGATCATCAAATCATCATATAGGCTTCAATCGGATTTCATAGATATAATTAAACAAATCTATAAAACCGAGATTAAACTACAATCAACATCATAGCATAGAATTTCTAACCTTAAGATGATAACAAATGTTCAACTTAAAATGCACACAAGCTAGAAATTGTTTTTCCTTTTCTTCTCTTCCTTCTTCTCGGCCGAACACACACAAACCCACACCACACCTTCTATGTTAATTAGAAAGAAAGAAAAAAGGTATGGGTTGAGTTGGTGATCAATGGCGTGAAGGACTATCCAAAGAGGACACTTATCATTTCAAATTTTTATTAAATTAATTATCAATTCAAATTAAAATAATAAAAATAAAACAAATAATACAAACAACTATTATATGCACATCATGGCAAATAATCATTTAATTAACTATAAAACCCAAGATTAATTAGTTAATTACCTTAATTAATCTAGGCCGGCAAAGAGGGTGTTACAGTTTTGTGCAACATCAAAGGAAAAATTATTTTTATTTTACCTGTGCCGGTTATTTCCTTGATTTTATAAGATTTTTTTATTCTCTTTGTTGCACTTTTAAAAAGAAAAACGGGCGTTACAATAACAAGATAATATTGTTCTTTAGTTTGACACCGATATCGCTCTATTTTCTCAAAGAAAAAAAATAATGTTTTTTCTGGGTTTTTAGCCAACACGGGTTAGATATGTGCACGTATGCACGTAACATTGAGTTTTTTCAAAGCACAAGTGTATATTGGTGCACATGTGCACCATAAATGCAGGTGCACATGTGCATATTACGCTGGTTTGTTTCAGCACAGGACCACAGGTCTACCTAGGTGCACACGTGCATATGCATTTGTGTACCGATTTGCACATGCACAATTCATAGCTGGTTATGCAAACACAAGCTCAATTTTCAAGTTGTAAACCTTATTCTTAGACGTTGAAGCTACAATATAATTAGAATTTAAATATTAACAATTTAGTCTTCACAATAACTATATCAGAATCGGATAGATTATGCTAATAGATTATTCACCATAGTTTCACTATGTTTTTATTAAATTTTTTAGTTAAACATTACTTGTAATAAGTCAAGAGTACATCAATCCTCTTTAAATCGCATAATTATAAGAGATTAGAGCAACATGCACTCACCCAAATCGACACCCATAATGAAACTGGTGGAAGTTAATAATCAAGAGGGATTTTAAATATTTGTTGATGTTGTGTATGATTAAGAACTAGGGGCGAGCATGCGGCTCAATAACTAAAAGCATAATCTTTCATGACTATCATAAATAGCCGCCATATTAGCATAACTAACCACAACTAAAAGTCGCAGTGACAACACCCATAACCGTAATCACTAAACTCACATATAATTATCTTACTTCATATTGATTGAAAAAATAAGATAAATAAATAACAAGAAGAGACTTCAATTCTCACTATTACTATAACTAGCTACCCAATAACATGCAGATAACATAATTTGACTGTAATGGCAATAACGATAGTTATCAATTGTTTTAGATCGTTATTAACATTAACAAGCACCTATTACGAATACTCTAAGTGTGTGTTTTTATTCTTTTTGTTTTGGGACCGAACACCAGAACAAGTGAGCATATTCGAAACCGGAGCAATCTGTGTAATGCAAAAGGCTGAAAAAGGAGAATGCAAATTAAGAAAAAGTATTTAAGAAGCAAGTAGGTTCAGGAAATATCCTTAAAAACCAAGTGGTCCGACCAGATTGCAGAGGAGCCAGTGTCCAGCCTTTAGTTTTTTTATATGAAATGAAAATATAATTAAATAATCAGTAATTAATAAAATTTAGATTTAAAGAAACAAAAGAATTGGTTTGTGCATAGGATAAGTTGGTCAAGCCTCGAAGTAGCTGCACTTACATTGGTTTCCACTTCTTTTTCATCTTTCTGCACACTAGCTATTTTTTATATAGTTTAAACATAACCTACTCCAAATTAACCATTATCAACTAGAACGGTATAAGACCACCCGTAGCGGGTGAGCCGAAGGTATTTGAGTTTTTTTTGTTTTATAGAGAGAATAAGAAAAAAAAAAAATATTTGAGTTGTTTGTATTGGGTGCTACTTGTGTTTTGAATAAAAGAGGAAAAATAAAGAAAAAATATGTGACAACTGATATGATATTTGGGTTGGGATGAGTTCTGCTCTTGACCTAATCATTTTTACATAGAAGCCGAAATTGAGAGAAAAAAATTCGATAAGTGAATAGACTAAATTTATAAGTGAATAGACTAAATTTATATTTACGTAGAAGGACTATGGATACACCTACGCGTATTGTAGAAATTAAAGTCCATTTAGAAACAATTTATTATTGTTTGTATTTTAATAATCGTAATATTTCTTCTTGTTCAACCTACAAATAAGACTTTATTACTATTATGACGATGTGAAACATATTTTGCTTGAGCCGATTTATTAATAGAAAATGTCATTTCAGCAAATTGAAACCAAGGCATAAAAGTCTTAGTTTTTATGCCTGTTGTCGAAGATAATAATTATGATATATAATAGGGCAAATTGTTGAAAAAGGTAACGTAATTGTCCATTTTTTTCAATCAGGGTAACGTAATTTTTTATTTGTCGAAAAAGGATTACAAATTTCAATTTTTAACAAAAAAGGGAACCGGTAACCGGAAGTCCAGGTTACCGGTTAACATTCAGTTCAGGTGGCAACTTATTTTCTGATGTGGCATTTTTATTTAATTTCAAAAAAATCTTTAAATATAATAATTATAATACATATAACTAACCACACACTCTCTCTCTAAAGCTTTCTTCCTCTCTCTCCTCTCTCTCTCTCTCAAGACGGTTCCACCGTCGCTCTTTCTCTCCTCTCTAGGCGGTTCCAACGGCATCACCATCACAACCACCACTGATCCACCACCACCACTCTTTGTTTCAGATTTCTCCAGATCTCGAGTTCCAGATTTCTCTCTCTCTCTCTCTCTTTGTTCTTCATGTGGACGACTCCGGCAACGGTCGACGACTCCTGCAACCGGCGACGATTCCAACAACCACCTTCAACCTTCAGTGACCATCTTCAACCTCAAATGTTTCGTAGCAAGTGACCCAGGGTGTGTGCGTATCTGAACAAGATTTAAGGTTCTCCGATAAGGTTTTTTCCCAAATCTTGTTTGGTCCAGATCTATGCAAAGTTTTGAATCGATGGTTGAATCTTGAAACAGATCTAAATCCTTGTTTGCTGGTGTGTGCATGTATATTGTTCTTCGTTTAGATCTGTGAATGATTTCGGGTTTTCTTTGAGGCCGATTTAAATCCTCGTTTGAATCAAGTTTCAAATCTCTCTCTCTCTTTCTATTCTTCAAGTTCCAGATCTACAGGTTTTAGATGTTCTTGAGTTGTGTTCGAGTGTGTGAGTATTGTGTTCATGTGGATGGTGATGGTTCACGGTGGTCCGGCAATAGTTCACGGTGGTCCGATGATGGTTCACGATGGTCCAACCAGAAAGAAAGAGAAAGACGAAAAGATATTAAACATAATTAATTAATAATTTATTAAAAAAATAATAAACCAAACAAAAAAAACAGTAATACTAACCTAAATTAATTAATAATTTATTTTAAAAAATGGTAAGTATGACATGATAATGATGTGGATTAGCATGTCATCAAAGATGGTGATGTGGTGTTTACGTGGAGTGCCACATTGATTGCCAAATTAATTGTAACCTCCTGACTAGGCAGTCAGAGGGTCAATCAGGTCACCATTACCTTTTTTGTTAAAAATTGAAATTTGTAATCTTTTTTCGGCAAAAAGAAAATTACGTTATCTTGATTGAAAAAAAATGGACAATTACGTTACCTTTTTCGGCAATTTGCCCTATCTAATACTGTGAATAATGGATTGTTTGTATGATAGATTGACAGGTCGTTGACTATAAAAAAATAAATACGTTAAATACACCTATTAGCTATGATGGCAAACGAACCCGAACCCGACGGGGAAAACCGAAACCCGATTGTTTCGGGTCGGGGTCGGGGATGCGTATTTCGGGTCCGGGGTCGGGTTCGGGGTTTTTTTCGGGGATTTTTTCGGGTTCGGGTTCGGGGACGGGGCATGCTACCCCCGCCCCGCCCCGATATATATATATCTCACATCTCACGTATGAATGGAAGCAGATCACCACCCTCTATTTCTAATAAAATAATTCTGACCTCTCATTTTTAACCAATCAAATACAATCACATGGATAGAAGTTATAATATAAAAGCCAAAAAACACATATTTTTTTCAAAAGCTACAGATTAGTTTCTCTCCCATCTCTCTACCAAAAAACACATTTTTTCTTCAAAAGCCACATATTGTTTCGGGTCGGGGTCGGGGATGCGTATTTCGGGTCCGGGGTCGGGTTCGGGGTTTTTTCGGGGATTTTTTCGGGTTCGGGGCGGGGACGGGAATGATTTTTGAAATCGGGGTCGGGGATACCAAAACTATGATTAACAAATCGCCCCGTTGCCATTCCTAGCTATGACAAGTAAGGCTCGAAACCACAAGAAACTATGATTAACAAACTAGCACTTAATCCAATAAAAATCGAAACGTCATTACTAAATCTAATTAGAATTTAGAAAAATATAAACTACTTTAAAAGACTGAACTTTTTAACTAACTAATTCACAATTTAAAGATAAAACCAATTTTAAGCACCTAACTTAAAACTAAGGTTACAACTAAACTAATTAATTTATAGTATGCAACCTAGAAATGAAAGTAAATAACATTAACAGAGAAACAATATCCGACGAATGCAACCAATACAAGTTTCAATTTCAATCTTTTTGTTATAATTACCAAATATGATTATTTTACTTTATTTAAGGTTGTTAGGTTTCATAGATAAAAGCGTCAAATATTACTCTAAAAGACTAAATCTGGACACAAATTGTGTGAGTCAGCACCCACCGTCTATAGCATCACATAGGATGGTTAAGCACGATGAGTCCAACCACTACAAAGTTATCTTACACTTAACCTTAAAGAAAAACAAGGATATATATATATATATATATATATACTAGTATCGTACCCGTGCAATGCAGTGGCGGCGACTATTTTTTCAATAACTTGTATGTTTTTAGAATAGAGGTAGTGTGCTTCTTTTTTAAATAATAGATGGTCAATAAAATTTCATATGGATGATAAAATCTAACTAGTGTGTTAGCATTATAACTATGTTCCATTTTAATACCCATTAACAAATCTAGAAACTTTATAAATTTAGGTTATATGGCTATATGCAATTTTTATTAATTAAGTTAAAATATTATTATATAATAGAATTTTTACTATGAATGCTATAATTGTTAATTCTTTTAATTATTACGTTAATTTGCTTTATTTGATTTTTTAAATATTCTTTATTTTGAAAGGTATAGTTATTAAAATGATATATAAAATTGTCATTAACTCCACTAAATAGTTACTTATTTTGCTGGTACGTGTAAATTTAAAAATGAGGTACATTCCACATCATGAATTGTTAAATATCTCAAAGTTAGTTAAATATCTTTGACTTTTAAGCCAAACGACTTATGCATCTTTACTCCTTTATAAAAGATTTACAATTTTCTCTACTAATTTATAAAACATTTACAACTTAAACTCTTATTATTTTAAGTAAATTGAATGTATTAAACTACCTCTCACCACTAACCAACTAAACCCATAGAATTAGTTTTAATAAGATATCAACCATTACCTCTAATAAACAATATCTACAACCTATTAAATTAGAAATGTTTTCTACACAAGGAAACAATGACTACGTTATAGAAATAAAATTCCATGAGATGGTAAATCTTGTGCATTCAATGAGTGGATTTGCATAGTTTCCTAATCTAGAATGACAAATTATAATCAAATTAATTTATTGGGGTATTTTAGCATTTTCAATTTACTTAAAAATTAAGAATTTTAAAAATGCATTATAAATGAGTAAGATATATATATATATATGGAAGACAAATAATAATCATTAAATTCAAATCAACATATGCACCTAAAACTCTCCTGAATGTTTTAAACAACGAGAATTGTTGTACGCGTTTCACTGCATATTTGATTAGATTAAATTGTTTTTAGCAATACCTTTTTCTATATTTCAATACTAAATTGTGTTTTCTAACATATTCTCACTTTAAAATTTTGTATCTCAAATCGCTATGTTTAACTATCTTATATCAACACTCATAAATTTAAAATTAAACATTAAGCATCCTAGTTAGTAAACGTAAAAGTAAAAGATTTAGTTGTTTAATTTAACCTTTAATTACACTATTTAGTTTAGCATCTTAACTAAATTTTGTTGACTCTAAAGAAAATTTCATTTAGTCAAAACTAATTATATTTTTTATTTAGCAATATAGTTCACTTGGTTAAAATTAAAATTAATTTTGAGTTTAAAATTTGGTATAGTATATCTCATTGTTTTACGTTTTAATTTTAAAATATCAAAGCTTGATTTGTTTATCTTATGCTTATATAGATTATTCTATTACTGGAAAAAAGACACTAAATATGACAATATTTTAGGCCATCAAAGTATTATAACCACGTGGTTTGTTAATTATTCTTTAATTAAACATTCTCTAATCATTTGAATTATTTGTAGACAATGTACTATATAAATATTTCTTTGTGGTTTGAGCATATTACTTTTTAGATTTATATTATTTTCATCATTTTAAATTCTCGTTTCTTTCACGACGTCTTATGTTTATTAATGTTTAATAGTTACTAATTTCTAAGCTAACCTGTGTGATACATGAACATCTTATCTATTTCTAATATTTATATGTGTACCAAATATCAAAAAGTTATAAAAGAAAAATAAAAACCTATATGAAATTAATTGATTTAATTAATTTAATAATGAAAGCTTATGTATGTGCGTGTGGCACCTTCTACAGGAAAAGAAAATTGGGGCGCATGCAATACTACGCAGGAAGGCACCATAGCACACCATAGCAGATTAAATCTCTGGAATGAACAGTACAAAACGACAACAAAATTACCAAAACGATATACATGACTTGATAAATGTATATATGTATAATACTACTACGTTAAATACATCAAAAAAATAATTGAAACCTACTCCTATAATGATTAAAAAAAATCTACCCTTGGAAAAGAAAAACACAACACTTAGAGCATGCGGAGTGGGTGAGGCATCCGAGCGGCATGCCTAGGTGGCAGCCTCGGTACCGCCGCAAACACCACCCCGCCTCATCGGTACCGAGCACAAGCATCACTTCTCGGCATTTGAATGCTTCACACGCCTCGACGATTTTGAATGCTTCCAACGGTCATTTGACCGTTTAATAATAAATTTTTTTTTTACTTTTTTACTTTATATAAATTATACCATTTTACCTCACACCAAATCCAAAACTCTCTCATTCTTCTTCTCATTCTTCTACTTTTTTATTCTTTTATTTTTCATCATTGAGATGGATTCATCTTCAAACAATCCAAACTCATCTCGTTCAAAATCCCGTCAACCAAGTTCATCTTTTAACCCATTCCGTCTTGATACGGCACCTCAAATGTATGTACCGAACCCGATGTTTGCTCCACCTCAACTATTCAACCCTCAATACGGAATGGGATACCCTCACCTTCCAATCCAAAACCCCAACCTCCCGACTCAAGTAGCGTACAACGAGTTTAGATACGAGACCCAATCGGTTCCCGAGACCCAAGACGAAGCCGGTCTTGAAGCCATACCGGACACCATGGTCGAGACCCAACCCGAGGTCGAGACCCAACCCGAAACCGACGCCCAAGGAGGTTCGCGACGCAATCAAGTGGCTAAAAAAGGACGAGAACCCAACACCAAGTGGACTCCCGAGGAGGAGGTGGCTTTGGCTAAAGGGTGGGTCGATGTTTCCGAAGATAACCAAGTCGGGAACTCTCAAAAAAATGCTTCATTTTGGAGTCGAACAAAACGAACGGAGGCTTCATTTGCAAGAAGAAAAAGAATTCCGCAAGGCGTCACAATTTTTAAAACAATCGGACGAAGGTTTGGAAGGCGAGGATCTCGAGATTGTTCAACGAGCAAAGGATGCTATTCGGAAAAAATATGGACTAAAAAAGTGAACCGTTGATGTATTTTTTTTATTTAGTCGTAATGTCGTTCTATGTTTTATTTAATCGTATTTTTAGTCATGTACTTTTTTTATTTTAATGAAAAAGAAGTTATTTATATTATTATAATTTTTATTATATAAATATTTATTTCTATTTCGTATAATAATATTAATAAATAATAATTAAAAAATATAATTAATTTAAAAATAAAAAAAGTTTGAAGCGTGCGAAGCGTGAGTAGTACTGGCATTGAAGCATGCCTGAAGCATGAAAGGGGTTTGCTGATGTGGAGCTGATGTGGCGCTGATGTGGTGCTGATGTGGAGCTGAAGCATGGAGTACATGAAGCATGTACTCCCCATGCTGTTGCTAGAATAGTCATTACGTAAAAAATGTTGCTGCCTTTTATAATCTATGTTGTGTTCTTTTATCCTCCCCTTTTATTATCTCTCTATAATTGCTATATATCACTTTTACTTTGACATATATCCAGGCCACGTTTCTTTCTTTTAAATTTTGAATTATCAACCCATCTATTCTTTAATCTGTCCACATCTTTTATAAATAAATTAAAACATAATATATAATATATATAAATATACAATATCTATTAATCAAGATATAAATATACTGTATAAATATAATATATATAATATATATATATATATAAATATACAATATCTAATCAAGATATAAATATACTGTATACATTTATAAAATATCTAAATATTCTTTCTTTTGCCCACTCTAGTTATTATATATAATAACATTTATGAGAAAGTATGAACAGTAACTTTCTCATAATATGTTATATATGTTCTGTAGCAATTCTAAACACATCTATCATCTCAGTAGAGTGGATAAGACCTTTATTTTTATACCAAATGTCAGGCATTCTAATCCTTCCCCTTACATTTTTTATTTGCTTTTCCCCCTTCTTCATTCCAGCGTTAGTTTTTCTTTTCCCTTCCTCCTTCCAGCCACGTAAAGATAGGACATATGTTTTTTTCTTCCGTTAAGCTTAATTAACTAATTTTATTATTATTTTACTTAAATATTTAATTAATTCTATATCTTATTTATTTTTTATTTATAACTTTTAACACAAAATATTTTATATAAATTAATATAAATTTATACTTGTGATCGTCTCATTTTATCTACACTTAATATTAATCTAAAAAAAGTTTTTCTAAAATCATAATACTAAACATTTCTTTTTTATATCGTCTACTAAAATATGTTTTTGTGACATAGTATATTTGAATCTTACCCTCGCTTCTTTTTTCCCATACTTTTTTTTTCTCACTGTAACACACGGTTTAAGTTTTTATATGGACAATTAGAAAACTTTGAAAGTTTTATCTTTCTATTTCTATTTAATAAATATACATATTAATTCTACTTTAGAAGACGGTAACATAATTCTTATTTGTGTTGGTTATTCATGTATATTTTCAAATAGACGTAATAGATTGACATTTATAGTTATTGAAAATAATTTATTAGAGAGGTCTTCATCATTATAACAAGGTAATCAACAATTATGTTTAAAACGATGCCAAGAGAATGACTTTATTTACAGAATATATTCATTCGTATTTAACATTATTTCTAGAAAATATATTGGACAACATTTTAAGGTTTTCTATAGTTAAAAATTCGAGATGTTACTGATTTTTTATATCTTTACACCTTATTAAATATAATAACATATAACAATCTATATTCTTTTAGGTAAAAGAAAATTAAAAAGCAAAGCGGGATAATAAATAGATTTCATCTATTTCCAATGTAAAAGTCATTTAGCAAAGTACGAATACTAAAAATGATATACAAATTCCCATTTGTACTAACATGTGAAATCGCTTTATCTATATAAGTCGAATTAGACTTTCACTAGATGTCACATATATATATGTTAAACCCCCGCCGCAACGCGCGGGGTACAGTTACCTCGTTGATGACTAAAAAAGTCCTTTCAATTGCTCTTCTGCTTTAATCAATTTGACTAGCTCATTTAGTAATTGTATCATACAAGGTTTTGGTGTCCGCGCGTTGCGGCGTGTAGGGTTTCAACGAATACATTTTATAATACATAGAAACCAAAAAATTTTATTTACTCGCGTACTGCGTCGTTGAAGGAAAATCCCGAGTTAGGCATAACATAATTGAGATCCATTTGTTTATAACATAGCATGTCAAATTATAGGAATATGTAAAATACATTTGACCAAAAACACATCTAATATTTTAAATTTATTGCAGTTAGCAACCAAGAACTCTGGGTAAATTATCCGCGAGATTGATATGATTGTGTTGTTTGTATATATAAGGTGCAAGATATGTTCATCTATCTCTGTGTCAAACAGGCTTACATAAACAAACTTTAAAATACAAATCTATTGAAAAACCAAACTTAAAAACCACAAGAAATCTAAAACTAACCACAGACACGCATCACCATTGTAAATATACGCAAAATCGAGCCTCATCCACTACTAATCGTCACACAAATCAACCATGTGTCATACAACCTTGGAAGGTAATGGTGGACATAAGATTATTTTCAGATGTTATTTTTAACTATATTAGACTTTGTAGTAGACTTTGTTAATTAATTTTTCAAATATTAAGTTTAATAAATTAGACTATGAGATAGATTTCAACCCGTAGAAGGTAGTGGTGGACATAAGATTATTTTCAAATGCAAACTTTAACTATTTTAGACTTTGAGGTAGACATTGTTAATTAGTTTTTCAAATACTAAGTTTAATAAATTAGACTTTAAGATAGAACTTTTTTGTGATTTTTTTTTCAAATATTAAGATAGAACTTTTTTGTAAAAAAATAATACTTATGAGAAAACCACATTTACCATAGATAAAAAATCCTTAGTTTAGATAAATAATATCCTAAGAGTAAAAAAAAAAAACCACTATAGATGAATAGTGCTTATGAATAGGAAATAACATTTGATAAATGTTAGTATGTTTAATTAGCTCTTTTTGCTCTCCGACTTACAAAACAATAAAACGAATCAAAGTAGTATATTTTATCATATATCGGTACATTGATTAATCAAATAAAGCACAATAAAATATAATATAAAATGTGCCGATCATATAAATCGAGAAATCGTAATGCACTTTCGTTTTTTTATGAAAGCTCAATATAACAACATTCTAAGGACACAAACCGTCAAACTACCCAAACATAACCAATTTTAGGTGGTTGGTTTGGTTTGGGTTGTCTAGTTCTATTGGTCGGCTTGGTTTGAGATTTCTCGAAACCGTAGTTACAGGTTTGATTAAATTTCATAGTGTAAACCAGCCAAATCTAACCATGTTCACCTCTATTTTTTTCTTGTATATCTTTTACGCGTACATTCCATCTTCTGAAATAGACATACATCATATACACGTCAACTTTACAATCCTGTAAGAGCCCAACCACATAAAAAGTGTCCATCGAATAGGATAGATGGGTTATCGGAAGGGGAATGCCACTCCCCATGTGTGCGGGGAGTATGTGGGGTGGGGTTATTGGGAGTGTGGTACCAAAACGGAGTGATATGGCGGGAGAGAAAGAGAAAGAAAAGTGTATGTATAGATTAATTGAAAAAGTAAAGGAAATATTAAGAGGTTGAAAGATGATACTTCTCAAGGATTAAAAAAAAAGGAGAGGGCGAGTGATGTGACAATGATGTGCCAGAAAGATGTGGAATGAGAAGGGAGATCATTTCCGATAGGGGCTGCAACGAGCCTAGTCAAGCTCGATTTTGACGGAAGTCGATCTCCGCTCGAACTCAACGATCCTTCATAATAAATAAAAGCTAGGGCTCGAGTCGAGGAGGATTCAATATAAACTTTAACTTGTGTTAAAAAAATACTTACTGAGTTGGTCTTGCGAAGAAGCCTCCTCATCGTTGTTACTCAATTAGGTGTAATTTTACCACAACTTTAAATTATAAGTTATAGTTTGTAATTCTATATCGATATGAATCATATACCTTGAAAAAATACTGTATATATTAGTATAACTAAAAAAGAATTGTATTCAACAACTTACAAAAATATGAAAATCCAATGTAATTTCTACAATTACAGGTTCAATGAAGCTATTTTATGTTATTTAACTCGTTTTCATTTTAATAGCAGAACACCACTAATCTACTCTTAAATCTATACTTTTTGTCCATAGTGAGACTTAAACCCATAATCATAGGCCATGAGGAACAACTTCCAACACTTGATACCGCTAGGCTGTACAAGTCTATTGGTGTTATATAACTCGTTTAACTTTACAACTTATATTTATAACTATAACACCAATGGTTGGTATAACTCATTTAATATTGTTATTTCATTACTTTTTTAGTTTTATTAAACATTTAGTTAATGATCATGAATATTTTTTATTATGTCTGATTAGTTGTCGTCGTATTCACTGTACATATTAAGGTCATGAGTCATCCAACTCGTGTATCCTGGGCTCCGTCTACATATAAATAACTAATCTAACATACTAACATAGCATAATATCAAACATAGAAAAGGTGAACATGCTTTTGCCTTCTTTTGTAATTTGTATAGAGAATTTCATTTTAAGGAAGTAATGGGCCTACGTTATAAATTGGATCAGGTTGTAATTGCTCATATGGGCCTAATTAAACCCAAGCTTTGCAGTACAAGTGTACAACCTTAAGTTCAAGCATGTACACTTCAATATATTTGGCTTCTGCCTTCTAGTTGTGGACTTGTGTCTTGTGGGTATGTTTGACGGAAATAGCTGGTAGCAGTAGCTGATAGCTGAAAGCTGGTAACTAGAGTTGAAAGCTCGATAATTTAATTATATATGTGTTTGACAAATTAGCTGGTAACTAAAGTTTAATAGTGTAAAATGACAAAAAGGACAAATTATAAAAATAAGAGGAATTATAAAACAATTAAGGAGTGTATTTAGGTAATTTGGTATATAAAAAGCTTTCAGCCAGTTTAAAAAGCTATTTCAAAAAGTTTTTTGTTTTAGAGCTTCTTTGTTTTAAAAAAAGCTTCCAGTTTTTACAGCCGAACATGACTTTTAGTTTTTTTTTTCCAAAACAAAATGTTATCAACTCCAATAAACTACAAAAAGCTTCATACCTAACATACCCCGTCTCTTATTAAAATTATTAATATACTATATTATAACTAGTATTTTACCCGCGCGATGCGGCGGGATAAAATAGTTTCATTTGTCGACATAGAGGTGTTCAAAATTCGGATATAAACCGTTTTAACCATAATCCGAATCGCCCCTTAACAGAAAAAGCCGAAACCGTTTTCAAATTCGGTTTAAAAGCCGAAACCGATTACCATAAATACTTTAATTACATAAAACTGAAACTGTTTTCAAATTCGGTTTAAAAACCGAAACCGATTACATAAAATAGTACAACTCAAATAGCATTATTTACAATATGTTTCAACAATGATCTTAAACACTTTAAATACTTTAATTACATAAAACTGTCAGAATTTAAATTCATAATTAATGCTTTAAAATTGTCAAAAATTAATTACAATTAATGTCCTGAATTTAATAACAGTTGTACTATTTTAAAAGTGTTAAGATTATTGCTTAAAGTTATTGTAAATCATGCTATATTACTTGTACTACTTAACTTAAAAAATTGTCTTAAAAAAAGAGCTAAATGCTTTATAGAGTAGTAAAGATACATTTACCAATTACTTTCTTAGAATTCATAAGTAACTAATATACCTTATAATAACCTTCAAAAATAAAACATGTCACTGTGTAGAAACATACCTCATCGTAACATTACTTTGATACCATGCTAATAATTATATATACGAAGAAATAAAATACCCCTTGAGCCACTCCCTTTTTTCTACAAAAGTAACATTTTGCTTGAATTTTATTTATTAATATTTCTATTTGTTACAGGAGACTATCTGCAATTTTTATTTTTAATTTTGCAAAAAAGAAAATTGATTGTGAAACTTAAACCCAGTCATCAAACCAAACAAAATAAAGAATAAAAAATTGAGTTAATTACAAAATTTGTCTTTTTAGATATGGGCCTTTTGCAGGTTTGGTCATTTAAGCAAAATTCTTGCATTTTTAGTCATTTATTTAAGAATTTGTTACATAAATGGTCCTTTAGGCTAACTCTGTTAGATTTGACTGTTAGTCAAAGGGTAATTTGATCTTTTTACTAGTAAAAGGACCAATTTTGTAATTAAATCTTTGGTTTTATAATTTTTAACCATTTTTTAATTATTAATTTATTGATTTAGTTATTGTTAATATGATTTAGAGTTAATTAGAAATTAATGGCTTTTCTCTCTCTTCACAAACACACACACACACACACACACACTCTCTCTCTCTCTCTCTCTCTCTCTTCACAAACACAACAGACACACACACTCTCTCACACACTTACTCTCTCTCTCTCTCCAGGATGCCTCAGCTACATACATCACTGCACTTCCACTTGACACCTATCGTAATGATAAACGGCGTCTCCCTCTTTCCTTCTTTCTCTCTCGATCAATTAATAGCACCTCCACCACCAGCCACCACCACCGCCGACTCCCACCGCCACAACCTACCAGCGTATCCACCGCCACCACCTACTAGCACCGTGACTCGCCATCCACCGCCATCACCTTCTCTGCCGCCTCCCTCCTCTGTCCCCTCATCCCTCCTCTGCCACAACTGCCGCCATCATCAACAACAACCCTAAGTTGCAGATCTGTTACACCGCCGCCACCAAGTACGAGACCTTCAATCACCACCACTGCTAGCACATTCAACCGCAGCCATGGTCACCATCACCGCCTTCCATCTTCAACACCACAACAACCACCTCCCTCATCTTCAACACCACCGTTTCCGCCGCCTCCTTTGCTTTTAACGACCACAAAAGAGGTCTGAAACGAAAACCCTAAATACATTTAACCACCACCAACAAATCTGAAGTGAAAATGAAAACTAAAAAGTAGATCTGAAACGATAACCCTAAAAGCATTCGACCACCACAAAATAAATCTGAATGAAAACCCTAAGCACAATCAACCACCACAAACAGATCTCAAAACCCTAAAACGATCAATGAAAACCCTAATTTTTTCAAACGATTGATGAATCCATATCTGTGGTGGTGGTGGTTGGATAGGCATGAGGCAGCGGCGGCGGTTGAAGACGAAGGAGGCGGTGGCGATGGAGACAAACATGGCGGTGGCGATTGAGACAAACATGGTGGCTGTGGTAAGGGATGGAGTCAGATGGTGTGTGTGGTGGTGACCTGCAAAAAAGATCCGAACGCAGAGAGATGGTTGTTTGTGATTGGCAAGGTGGTTATCGGCGGTGGGGGTGGTTATCGGCGGTGGGGGTGGTTATGGCTTACGGCGGCGGCGGTGGTGACCCATGACGGAATTGCAGGTGGTGGTGCTGCCATGGTGGTGGTGGTGCAAGGGCCGACGAGGGGAACTTTCAAATGGGGGTGGGGGTGTTTGTTTTGTAATTAATGTTGAATATCAAGAAATTAATAATTATAAAATAATTAATTAATAATTAAAAATTGTAAAACAAATTATAAAATCAAGATTTGATTACAAAATTGGTCCTTTACATGCAAAAAGACTAAATTGCCCTTTGACTAACGGTCAAAACTAACGATGTTAGCTTAAAGGACCAATAGTGTAACAAATTCTCAAATAAAGGATTAAAAATGCAAGAATTTTGGCTAAAGGACCAAACCTGCAAAATGGCCCTATCTAAAAGGACGAATTTTGTAATTAACTCTAAAAAATTGGGAATGATACATAAATCCATATATACTTATTCATATTAATTCCTTCCTATATCCAAAACTTAAACCCAAACTCATACCAGAATCATTCATTCCTAGATAATATACAAACACTGCCATTAATTCATTAATTTATGGGGACAATGCTAGCTATTTTCCACATGATAAATCAGTAAAAAATCTTTGATGTAACTTTATATCTTTTTATATATGAACAAATATATCTTGCTTAGGTTTTTCAATAATCAATATGTTACAAAATTAGTGAAAATAGAAATAATCTACAAGTCGTATTTATTCTCCATTCTCAAACAAATTGAAGTGAATAGTAGTAGCATGGGTATTATGGTCTTATACTTCCATTCAATTAGGGTCTTTTCCATAATGTTTCTTTCTGACTATTTTCAGAAAGCCATGCCTTAGAAGACCATGCCTTTCGTATGTCTTCTCTCAATCATCCATTCCACCCCCAAATCACAATCACTCAGTTCTCCCTTTGCTTTGCTGTACTTTTTTCCTTTGGAAGTTCCGGTTAATCTAAAAATTTGGGTTTCACTCCATGCATGGTGCCACTATCGACGCCACCTTCTCTCAACTCCCCATATATTGTGCTGCTTTAATATTTCCTCTCCTCCATTTTTTTTGTTTATGTGAGTCTATGTTGGAGTACTTTTCATATTTCTAATCACAACGGGTGCTTTTTTGTTTACTATTACTCAAGATTTTTTAGCAGATTCGTTTGTTTTCTCACAAAGGAAAAATGTGTTTTTGAAGAAATCTGAGAAACTCTAGCAACAGTACTTGCCGCAGGCTGCCGGCGAGGACAGTCGTCCTTCCTCTCCTCAAACAGTATCACATGTCACTTTCTTCATTCTCTTACACTTTGTTTCTGTTTGATGTAAGGTTGATGTGATTGTTGAAATGTGTGTGATGCTTTATATATATATATATATATATATATATATATATATATATATATATATATATATATATATATATATATATATATATATATATATATATACATATATAGGGGAATGTTCATGCGAGAACCGTTGTTAGTCCGAGAACCGCGAGAACCAATCTCAGCCGTTCCTTCGATATGGGAAGTATCATGGATGGAGAGCGTGGAGGGATAGAGTGTGGCAGGGTGCATGTGAGAAATTCATGGGTGGGCAATGACATTGAAGGAGGGGGAATTGGACGGCTTAGATTGGTTCTCGCGCTAACAATGGTTCTCGCATGAACTTTTTCATATATATATATATATATATATATATATGAAGAAGTTCCATCGAGAACCATTTTTAGTGCGAGAACCGCGAGTACCAATCTGAGCCGTCCAATTCCCCCTCTTTCAATGTCATTGCCTACCCATGAATTCCTCACATACACCCTGCCACACTTGATCCCCCCACGCTCTCCATCCATGAATTCCACTTATCAAATCAACGACTAAGATTGGTTCTCGCGGTTCTCGCATTAAAATCGGTTCTCAATGGAACCCTCCCCTATATATATATAGGGGAGGGTTCCATCGAGAACCAAAAAAATACGAGAACTGCGAGAACCGATCCCCATTTTTTTAAAACTAAAATATCTACCAAACGCCAATATATTAAATTATGAAAATTATACCAAATTAACGACAAAAATATGTTCTTTAATATGACATCCATATTGCTATATTTTTTTCAACAAAAAAAAATCGTTACATATATGTAACATACCTTATAGTACTGATTACATATATGTTAGTACTGATTACATATATGTAATATACTTTATAGTGCTAGAAAAAAACCCGGCAAAAACAATTTTTTTTTGTTGAAAAAAATATAGCAATATGGATGTCATATTAAAAGAGCATATTTGGTATAATTTTCATAATTTAATATTTTGTCGTTTGGTAGATATTTTACGGTTTAGATCGGCTTCTCGCAGTTCTCGCATTTTTTTTGGTTCTCGATGGAACTTCCCTCTCTCTCAATATATATATATATATATATATATATATATATATATATATATATATATATATATATATATATATATATATATATATATATATATATATATAAGGGAGGGTTCAAACGAGAACTGTTTTTCGTACGAGAACTGCGAGAACCAATCTCAGCCGTTCCTTGGATATGGGAAGTTCATGGATGGAGAGCGTGGAGGGGATCAAGTGTGGCAGGGTGCATGTGAGGAATTCATGGGTGGGCAATGACATTAAATGAGGGGGAATTTGACGGCTCAGTTTGGTTCTCGCAGTTCTCGTACGAAAAACAGTTCTCGTTTGAACTTTTGCCTATATATATATAGTGGGAGGTTCAAATGAGAATTTAAATATTTTTTAGAATGGAAGACTCAATCTCAGCCGTTAATTCCCCCTCCTTCAATGTCATTGCCCACCCATGAATTCCTCACATGCACTCTGCCACATTCGATTCCCCTATGCTTTCAATCCATAAATTCATTTACAAAATGAACGGCTGAGATTTAGTCTCCTATTCTCAATTAATTTATCATTTCAATTGAACCTTTCTCTCTCTCTCTCTATATATATATATATATAATATAGTGGTGTGTGGAGGTGTAAAACTTGAAGATTTTAGTGAAATTTTGAAGATGTTTTCCTTTTTAGAATACAACTTCGTTACATTGTTGATGGTTTTATGGAGTTAGCAGTGTAGTTTTTTTTTTTTTTTTTTGCTGTTTTATTTCATTAGTTTAAGGTTTGTTTAATGTATACTAGTTTAGATACCCGTGTATTACACGGGTTGATTTACTAAATCGGAAACATTAAATATATACAAAGAAATCAAATAACTATAAAATGCGAAAGTCATAAGAAAATATAAAAGTAATTGTAGATCATAAATTTGACACATAGAGATACCTTAGTTTACATTTACATATAAGGACATTGTTTGAGGTTCAAACAAAATAAATTTAAAGTTTTCATCTTATTCTTAAATGATATGACGAGTGTGGAAAATAATAATTACAAAATTCCCTCCGTAAAAAATAAGAACGGAAACATTACCCAAAGGCATGTGTAAATAATAAAGAAAAAAGTGTCAAAAAAGCAAAGCATTTTGCATGTAAAAAATGAGTACTAAATAATACACCTTATAAGTTAACTTCTAGTTGCGGTTGGAACATAAAAAAAATTGGTGCACACTATAATTTTAGATGAATTGTACATGTATTGACATTTGCCATCATCCTTGTTGCGCTTGCCAAACCTTGTAAAAAGCTGCTAATACTTCTTTTTAGTTAACCGTGATCTGGCTGTGTGCAGCTCCATTATGAACAACTATTAATCCAATCCCACTAAGCCAATTCTAGTTCCAGCATAAGCCAAATCAATGTTTCTTGAATAACTTGCAAATAAAATGATTTATTGATTACTAAGTCAAATAAGTCATACAAATTGGAAGAATAAAGTTATTGTTGTTCATGTTTTGGCAAAATGCTAATTGTATGTGTGCCTTTTTGGTATTTAACCTTTATCATAACAACAAAAGATGCTCATGTACCTAAATAAGAAATTAATATATGAAAATAGAATTATCACATAATCACCCTTTTTAACACTGTTTTCTTATATATTTAAGTAAGTTATCAGAGAATCACCCTTTTTAACACTATTTTCTTATAGGGTCAAATACGGTTTAATCATCAAAGTTTCATTAAGTTTACGGTTTAACCATCAAACTTTTTTTTAACGGAATAACCATAAAGTTTCATTTCATAATCGTTTTAACCATTAAGTTTTGTTTGGTTTTCATTTTTACTCATCTGTTTACCTTCTACCTGCTAAGCAGGTTAAATAATATATTTATTTTATCTTTTTATTTTTTTTATATTCTTGTTTGAATGTTTGAAGATGTATGACTGAGTCAATCTTGTTCTTCAACTTGTTCTTCATGTTTTTCTTGAGCACAGATCTGGGTTAAAACCCAAATCACGATTTCATTCACCCAAATCATAAGAAAAAGAACTAAAAATATCAGAATTATTCAGAAACGATTTGCTTGTAATCATAACCCTCAAATCATCAGACATAAATCAAGAACTAATCAGAACATTAATAAGAACAAACCATCACCTGAAACCCTAACTTGAAATCATGATGTTTCTTTAGATTGGTTTGAATCATCAAACACACATGAATCAAGAACACACAAATCTAAAAATCATTGCTAGAAATCGGATTGGAATGAAGATTAAAACCCTAAACTCCATCTTCAACTCGAAAACCTCACCTGAAAACGCTAATATGCAGAAACATGAAAACCCTAGCCGCCCTGTGGTGGTTCTTACGGCGGCGTTAGGCGGTGGCAGTGGCGTTGGTTTATGCGACGGTTCATACGGTGGTTTTCATTAGATACCTTTGAAATCAGAAAGCGATGGTGGTTCATACGGTTTTCAGATCTGATGGCGGTTCTTCGAATCCTAAAAACCCTAGCCGCCCTGTGGTGGTTCTTCGAATCCTGAAAACCCTAGCCTCATCGAACTCATCTTCATCAGAAAAACCACGCCGTCGTGGTGGTTCTTCGAATGGTTACGGTGGCGTTGGTCGAGGTCCGTCACGTTGTTCATCAGAAAACTCATCTTCATCAGAAAACCCTAACCTCGCCGCCGTTTTTCACCTTGTTCATATGGTTACAGTGGCGGTGGTTGAGGTCCATTTTTTTGACGGTTTCACCAGAGAGAGAGAGACGAAAGAGAGGGAGAAGAGTGACAGTGAAGGGTGTGTTTGGAGGGTTAGTTAGCTTACAAAAGTAAACATTTGAGGTGTTTGGTTAATTCAACCGAAATTGGAGGGTGTTTGGTTATAGTTAACTTACAATAGTAGGTGTAACTGACTAAACTAACAAGTAAACCTAACCTTTAAGGTTTAAATCATTCAAAAAAACTTTTTAATGAAACTTTGATGTTTAAACCGTATTTCACCCTTTCTTATATATAGAAGCTCATGTAAGTCCATGAGTAAGTAAACTATCTCATAATCACCCTTTTAACACCATTTCTTTCTAGTAATTTCCGAGCTGACATAATTCATTAAGGTTTATAATTTAAAAAACATGGACAATAATTCTACATTTAGTAAAAGAAGAATCAAAATGATGAACCTGGAAAACTCTATATAGAAGTTAATGGTAAGTCAATAAGTCATCAACATCAGGCTCATTTCCTTCTCAATGAATTACAATTTGTTCACCATTTCCAGATTGTATCTATGTTTTTATCTAACAATTATAGCATATGGTGATACCTTCAGAAAAGTTGAAACTCAAGACTATATGAATCATATCAATAAATATAACCCAAAAAATAGCATGAAGAATAATATTGCAGTTCAAATGTTTGAGGTTGGTTTTTGTTTGATCAGACTCTTGGGTAGTTGCAGTTTTAGTGATCCACTTCCAGAATCCAGACACACTTGGTAACAATGATCCACTTACACGGCAATGCATCTAAAGTCAAAATTAAATTAATTGTTTGTAATTTCATTCTAAAGTAACTTCCTTATCAAATCAAATCAAGTGTTGGGAACTTACATTTAATCAATTATACACAAAACACAATGTATTACCAGAAATTAAGTTGTTTCAGAAACAGGGCTAACCATTGAGTTACAACTGAAATGGGTCAAACATACACCATGGTGAAGAGACCATTAAAATCATAAAAATTGGAAGTATAAAAGATTTCAATAACACTAACCTTGTGAAATTAAGTTTATGATGTATTCAACATTAGGGCTCCAAAACCATCAACCTCACGTTCCTTTTCATTGTTTAAATATAAACCTTGGATATGACAATAATCAAATAAACCAAATAACTCAGAAATTGTGAACATATACTCAAACTTCATCATCATCTTTTAATTGATCCACTAACCTTGTGATCACCTTTTCTTTACTACTGGTAACAACCTATGACAACTTAAGGGAGATTGTTGTCTTTTACAACCACAAGAAACCTTAATAGTAAATATGATATTTAAATAAAGATGAGTAGCAACTGAACACACAAATATGTATTGTTCTAGTGAGAGATTATTCACTCAAAAAAGATGGAAACAAATTCGGCTACATGCTACCTGTTGCCTTGCAAGTAGAAGATGATAACGGGTTGAATAATCCATAGAACTCGAACCTTTTTCAACAACCATGTATCATTAGCATAACAGAGAAACTTTGACTCCTTATCTATCATATCAAACCAACTTTGGGAGCCTTTTCCAAAAATGAAACACATAACTTTTAAATGAATTAATTTTTATAATGAAATAGGCACAGATCAAATTTGTAGGAGATGAACATCAATGAAAATAGCATATGCTGAAACCATATCTCAAGATATAAGACTCATGAGATTCTCAATCAATATAATATTGACTTCATTAGTTTGGATCGTTATGAAAGACAATTAAAAAAAAGACCAGATACCTTTAATTTGGTCCGCAATAAAACAGAATTTGTAATAATTTTCATAAACATTATCAATTTTAATTCTTTTTATGAGCAAAAAAAGCAATAATTGTGATTCGCATGAACATCACACCTATAAGGCTATAACGACTGTTAAACAACCTAAGTTACCAACTTAGAGGCAAAGTTAATTACAGTTCAGAAAAGCAGATTCTTATGTTAGTGAAGTGGTGAATGAAAATCACGTGATATTTGAAGCTTCCAAAAGCTTAGAAAGAAACTACAAAACAACTCAGCACACGTGCATCAACCAAAAGCTGAAAACAGAAGCAGGTCTTTAAAGCTTTAAACTTTTTTAACCAACTTATCTAGAATTAAAATCTGATTCATGCTAGTAGAAAGAAACACAAGAAGCAACAACCATCAACACCAATGCAATAACGAAAACCTCAAAATACCAGCATATTTCTCCCCAAAGTTTTTAAATTTTTTTCTTGATAATTTGATGCTTTTATTTTACCCTTGATAGCAACTTGAACTTCTAATAACACAGATTTGGTTACCAACAATCAGTCACCTGCAATATGTATAGTTCAACAAAATCAAAGTACTCTTACAGTTTCATTCAAGCATTTGACCAAACAGTTGGTGTGCATCTTCAAACCTAATAAATATGAACAACAAAGGAGAATGTGATTAGACCCATAAAAGTTAAATGTATATATAGATACCAGTTTTCAATCTTAAATAGCAAAGAGTAAACAGAAGTATAAGCAACATGATTCTAACTAAAGCCAAATATACACATGTGGCTTTTTTGATGACTACATTGAGATTTTGTTAACTAAAGCCAAATATGAACAACAGAAGTTAACTTCAAAGTAAATTGTTCCGTTGTAATTTTCCTATTAAACTTTCAGATGTCTTTTTTGTTACTAAAGTACCAGCATGATCAAATACCACATGTTTTCACGCCAAATTGATCATTGTGAAAAGAACACTACAAAAGAGAGCTGCATAGTATTGGAGGAAATAAAAGAAGCAAAATTAAAAGAATGTAAATGTAAACTATTGCACCGAGAGCACTGTATTACATCAGGAAGATGATGTATCTAAACATGTGAGGTTTGGAAGGGTAGTAAAAGTTCTCTAAGATTACAAAAAGATTAAGAAGAATACCAAATATATTTAAACATCAACAGAAGAAGGGGGTGAAGTTGCTTCATCTTTCATGTTCTTCAATCAAAGAAAAGGTTGAAATTAGAGAAGATGATATGAGAAATACCTGAACATGTTAGAAGTAATGTGTAGCGTTTAACATACGTTTGATGGCGAAATAAGATGAGAAATAAGGGACGAAGACGAAGTTGAAGATTGATGCAAAATCAAGATTGCTTAATTCTTGTACCTCGAAATCATATCAAAAGAACCCAAAAGCTAATGAGCAAGTTAGCTTGCAATGTCTCTGTACACAATTCCAAATCCCACGGGAAACAAAAAAACACATATACAAAATTCATAAAATGCCAATGTGAAACAAATAACTAAAATGAAATATGAAGTTAGAATAGCTTGTTCATCCATTTCTGGAGAACCATAAACCTTCAATTCGAATACAACCTCCATCTTGATACATTAAAAACTTCGAATAACTAAAATGTTATAATCATGAGTTGAGAAATATTGAATCGGCAATTATTCATAATGATAAACATAAACATAAACGGACAAACCCTAACCTTGATTCAACATTTCAAATCATCATTTCTTTTAGATTCATCGATGATACCGTCCCAATCTTAAATACAATCCTAATTTGGTCTTGTTCTCTCAACCAGATAAAGACCAACGCTTGTAGTTTCGAAAAAATCACCTGTGGGTACGTAAATCAATGGGTAAGCATCCAACAATTTGATTGAATAACGCACCTGAGATAGAGAGAGATTGGAATGATCTAATCAAGTAGTGTTTTAGAATTGGAAGAGATAAATTGGCGATGGCAGCTTCAAAAGCTTGTTGAAAAAAAAACACATTTGACACTGTCCTCTTCAAAACCAGATTCATAGCTCTTCATCTTGATTTGGATGAAACTGGTGATTCTCTATAGATTTGAATAAACCCAAACCCTAGTTGATTAGTTCAGAGGGGAGAGAGAAGCGGTTCTTGAAGATATATATCAATCGGGATTAAGAAAAGGGACACGTGGCAGACTGAAAATGAGCGGGAAAATAATAAAAAGGAGGCCTAAAAATAGGACATGTGACAATTAGTTAGGTGTTTATAAAGATTTAAAGATTTAAAGATTTAAAGATGTTGACTATTGTTCATGGTAGTGGCATGTGTTGATGAAACTTGAAGATATGAAGGTAGGTAGAAATAGAACTTAAATATATGCAGGTGGCTAAGTGAAGGCATGAAATTTGATTTAAAAAGGTATATGTTAATTGATGAATGTAAGAGAAAGTAGGTTAAATTGTTTGTTTCTTTTAAAATATACCACTAAAAAAAAGAAAAGTGATATAATAAAAAAAGGATTAATCCTATAATTTATTAAATCAAAACAAGTGTTAAAATCAACGAAAAACATTAAGAAAGAAATTATATAAACTTCACGACATGATTTAATGAATAGAATGATAAAATAGATAAGAAATAATTGAAGTAGGGCCGAGATTAGAGAAGATAGAAGTGGAGGAAGAACTGGGAGTTGCATGTGTGTGTTGATGTCTATTCTCAATGTCATATGAAGTTAAAAGTAATTTTTTGGTTATAAAATGCATAAAACAATATTTAGATAACACTTTTAAAATATTAATGTAAAGTTATAAACATAAAAGTATTATTTACTTTACCTTCAAGTTTTAAGCAAATATTCAAAAACACAAACACACGGATATGAGGTAAAATATAATCTAATGTAAATTGAAGTTAAAAAATGACAACTTATTTAAACTCTTAGATATTCTTCAACAATAATCGTCTTAAATTTATTAAAATGTACAGATTATATACGCTTTAGAACATGGAAAACAACATGTCCTTTTTTTTAATTTAATGATTTATGATAGTATATTAAAAAAATTATTCAATATAGTTCACATTTTATTCATAGTCTTAAGGAACTAATTTTGGTCTTTGAAGCAAACCCCATCAATGGTTCAGATTGAATTTAAAATTTTGAGCGGAATGACATTTTCGTAATTAACATGTGATGCTTTTACAATCACATGTAGTTGTATATTGAATCAATTGTGATTGAATATCAAAATTTCACGACTATGTTTTTTAAATGGACTTTATTGAACGCAACTCAGTACATTAAACAAAATTTATAAAAGCATGTTAGTTCCCAACTATGATTCTATTTATAATATTATATATAAACAAAATCAAGTATCTGTTTATTAATATATCACCCCAACGCAACACGTGGGCATGATATATCTTGTATCAACTCAATTCATATACACATTAAAAGTTGTTTGTCTATTTTGAATAGTCTTAAAATTTACATTTATTACTTTCAGACTTTCAATTGTGGTAATTTCGTGTAAAAGTTACTTAATTAACAAGTAAATTCATGTTATATGTTTATCTTTAGTTAGGTTATAAATTAATAAATTATCATCACACATATATGTATATTTTACTCGCATAGATATATTTTTATCGGATTAATGTATAATTTTTGAATATTATACTTGCAGAAATAATAATATATGTAATATTTTACATGTCAATCTAACAAGAATTGACCCATGCAAAATTTGTTTATAGTGATATATGTCCAACTATGATTCATGAGCCCATTTTGCCTCTTTAGAACACCAAGAGTTGTTAATTCTTATTTCAAACTATTTTTTCCAATCATCAAACTATTTTTGTTAGGATCATACTTCTATCATTTAAAACAACACCCATTGTTTAATCCCTAATCATTATACTAAATTTTGACATCCACCTACCACACAACTTTTACTAATAAAAAAGAAAGCCGCAGTGGTGTGAGACAAATCCTTCACCGCGGCATGGTTATCCCACCGCTTTCTCACCAGGGGTGGATCTATGCACAAGCCAGTGGTGATATGAGATACTAGCTAATTTTGTTAGTATAGTGTAAATTTCAATTTTTTCAAGACGATGCTACCACTCCTTACAATAGTGCCACCACCTATTTTAAATCCTGAGTTAGCGCCTGTTTCTTACTCCCTTCATTCTTAATAAAGAAAGTACATGAAAAAAATTAATCTATGTCCAAACAAGATGTGGATAATTACATCATATTTAGGTCAAAATCCAATGAAAAGATGGAGGTCCCAAAAAGAGGAATGAACAAAACAATAAAATAAGAACTCAAAATCCCAAACTAACTTGAAGAAAAGAAGAAATACATGCTTTGCTAGAATAGGCTGCGGTTCCCACAGGCCAACATAACTTTTAACTTATTACCAAACCCTATTTGAACATGTGAATCTGTACCCAATCATCTTAAGTGCTTCTTATCCAATTGTTCCTTCCATTTCACAAGCCTCTTAAGAAACTCAGACACCTGCCAAAAATATTATATTATAAAAACAATAATAAAAACAAATCACAACCAAATACATGAATATTTAAGGAATTGTTACAGGCTTAGATGAGTCCAGTCGAGCTTTACTCTAATTGAGACAAGAGTCATTTAAAATTATAGAAGCTCAAGCTTGGCTCGCGAAGATTTTTACAAAATTCGTGATAGGTTCTCTAAAGCTTGTAAATTATACAAGTAATAGATAAAAAAATAGAATTTTGAATTTTGAATTTTTTTCATATTTAATGATATAAATAAAGATATAATATAATTACATAAGTAATAAGTATAGAATATATATCTATATCAAAGCTCCTTTAGCTTAAACGAACCTGACACAAGGCTCGGGTTCGGGCTCGTTTAATAAATGAGCCTTATACTAGCTTGTTTAGGCTCGGTCCGTATCGAGCTTTTAACAATTCAGGCTCAAATAGATCGCAAACAACAAGGTTTTAACTTGCCTTTCAAAATCAAGTTTTCAAGAAAAAAACATATATTCACATTTTCATAACACAAAAACAAACACCCTTTTGTTGTTTATAAATTGTAAAAACTAAGAGTCCATTTTAAAACGGAATCCCAAACACTCCAGTTAGTTAATTTAGCAATAGTAGTTGGAGAACCTCTGAAGTGTCCCTTAGAGATAGAAAGGCTTTGCTTTCTTTGGGTATTGAAGACACCAAAATTCCGTATCCAAGGTTTCCTTCTCTCAAAACCTAAAGTCAACGAAATAAGTCAACCATAGTTTAAAATAAAACATAGCGCAATTTGATTAACTAATTAATAATTGCACCTTAAATGCATCTTCATCTGTTCTGTCATCCCCAATATAAATTGGAAGCACGTTCTCACTGTTGCTTAGCCCTGTATATATTTTTTATTCCAACATATGATGAATAAAACCAAATATTTATTTAACAAAAATGCAAATAATCCATTCATATAAATTATTAATATTTTATAAAAGAATCCAAAATACACTTTGCTGAGAAGACAATAACAACACGTACCCAGTGATTCAAGAAGAAATTCAACAGCTTTGCCTTTGTCCCAATCAATTACAGGACGGACCTCTAAAACCTGTGTACAATTAATGTAACCTCAAATTAAAACTAAATAAAAAATAAAAAGATTTATTTTTATAATTAAATTAAATAAAATTTATTTTTACCTTCCGTCCATGAGTTAGTCGCAAACGAGGATAATCTTTTAAGACATCGTGAACATGTTGGGCCACCATAAGCCAACTCTACAAGTGTCATCAAAATTCATAAATCAAGTTTTAATATAACTTTTTAAAGGGTCTTGATTTAACTTATTGGTTTTTTTTTTAACTAGCTTATACACTTTTTAGAATTTAGATAAGCTAATAAGGCTACTTTATCATGCTTTTGAGTTTTGAGCTTATCAACTTTATCTCATATATACTTTAAATAAGATAAGATATAAGTTGAGATTGATAAGTAATGAGCTTATTAAAATTCTATTAAACTCATTAAAAAAATGAAAGATAATCCAAACATGAATTTATTAATAATCGACAAAAAGCTAGGGACTCACCTTCTCATCTACATTACGGTAATGTACAGAAGTACAAAATTTGTGATTTTCCACTTTTGACCCTGGAATATCTTTAGTAACCTCGACAAGGGTTTTAAAAACCTCATCGATCATAGGTATAAACTCTCTAGCAGGCTGGAATAAGTTTACTTCCTTACCCTGTATATGCAAACTCAAAAATATTAAATAGTAATTTTAATTTTTTTTCAATATCAGCAACAATTTAAAAAAAGAAAAGAAATAATACCTGGTTGTTAGTAGATCTAATGTAACTCAAATTGTCAAAAGACAAATTTTCCTGAACAGGAAACATAATATCCATGCCATGACTACCAGCATAATACAGTTCAGCTAGTCCTACTAACTCACGAACTTTATCTCGGCTTCTTCCACTGATTATTGCTGTTGGAAAATGCTCTGCAACACCTTTTACAGCGGAATGCATCTAATAAAATAAAGGAAATAATCAGGAATTATTATTTTTTATAATAATTTTACGTGAAAAATATAAGTGAGTAACTTAATTATTTACTTACATCAGCAGACATAAAAGCACGATCCGGGTCATCTACAATTGGTGAGAGTGTCCCATCATAATCTAGAAAAATTACTATCTTTTTATCTTTTGCCCGATTTATGATGTGATCAAAAGAGTTGAGGGCTGATGGGTACTTAAGCTGCATATATTAAGTATAAATAAGAAAAATATATTATACCTATGTTGAAAAAGCAAAAAAGAAATTAATTAAATAAATAAATATTAATATATTATTGAATACATACCATCCAAGAGTTATAAACAATATCAGTGTCATCAGATGCAAGCTCAACTCCAAAATCTTTAACTATTTTCTTACGAGGAGGTGAAGAAGAATGCATGGCATCAAGCCAACCATTTGAGCGAACATCATCAAGTTTTCCAGGTTTTTTTCTTGGAGCTGTTAAAACACTTGTGGTGAATGAAGAACCTGATTGCGAGCAGGGAAGCATACTCGAATGCATCCCTAATCTAGATTTGTTTATAACAGCAGGGTCGGCAAGAACCGGAGAACCGTTTTTCGGTTTCAATTCCATTTGATTAAATTATACAACAAAAATAGGGAAGCTTTTTTTTATCTGATCACTCTTTATCCTACCCTTTTGTCAATAAAAAACCACCTTTTTAAAGTTTTCTTATCACTGGTGTTGGGTGTGGTTTCCATTAAACACAAGCTTCCTGAAATCTGAAATACAGAATACACATTGTAAATGAGTATCTTGTTAACAAAAGAAACCCCTTTAAAAGTTATTCAAAACTCAGAAATTGACATACATCATCTTCAGAGTTGAAGCATATGAAATTTGAAAAATGCTTGCTCTTCAAACTTAAGGGACTGCACTTGTATTCCTTCCTGTGACACAATAATAAGATGGAAATTATTTATACTAGAAAAGTGTTTAATGGTACATTTTGTTACATAAAAGCAAGAAAAAGATGGAATGTTTTAAAGTTTATGTACATATAACCAAAAACAATGTTCTCTCAATAATTACATTGAGCACAAAGTTAGTGCACTTGTGAGAAAGCTATGTTATTGAAATCGGTATTGCTTCAGAAAGTAAAAGTTGGGTTGAGTAGTATCAGAAAAAAATGAATATGGAAGTTTAGTTTAAATTAATACTCCATATAAGATGTCATACTTCAATCATTACCTATAAAACTCATATGCTTTGCAATAAAAATAGCAATAAACATATACACACATTTAAAGACACTAATACACACACGTGTCCCAACATCAATTTTGTTTGTTATTACACAATATACATGTCTTTTATATATCGGTTAAAGCCCAATAATTGAGTTTGATATTGAACTTTTTCGAGGTGAATCTCGATGCAAGTTCAAGTTAGTAAAAGACTATCCAGGTATATGGTTGGATGGTCTCTTTCCTTCTTTCAATTCACATCATTTCCTTTTTTCTTTTCTCTCTCTTCTTTTTACACTAGAAAAATAACCATCTTTTCCATCTTTTAACTTTTAAATCGGTTACGGCCTACCAAATACCTCTCTGAGCCCAAAGTAAGTACACAGTGCGGGGAAGGATTAGAGATGAAGTAGGCCAAGTAAGTCTTCCCGCAAGCTTACCACACACATATTAGGTAGCCTAATTGATCACATTACTAATAATTATGTAATGATTTGGTAAAGACTTTAAAATGGGTTCAAAACATGACATCAACTGGACATAAAGATTGTTTCCTTGTTCAGATATATGCCCAACCTAAGTCTGTGAAAATGCTTATCTTTCATTACAAAAAAGGCAGCCTATCTTGTGGGCCTCAACGATCGTCCTAGTGTGCTAGGATCAATATTGAGTTAACGAGCATGTTTCATGTTTGATTAGAGGACCTTTATTATAGATTATATGTCCCCTATTTTTAGTCGACCATCACCGGGACGATTTGTGCATCATTATAGATAATATAAATATTCAAAATTACATTAAAAAAGGGGATATTTTTCAAGAATACAACCATCTACACTTTTGCACCAATAATTGAGATGACTTCCAGAGACCTAAACCTAACACATGCATATAACAGTAAACTATTAAGCTTTGCTTAACTAAAATATAAAATTTCATCCAAACTGATTAAAAGTAAAAGAAACCGACTTATAATTCATATTAGAAGAAACTTAAAATAATTTCTTTTAAATAACTAAAAATTTTGAAGGCAATACGGGTATTCGTCTCCTTCTTAGCCGTAGGTTTAAAAAAAAACAGTATCTCTACTCGTGAATAAATGTATTATGGCCTGCATCTTACTCTCTCATACTCCGCTTATGTGGGGTTTAGTATTCTTGTTATTAAAATAGTGATAATAATCCATCCTCTTACAATTACTCCCACACTTTTTATTTGATCTAGAAACCCTATCCATAATACCACCTTCATGAATCAATATGGATTAAAGACATGCTTTGTACTTTAAAAGTAGAATCAGAAGCAGATCCAAATTAAGATTCCGCTAAAACTATAAACAATAGTATGCTCAGATAAAAGATCCATATCCAGCGCCTTTTTAAAAAATTTATTCAATTAAAACATGACAACACTCAAACTAATCAGTTAATTATGCACAAAACAATTGCAAATAGCTTGAAATCAATATTTGTTTAAGTATTTCCCTTAATAAACAACCAAAAAAGTTTAATGTTGAACAGTCTCTTCACACTTGTCACATGACTTCAATGTGGACCCTACAAAGTAGGAAACATGTATTTTCTTCACGGATCTACTATGCTTTAACAATATAAGTAATGAGTTGAAAGGTAATTAATATTAATTAATTATATTCACATATGCACCATAAAGAGAATACTTGCTTAGAAAAACAAATAAAAAATAAGAATATGACTCAGGTATCACCATGTTCTTTCTCTTGATGTGACTACACAACCACCATTACCCGCAACCCTCGTGCTCTCGATATTGTTTAAATAGCATTAAAAATCAATTTAAGTTGTCTATTCATGATCATAATTAATATAAAATAATATGAAGCTACTAAACAGAAATAACATTAACCAGGCAGCAATAATTACATAACTACAACAAAAAGTTTATAAGAAACACCATATTATTTAAAAAAAAATGGAAAAAGATGAGCATACCAAAATATAATAACAATTGAAAAACGTAATTAAAAAACACCATAAAAATCAGACATGCAATTAGAAAAACTAAAGGAGACTTTGAAGATTCAACACCGGTATATTCTCATAAAAGAATAACGAAGTGTCAATATTGAAACTGTAATCATAAGACTTTTTCGTAATATTTTTCTAATTGATTCTCTCAGCCTATAATACGTTTCCATGTTTTTTGTGTAATTTTTGGGGTAAAATCCGGAAAAGTGCGAACCACAGCAAATGATTTCAAAACATTAGGCAATCATCGTGATCTCTACCATTTTCATACGCAATTAAACTAAACCTACAGAAATTATTGATTAAGACATACGCATGAGATTTCAATAACTTCCAATACAGCTACCGACAAACAGGACGTCCTTATATATAGACGAGAAACTTAAAACATCAATTATGCTGTCAAAATCACCATAACAAAAACACACCGTTTCAGATCTCGATCGAAATTTGTCGATAAATTGATCAAATCGTATAAAAACACCGAAAATTAAGATGAGTTTACGCCAACAATGGCAATGATTGGAAATAACGTGCGAAGAAGAAATTAGGTAAAGTATATACCTGATTGAGAGAGGAAATCGACCGATTGAAGAAGCAAAAAGATGAATGAATTCGTGAGGCGGTGAAACGAAGAATTGGTAGTAATTGTAGGGGAGAGAGAAAGAGAGAAAGGAGGAGAAATGGGAGGGAGATGGAGGAGGGTATTTATAGAGTTTGATAGGCCCAAAAAGACGTGCTAAACAAGGCAACTACCTCCCCTTCCTTTCACTGTATATGGTTACAAAAAGATAACACATAGCCACGGTTTTTTTGTTATCTTTAATATCAATCTTCTAGTATAAATAAGAGATTTACAATAAAGAATCTATTATATTATTTTTTATACTTATTTAGACCTAGAAATTGATATAATAATCTTAATAATCTATTTTGATAAAAAAAAATATTGATATTTTTAATTTAAATTAAATTTTAAATTTGACTCTAAATTATAAAAAATATTTTCAATTTAATTTTAATATAAGATAATGTAGGAAACGATTTTCTAATATAAATAAAAGATTAATTAATATAAAATTTATTTTACGATCCTATTATTTAATTTATAAAAGTTATTATAATTATATAATTTTTACCATCTATTTTTTAAAAATCAAGGAATCAATTTGACTTTTAGAAAAATCAAATTAATATAAATATATTTTAGTTTTAGATATAATTAGTCAAAAAAGTTTAATATTTTGACTTATTATATTAAAGTTTTGTGCAACATATTTAATAAGTCATAAAGCGTTAAACAAACTTTTTTATATGCGGATTATTACATTTTTTTAGAATTAACAATATCAAATTTATTTTATAAAATTTTTTAGTTTTAAATCTATAATTCATATTTTATAATTATTTTTAAATATAAACAAATACTAATTAACTTAATTACCATTAATTGTAACATTCATGATCGATAATTTTTATAATCTATATATATCTATATAAAAGACATGCAAATTTTCCAAAAATAACCATAAATTGAGTCTTAATTAACCAATCATAACCTTCAATTTCAAATTATTCCATTCTCAAAACAATTTTGGAAAGATTAAAACTTGGATAAGAAATTTTAATTTCAAATTATTCAATTTCAATTTCGAAATATTAATTTTAAATTGGGAGGGGGTTAGATGAATATTTTGAGAGGTTTTTATAAAACATATAAGAAGGTTTTAAGAAAATGTGAGAGACTTTTATAAAAATTGTATACTAATGTAATTAATTATAAGTTGTTTATACATTTTTTTTAGTAACTTGTGATATATTTTGTTTAGAGAAAAAATAATTATATATTTACGACCGTCTCATTTTTATCTACGTTTTGGTATAAATTTTATTGTAATATGACACTTTTTTGAAATTAGTATATTCTCATCACAAAGGTGATATTTCATTTACTGCATTATTTTTATTTAAAAATTTTTAATATCTCAAATACACTTCCGAAATACCTGTCGTGTACGGGTCAATAAACTAGTAAATACAATTTCGTTTCTTCGTATTATGATATCATGTTTCTACCGTCATATGTATCCTCCTCCTTGCGTCAACTCATCCATCAGTACTCTGGGTGTTGACATCATTTGTCACCATTTTTATAGTTCGCAATTTCTTCATATTTTATAATTATTTAATATTATTTGTAAAGCCAACATATATAGCACACGATTGTTTAATTTAGTATCATATACGGCA
The DNA here is from genome assembly GCA_947179395.2 of Pulicaria dysenterica. Lineage (NCBI taxonomy): Eukaryota > Viridiplantae > Streptophyta > Magnoliopsida > Asterales > Asteraceae > Pulicaria > Pulicaria dysenterica. Next base: position 101,582,784 of record OX359289.1, read on the forward strand.
ATAATATATACTAATTCAAATTTGACTCTACAAAGTTAACAAAATATTATTTAAAAAGTGAATGTGAGTGTGTGTGTGTATATATATATATATATAATTTAATATAATTATAAATTAAGTTGCATAGAAAGCTTAACATCAATAGGTAAACTACAAATTAACTAATAGAGTTTCTTCTAAAGTTTTTTTTAAGCTAATAAAAACAGGAGTTAATTCATCAGAATGTATCAAACTTGTAATGTTTTGTTACTATATGTATTGAACTTTAAAATTTTCTATTGTGTTTATCGAACGTCTAATTTTTTGTTATTGTCTGTATTAAACTTTCTATTGTAAATATTAAACTTATACATTTTTTTTCATTTTCATGTAACCAAAATACATGCAATAGTAACAAATTATAAGTTTGATTAAAAAAATATAAACTTATAAAATTTAATACATGCAATAACAAAAAATGACATATATTTATAATTAACTAAACCATATAAAATATTAACATATACCATGAATTTTACTACATTCTCATCGATCGGTTGCATCTTTGAGATGCATATATTTTCATATTAATATATCCTTTTATAGGTATACATAAGTGTCACTATAACTTTATATTATTTAATTTAAAACTGAGCTATAACACTTATAAAAAAAATTTAGGTAAGAAAATAAAGGATGAATAATATTTTGGAGTCATTAGGATATTAGTATGACTGTTTATATATTACCTACCATATATATCATTTTAATAGGAGAAGGTATAGTTTAATGGTTGTTAGACTGCACGTTATACCTTACTCGATGGTATCGAGTAAGGTCGGGTATCTTGAGGAACACCCAAACGTCAAGAGCGAGTAGGCTCGGCGAGTAGGGACATCGAGTCTTGAAGCCAGATTAAGAAGCCACTCCCCACCCCACCCCCTACCCTCTCTCAACCAATCACAATCACGCACTCATTTAATTATTTTTAATATATTAATAAAAAAATGGGGAGAGTTTAAAGTAAGGTATAACTTGTAAATTGGGTAAGGAGAAGGGAAAGGAAGGGGGAATGATGTGGCGCTGATATGACATTGGGTAAAGCAAATTTGCAGATAGGGTATAACGCATGGCCTTATAAGTAGATATAAATTTTACTATTTGAAAGAGCAATTACGTATTAAATGCGTAATTGCCAGAAATCTATGTAATACAACATTGATATCTTAATCTATAAAGATTATCTCTTATCTCTAATATCTAAATATAAAGTAAGGAAGTTTAATTTGGATAATCTTTATTAGAGAATCTCAACCGTTCGTTTTGGTAAAATTAAATCACATCCATTAATTTAAATTGAAAGTTTAATTTGACTATCACTTTTATACGTCAAATTTCTTTGGGTTAAAGTACTTGAATACAAATGTGTTTGGGATAATCTTTTATCTCTAATATCTAAATCTAAATATAAACTAAAGTTTAATATTGTCACACCCCGCCAAGACGGAAACGCGAAGTGTGACGGAGATGATCGTCATAACACATTGATACAATATTAGAGAAATTACTAAAATGCAATTCAAAACCAACGTGTCACGACGTTCCCCGACACAAGAGGGGACTTGTGCCGCGTTAAGTTGGTATTCACGACACCAAAGTCAAATGAAAGAAACACACAGTAGTTATTCCCACAACCCGGGACAAGCATACGGAAAACAAATCCAGAATCATTAAAAGTTCTAGGTTTAAACTAAAGTAATCAAACTCAAAATGCATTGTTTAATCGTTCAAGCAATCATTCAAGTCTCGCTACATTCCGCTACGAAACTTCTAACTCCTTAGGCATTATTGTTGGTGTTAACTGAAAATGGACACTCGAAAACGTCAACATAAAGTTGGTGAGCTCGTAGATTTAAATACAAACGAGTTTACCGTGTATCATTTCATATAGACAATTATATACACAATAGCATTGCATAAAATAGGAATACACCACAACAACTGAACCATAGGATTCATCAGGCATAAGTAATGAATTTTCCAAACTATTGCCTACCAGCTGGAGCTAAACGTTGGCTACATTAGGAATATAGGAATCAATAGGCATAACCCGGTTAAGGGTTCATACAATGCACATACATGTCATATAATTGTCATAAGGCAAAAGTTTAATTTACACGGCATAAGAATTATAAATAAATTTGAGTGCCATTTTGACCATTTTCCCCCAAGAAAACATATAAGAAAAGGGGCTACGAGAACTCACCTTTGCTTTTTCACGAAAACCTAACTTTGCAAGGATTTGTCACGGAAATCTAAAATAAGTATAATGCACATAAGTCTTATATATAGGTGTTTGAGCTCCCTAATATAGCCCAAAGGCATGTGAAGTGTTTCTATATGATCCTAATGCCACCATACATGTTACTGATTTTAATAATTTTAAAACAAAACAAACGTCCGAAATAAAATCCCAAAATTTAAATACAGAAGGTTTAAAGTCTCAAATATTTTATGGAATTTTTACAGAATTTACTAGCTTAACTAACTATTTTAAATAAATACTAGAATTCACCATAGTCAGAAAAGTTAACTGCACACGCGCGTCGAAAAATTCAAATTTTATAAAAATACTAACAGGTTCCCAAAAATTACGAAAATTTTACAGAAAATCTTAAACTCTACGAACCTGCTACTGGAAAAATTTTAATCGAAAAATCCAAGTTTTGAACAGGTTTAAAAATCTAAACTTTTATCCCCTAATCTGCCGAAAACACTGACAGTTTGCGCACCTCTACGGAAAAATACATTTGACCGATCAAACGACCTCCAAAATTTACAAAACTTAGTTTCGGTGAAACTAGACTCAAAGCCTTACAACCTAGACCCAAAAACTGAAAGAAATCTCTAATAATTGGCTCTGTTATGCCTTCCCAAACGTAACCCTAATTTTGACCAGAAACTGTTTCATAACAAGAACAACTTTTAAAGAATAAAGATCCAAACTTTACAATGTAAAAACCTTCAAACCTTCATAAAAACGTTTTTGACACTTCTTGTGATGATCTTAAACATGATTCTAAGCCCCAAGAATAAGATGAACATAGTATGAGATGAAAAACATGATGGAAACATAAGATGATTGAGAGATAGAGGTTACCTTAAAGCCAAAAATCACAAACCCTAAAAGATCAAAGCTTGATCATTCTTGTGTTCCTTGGTGTGAATGTCGAATTATGGAGAGGTGGGGAGGATGAGTCGACGATTTGCGGACGTGGGGGTGAGGTCGGCCGAGAATGGGTATGGGAGGGGGGTAGGGTTTTGTTTAAGTGTATAATATGATAAGGATTAAGGGTTTGGTTTAAAATTATATTTTAGGATAAATACTAACTAATCTTATCTAATAAAGAAAAAGAATCTTACTCCACTTAAAACACTAGGGCCGAAATTCTCATTATAAACATATTATTATTATTATTTTTTAAAGTAAGTTTGTAACCGGTGGCAATCTAATGCAATAATTTGAGATTAAAATCTACCAAGCACAACATACAACTTAGGCTAAACCTAATTTCTATGAAAATTCTAATATATATATATATATATATATATATATATATATATATATATAAAAGACATGCAAATTTTCCAAAAATAATCATTAAATCAATCTTAATTAACCAATCATAACCTCCAATTTCAAAATTATTCAATTGAAAAAAACAATTTTGGAAAGATTAAGCATTATCGTAATTTCAATTTTAAATTAATTGGAAGGGGGCTAAATGAAAATTATGAGGGTGTTTTAAGAAAATGTATTAAATCAATTTTAATTAACCAATCATAACCTACAATTTCAAAATTATTCAATTGGAAACAATTTTGGAAAGATTAAGCATTATCGTAATTTCAATTTTAAATTAATTGGAAGGGGGCTAAATGAAAATTGTGAGGGTGTTTTAAGAAAATGTGAGGGTTTTTTTTTAAATTCTATATAAATGTAATTAATTATAAGTAGTTTATAAATATTGTTTAATAACTTGTGATATATATTTCTTTAGAGAAAAAATAATTATATATTTAAGACCGTCTCATTTTTATCTATGTTTTGATATAAATTTTATTGTAATATGACACTTTATTTTAAATTGGTATATTCTTAAGCTTTTGGTTCAAAATAAGATGTATCATTAAAAGATTATATATATATATATATATATATATATATATATATATATATATATATATATATATATATATAATTTAAAATTTAAAATTCAGAGATGTAAAGATACATGTTCTTGATGGTCATGAAATTATATTATTAGTGTAGGTGGTTAGCCAAATAAAACAATTTTCTTTGATAATGTGTTTTGCTATGACGATTAACCAATCATAACCTCCAATTTCAAAATTATTCAATTGGAAAAAACAATTTTGGAAAGATTAAACATTATCGTAATTTCAATTTTAAATTAATTGGAAGGGGGCTAAATGAAAATTATGAGGGTGTTTTAAGAAAATGTATTAAATCAATCTTAATTAACCAATCATAACCTACAATTTCAAAATTATTCAATTGGAAAAAACAATTTTGGAAAGATTAAGCATTATCGTAATTTCAATTTTAAATTAATTGGAAGGGGGCTAAATGAAAATTGTGAGGGTGTTTTAAGAAAATGTGAGGGTTTTTTTTTAAATTATATATAAATGTAATTAATTATAAGTTGTTTATAAATATTGTTTAATAACTTGTGATATATTTTCTTTAGAGAAAAAATAATTATATATTTAAGACCGTCTCATTTTTATCTATGTTTTGATATAAATTTTATTGTAATATGACACTTTTTTTAAATTGGTATATTCTTAAGCTTTTGGTTCAAAATAAGATGTATCATTAAAAGATTATATATATATTGATCTATTATGGTTAGTAGTTTAGTACGGTTACTTAGGTAAAGGTAGAGAAAATTATATTTTGTTAGTCTACGAACTACTAACTTTAATTTTAATTAAATTCATGTCGGTTCAGTAGTAATTATATCTGTTATTTTGTTTTTAATTATGTTTTGTACAGATTTTTAATTTAAAATTGAAATAATAGGAAAAAATTAACGTTTTAGGGGCGACATATGTCGCCTCTAAAAGTATTTAAGTATTTTGAAACACTTTTAAAAGCGACTTTTATTGTTTCTAAAAATATATAAATAAAACATATTTTTTATTAAAAACTTTTAGGGGCGACAAATGTCGCCTCTAAAAGGAATAATAATTTCATTTTCAATTAAATTCTGGCAGCTAAGGAAACGATAGTTTTAGTGACGACTTGTCGCTTCTATAAGATGTCGCTCCTAAAAGCTCTAAAATGTCGCCCCTAAAAACTTTTAGAGACGGACTTTTAGGTACGAACTTTTAGGGACGACATGTCGCCCCTAAAACCTTTTAGAGGCGCTATTTCTTTATTTAGGGGCGACATAAATCGCCCCTAAATGTCATTTTTCTTGTAGTGGTTGAACACGTGTAATTTATCACCCATTAAATTTGCCGACTCACCCATGAGAGTCAGCAAATCGTTACAAATTAACATACTTATTTTGTTACAAAATTTGTAAAAAAGTTTAAAAAACGCAATTATCATCATCTTGTACTTAATTAATTAGGATGTGCTTGTTCATTCATATTTATCATATCCAACAATATTATTGTAGGGGTATATAAAAAATAATAGTAGCCAAAGCCCAATTAAAGGAACAGAAAGAAATAAACCGTCAGCGAAAGTTGAAAAAAGCTCATATTCACGGTGAAAAAATTGTCCACACTTATACAAAGTGAATTACTAAAAGATCTTCCATATGAAAGTTGGTTCCGTTGGAATTATTTAGTCCCTTGGAAAGCTAATATATGTGTTTGGAGAAATCACGTCTGCCAACAGGGATAAACTTAGGAAAGAAAGGGATTGTGATTCCATCAAAAATGTGCTTGCTATGTGAGTCTATGGAATTGGAGTATGCTATTCCACAATTTGGGAGAATTGGAATTGGAGAAATCAAACTCTCCATGCAAAAGAGGAAGAAAGACAAGCGTGTTTGACTCGAGATAGCTTCGCTGCAATAGTACCTCTTACCTACCTTTGAATTTCGAATAGTATAAAAAAAGGCAACGTCTCATGGGATGTGTGGGTTAAACAACCATGAAAAATGGGTGTTGGATAACTTGTTCCTTGTCCAGTGAGACCTCCATCTTGAAGGTTTAGTTAAAGCTTGTATATATCCCAATTAGTTTTATATTGTAATGAAATTCCTTCTCTTTCAAAGAAAAAAAAATCACATCGCAGTTCAAGTAATAATATTACACGCTCAAATTGAAATTTACAAGTCATAACACTAGAGATTAGAAATTTTGTTTCTACATATCATTTGTAAGTTTAGGTTAGTGATATTGTTATAAAAATAA